>CM028384.1:77133285-77170896 GCA_013146195.2 Codonopsis lanceolata | reverse complement strand
TATTAAGAATAATTGACTTTTATATAGCATCAAGTTTGTAGTAAATTTTATTGGGTTATGTGACTTTAGTTAAAGATGTTTGAAGGTTTATTTATTTTTGAGTTGAGAATATTTATGATTTTAAGATGTTATTGTAAAGTGACATGGTCAAATTGTGGGGCTAGGTGTCGGTATCGAGGTTTGAGGTATCACGAGCCTAAACCGGGTCCTGCGAGCCTTGAGTTAACGATGCCGGAACACGAGCATGGTACGGCTGGGAGCCAATGACATCGGCAGCGCAACCCTCGCACTCAAACCTAGGGCGGACCAAGGCCTTACGTCAGGCCGGGACATGTCGGGACTCATGCATGCTTGAGGAATCATACTTACCGCTTTGGGCGGGGCACGGCGCTGTCAGACCGAGGGGCGATCTTGGTGACAAATTAGAAGATCAATACAAGCAGGTAATCGAGGCGAAACCTTGCTCGCTCGAGCACACGCCAAGGCGAGGGCCTAATGGCTTGCTTTCTAAAAGGAAGTCAAAGGTTTTCATGTTTGGGCGGAATCCACTGCTTATCGACTCCTATATTCTGGCGGTCCAGCGCCTATTTCGCTAGAATCAAGGGATTTCCTCCTTGATTATCTCGGCGATTATGGAGGCGAGATCCTAGGCAGTTCAATCACCTTGAGGGCATAAATACCTCTCCATAATCATCGACAAGGTACACACTTTCTTGAGCCTCGTTATTACGTCAATTTACTTCTTGACAATCACTCGATACTTACTCTCACGCGGGAGGGTTTCGCGAGCCTTGCCTTGCACTTCAACTTCAGTGTTCTTGTGATCTTGCGGGCTCGGGGAAGGCGATCACAAGCAGATATCCTACTCGTCTCAAGGGCGGCCCAGTGTGCATTTTGCCACATCAGTTTGGTTCGTTCTTGGGAAAGTTTCATCACTTCCTTCTAAATTTTCGGTAAAAACTCTTAATTTCTCTTTATTGTAATGGTTTGGAAAAGGTAGCAAGCATCATGCCACCGCAATCAGCAATTTGTGACCACGAGTTGGAAACAACCTCCCAAGGCGCCCATGTGATCCTGAGCGAAACAAAAGGTGGGCTGGCTGGGCAAGCAACCCAGGGGCAATGAGGTGCCATTTGTGGAGGGGCAATCTCGACATGCCAGCGAGGCCGGGCAAGCAGCGGCCCCGAGGCAGTTATTAATGAAGGCGTGATGCTCGCTTCACGAAGATCTCTGGGATGCGGCTCGCCGGTAGTGAGAGCGATCAAGGTAGCCATGTTAATACGCAGGACAACACCTTGATCAACAATGGCTGCTCTACAAGTATAGAAGCGAGTATTACGGTAAGATGTATGCTCTCATCGACAAGCTGCTCGCGTTGGGCCATGCCGGTGCGGTCGCAGAGATGTGGCGATACTGCGCTTAGCAACCCGGCACATTGGAGATAGCCTGCCTCCCGGCAATTTGCCGCGCCTGCGAGGCATGCCATCTATCGTCAGCATCTCTCAGAAGTCAGAAAGAGGAGGAGAGCGTCATGAGTCGATGACAGTGAGGCGAGATCTGATCGTCGGCATCATTCCCCGGGCCGCACCACCATCATGAGCACTATGCAGAGAGGAGAGTCATGGCCGCCGTAGGGCGGAATGCGTAGGCGAGAGGCACGGCGGCCAGAAGTACAAAGCCCGCTTCACGCGGGGAGGTCGAGGTCCTCTGCTGGCGCCAACATGCGCCCCGCGTGTGGCGTGGCGCCCTCGGACCCGCCCGTTCTTCAAGGCGGCAGAGAGGCGTGGAAGCGTCAGAAAGATGGAGGCTATGAAAAGAGACATGGCCAAACAAATGGCAAGCCTAAATTTGTGGCCAAGCCGGTTATGGTACCCAAGAAAGCCCTTGGAGGCGACCACTCACTCAGAGATCGAGAATCGCCACCGCGCGAGGTTATCTTCCAGGTTCGACAAATATTTTGGGAAAACAGGCGTCAAGCGATTAGCTCCAGAATCATTCGAGGCAAAATTCGGATAGTCCCGCAGAATGTGAGGCCTTGAAGATCACGGGCATTCGAGGAGCCCTCCGGGAAAGCATGGCTTTGGTTGAGGCCGAGTTCCCAGGGAACTATTAGGGAGGCAGGCGGTGCTTTCAGAAGTTTACGGAGGAATTACGGCAATCGAGGCCAACCAGAAGAATCGTTGGCTAAGATTAAGCAAGGAGATAACGAATCCCTTCAGGCAGTTACGAAAGGTTCGAGGAGATGCTCGGCGGTGGCCTTGACCGGTGACCTTTTGCTATCTGATAACGGCTGAGGCGGGGCCACTTGAAGGCGATGCTATGATGAACCCGGGGGCTTCCAAGGCGAGGGATTGCTTGCCAACTCTCATCTCTTTTGCTTTCGGCCAAGGCGTCAAAGGCGGATAAGTCCAAACAGACAAGGCTCGCTGGCGGCTCGGCCTCGCCGGTGACGAGCCGGAGAACCTGCCGCTCGAGCAGGGCAGGAGAAAATCATCCATCCGAAGGCGAGGCATTCGAGAGAATCACGATTTACCAGATTAAACACTAGCGGGGAAGAGATCATGCACCGAGGTGGGCGTGCTGCGCATCCTATCCTCTTGACCAGAGGCTCGATTACACTCGGGACACACAAAATCTTGTGAATACCACCCGAGTGCAGCCACGCCGAAGTGTAAAGTGTTGAAAGGAAATCAAAAGCGATCAATGCGGGCAAGTTAGACCGCTTCAAAAGACGAGGCGAGGGAACAATGCCAAGCAATGATCGAGGAGACCCCCAGAGGAAGAGGCGGCGGGCCCTCGGATCAGGGGTGATAAACATGATTCGGGAGGAGCTCCCGTCTACGCAGCTCGGGAAACATATATATTTCCTTATCTAGGGCAATCAACGCTCAATACGGCAGGCGGGGAGCCCGAGCATATGTTTTCGCCCGGCAGTGGCGAGCACTGCTTGGCATCAGGCGACCTCGGTCATTTCTGCCTCGTCAACAAGCTGGCGGGTTCACTTAGGATTTTGCTAGATACGGGGCATGCGGGGACATCGTGTACTATTCACCTTGAGGGTTGGGTTTCAGACATACATGCTCGAAGCCATATTTAGGGAAAGCTTGAAGGATTCACCAACCACCCGAGGTGGGCGTCAAGGCACGATCAGTTGGAGGTGTTTATGGGTGATGGAGCCCAAACACGGATTGAAATGATCACATTCTTGGTGATCGACCTAAAATCGTACAAGCTGCATTTTAGGTGCTCGGCGATAGCCAAATTCGAGATGGTCACCTTCATTCCCACGAGCCAAGTTTTATCTGAGAAAATGGAATGGGGATCCTCAGCAGCAAACCTCGAGCAATGTGGGAATGCGTTAAAGGCTTCGGAAAAAACGACGATTGTGGACATTCCCGATCAGTCGAGATCACGATTCCTAAACCGATTGTGGACCTTCCGATCGAGTTTTAGCAGTTTCCGCCGGGCCTACCCAGCGTCCACTTCATCAACAATGTCGAGCTCGGGGAGGCAGATGATGGCGGTGAGCCCATGGAAATAAGTCTCCCAAGCAAGCTCAGTTGAGACTTCGAAGCAAGCTCGGCACCGAGTCACGCCAGGCCTTGAGGCGCCCTAAATCGCGAGATATTGGTGGACCTTTGCACAGTCAGGAACGAGGCGATATTCAACGGAGGCGGGCTGGAAGAAGTCATTATCAATCGGCATACCCAGAGCAAAAAATTAAAATCGGGAAGGCCATGCCTCTGAGGCTTCGAGGCGGGATTGATTGGCTGTTGAAGAAACGACCTAGATGTGTTTGCGTGGGCGGTTGAGGACATGAGGGGCATCGATGAAAGCATTGCCCTTACGACCTCGATGTCGACCCTACCTTGGGGCCAGTCAAACGGCGACCAAGCGATACTACTTTGAGAAGAATGTGGCGATCAGCGAGAGGTCGAGAAACTCCTAAAGGCGGACATCATTGAGGAGATTCGATGCAGCTTGCAGGCTAGCTAATGTGGTGATGGTTAAAAGGCAAATGATAAATGGCGAATGTGCGTGGACTTCACCGGCCTAAACAAAGCTTGCGAAAAGAGCTTATCCTTGCCCGCATCGATGTGCTTGTCGACTCTATAGCGGGTTCGAGATGCTCGGTTTCTGGGGCGTACTCGGGTTACCACGAGTCAAGATGAGCGAGCGAGGATAAAGGCGAAAACTGACCTTAGGCGTGGCGGCCTCTGTGCTACAAAATGATGCCCCGGGCTCAAAAATCACGGAGCCACTTACCGGCGCATGATCAACAAGGTGTTGGCTCTCAAATAGGCCGAAATATGGAGGCTTACATAGATGACATGGTCATCAAAACCAAGGGCAGCGACCATACTCTTGACTTGGCCGAGACATTTGCCCTGCCAACATGAAACACAACATGGTGAACCCAGAGTAAATGCGCTTTCGAGGTCGAGCGGGGAAGTTTAAGGATTCATGGTCAACAGTAGCGGCATAGAAGCCAACCCGGAGAAGATACAAGCCACGCTCGACATGGAGCGACCTTGCGCATCAAGCACGTCAGCGGATTAAGCAGAATCATTGCCTTAGGCGCTTCATTTCTCGTCGGTGAAAAAGTGCCTCCCTTTCTTCAAGGTTACTGTAGCGGCAACAAGGGTTTTGAGTGGAATCTGGTGCCAAGGCCCTCGGCGGCTCGGGGAATATCTTGGCAAACCACCTCTCTCAGCGGCCCCGTGCCGGTGAGCCTTTATTTGTGTATCTAGCGACCACGGACCGAGGCCGTGGCCATTGTTTGAATTAGGGAG
The DNA here is from genome assembly GCA_013146195.2 of Codonopsis lanceolata. Classification (NCBI taxonomy): domain Eukaryota; kingdom Viridiplantae; phylum Streptophyta; class Magnoliopsida; order Asterales; family Campanulaceae; genus Codonopsis; species Codonopsis lanceolata. The sequence goes on along the minus strand of CM028384.1, from coordinate 77,166,103 downwards.
GAACTAGATATCCAAAACACATTGTACTATGTATCTAAGGCCCTCGATCTGTTGAGGTCGTTATTTTAATGTTGAAAAATTAGCCTACTCGCTTGTCATAGGCTGCAGAAAATTAAGGGCTTATTTTTACGCACACATAATCATAGTATACAGATGCACCAACTAGCAAAGTCTCACAAACGATACATCGAGGCGGTGCTCAAGTCGTCGAGCTCACGAGTTCCACATAGACTACTTGCCTAGGCGAGCAATCAAAGCACAAGCGTTGCCGACTTCTTGGTTGAAACAAGCTTCACCCGGCATGAGGATCACGAGACCAAGCGGTGGCGAGCGAGCAAAATCAATTGCCTGACCAGGCCCGCCTCTTGTTGGGATCTTTATGTGGATGGGGCGGCGAGCAAAGTCGGGGCCGGGCGGCATCCTTCTCGTAGCTCAGATGAAATCACGAGTTTGAGTTAGCTCTCGGTTCAAATTTCTGCATCCAACAACGTTGCGAAGTATGAAGCAATGATTGCGGGGCTCGAGCTCGCATAGCGGACATGGGTGTAGAGGCACGGTGTACTCGGATTCCACGGCTAGTCGTGAACCAAGTCGAGGGGAATACATGGTACATCACCCTACCCAGTTAGAAATCTTGCGAGCTAGTCAAGGAAATCTTGAAAAATTTCAAGTTTTGGGAAATGATCGGGATTGGCCAGAAGCGAGACAACATGCGGCAGACTACTTATCCAAAGATCGTGAGGATAATCTTGCTTTGCTAAATCCCTCGGTAATGATCGAGCATATGGAAACTCCGCCATCGATAGACCTATAATTATGGACATCGAGCCGGCCGAGAAGTTGGATTGATGACTATAAGGATTACATCGGCGAGGAGTTACGCCCATGAACAAGGTCGAGGCCCGATCAGAAGCCAAGCTTGTCGGTACTCGGTAGTTGGGGGAATCTTATACAAGCGATCTAGGTCGGACCTATGCTTAGTTGCGTACCCCGAGAGCTAGCAGGGTGTTTTGTATGAGTACATGAGGGGAATGTGGCGGCCACCAGAGCTCTAGCGAGAAGGGTCTGACGGGGATACTCTTGGATTACCCTTGAAAGGGCGGAAAAGTATGCTCGTGAATGTGACAAGTGCCGGAGATCTGCGGACATACCAAGGCTTCCATCCATTATGCAAACCCGATCGTTGCGGCTGGCCCTTCGACATGTGGGGAATCGATCGATCGGCCCATTCCGGCACAATACAAGTATAAATCTGTTGTAGTCACCATAGATTACTTCACAAAATGGATTGAGGCAAAGCCTTTGGCCAAAATTTCGGAGGCGAATATCATCAAGTTTGTATACGACCGGGTATAGTGCGGAGTTCGGCCTCCCTCGAGCAATCATATCGGACCATGGGACTCGGTTCTCGGACAAGTTCACGGCGAGAATGTGCTCGCTTGGGCGTGAAGCAGCAATCGTCCGTTGCTTACCCTCGAGGCAACGGCCAAGCGGGAGCTGCAAACAAACAAGTTTTACGCTCTTGGCGGAATTTAGAAGGCGGCGGGAAAGTGGGCGGAAAAATTACAATCGGCTACGTGGGCGGTTAGAACCCTTGTTCGAGGACCAGCAGGAAACTCCGTTCGCTTACCTACGGGTCGAGGCTATGATCCGGTGGAAATGGCCTTGCCAAGCTACAGGTCTCACATTCTGAGCAAAACAATCAACTTGCAGGGCCATAGACTTAGACTTCTTTGGAAGAAAGGAGGCTAGATGCACGACTCGAGAATGGTCAACTACAAGCAGAGGGCAAAAGCTCACCATGATAAAAGAGTTCGGCGAGCCTTCTGCATTGGGGATCTAGTACTCGAGAAAAATTGAAGTAACCGGTCATCGAGGCGAGTGGGGAAACTGTCTCCCTAATTGGGAGGGTCCTTTCAGGAGTTCTTTGGAATAATAAGGGAGGGCACTTACACACTCCGGACTCGAAGGAAAAGACACGAAGTATCCTTGGCATGCGAGATCACCTCAAAAAGTATTATCCCTAGGTCGAGAAACAAAAGGGCAAGACCTCGATCTGTTGAGGGTCATCGATCATTTATCAATAAAAGGCAAGTTGTTGTCATATTTACCGATTCGAGAATTTTCAAAGTTATCGGTGAAGCTGTTTACGCAATTGTTTGTACTTGTTTGACTAGATTACGCTTTCGCCCCGAGCGACATGCCAGGTCAAAAATTCTAAAATCCCTAGTATACGTGAATTCATCCTACGTGGGTGAGGTGCGGCCATGCAGGGTTCACGTACTAGGATGCTCGCCTCGGGCTCGAGTCCATTCTGCAAGATAGCGATTAACTACCTCGGGTTCCTATAGTGACCGAGCAACACTGATAGTATATCTCAATACCGGAAGATATACCGACAAGCTTGAACTACCCATATCGAGCAAGGCCTGCCCGTTGTTGGTTGCCGATTGAGTTGGGCCATGCCGCTTGGCGATCTTACGGGAAGCTCACCGCTCTAAGCCTTGGCGAGATCCAAGCATTCCTGCCCGGTAAACTATTCGGGTAACATCTCAATTTAAATAATAAGATTGCTTTGTTAGTCTTGTTATTTTTAGAATCATCGTTGGTTAAATTTATTCATACATTTTTTGCTCGATATATTTTGGGAACAAGGCACTTGGTATTAACAAATGGCGGGAATAAGGTGCAAGTGAGAAAACAATTATCGAGCAAACAAGCAGTTGAATCGAAAGCAGTGTAAAGAAATATAAAAAAAAGTGAATTATATTGCAGTCAAATCAGGAGTTACAAAAAGGAAATCAAAAGATAATGGCGCGCGGGCAGGATAAAATCTAAGTTTGTTCGAGGCGGAGGAGGAGGTGGAAGCTCTTTGGCCAGGCTTGATATTGCATCGATATTGAAAGTTGAGTTCTTTGCAGGCGGCTTCATCCTCGGCCGCCTTAGCACGAGACTTCGGCTTCAATGCTCGGCTTGCTTCAAAGTTTCGTCCTCGAGACTCAACTTCGGCAATCGGCGGCGTTCACGTCATCGCGGGCGGGGGGAACAGGCGTCCTCCTCCCGGCCGGCGTCGCCATCGCCATAGTGACCGGTTCATACGGGTATAAGGAACTAGCGAATGGAAGGGGCAGCGATCGTCGTAAGAGTCGAACACGGCCCATTACGCCATTGTCTTCGTCCCACTCGCCATGGCGGCGAGCATCCTTAGTATATGGTGGGTGCCATGGGCGAAGTAGGGAAGATCGCCCGCGTCCACCGCGTTTTCGAAGTCGCCGACTTCTTGAAATTTGTCACTTGCGGACTCGGCCTCGGCCTCGGCTTCGCGCCAACTCCTCACGGACTTCCCATCCTTCACGGCTGCATTCTAAGGGAACTTCTCTCGCTTGCAAAGAGATCCCTTTGCTTGATGATCGCGGCCGGCTCGCTCACGACTCTTCTCGGGGGCCACAGTTCTTCTTTGGGCCAACTGCTCTTGGCGGCCAGTTAAGTCAGCGTGCACAGGCGACCAACGGTAGCTCAAAGCAGTTCGGCCTCTTTCTTCTTGGCGCCGCGGCTTGGTTTTCGGTTCATCGGCGAGGCGAGCCACTTGCTCGACTTTTTCTTTCACCAGGCTCTCACCGGCCCGGTTGTCAGCTTCCGCCTTCTTGCGAGCTGCCTTTTCCTCGTTATACCTATCATAAAGATTGGCGGACGTGGAAGCAATCTGCGAACAGAAGAAATGAGTCAGAAGCACGAAATAAATAGGGAAGGAAAAGAGACAACTACACACTTTACCTCGCTCAGCGAGTCCTACTACATTTCCGACCAAAGCGTGGCCGGTGTGTCGATCGAGGCTAGGCCATCATGCATGATGCCTCGATGATGCCCACTCCTCCGGGACTTCCGCGAGCATGCGGATCAATGCCCCCAGCGCGCGTCCCAATCTCTTTAACCGGCGCTTGGGCAGTGGTAGTGGCATTACAAAGCCGGGACGCCTCCAGGAAGCCTCCCCGCTTTGGGTAGGGGCGAGGAAGCGGGGATCGGGACTCGGACCCGGTTGGCGAACTTCCAGTGGAGGTGAGGCTTTTCTTCCTTTGCCTTTAGCCTTAGCGTCCTTGGCGCAAGCACCACGAGGGATGGTGGCGGCCGAGGCGGTTGATGAGTGCCTTCGGGAATAGCCACAAACCTCTCTCTGCTTGGCTGTCTGCTGTAGCAACGGCGACTTTAGGCAATGCCTTCTTGCCGGACTTGTGGCCTTGCCCAAGTCCGGGGTTTTCTTCGCAGGCGGGCAGAATGGTACCTTGGGCGGTTCACTGCTGCTGGTTAACCTTCAAGTCATGCCCATTGGTCGGCCTCTTTCTTCATTGCCTCTAGCCAAATTCTTCATTCTGAGGCGGGACAGGACAAAGGAGAAGCGAGATTAGAATGAGTTCGGGAAGAATATGAGCAAAACAGAAATTATTAAAAATCGGCAGACAACCGTCGTGGTCTTCATAAGCTGGTCGGCAGTTGCCCCCAGGACCTAGCTGTTGGCACTCAACACATTCATGCTTAAACATTCGGCCATGGCAGTCGTCCCAGTAGGGGTGAGGATTCTCAGGCACGTGAATCAGTAGGGGCTCCACCTCGGGGACCTTGGCTCGCATCCCCGGCCAAGCGAGAAGCGCGGGATTCTGAGACCAGCTTCTTTCGATCAAGAAGAAATTGCTGGCCGACTCGTCTCTCCTTCTCTTCTATCACGCCCACGGCGGCCTTCAGTGCAGCCAATCGAGCAGTTTCACCCGAGCTGAAATCTTGCTTGGAGGCCTTGGGGATCTTCATTTCACCAGTTGCCGTGGGCATAAACGGCCAGCCGACCCGGGATTCAATAAATAGGACCCTTCTGTCCCAAGAGTCCACCTTCCCAGGGACGTCGGACAACAGCTTCAAGAAATTGGAGTTCGCCCTCACTCCTATCCTCCCTCCCATGCTCGGTGCGAAGATAAACAACTTTCGCAGCAAAAACATATCCGGCTCAAACCCCAACAGCCTGCTCGCCACCGTGAAGGCTGTGATAGCGCGGACGGTGTTCAACATCAGATCGCACGGGACGGCCTTGGTCTCGAATAAAAAATCTACAAGGAAGGGCTCTAGCGGGAGACGTAGCCCAACACGAAAGAAATCGGCGAAAAATAAGAGCTCATTTCCTTGCTCGCGGGAGAGGGCGACTCGGGCAGGGACGTCCATCTTGCTCGCCCGATAGTAAGCATTGTCAACACCAAGGGACGTAAGCCATGCTGTCACTTTGTCCGCCGTGTCTAAAGTGGCCCAGTGAGCCGCATGCGGCCTTCATCGCATTCCGCATTACCAATCGGGCTCCTCCTCCCTTCCTCCTCTTCTTCGATCACTTCCTCCAGCGGAGACCACTACTTGGGGGCCACCTCTGTGGTTAAGAAGCGGCAATGGGGACTACGTAGGTGATCGACTATCTCTTCTTCAGGGGCCATTTCCACCTGGGAGCGGCCAGTCTTCTTAAAGCGCCGAGCAAGCGGCAGGTTGTCTGCCTCGTCGGCATCAGAAGCCTCTCCGGCCAAGTATATTTGCTCAACCATCACTCGCCCAGAATTTGAATCCCACATGGTACGTTTCTTCTGCTCGAGGCCTTGCGAGGCAAAAGCCACTTAGTCACACTCTCTCGCCGGAATCTTCCTCATTGGAAGAATCGACTATGTCAACCACGAGGGTCCCACAGCCGACAGCGCCTTGTATCGGCCCAGCCACAGATTTGATTCCCTCATCACACTCAGCGCTGAAGGAAGGAGACTTTTCGCTGCTAAGCGAGTCGTTCCGCCCCCCATAGCTAAAGGCCTCGCGGTCATTGTCGGACATGTCAGACATCTACAAAGAGATCGAGGAAGATGGCCATTAGAATTCTGCCCGGGTAACTAGTGAAGAAAAAGGAAGAGGCCCTAAGTCTAGGTCAACCCAGGGGCCACGCCCGCCTAGCGAGCAAGACTACGGGTTCTGTTCCTCGATCTCTACCTAAGGGCGGTCTTATGCACTAAAACCCTAGTAAAATCGCAAAGGTGAAGGAAAGAAAACCGAGAAAAACCAGAAAACACAAATAAGGGAGGTTGATAACTTACCGTTATTTTCTGGAACGCCGGGTCTCCAATGAAGCAGTCGAAGGAGGACGATTAAGGCTGGCGTTAGCACTGACTTAAGCAAACGTGAGTACTGCAAATGTAGAGATGAACAAATACCGGAAGCAAAGGAGAAACCCTACCGGAACCTGGGGGAAAAATGCGGCGTTCACGGTGACTGAAGCTTTTTGGAATTTTCTCTCTCTCTAAGAGCTCACAATTGTGAAGACGGTAAAAGGAAGAAAAGGGATCGAGGGCGCCTTTTATGAGCAGAACGGTTTGTGGGCAAGCGAGGCTTCGAGGCGGCGCTGGAATGGGCGGCAGGCGGCCCATCATCACAGTATCATTAAATGCGGCCGCCGTGCTCCGCGCCATGTCCCATCGCTTCGACTTCTGACGGCTCACGCGTTGTTTCCGCCCACGCGCCTGTCACGCCCTTGACAAAAAGTTTCCTGAACACGCCCCAAGTTCACCTCGCCGAATTCCTTGTCTTTCTTAAAAATTCACAAAGTGTTGGAGCCGTCATTTTAATATCCAACTTAAACGCTCCCGCTCCAGAGCATGAATACTCGCCAGACGGAAGCTAGGGGGCCAGCGATACGCTGCCCCAGCCCGGGTCACGAGCAAGGCACGAGTTAACATCACGTGCTGTCCACGGGCATAGTACCTTTGGGGCCCACGGCCCGGCCGATGAGCAAAGATGAGGAACGACCCGCCAGCAAAGCGGCGTAATCCTCACTCAAACTCAGGGCGGGTAAAGGCCTTTTGTCAGGCCAGGGACCATGATCGGGACTTCATTACGCTTACATGAAAGAATCGACTTACTTTACAGTCAGCACCGGCCTTGCTGCCGACCATGGGCCGATCTTGAGCCGACAAGTCCGAGGGATCAATACAAGCGAGAATAGCCGAGACGAGCCTGCTTTCGGCCAGAGCAGCACACATCAAACACGAGGCAGTAGCTTGCCTTCAAGCCAAGTCGAGTTTGTTTAGGCGGAATACTTGCCTTATCAACTCCTATAACTTCGTGGTCAACCACTGTTTCGCCTAGAATCAAGGATTTCCTCCTTGATTGTCTCGGCAATTATGGAAAGCCCGAATCCTAGGCAGTTCAATCACTGGAGGGCCTATAAATACCTCTCCATAATCATCAACAAAGATGCAGACACTTTCTTGAGCCTCGCTACTCTGTCAATTTATCTTTTGACAATCACTCGATACTTACTCACTCTCGCAGGAGGGTTTCGCGAGGCCGAGGCCTTGCCTTGCACTTCTACTCAGGTGTTCTTGTGATCTTAACAGGCTCAAGGAGGACGTTTACAAGCCCAGATATCCTACCCATCTCAAGGACGGCCCAAGATGTGCATTTTGCCACATCAGATAGTATAATTCTTTTTATAAGAATGATAAAGTAGATATATATAGTACTACTCTTTCATTACTAATAAATTAATAATCATTTTTTTGGACATAATTACCCTTCACATACTTGCCATTTGAAGTGGAATACATGTTTTATTTCCAAATTACTTTTAAATTCTCAACAAACAATCTAATTATACTTTTTCTAAAATATTTTTTTAATTCTCAACAAACCAGATATTTTTTTAAATGTAATAAATATGTTTAAATCAGTTTCATTTATGTCACGTGGCTCATATTCCATTATCATAAAATTAATATAATTAAGGCATTTATCTACGTACGAGAGGATTTTTTATTATCACAATAAAATAATTTAATTTTATTCAGATAATATTATTTTTAAAAATCAATTCAATAATAGCAATATGTTAAGTGATATATTGAATATTGGTTTCAATCAATTCAAGAATTAAAATGTTAAGGTAGACAAAAAAGTTTTAAAATTTTACGATACTATTTCACACAATTCTTTTACTATTAACTAGTTTTTGCACCTGTGCGTTAAACGCACGACATATATATTTTTAAATTAAACTATACATAAACAAAATGAATAGAAAAAAACATAATTAGAAGATGAACACATATCTTGAAATGAAAATCGATCAACACGTATCATGAAATAAAAATTGAATTATTTTGAATTTTTACAGATCAAAATTGCTTCAATCCTTTCGTGATTTTGCAAGTTTGTTTTAATGTTTGCACTGTCTTGTTGCACCTTGTGTATCGATGTTATGGATATAATGAAATATGATTAAAATTATATCATGTACTTTGATACTTGTGAATCACTAGTGATGCTCCCATGCGTTGCACGGTTTGTACACTGGTATAAAATTATATACTCTATTAAAGTTGAAGAATATATACAATTAAAAAGTTTAATATGAAAAAATAAAAAAAATTAATAAAAAGTTAAATTAAAGATAGATCACATAAATTTGAAAAAGTAATTATAAATTTATTTAGATGTATTTCCTTATTTAGAAATGTAGAATTGGATGAAATTCAACCATCTTTGTCATTCGTTAAGTCAACAATTGATAATAGGCATGTGCTTCTAAATGACAAAATTTGATAGAGATAATAGTTTTCGATATTTTGTACTAATGTAGTAGTTATAAAAAAATGTTGGTTATTGAAAATATAAACATATAAAAATACATTTTATGTCATGACCTTCTCTTCCTTCTTCATAACTCGTTCTTCTTCTTCTTCATTTTGTGTCTGTGTGATTCAAAATAAATTTACTTTTGTGTTTGTGCTACTGTGCACATACTGTTTGATGAAATGTCTAAATAAAAATTTGTTCGTTTTTAAATACCCCTTTTGAAACTCCATGCATCAATTTTTAATCACAATGTATCATCTGTAAATTGTGATGCATCGACTTAGATGTGAGATGTAGGTAAGATGCATTAATTTTGAATCAAATGTTGATTGTGTACATGAAAGAAGATAGATGAATGTTTGGTACATTATGATTTAAGGCGCGATGCATAAATTATATTATGTGATTTTAAATTGATGAATTGATTAAGTGATCCGTAGCGCGCCTTCGGTTTATTAAGAGTCGTAGTCTTTTCACTCTAAAAGTGTCATTTTTAGTTAAAAAAAATATAAAAAAAACTGTAGCGGTTGAAAATTTTACATAATGGACGGAGTCGAATTTCTCCCTAAAACAAACAACAACAAAAAATACTCAAAATACTCAAAATTTCACGTTACCCAAATTTCTCAATTGATTCCATCCAAATTATTATTACTTTAATGAACAACAAATATTACTCAAATTATAATCAATCTGGCCCGAAAAAAATCTCCAGCATTTGTCATATAGATAAAAAGTTTCTCACTCTCTAACCTAAAAACCTCACCTCCACTCACTCTAACCTATATACACATCGTCTCACTCTCACTCTTAATTAAGTCGTCTAAAAGGTCACCTTTCTTATTTTTATAACATTAAACCTAGGAAATTCCTTCGGTGAACATGAAACAATAACTCTTCATCTCTTCAAACCTTTCGTTTCAAAAATTCATCCGTCGACTTTCCTCAACCAAAAGATAATCAGATCAAACCATTTCGTAGCAAGGTACGTTAGTTTTTTTTTTATAAAGTATTCAACTTTGTATTTCAAATTTTTTAAAAATCTTATAGCTTAATTTTACTTAGTGAACTGGAAAAAAAAGGCTTATAATAAGATCCAAGTATTTATGCTTCTTTACCTAATTATTTTTTTAAATACGGTTTAAATAAGTCGAGACTTTTTATATTTTCAGTATTTAACGTTATACCCCAATTTTTTATATTTTGAGTATAGAAAAAAAATATAAATTTCGAATTTTTAGATTTGTATTTTGAAGATCTATTTTTTAAAACATTTTTATAATTAAAATACATATATTTTAAATCACTTGTATCTAATGTAGTTGTTCACTTCAAAATTGGCCTATTTGTAGTCACTAATTTATTTGTTTTTCGTCTCTACATTTCAAATTTCTTTGATCTAATTAGATTTTATTTATAAATGTTTTTAATTATTCTAATTTGATAAAACCAAAATTGATAAATTTGTAGTCACAGTGCATATTAATAAATAAATCAAAATATATATTGCTTACTAATAAATCTGTATCAGTTTGAAGATCATTAAATTATATTAAATTTAGCACATACACTTGAACATGAAGTTTATTAAATTATCGTAATTTATTCCCTACATCTTTAATCATAGGCATTGCATATGTTTAAGCTATTTATTGATTACAAAGGTACCCTGAGAATTTAATAATTTCGCATATATAACTGTTTTTAGTTTATTGTAGCTCCATGATCTCTAGAAAAAAAAAGACCAAGTACATGAGATCCTAAGCAATCAAAATAAAAAGAATACAATAAGTATTGGAAATATGCCTTCACATTATAAAATATATATTTTGCACGAAAAAACGTTGAGTTATCTAGGCTTACCCTTGGTTTGACTGATGTCTCTAAGCAAGATGAGAGAAGGAGATATTTTGTATAGATTTCTTCTATATTGGTGTATTATCCTCAGTTGTTTTAAGCAATGATGTTTAATAAACAAAATTGTATCAAATTTATAGTGGTTTTATCTTTGAAAACTGTTCGAGAAGAGAAAAGTTAAGGAATTGTCTAACTCCCTTAGGCGTCCAATTATAGCCGAAGAAATTAATATTCAATGATAATTTCATGTAATTGTTTTGATAATTTATTTATTTATCATTCAATTGATAAGCGATTATTAAATTCAACAATTGAAATAAATAATTATTTATTAGCTCATTGAAATTTCAATATAGTTTAAAAAATCATAACTATTTTTTATATTGTCGGATGTGAATGAGGTTGAAATAGTTTGGTATATATAGTTGTCAATTGTCTCAAGTCAAAGAAAGAATGTCAAAAAAAATTGGATTTATTTATCTAATTAATTTTGATAACAAATTCGTTTCAATCCCCAATGCATTAATGACACATATACAATGTATAAGTGTTATCATTTTTGAAAAGTGCATTTTGCCGGGAACTTTTCAAAAATCGCACCTCTTCTTTTATATATGTATAGATAAAAATGGTTCAACAGTATTGACTCTTGAGTCATCCAAACAAAATCGTTCATTTTCTTTTCATACAAAAAACTCAGCAGCAATTTATTGAGATTCAAGGGAGAGAGTCGGTCTTATGGATGTTAAATTATAAGACAGAATTTACTCTCTTATAGTTCAACCCATCAATACACGATGGGTGGAGTAAAAATGATTCATTTTACCAAAAAAAAAATATCTGTAAAACCGTTTTACTTTTACTTAAGTTTTTACAAAAAAAGAAAAGACAAGAGAGAGTTATCCAAACCCAACAAAATCCCTGAATCTGAAGACTTAATTAATATATAGATGCATTTCATGTGGAAATTAAGAAAAAGTTTGTGTTATTAATACCAAATTAGTTTTACACCCGTACGTTAAACGCACGGACAAAAATATTTTTTAATTAAATAATATTCAAGTAAAACGAAGAAGCAAATCAAAATCAAAGAATAAATTAAGAAAAACAATGTTCGAAACAACTACTTAAATATAAATATATTATTTTACTGGTAATATTATGGATTTTGAATTTTTTTTATACACAACATCATCTTTATTGGATATTGATATATTCAAGCCAAAACAGTTTGTTACCATAAAAATTGTGACATACCACTAATCATGTTTGAATACTGGTTTCTTCAAGAAGAATCTTGCTTGTGAAAGTGATTGACCTTGACTTTTGTTAATTGTCATGATATACAATACTACCAATGAAAATTGTCATATCTGGACTTGAAATACAACCTCACATTTAATGGAGACAATGACATTTTTGGAATAAACATTTTGTCTCAATCATTGCTTTTATTTAAAAAAAATTAATTAGCTTCAACAACGTGATTCTTAAGCTTAGTAATGATTAGTTTTGTTGCATTGTGTAATCCTGCAACAGGGTCAATGTTTCTTAACAACATCACCGAAACACCAATCTTAAGTGTTAATTTATGGTTTGACAATTTTGAACACTTTATACTATTCAAAAACTTCGTAGAGTAAATGTTTTCAAACAAACTTGTGTTGTTCTTGTCCTCAACATAGAATCTGAAGTCAAATAACTTCTTCCTTCTATGTCATTATTATAAAATATATACTCATTTATGGTGTCAACAACATCAAGTGTCAGGATAAAGATAGCTCCTCCTTGCAAATATGACACATCATCAAAAGACTCCAAAAATGACGGATATATACTTTCAACAATTTACTTAATCAAATTATCTGATGCATTAACCAAAATATCATTTGGAACTTCTATTGCTACAATACAATTATTTTCACCACCATATGTACCGTCGTCGATACTTAAAATCCACTCAGAAAATGCCTTCAAGTACACGAGACCACGTTCGTCATTGTCAAGAGTTTGTAGTCTCATGCTTTTTGTAAGTTTCAAAACTTTGCAATGTGTCCATAAATAGTATAATTTGTGATCATGTTAGCAAAAAAACATGTTGAATTCTTACAATTTTACACTTATTTTTTCTACTTACTTTAATTATAGTCACATACTCAAAGGCATTAAAAGAAATCACACATTTCACCAATATTTATAATACAGTAAACTACTTTTTATTAAATGGTGTGTCGGGTTGTCAAAGAGAACCATATTTTGAAAACAGAAGGAGTATTTTATTTTACCGTCTGAGATCTATTATATTCTAAATTTTTAAATATATTTCTCAAGGTTATTTTGAAAAGAATATAAAGCTGAATTTTTTAGATTTTGAATTTATTTGAATGGATAAATTTATCTGTTACATTTCTTATATTTTTTATTTAGCCATTATTCATACTTATAAAAAATATCTAACTTTATGGTTCGACTATATCAACTACTTTGTTTTTGGAAGTCTCTTAAGACGAATAGTTTGAAAGCCATAATAGCTGTAGTAAAAATTTTGGGTTCAAAATGTCTAAAGTTTATTTCGTGATGTTTTTTTTTACTTTGTATAAAATTGGTTAAACATCCATAAAGAATATCCACAACTTATATATATATATATGTGTGTGTGTGTGTGTGTGTGTGTGTGTGTGTGTGTGTGATGGAAATTAAAAGATCCAACATGATATTGTGAATTGTATTGAGAATACCAACAGTTTGTGTGTATTCAAAGTTCCTATAAATGTATAAATATATTCTTGTCAACTTATCCAATAATATTAAATGGTTAGTATAAAAACTAAAAAAATAAAATAAAACAAAGTGTTTCAGCTTCTAATGTTTCCATTTATGGAAATAAGTTTTAGGCAGGAAAATCACGGTTGTCATTATATATATATATATATACACACACACACACACACACATTTTTTTTCAACAACTATATTATGTAAATATTAATTTTAATTATTTATTTCAATAATCAAAGACCACATTTTCTCAGAGTTTGGTAAACACAAATTGTCCTTAGGATATTAATTTTTTAATTATGCAAGATAACTTCAGTCATAAACTAAATTGATTAAGTATTAAAAAAGGTGAAAATAAAAATGGAATAATTATGTTGTTTATAGATGTTTTGAACTAAAAATGCTAGAAGGTAATTATAAAAGTAACTTATTTAGTTAATTTAATATGAACAAGTAATTAAGGGATAAATTTATCCAAATATGTATTTATTTAATACAATAACTAATAATGTAATGAATAATCAAAATATGTAGTGAAAATAGTCTCTCAATATTTATTTTTATTAACGTTTACTAATTTTAACTATAACAGTTATAACCTACAATGTTTTAGTGTGGATTTGAGATGTTATATTTAGACAATAAGAGCATTAATGTATATTGTGTTATTAAAATCACCCATTTTTTCTTTCAGTTTTACAAAAAACAAAAAACAAAAAACAAAAAACAAAAAATAGAATCTCCTTTTAAAAAGAGAGTATAATATTTTTTTCTTATTAGTATGCAAAATAATACTCCTTCCGGTCATCGTTTCCTTTTTTGGATGAGTCAATAATGATAAAAGACGAATGATACATAAGCCTGAAACTAAGCATCGAGTAATGAGAGGTCCGATCAGCGTCACAATATGTTGAAAGACGTGGACTAGTTAATGTTGAGAAGAATACACCATGGCCAATATCTTGCTTGATAAGCGCGACAAACGTCATAGCTAGCCGGCTAGGGTTGACGATTGGGTGGGTTTGGACGAAACGTGTAACGGATTGAAACGGGTCGTGACTCGTTATAACCCAAAATAAAATGAATCGAAATGGATTGGGTCAAAGTGGGTACCTTGTTATAACGGGTCGACTCGTTTCAACTTACGTTTTCCATAAAAAAAACTATATTTATATAGCAAAAAAATAATATGCCGAAATGGGTAGCGGGTTCGACTAAGCTGGTAGTCCACGTAATGGACCAGAGCTGACGTGTCCGGAGGTTGATGGTCACTTAGGTGTATGTGGGTACCGGAGGTACCACGTTTGACAGGATATCTGGGCTTCGTGCTTGCTCTTTGGTTGTTGGACACCTGAAAGGAGAACTACCGTCGGGGTTTCCTGGCCTCAGCCGGTGTGAGAGTCAGTAATCAAGATGTCAAGTATATGCCGGAGCTAAGCGTTCCCTTAAGCTTATGGTGGGTGTTTTGGTAGTAGTCTCTCTTGGTGTATCTTGGGTGTAAATGCTTTTGGTCAGTATTAGAATGCAAAGTAAGTCTTACCTTTCTTCAAGGGAAAGGTTTCCTTTTATAGTAACTTAGATTTGAGATCATGAGTGGTCTGGGGGTCCCTAATGGTGGGACTTGTTCCCCCGGCCGCCTTGTCGGGCAGCTCCCGAGTGGTCAACAAGTCATGCGGTGACGTGCCAATTGTAGAAGGTTGATGAGCCGATAAGATATGGCGGTTGCATGGCTCGCCCAGCTCTCTTGTGAGGAGGACATCTGATGCTGTACAAGCATGGGTCGATCTATCCTACCATAGAAGAGTTTTCTGGCCAAGCATAAGTGGTCCTCGCCTCTGGCCTGGGTGTTGTTCATATGTTCTGGAATGGTCTAGATACATCAAGGGCGGAGGTTTGCTATTCATGATCGCCGATGGTGGCCTGGCCGAAAGTTGATGGTTGCCGATGGTGATCGGCCGTTGATGGTCCTCGGCCCCGTGGACCTACCCAAGTCCCGATCGAGTCCACGTGGTCGCTCCCAACAGGGGGATCCGTGCGGGTCCCTTCAATAGCCCCCGAAGTTTCCGTGCGAGGATTTATCCTTATCTTTGAAAGTATAATCGAATATTCTCCTCGGCTTGAATGTCATTGATCTTTGCTATGGTTTCTGCTCTTCGCTCATTGCTTGTGGTCGCCCGACTTTGAAGATTTGTTGCTCGCTTTCACGAACCCGATCACTTTGATGTCGAGGATGTGTATAGGAGTTATTAGTGGAATTTTCCTAGAAAGTTGGTCCGCCGTATGCATTAAATGCACGGCAGAACGAGGAGTTTTAGGTAATCATTGCAATGTACTTTTTCACAAATGTGACGACGCCCAATTATCAAACGCCGCCGGTTTGCGCCCCTTTAGTCGCAGTCGCCACGTGTCGCCGTGAGTGGTTAGGCAGATCCGCTCTTTTTTTGATCTGGGTCGACCCGGTGTCATCGTTTGCATAAAACGTGGATTTTCCCAAGCCACTCACTCTTCCTTCTCCCACAATTTTATTCAGTTTTGTGAGCTCTGCATAGGCGAACCGCTCCCGCTACCCTCACGCTCGACATTTCTAGTCGTTCCTTTGCCATCTAATCTTAGTTTTCAGGTTCGCATTCTCTTCCTCCTTAATTTGAAGTTGATTTCACAGCTTTTGAGTCTATTTTGAGTATTTTCTGGGTCTGTAGCTTTTCCCGGTGGTTTTCCGATACACCGGTGCTAACCACCATTACTCTTTTTCTGCTTCAGATCCTCGCTTATCCTCTCGTTTCTCCCTCGCTCCAGCTCAATTTGCTCGCAGGTACTCGTCCCTTTTCTCCTTGCTTGAGTCGCTTTTTGATTTGCTAGGTTTCTAGAGTTAGGTTTTTATGAACCCTATCCCTTCTGCCCCCGCATTCACCCCGAGCGAGACCTCTTCCTCTTCCTCGCCCAGTTCTTCAACTGCCCTTAAACCGAGTATGAGGACCAAGCACGTTAGCCCGGACCCGATATACGCTCGATCTCCAAAGATAAAAAGATTGTACTCCCAAACGAATGGGGCTTGGTCGCTTGTGAAACCGAGCGAAGCGATGCCTTTGTTGGTCGGGTGGCGACATAACATGGAGGGTCCGCCACTTTGTCACGATAAGAAGCATTACGCCATCGAGGATATCCATTTGGGCGCATATGCTGGTATGCGGGGCTAAGACTAGGGCGCTTAGGTATCTCTTCAATAAATACTACCGAGAGATAGTCGCCCGAGAGGTGGTGGAGGCGAACAAGGCCCTGGCCGAAGAGAAACGAGGGGAAAGTTCTTCGACTGCTGCCCAGGTCGAAGAGGGCTCAATAGAGGCCGACGATGCTCCTCCCGCTCGTAGAATATTAACGGAGTGGAGAAATAACGTATGGCCGAGCGATGTTGAGGACTGGGATGAACAATACAACCACAATCAAAAGAGATTCCGAGGATCTGCCCCCCATAATTCAGTGAGTATGAATGAGCTCCCGGATATGCGGGATAGGGTAGGGTTTATATCTTTTTTTCGAGGCGGGTCTTCGACGCCCTCGATCCCCTTTGTATGAATCCGCTTTCGAGGAAGTTGTGCTCACCCCTCTCGACCTCTCCCTCAACTTGGTCCGGTATCTAATCACATTTGCCGCTATGTCGGATGCTTCTGTTCGAGCCGACCTTGCCCTTTTACAAGACTTACTTGCATGGATCAACTTGTTCACCAAGCCTCCTCGGAAAACGGGTAGACACCCCACTTCAGCACTCGGTATGTAATCGACATAAAATATCAAGAATCTGTTAAAACTTAACAAATGTCAAGTTGCGTAAGTCAAAAATGCGAAAGAAAAAAGCAGATGCGCTAAACAAAGGAACCTGTGGGGGAAAGTGTCAAATTTTGAAATTTCTGGGGGCTTGGTGCCGCACTGGGCATGTCTTTCATGCGCTCTCTCCGATCAAAATGGTACAAGCCCTTCAAGCGCCGGCAAGCGGCCAATGCACCTGAACAAATGAAAGAATTCCACCAAGGCCCTCGCACTATAAATGAGACCCCGGCCCTCATTTCACTCACACGAATTTATCGCAAATAAGCTCGCTCGCGATCCTTCGATACACTTAGTACGAGGTGCGAGATAGGTGAGTGGAAGCCCCTAAAATTCTCCAAACCCCGTCCAAACTCGCAAATCAAAAACCCATAGGTTATAAGTGATCCCTAGCCTAGTTGTTAGGTGTCCACCTCAAATCCCAAATTCAAAATCCCAAAATAAGCCGCTACTCCGCCCGAGTAACGAGCTAAAAAAGTCAAAACTTAAGTCTAGGTTCCGCCAACCGAAAAGGCCAAACCTACCCAAATAAAGTCACACTCACCCGAGGACAAGCCCAAACTCAAAACATCAATCAAATCAACTATCCGTTCAATTCAAAACAAAAAAGACTCCCCTCTCCGAAGAGGACGAGCGAGCACACCACCGCTCTAAAAGGTAATACCTTTAGAGCGTATTTTATTTCATTTGTATTTTTTCCTTTTATTTATTTTCAAAAATTTGTATTTTAAATCCGCACAATGTAGCCAATATAAGCCAGCCGCCTGGATTAGATTAGAAAATATTATGTAAAAAGAGCCGTTATAATGGCCAAATATTCTTAAATGTGTTTGTAATTATTGGAAGGAGGGCGAGTCCGTAAATAATGTAGCCACGAATGTATCATGCTTAATTTCCCTTGTCAAAATAAGACCTTATTTATTTGCTAGATTAATATAACAATTTTAGCATACTTCTCACCAAAACGTTTTGAGATCGAAGGACGAGTTGGGTGCCTAGCACCTTCAACTCGTAACTTAGCCTCCGAACCCGCTTTCTAAAATCTACGGTTTTTTCTCGGTTTTCCTTTATTTTGCCTTAAAATAAAGGTGGCGACTTAAAACTTTCAGATCCGGTGGGCCTCGCAACATTCTCTTTGCACTTTTGTTCTCCCTAAAAAAAAGGAGATACGGGAATGGAGGGGTGATGTATTCCCATATCCCTGTATCCCCCAAACAAGGGATAACTTGATGGGAAACCCATAGCTCCCATAGCGATCTGATTGGGCCATAAGGCTATTTTAATAAATTCATAAGTGGGGCGCCGCAATATCTTTTCTTGCACTTTCTATTTTCCCCTGAAGATAAAAAGAGAATGAGAATGGAAAGGTAATGCATTCATATCCCGTTATTCCCGAAATAAGTGGATAACTCCGACATGAGGAAACCTTTAGTTCCCATTTTGGATACAAAATCCACTCAAGGCAACCGAGGCACATTCCAACGTGCTAATATAGACAAAGACACTCCTCTCGCACTTTGATTTCGCCTTCCCTAAACAAGGGAGGGTAGAACGAGAAGTGGTGTCCCGCATCCGCGATGCGCACCCCTAAGAGGCGCGGGCGCGGCACGTCCCTGAACCTCATAGTGGCGACTCTGGGAGTTGTTTTATTTTAAATAAAATGGAGGGCTAGACTCATAAAATAAAACCTTTTTGGCTTTTCTTTGTTTACAAGTATGCTCGTTATATTAATTTACGCATTTCAATAAAGTGTTCCCATTACGGCGTGGCTATATTTGTGGATATGATCCTCCATCTCGGCAGCGAGCCTCGCGTTCCGATACATTACGGGCATGTTTAAGAGTATAAAAAAAATTCAAAAAATATATATATATATAAAGGCGGTCTAAGTATATTGGCTGGAAACTCCATTGATACCCTTAAAGCATTCTGAATAGGGTGTGGTATCGCCGGAGCAACCAACGCCGTGTACTTGGCCGATCAAAAGCCTTCAAACACTATTATATATATATATGATGTATATGTAATGTTTCTTTTTATTTCCGGGCAGCACAACAAAAGAGCTGGGGCTTTACTTCCGACTCTATTTTTCATTTATTTCAGTTCTATTTCTTTTTTCACTTTATTCTGTATATTCGTACATATCTGCATGCATACTGTCATTTTAGTTTGGGGACATAGGACCAAAAATTTGTAATTAATAGGGATAGCTAGTTTCCCCGCTTTTCTTTCTATTTCTTAAAATGGTGTGCTTGCTTGCTTGCGCTCAAACTAAAAAAGCCGAGAAAATCCACTTATAACAAAAAGACAGCCAAAATGCTTTTATTTTCTGTTCATATATCTGTTAAATAAATAAAGATTTTACTGTTTTTCTAGATACCGCACACACGTGCACGCATGTAAATATATTCCAAACTGTTACCCTACACCATGGCCAGCCTACCCCCTGCATAAACCAACGTTAGAATGCATATAGTTTTTCAGGACACTTCACAGACCGACCGGTTTTTGCATTTTTAAATTATGGGTCAGCCCCTATCAAAAAAAAAAAAATCAAATAAAAAAAAATACATATATCAAAAAAAAATGCGCAAGTTCGAAAAAAAAAATATATAAGTGCGCACAAAAAAAATATCAATATATAAATAATAAACAGGGGCTGACTTATAATTCTCAGATGCTCGACCTAGACCATTTTGGATGGTGGATCCTGGAAAGAGTATAGGCCCTTCGCCTGTGATCCCAGTCTGGGGAGTCGAAAGCGGCAGTGGAATACGTTGGTCCTATACTCTGGAGAAAGAATCCACTGTTCCAGGGAAAGTCCTGAGACTGTCAAAATAAAGCAGGTGCTTATCCGGTCAATTGTAGGGAACATAAATATAATAATAATAAAATATTAATAAAAAGGCACGCTGTACTTCAAGCCCAGATAGCCTCCATCCAGCCTTTTGATACCTACCAAACCCCATTTTCCTCAGAGACCTGGCCCGAATTTGGAAAAGGCGAGATAGTAATCTTGGCCTGTTGATAGGAAATAAGTGCGTAAATCGATCGTAGGGTATCAATATCATGTCGACAAGGGTAGTATCCGCATGCATGACAAGATAAATCGGCGATATGGCAGAAAATAAACAATCCGCTACAGTCCCCCAAGAAGCATCAACCTTCCATGTTCCTCCAAATCCAATTTCTCAGCCAAACACCAACCCACCAACCCAGAATCCCTATATTACCCAAATTCCACCAACTCAGAACCCTTATAATGCCCAAATTCCACCAACTCATGATCCCTATACTGTCCAAAATCCTTATCCAATCCAAAATCCTTATCCAATTCAATATCCCTATCCAGCTCAATATCCATATCCAATCCAATATCCATATCCTGTCCAAAATCCTTATCCAATCCAATATCCATATCCAGCCCAAAATCTTTATCCAGCCCAAAATCCATATCCTGCCCAATATCCATATCCAAATTCCATATCCATATCCATTCAAAATCCTACTGTACCACGGCCTTAAATTAACCCTTTCCTAACCCCTGTCAACAAGATCTACCAAAACCCAACTCTCCTGCCCGTCAAAATGGAGGTTGACATCGAAAATTTGAAAAACCATGATGCTTAGAATCCTTAACCAAGAAGTTCCTAATGAAAATTTGGGGGACAGCTTCCTGGGTATGATAGATAAAGGCACTTCTCATAAAAAAAAAAAAAAAAAAAAGGCTCCCTGTTGAGTTTGGGTCTACTTCTAATAAGCCTCTGCAGAACTAGTATACCGCGACCGACCCACTTTTGACACCCGCAGATTTGATGGACCGCATCGGATATAGTACCCCTATTCCTTTCCTTAGCCTTACGGATTTGGTCATCTACCAATCCGCTCCCTAAAATTGAGTACCCCTATTCCTTTCCCTAGCTTTACGGATTTGGTCATCTACCGATCCGCTACCTAAAATTGAGGATCTCAAACCCTAGGTCCTCAATAATGTAATAAACCCTGTACGGTGTGCTTTTAATAATAATCTAAATGTCTTTGCTTATTTCTTAGTTGCACCTGCATTAAAAGACGCATTAAATAATTAAAATAATGAGTCATTTAAAAGGACCCAAAAGAAAAAAAATGTTTGCTAGAGTTTGTAGAGCCAGAGACATCATCAACAGCAACTGAAGACTGATCCACCATCAATCTGGGGGCTGGACAATGAAATCAAGAGAAGTCAGAATCAACAACTACCTACAAGGATAACACTCATGGATCTCATCGAAGAATTCGTGGACATGCTTACTTGGTCCTATAAAGATGTGTCGGGGGTAGACCCAGCCATGGTCAAACACCGGACCCTCATATGTCCGGATGCTCAGCCAATCAGACAAAAGCTCCACTGCATCAAGTCAGAATGGTCACTACAAGTTGAGAAAAAAAAAAAAAAAGCATGAAACAGCCGCACGTCAACTTCATTCGGGTAAAAAAAAAATAATAATACAAAAATACAAAAAAAAAGGGTAAAGAAAAAAAAATAGTAAAAAAAAAAAAAGAAAGAAGAAAAAAAATATATACCCGATCTGGCTGTCCAATATAGTGATCATTCCCAAGCCCAACAATTTTTTTTTTATCAACGGCATGCTGGGTTATAGTCAAATCAAAGGCAGCAGGAGACCAAGAAAAGACCTCATTCATCTCCCTTTGGGGGACCTACTGCTATCATGTCATGCCGTCTGGGCTAAAAAAATATGCTGGGGCTACTTATCAAAGGCTGCTACCCCTCTCTTCCACGATGTGTCATATATGGTCAAATGATCCAGTCAGGAGATGTCGTACTCCTCACAAGCCAGGAAAGAAGACCTTGTTCAGCCCTCCAATTTCAACGAGCTCAAAAGGTATGGTGCCCGATCCATTCTATCCAACAAGTGCTTCCCTCTCCAGCCCGCTAGGCTGAAAACCCGAAAGGGCGGCCTAGGCAAAAGTTAGGGCATTCAAAAAAAATGAAAAATAAAAAGGAGAAATAAGGGTTCGCTAGGCTGAAAACCCGAAAGGGCGGCCTAGGTAAAAGTTAGGGCATAAAAAAAATAAAAAAAAATGATGAAAAAATGAAAAAGAAGAAATAAGGGCTCGCTAGGCTGAAAACCCGAAAGGGCGGCCTAGGCAAAAATTAGAGCAAACAAAAAAAATAATAAAAAATAATAAGGGCTCACTAGGTTGAAAACCCGAAAGGGCGGCCTAGGCAAAAGTTAGAGTCAAACAAATAAAAAAATATATATCAGGAGAATAAGGAGAGGGAAGACACTCTTTGAAACCTCGACATCCTATCCCTCGTCTTCAGCAGGCAAAGAGGCTCGACTGACAGAAAAAAAAGAAAAACCACGACATAAGCTCACAATAAAATACTAAAATATAATATTACGGGTCCTAAGGTGCAACTTAGGAATAATTGCAAAAGAAATTTAGATTATGCATTAATGGCATGTACATATCTATTATTGCCTGTACACCCTTTGTTTTCCCCGAAACAATCCTTTTCTTGCCCATAGCCCCGAGCGGTCCATCGCTCGGCGGCCCACCGAGCCGGCCCATATACTCCTTCTCGCGAGGCGAAGAAGAAACCCTAGACTCATCAAGCATGAGAGCCCCCGTGTCCTCATCCTCATCATCAATGTCCCCATTATCCCTGATAGAGGTGCCGCTCGGTACCATGATAGTTCGGCCCAACCATCGCCTTCATCGCTGCTCGATCGCGAAAAAAAACCTACAAAAGGAGGCTACCGCCACTGACTCAAAACCACAATGCACCGAAAGAATAAGAGATTCCGCCATTTTCCCATTCCGATATCACTCGAAAAGCCCGCTCTTATCCAAAGGTGTATTTTCAAAAATCCCTTTCTTCAAAATACAGCGTGCCATTACATTTTAGATGTTTGGTATAGTTTTATTTTCTGTGTGAATTTATTTTTGCATGTGTAACATATTGCATCATATACATTATATTGCATTATTCCATAATGTTTGTACATATTTCTTTTACAGAAAAAAAATATATATAAAAAAATGCAAAAGAAAAAAAAAAGAAAGAGGTACTAATGTTCGCAGGAACTCAAAGCTAATGTGCTCGGGACGACTGGCTTCTGAAAAACACCACCCATGACCCTGGGACCCGCTGCGCCACCGATCCTGACTCCCCGACCTCTGCCCCAACCGCGGCTTGACCCATCATCATCATCGTCATCATCATCATCATCGTCATCATCTCGACGTCTGGGCCGCCGCACTGAGCTGCTTCCTGCGAACCTGAAAGAAAAAAAAAGAGGTAAGATCTCTACCCTAATTTCCTTCTCTGTACAGTCCTTAAAATAATGAACATATCGCATGTTTTATACTTCATTTTTTTTACAATAAATTCTTTTAGCAAAAATAAAAAAACAAAAACAAAAACAAAAACAAAACAAAAAAAATTTTGTTCATAAAAAAAAAAAGAAAAAAAATAATTCTTTAAATAGTCACATACTATTTTCATACATGTGCATAAATTTACATGTACATAAAAATCATTCTTTTTCAAAATCCATAAAAAATATTTTCGTTCATAAAAAAAAAACAATTTATATATGTAATTAATTTTGCATCTTAATGTACATATTATAACTGCATTTGTCATGTGCATGATAAAATGTGAAAAATTCATGCATCATCTCATACGTATTCTACATTGCATCTATATCAAGTGGGATAATTCATGCATTCATATTTTGCATTTCATTTGTTCAATAAGCTGCCATAGGGATACGCTAAAAAGAAGGTAAAATATCACCAATCATCAAAATAAATATCTTTGTGGTATTTACTATACCCCTGCAGCATTTGCATGCTTGGAAAATAAAGCTAAGGGCATGAAAAATATCTGTTTTGTCCTGTTTTTATCCGAAAATATGCCCGAAAAGTGTCTCAGAAAAATTAAATTTATACTCCGAATATTCCGTTTCGCAATCCTATTGCATGCAAAAATATGGTTTAATGTAAAACATGCATCATATAGCCCCAGTTGCATTTAGAACATAAATCATGCATAGTAGGGTCAAATAGTGATCACTATTTCAAATCATGCATCGCAAAAATAAATCATAGAAATTACATACATTATCACTCAATTACATCATTTAGGCATAAATAGGACATGCATATACATCACTAACAAAGTCAAGAGTGCTCCAAAAGTCCCAAACAGTGCAGGAATTTAGCAGATCTGAGAAATATCCAGGAAAATTGCTTGAAAAGAGAAATCTTACAGTGGTTAGGGGAAGATGGGAGATGTGGGTGTCCCGATCTCGTACCAGGTTGCCCCAATCATCCTTGGAGTACGTATAATTCAGCCGATTCCGAACCAAGATAGGAGGTTCTCTCCTCCTACCGCCAGATTCGGGGCGCATCGGTGCCTTTCCCTTCTTGGATTGTGAAGAAGAAGCCATCTGCTAAGTAAAACACTGAAATTGACGGAAGAAAATCGTGAAAAGGAGCAAAAATGAAGAAAATAAAAAAAAAGAAAGCAGAAGGCAGTAGGCTAATGGCGAAGCAGCAGGTGAAGAAATGAAGGAAGGAAAAGAGAAGGAAGAGCAGTAGCTCCATTTCTCACATTCCCGTCCAATAAAGGGAGGAAAAGGGAATTTTCCCTTTTCCCCCTCCAAAGTTCTGCATGGCAAAGACTCGGTCCTCGAAGAATCCTCAAAATGGTCCCTGAGCCTAACAGAAAATTAACAAAGATAGTTTTGTTAACCAAGATTTGCGACCATTCACCAAAGGACAAAGGAAATGATTTCCCCAGCAGATCAGAAAAAAAAGAGAAGAAAAAGGAAAGAAATCAAAAGAAAAGAAAAGGAAAAAAAAAGAAAAAAGAAAATCAAAAGAAGAAAAAAAGAGCAAGCCAGAATAAAATTCCCAGCATCAGGCCGAACTACGTTTGGTCTGATTCCTTGAAAAAGGATACGTAGGCAGCCTACATCAGTAGGTCCGACCATCACAATCATAAAACAGAAAAAAAAAAAAAAAGAAATTCCCGAAAGAGTGGCGAAATGTCGGAATCGGTAGAATCTGCTTGTGCCCACCCTGCAAGTAAACAGTAAGTCGTACAATATTCCTACCCTGACTCTAGAATAATTTCCTTTTAAGGAAAATTTGTTTTTCAAAAACACAAAAAAAAGAGGGATATAAAAAAAAACAAAAAAACAAAAAGAGGAAGGAAAAAGAATGTTTTCCACTTCACAATTTTCGAAAATACTTGAAGAATGATCAATTCGTCGTGCTCGGCGACGGATCTTTAGTCAAGCACAATTTTCTGGATATCTGAAAATTTTCGGGATATGTCTGGAAACAAGACAGCGATCAAGGCCCAGACATACCTAGAAAATTCTTCTTAACACATTTCAACTACAAGGTATTGGCCGGTTGAAATTGTGGTAACAGAAAAGCAATTCGCAGTGCTCGGCAACGGATTTTTAGTCAAGCACAATTTTCTCGATATTTGAAAGTTTTCTGGTTATGTGCGGAAACAAGACAACGATCAAGGCCCGACATAATTAAAAAAATTTCTTAACACGTTTCAACTACAAGGTCTTACCTCTGGGTTGAAAGGTGGTAAAAAAACATTCAAATCTTCATACCGTATTTGACAACGGTTTCGGACCGGAAGAATACGACTTTTTCGAAAACACAAAAATCTTTTTCCGTTGTAGTTTAAGGTTTTGGCCCGAAATACGCTTGGTCTCGATTTCCTTTAATAGGAATACGTGAGGCGACCTACATTAGTAGGTCCGACCATTGAGCACGATTAAATCCATATCTCGCTTAAAGCTGCGATAACTTTCTTTTATAACCGACTAAAAATGTCTAGGTTATAGAGTTTGGATAGCATGTTCACGTGCATTATAATCGCTACCAATTGCATTCTCCTCGTTCTTAAATGAGCGAAATTGGAGAGTCTCTTGTTAGCATCAACGATGTTCGCCTACTCGATGGTAGTTTTAAAGGTTACCCAAGTAGACTCCATCGTTGGGGCTCTGAGACACCCCAATTCGTACCCTCGTATGTAACCGACATAAAATATCAAGAACTGTTAAAACTTAACAAATGTCAAGTTGCGAAGTCAAAAATGCGAAAAAAAAGCGGGATGCAGCTTGAGTGAAGCAGGGGGAAAGTGTCAAATTTTGAAAGTTCAAAAGGGGCTTGGTGCGCCAATGAAGTCTTGGTGCCGCACTAAGCATAGCTTGGCCGCACAAGCATGTCTTTCATGCGCTCTCTCACGATCAAAATGGTACAAGTCTTGGCGCCGGCAATGCACGGAGAACAAATGAAAGAATTCCAGCGTCCTCGCATCTTTGCTATAAATAGAGACCCCAGGCCTCTCATTTCACTCGCTTCGGTTCTTTAAATTTTTATCGCACAAGCTCGCTCATGATCCTTCGATACACTTGAAAGTACGAGAGGTGCGAGATAGATGAGTGGAAGCCCTATTGTCTCCAAACCCGTCCAAATTCGCCAAATCAAAAACCCATGGGTTATAAGTGATCCCTAGCCTAGTTGTTAGGTGTCCACCTCAAATCCCCAGTCAAAAATCCCAAAATAAGCGTTACTCCGCCCGAGTAACGAGCTAAAAAGTCAAAACTTACGCCTAGGTTCCGCCTAACCGAAAAGGCCAAAACCTACCCAAATAAAGTCAGCCACTCTACCCGAGTTGACAAGCCCAAACTTCAAAACATCAATCAAATCAAGCGATATCCGTTCAATTCAAAACAAAAAATACTCCCTCTCCGAAGAGGACGAGGAAGACACACCGCTTCTAAAAGGTAATACCTTTAAGAGCGTATTTTTATTTCATTTGTATTTTTTCCTTTTATTTATTTTCAAAAATTTGTATTTTAAATCCAGGCACAATGTAGCCAATATAAGCCGTTGTCTTGCTGGATTAGATTAGAAAATATTATGTAAAAGAGCCGTTATAATGGCCAAATATTCTTAAATGTGTTTGTAATTATTGGAAGGAGGCTACTGAGAGTCCAAGTAAATAATGTAGCCCACGAATGTATCTGTTTAATTTTCCCTTGTCAAAATAAGACCTTATTTATTTGCTAGATTAATATAACAACGAGCATACTTGACCACCAAAAGCGCTTTGAGACCGAAGAGGCGAGTTGGGTGTCTAGCACCTTCCCAACTCGTAACTTAGCCTCCGAACCCGCTTTTCTAAAATCTCTGGTTTTCTTTTCTTGTTTTCCTTTATTTTGCCTTAAAATAAAGGTGGCGACTCTAAAACTTTCGGATCCGGTGGGGCCTCGCAACATTCCCTCTTTGCACTTTCCTGTTCTTCCCTAAAAAGGGAGATACGGGAATGGAGGGGTGATGTATTCCCATATCCTGGTATCCCCTAAACAAGGGATAACTTGATGTGGGAAACCCATAGCTCCCATAGCGATCTGATTGGGCCATAAGGCTATTTTAATAAATTCATAAGTGGGGGCGTCGCAATATCTTTTCTTGCACTTCTATTTTCCCTCGAAAGATAAAAGGGAAAATGAGAATGGAAAGGTAATGCATTCCATATCCTGTTATCCCCAAATAAGGGATAACCCGACATGAGGAAACCTTTAGTTCCCATTTTGGATACAAAATCCACTCAAGGCAACCGAGGCACATTCCAACGTGCTAATATAAAGACTCCTCTCGCACTTTGGATTTCGTCTTCCCCAAACAAGGGAGGGTGGAGCGAGAGCGTTGGTGTCCCGCATCGCACGCACTGCGCACCCCAACCAAGGCGGCGCTGGGGCACGCCCCAAGGGAACCTCACAACGGGGCATTGGGATGAGAGAATCTTTTTAATTGAGAGTAGATATGGGTGGAACTTCCCGGTACCTCGGTTTTCTGCTGCTCAGGTTAAGTCACTTTCTCGAGTCGGGACTTTAGATGAGTATGAAGAGTCGGCTCGGCAGGAGCCATTGAGGATTTTCTTGGAGTTCGAGGGGACTCTCGCCAGTATTCTTTGGAGCTCGATTAAGCGGGGGCGAAGTTACGGTAAGGAATGGTCGATGAGTCGACCAAAAGATTTGAGGGGCTGAACGTCAGGTGCGGCAGGAGGTCGCAGAGTACATTCGATACTGTGGTCGATGCGTAGGGTAATAGGTTTAAAATTTGGTGCGCCTCAATGCAAAGATAGCATATTCAATCTTGAAGGATGTGGAAGTATGCGTTATTGATAGATAAGCTTTTCACTTGCTTTTATTTTCTTATTATTCTTTTACTAACTCTCTGCTCGTTCGACCCATTCCTATACTATTTCGAGATATGATGCGTGGATATAGACGAAGCCGCAGTCGGGCAAAGACGGCAACGGCGAGGGCGAGGGGTGGCTCGGCGAAAGATTCTTAGGGAAGAAGGTCGATCCTGTGGAAGGCTTACCCCTTGCATCGACGAGGGGACCGGGTCCTCGGCCGCTTCCTTCCAACAACACCTCGCCCGGGGCCCTGCGCTAGACCACTTGTGCAGAAAAAGGCAAACCCCCAGCCCCGACTTCAGCCCTGGCCCCGGTGAAGAAAGTTCCTGCCCCATCGCTCACACACTCTACTTTCAAGCATGCCTACGTCGAGGGGTGCTCCCGCCACCGCCTGAAGAAAGGCGGTTGATCGAGCACGCACTGTGGAGGGGAGGGACGAGCAAAGTGCTTAAGAAGTGTCTCGCGCCCGCCATTGCTAGAAATCGAAAGGCAAAGGTGTATCTTCCACCTCAGCGGGAGACTACCTTCCGCGGCACAGGGCGACTTCTGATGCCTCTTACTCGCCGGGCGGCGGGGATCAAGCTTGGTAGCGACATATCTGATGTCCAAATGCGCTCTGAGAATTTTGGCGTAACCCGCAGAGATACTCAGGCCCCGGCCGGGCAAGGGATAGCCATCCGGGCCAAGACGACGGATATGGTTAGAATTGCCAACTATTTGCCTGCCAACGAATCACTCGGTAGAATAGAGGGGTGTGTGAGGTAAGAGACCTTTGCTTTGGGGTTTCTTTTTTTTTTTTTGCACTTAACCTTTTCCAATCTTATCTTTTCATGTAGTTATGCTCCTTCGCGATCTCTTTGAGTGGCCGCTACGGCCGGACCGAGCGAAATCGAAAATCTCAAAGCCGCGTCGGGCCGACCGAGGGGTGAGATCGAGATCCCGAAAGTTCTCCTAGCCTCGATGGGAAACCGAGGCAAGCCAAGCTGCAGACTTGCTGAGTGAGGAGTCTTCATCCAAAGTAATGTCGCCTTGGCCAAAGAAAAAAGAGCTTCTTAGAGGCTCGCGCGGTGATCTTGAAGAAGGCCAAACAGTGAAGAGGGTTGTCGGTGAGCAAGCCAAAGTCTTGTCTGAAAAAGAAATGGCTGAGCTCGCGACCAAGGTCACTGACTTGGAGAGGCGGGTCGGGGAGGTGAGGGCCTCGACCTTTGAACAATTCAGGGGCACCGAGGAATATAATAAGGAGATCGTTCCTTATTATGAGCGGGGTGTCCGTCACATGCTTCGGGTGGCCGCTGCCTTTGGGATGAGCCTTGGCACTATTATCGAGTGGGGTAATGAGAACTTCATCGGCGGGGCTGCTCGAGAAGGCCACGAAATGATCCCCTTTGAAGAGGGCGAGCTGGAGATGCCTTTAGCACGCATGAGGATGCCAAGTATGGTTTGGAAGAATGGGTGCCACCAACTCCACGGTCTCTCGGGCGTTTGGCCACGATGAAGGCTGTGGAACAAAGCGAGAAGGTGGATTTTGACCCCGAGCTAAAATTGAGGCAGTTTATGGGTGAGCAGTCTAATCGTGCTGAATTTGAGGATGCCTCCATAGCTGTCGAACAACAAGCTCTTCCCTCCCCAACTCGTGATGCAGAAGTGGTCGATTTTCCCGAGTAACTTTGAGTTTATCCTCGCTGCGTCGAGTGGTATCAGGCGTGTGTGCCTATGTTCCAAAACAATTTTATTGCTAGTCTTTTTGAAATGTAACTTAACAATTTTGTCTTTTACCGCCTTGATCGTTTTATCATTGGATGAATTTATACAAGCGGATGAATGCTTTTTAGTTTTTCATTTGTATACTTATTATTTTTTGTTTACTTCTAGCTGTCCTCGCGTACCGAGGAAAAGCAAACAAGAGTTTTTTTTTTAGTAGTCGGCTCTTTCTTGGGTGGTTATCCTCGGAACTCTCCCCCCTCCGTACGAGGATAGGAATGAGCACTTGGCTCATTTATCATTTTTGATGGCCTTCCTCATGTTCCAAGGATGAGGTCTTTCTCCCACCTCCGTACGAGGATGGGAATGAGCACTTGGCTCATTTCACTTTTGATGGCCTTCCTCGTGTTCCGAGGATAAGGTCTTTCTCCCACTTCCGTACGAGGATGAGAATGAGCACTTGGCTCATTTCACTTTTGATGGCCTTCCTCACGTGCCGAGGATAAGTTCTATTCCCATCTCCGTTCGAGAATGGGAGTGGGTAGGAACAGACGCTTGTTTTCGGATAAAACTTGTCATTCATTCAACTTGTGATCTTTACAAATATTACATCAGTGATAATATGCCTTGAGATGATTTACATGCCAAAGATTCTTGAAAGGTGTACCATCTATTTCTGCCAACCTGTATGTTCCTTCCTTCACAATGCTAGCTACCCTGAATGGACCCTCCCAGTTCGGAGATAGCTTATTTCTTCCAATCTTTATGTTCGTTGCTTCAATTTTCCTTGAGACCAAGTCTCCAATTGAGAAAACCCTTGATTTCACTCTTTTATCATGGTGAATCTTTGTAAGCTTCTTGTAATTGATCATTAAATTCGAGCTTCTAGCGCCTTTCTTGAGGTTGTCGAAAGTCATTGTTTGGACAAGTTGTTGCGTTGTTGATCAAAGAAGGTAACCCTAATGGTAGGGAGAGCTAATTCAACTAGTGCCATTACTTCTAAGCCATACGTTAGTGCAAACGGAGTTTCACCGATGAATCCCGTATTGGCGTTCGATTCCCAGGGGACGATTGGAAGCTACAACCCGGCTTCCTTTTTTTCATCTAAATTTCTTTTTTAAAACATGCGTGATCTTAACATTGTGCGCCTGCGACCATTGCCTTGTGGATGAGCCCGCAGGGACATTCTGTCCTTAACATTCGACTATCACGGTTATTTGTAAATTTTTGGAAAAGCGAGTACCATGGTTAGAGGCGATCATCCAGGGAGTCCAAAATGACGAGAAAAACGTTCGTTAGTATGAATTTAATCGCTTGATCCTCGGTTATGTTGGCGAGTGGCTTTCTTCATCCACTTGGTGAAATGTCATCGGCTACCGACAATCACGTATTCGCACCCATGCTTTGCTTTGGGGAAGGGTCAATGAGGTCGATTCCCCCATGTAATAGAAGGGCCACAGCTGCGACTACTAGGGTTTGCAGGCCAGGGTAGTCATGGGATGTTTGCATATCTTTGACACTTGCCACATTTCTCACATACTCGGTCATGTCGCCGTACTCGAGCGATTAATAGCCATGAAAATTCATTTTGCATCGGCAGAGTCCTCGGACTTTGGTGTCCCTCGCTATGCACCTCGACCAGCGGATCCTTCAGCGTCACAGTGGGTATGCGTCGAAGGAGAGGTTCTTCGATAGATCGTTTTGCGGACATACTTCAACATATTAGAATATCGCGCTCGGTTCCGATTATTTGGGCTTCACTTTTCCCCTACGGTAAGATACCTTGCTCGATGTAATCTTTTATGTAGTTGATCGACATCTTGAAGTTTCCACGACACCATAATTTCCTCTTGGTTGATGGGTTTTTGAGACATGAGTTCAACATTATGAGGAACTTTCCTCGACTTCAGAGGATGCAATCTTGGAGATAATCGGCTCGAGAATTTCCCTACTCGGGGATTTGTTCCGGTTCCCAATATTTAAAGAGGGTCAACAATTTTGTGTCAATTGTTGATATTTGACCAATATTGGGTGATTTGCTATTCTTTAGTATCGCTTTACAACCCGGTGAGATCACGTAAATCACTATATCCTTGACACCCAACTTCGGTCGAGCTTCGATTCAACGTACGAGGCTTCATACTCGACTGATTGTTCGAAGTTTTAAGCGGAATCTTAAGGCCATATCCGACTCTCTGAATCAGGAATAATCGGCGAGAGCGGCCACTCCACTTCTTTCTGCTGGGGCCATCCAACAGGTCAAATACGAAAGAGGCCACCCAATAACTGCTTTTCTTGCCACAGTGGCTTTCGTGGTCACGAGGTGACTACGGCGTTTTCTTGCTGGAGTCTCTTGGTCGGGTGAGCGAGGTTTCGGCGATGATATCGGCGAGAACTTGTGCTCGGATCGTTTTCTAGCCATGGCGATATCATACCGGAGAGTTCTGAGCCAACTTCCAACATGCGCTTATCGGGTTTGTGCATGATTTTCTTAGAGGAAAATTGGTGTATATTATGTCGAGTGTGCACGGAAGTAAGCTTTCGGCTTTAGATGCGGCGATGATTAGCGAGAACAATTTTTCGATCTCGAGTACTTCCCTCAACGTTTGTTGGTGCATGGGAGACATAGTAGATTGGTTTTGGATGTTGCCTTCTACCGATCAAGGCTGCAACGGCTGGCGAGTCGATGGTGCCAAATAGATGTATAGTTTCTTACGATGCTTGGGATCTTTGAGGAGTGGTGAATTAGAGCTGGTATCATTGAGGC
>CM028384.1:77109027-77133185 GCA_013146195.2 Codonopsis lanceolata | reverse complement strand
GCCCGATTTAGAAAGATATCCTCCAAGAAAAGAAGGCTTGAGGATTACAAGACTATATCTTTGACGGAAGAATGTAGTGTCGTGTTGCAACAAAAGCCTCCTCCAAATTGAAAGATCTCGTAGCTTTGTAATCTCTTGCACTATCGGGAGAATTTTACTGGCAAAGCATTGTGTGATTTGGGGGCAAGCATTAATCTCATGCCATCACTTTATAGGAAGCTTGATTGGGTGAAGCTATGCATACTGTTACTTCCTTCAATTGGCGGATATGTCTCTAGCTTATCCCAGGTGTTATTAAGAATGTTCTTGTGAAAGTTGATAAGCTCATCTTCCCAAGCGATTTCTTAGTGCTTGACATGGAAGAGAATTGTGAGGTGCCAATTATTCTGGAAGGCCTTTCTTAGCAACCTAGAAAACCTTGATTGATGTGGCAAAAGAAGAACTCACTATGAGGGTGCATGATCAAGAAGTCACCTTCAATGTCTTTAAGGCCATGAAATATCCCAGGGAAGTGGAAGAATGTTCAAGGGTTGATGTGATTGACAAATGTGTGGATGAAGTCTTCCAAGACATTCATCTCAAATATCCTTTGATAAAAATCTTCATTGTTATTCCAACACTTTATAATTCTACACTTGGACACAAACAATGAAATAACTTGTGAGAAAATGTGAATTTTATATCTTGTGACAAGTTTTCCTTGCAAGGTAGATATGTGAATGCTCCAAAGGAATCTCTTGATCTATTAAAGGAGACATGCAATCAATTAAAGCCTTCTATTATTGAGCCTCCTCTTCTTGAATTGAAGCCTCTCCTACCACACATAAAGTATGTATTCTTGGGTAAGAATACGACACTTCCGGTGATTATTTCTTCAAATCTTTCTCATCCCTAAGAAGAAAAATTGGTGAGGGTGTTGAAAGACAATATGGGAGCTATCGGATAGTCTCTTGGAGATATCAAGGGGATAAGCCCTTCTATTTGCATGCACAAGATTCACCTTGAGAATGAGGCTAAACCTTCAGCTCAGTTTTTACCCTCAACCAAGCTGAGGTGGTTAAAAAAGAGATTATCAAGTGGCTTGATGTCGCATTATTTACCCGATTTCGATCATCCTTGGGCATCCCATCCAATGTGTGCCAAAAGGTGGGATAATCGCGGACTAAAATGAAGATGATGAGCTTATTCCTACAAGACAAGTGGTGGGATGAGAGTATGTATGGATTTTGAAGGCTCAACAAAGCAACAAGAAAGATCTTGATCAAATGTTGATAGATTGCGCACATGATTTCTATTGTTTTCTTGATGGGTTTTCAGGCTATCTCCAACTTTCTATAGCTCCCGAAGATCAAGAAAAAACTACATTCACTTGCCCATATGGTACTTTTGCTTTCCGACAGATGTCATTTGGTTTGTGCAATGCTCCCGTAACTTTCCAACGATGCATGATGACTATTTTTTCGGATATGGTGGAAAAGGAGATTGAGATTTTTATAGATGACTTTTCGGTATTTGAGGATAATTTTGATAGTTGCTTGCGGAATCTCACTAAGGTGCTTCAAAGGTGCAAGAAGGTGAGTCTTGTCTTAAATTGGGCAAAATGTCATTTCATGGTGAATGAAGGTATTGTTCTTGGGCATAAAATTTCTTCCAAGGGTATAGAGGTGGATCGTGCCAAGATTGAAGTTATTGAAAACTCCTCCTCCAACAAATGTGAAAGGTATTGAAGCTTTCTTACATGGGATTCTATCGGTTTATCAAAGACTTCTCCAAAATTGCTAAGCCACTATGCAATCTCTTGGAGAAGGATGCTACTTTTGAGTTTGATGAAGATTGCTTGAAAGCTTTCGAAGCATTAAAGCAAAGATTGGTGTCGGTTCTAATTATCATGGCTCCCGATTGGTCCTTGCCGTTTAGGTTGATGTGTGATGCTAGTGACTATGCCATTGGGGTGGTTTTGGGTCAACGATGAGACAAGATCTTTCATGCGGTGATTTATGCAATCAAGACTCTCAATGTTGCTAAACTTAATTATGCAACAACAGAGAAAGAGTTTCTTGCCATTGTCTTTGCGTTTGACAAGTTTCGGGCATATCTCATTGGTTCAAGGGTTATTGTGTACACTGATCATTCAGCGATTAAGTATCTCTTCGCCAAGAAGGATGCTAAACCTCGATTAATTCGGTGGGTGCTTCTACTCCAAGAATTTGACATTGAAATTCGTGACAAGAAGGGAACCGAGAATGTGGTAGTGGATCATTTATCTAGACTTGAGAAAGACAGAATCTCTTCTCCATCTCTTATTAAAGAAGACTTTCCAGATGAAAGCTTATTTTCTATCTCTTATGCCACAGTTCCATGATATGCGGATTATGTCAATTACATTGTGAGCAACGTTATCCCTCCGGATTTCTATTCATCTCAAAGGAAGAAATTTCTCCATGATGTCAAGCAATATATTTGGGAGGAGCCTTATTTATTCAAATTGGGGAAAGATCAAGTACTTCAGAGATGTGTTCCTTTGGAGGAGCAAATTGCGGTATTGATCCATTGTCATTCTTCTACTTATGGTGGTCACTTTAGTGGATCTCGGACGACTTGTAAAGTCTTGCAATCGGGTTTCTTTTGGCCTTCTCTCTTCAAGGATGCTCATGAATTTGTGTTAAAATGTGATCGTTGCCAAAGAACCGGAAACATTTCTCGCCGCTGTAAGATGCCGCTATAAAGGATTCTTGAAGTTGAAGTCTTCGATGTTTGGGGGATAGATTTCATGGGACCATTCACCCCTTCATTTAGAAATGTATACATCTTGGTTGCCATTGATTATGTCTCAAATGGGTTGAAGCCGTAGCCCTCCCAACGAATGATGCCCGGGTGGTAACCAAGTTCTTGCAAATGAATGTGTTCACACGTTTTGGAACCCCCGAGTTATCATTAGTGATGGAGGTTCTATTTTTTGCAACCGCTTGTTCGACGGAATTCTAGCAAAATATGGAGTGAAGCACAAAGTAGCCACGGCCTACCATCCTCAAACAAGTGGGCAAGTGGAGGTTATTAATAGAGAGATTAAACGTGTGCTTGAAAAAGTGGCGAACCCAAATCGCAAGGATTGGTCCCAAAAGCTTGATGACTCACTTTGGGCAATTCGGACAACATTCAAGACTCCTATTGGGATGACCCCGTATCAAATGGTGTTTGGAAAGTCTTGCCATTTCCCGGTAGAACTAGAGCATGAGGCATATTGGGCTATCTAAAAGCTCAATTTTGATTTCAAGGCCGCCGGTGAGAAAAAAATTATTGCAATTGTTAGAGTTGGAAGAGCTTAGACAAAGAGCCTATGACAATGCAAAATTGTATAAGGAGCGAACGAAGAAGTGGCATGATAAGAACATTTTGCCAAGATCTTTTTATCCAGGACAACAAGTGCTCTTATACAACTCAAGGTTGAGAGTCTTTCCAAGCAAGCTCAAATTCCGATGGTCGGGACCATTTTCGGTTGTTTCCGTTTCCCCTCATGGAGCGGTGGAAGAGAAAGATGATGCTACCCAATAAACATTCAAAGTCAATGGTCAACGCTTAAAAGCATATTTGGGTGGTGATTTGTAAAAGAAAGAACCTTCCATCCTCCTCAACGATCCGTAAACACAATGATGCGAGCAAGAAAGTCAAACTAAAGACTTTAAATTAGAACTATTCATATCGGTTTTCTCTTCCCTCTCTTTTCATTTATGTGTTTTTATTGCTTTTGTATTTATATGCATGTGTCGCTTTTCAAAGCCCTCCCGAGTTTGTGGGTTTATAGGGAGGTGTATATAGTGTCCCCTCACAAAAATATTTTATTTTTTTTATTCGCTTTTCTTGGGTTGTAGTGATTGTTGCCTTGCCTTGGTATGCTCATGAACATTGAGGGCAATGTTCGGTTCTAAGTTTGGGGGTGGGGTTAATATTATTTTTGCCCGCGATTTTTGGGAAAATTTTGAAAATTTCTAGAAAATTTCAAGCTAGTTGGACCCCATTAATTATACTTTGATCATTCACCTCATTACTTTGGCGTTAATTGAGTTGTATGTGCATTATTTTCTTGGATTCGGTCATGAGATTATTATATGCATACTTGAAGATATTTTGTGATTTTTGTGCTAGCTTTTCCTCATTCATGTTAAATAGTGCCCATATGTGGATCTCTTGATGAGTTTTTATGCTAAGCTCTAGGTTTGGTTGTGCATGGGTTATGAGTATCTTGTAGTGAGTTTTGATGCCGTTACATGATGTCAAGATTAATGAATAACTTGGTTTGTGAGTATGACAATAGCATGATATAGGTCATATTAGACTCGTTTGTGCCATATCTATCTATCCATGTTCACATTAAATCCCTAGTGTCCCATTTGAGCCTTAATGAAAGAATGGTGTGTGCAAGAGCACACAATGACCCCCATTCACCTTTATTTGTATCACCCACATTGACTTATCCCATGAGCCTATACACTTTATCCAACCCTTTGAAAGAGCACTTGGTGAAATGAATTTCTAAATTTATGTCTTGGAGGGAATATGAGCTTCATGGAAGTGTTGTTCTTCATGTATTGGTGTGGTGTGGTTTTAATCTTGGTTGATGAGTTGGGGGTTGTTTATCTTGTAAAAAGGGGCCCTTGTGAAAAAAAATACAAAAAAAAAAAAAAAATAACAAATAACAAAGGTGAAGGGCAACCCAAAATTGTGAACCATTTGTGCTCTAAAGTCATTCAAAAAAGGGAATTGTGGGAAGAAAAATCATTTGTGGTAGTTTGATATACTCTCAACCCCAAGTTCTTGATATGTATAAAAGAAAAAAAAACTAAGTTTGGGGGTTGTTGAGAAAAATGGTGAGTTAT
This sequence comes from Codonopsis lanceolata, assembly GCA_013146195.2. NCBI lineage: Eukaryota > Viridiplantae > Streptophyta > Magnoliopsida > Asterales > Campanulaceae > Codonopsis > Codonopsis lanceolata. The sequence continues at coordinate 77,128,311 of CM028384.1, read as the reverse complement.
GATGGAGTATGTTGTTTCATGAAGTTAGACTTGAGTGTGATTTTGAAGGCTTCACTTGTGCTCTCTTGTCTTGATATCCTTCCCTTCATTTGTAGCTCAACCTTGGCCTAAAATTACAAGCCTTGCAAAAGTCCTATTGATATTGTCATGCCATGAGTTATTGCCTTGTGAAGCATATCTCTTTCGGTTTGATGACTCATGCTTGGTATCTCATTGAATGTTCAATCCTAGCTAGAGTGATGCTATTTAGTCATGGGCTTGTTGTTAGTCCCAAAGGGAACAATAATAAGCTAGAGGGGGGGGGGGATTGAATAACTTATTATACACTTAAAAACTTTTCGTATAAGTTCCTGAAACAAGCACTTGCAATCTATTAAGGAGATTGAAGTAGCGGAAGTCTTTTAAGGAAGACAATTCAAGTCTGCCGGTGAAGTACTACCGGAGGACCTGACTGAATACTCAAGTCTGAAGTTGAAGCGATAAGTTAAAGAGATAAAGCGGTAAACAACAATAAAGAAAGAACACAAGTATTTTGAGATGGTTCACACTATAAAGAGTGCTACGTCCACCACCAAGGCAGTCAACCTTGGATTTAAATGGGCACTATATTTTCCACTAGTTCTATTACAAGGAATATATCCAATGGATCGTGTACAAAATATTTGACTTGTGTTTGGGGGTTTGGGAATTAAATATTTGGATAAACAAGATATTCAATTGTGCAGAAGAATAGATTAAAGAACAACAATCAGAAGCTTAAGATAAATGCTGATACAGATCTTTTTGATTTGTTGTCGAGGACTTCTTGATCAGTTTACGATCTCTTGAATGCACTGAGTTTAGCGACTTTATGTTGTTGGAGAATTTCAGAGCATTATTTTCTTCAGTCTTTAATGACTGTATTTCTAGCTAGAGCATTCTTGAGATCCGTTGGAGAAGACGAAGTGTAACAGCTCTATTAGGTTGAATGCATTAAATGCATGGAGCTGTCTTGAGGGTTTCATCTTCACTGATACAGAGCAGGGAGTTGGTGCAATAGCTTTTGCAGGAGTTGGTAGGTGAGCAATCAGAATATCAGACTTGCAATAGTTGGTACATCGTAGTGTCGATCCTGTTCACCTGCCTTTGCTCGCTGGGTGAAAGATTTTTTGCTTTTCGGAAAGCTGGTCAAGCGTGTATAAGAAATCAATGGATGGATTAATTTCAAATTCAAACTGATAAATGATTAATTTAATTAATCCACTAAGACTTGGTGATTGGACACAGACAAGGTCTGCCGCTGGAGGCTGAAAGATGTCTTTCGGTGAAGCTTTGCTGAAGTCTTCCGCTGAACCTATGAAGTCTACAAACAAACTATTCTATGGCAAAGTTCTATACACAGTTGCCATGCTAATTGATACGTAGCCCAATTAGCCACTAATGTATAAAACTAATGTAATGTATGAACAGATGTAAATCAAAATACAAATGAGAAACAACACTTGTGCTTCATGTTTTTTAGTAAGTGTTTGAGGAAAGTTTGCTGGCATTGAAATCACATCATACCTTGGTTATGCATTTTTATAATCTTGAGTTTGATTTCTTTGATGTTAATGCATATGGGATCTCGATTGAGTGCCTTCTTCATTCCATCTTGCTCTCGAGATTTTCCATAATCCATATTTCTCTTTGCATGGGACGATCAAAGCTTAAGTTTGGGGGTGTTGATAAGCTTATAATTTTCCTTTAATTTTCATTATTTTTTTCAGAATTTTATTGATGATTTTGCGCTTTGGTTGATGATTACTTAGATTTGAGATACTATTTTTATGTATTTTTGTGTTTCATGTAGGTATCTCAAAGATATTCGAGGTTTTATGGCTCAATACGTGCTATTTGAGGCAATTATGTGCTTCAATGTTGAGTTTTGATACTTGCCGTTAAAGTCCGTCAAGTATTTCAAAGCACAGAAGGCTAACGGAGGCTAACAACGCTAACGGAGGACCAAACTGGAAAGCCTGGGTAGGGAATGACTTCGTCAGCTCATTCCAGAAGAAGAGGGGAGGCCGGCGCTATTAATGATTCTTCTCATTAATGTGTTGTCTTCCAACAAGCGCGCCACGTCACCCAGCCTCCACCAAGCCTGACCCGCATCACCCTCTGCCGGATCTGGATCAGCCCGCGCCATCCGTCCCTCCTGCCTGCATTCTGGCCCGTTTCAACTCTCATCTCTCAACCGTTTCAACTCTCATCTCTCAACCGTTTCAACCATGCCAGACCCGCGGTCTCACCTCCTGATTCAACCCTCTTCCAGCCCGTGCCCAACTCTCTTTTCTTTCCCCTTTTAGCCCCTCGAACTTAATTAAACTCCCAAATATACCCCTTCTTGGTAGGATGAAGGTCCTAGCATTTTTTTTGAAAGGGTTTGGGCAACACAAATTTTTTTTTTGAGAGAGAAGGAACTGAGAGAAGAAGCAAGAGCAGTCGCCATTTCCAATTCCCATTTTCCTTCTCTATCCATTTTCCTTCCACTTCCATTGTTGTTCAAGCCAAGGCTAGGATTTCATCACTTCCTCACGTGAAAAGTATTGTACACTTTACTTTCTATTTTTATTTAATGACAATATTTTTTATTGAAGATTTGATTTACTTTCCTAGCATGAAGAACTAAATTATTTACCTAGGGTTTGATATAAATTGGCTTGGATGTAGTGATATTAATTTGGGGTTCTGCTATTAATTGCTTCACTAATTTTTTGGGTATTATGTTGTGCTCTTAATGCTTGTATTGATTTGATCACCCATTACATGATTTTAAAAAATTGCTTAATGAATGAAAATGATTTTGTAATTTTGGAAAATACAACATAGTTGTCCTTGAGTTGGGTTAGTCAATGTTATTAATCCTCTTTAGGATAGTCAATTGGGGTTTTGTGTTTGGAAGCGATTAATTAGTTAATTTCATACGTAGCGAAAGCCCGTGATTTTATACTTTTAATTAGCACCGTTATACGAAGCGAAAGCCCTTAACGATGATTTTTGAATCCCCGACTTCCAAAAAAAAAGGATAGTTTTAATAGCAATCCCTTATTAAATCACAACGGAAGATCCAATTGAAAGTCAAAACCCTAGATCCTCTCTCATTGAAGTCGATCTCATTTTAATATTGATTTATTTAATTTCTTGTTTTAGCTTAATTAATTAGTTAATTCACGCAAAAATCGATCGTCTAAATATAATTAAAATTGCAACGTACTTGGTATTCATCAAAAATAACCAAATTGATTCCTCGTGGGTTCAACATTCTACTTATTTACTTTATTACTTGTTTGACCGGGTAATCTTACCCGTGTGCGTTTTTAGCACCAACAACCTCTAGGGATGTTGTGTTCGCTGAAGACATTTTTCCTTTAAAGACAACCATTACTGAGAGTGCTTAACAACCACGGACACTAATGAAGACACTAGGTTCAGTGCACTTGGATGATGAATAGTTGCAGCAAATTTTTTCTGAGTCCACCAGCTCGGATGCCTCAGTTGATGATGCTTCATTCCGTGCTTCACCTGGAGCAGTTTCCAATCCCACCGAAACTGGTTTGCCAAATACTACCCAGTCTGCCATTCCTTCAGAGCAGCAACAGATTTGAGATGCAAGGGTTACGTCCTAGTCATCGAGTGCCAACTAAGCCCAAGCATCTTGATAATTTTGTTACTGTGCTTCTGCCATCTATGGACCATACACAACCCACCACCAGTCTAGGAACCTCTACGGTACATCCTTTATCTAACTATGTCTGCTATGAAAACTTTTCTTCTACTCATAAAATATTTCTTACGGCCATCACTTCTCATGATGAGCCAAAGTATTTTCATCAGGCAGCAAAACATCCATATTGGCGGGATGCGATGAAAAGGGAGATACAAGCCTTGGAAGAAAATCATACCTGGTCACTAGAACAATTACCCTACAACAAGAAACTTGTAGATTCCAAGTGGGTCTACAAGATTAAGTATCGACCAGATGGCAAAACTGAAAGGTATAAGGCACACCTGGTAGCCAAGGGTTTCATGCAGATTGAAGGCATTGATTTCCATGACACTTTTGCTCTTGTTGCCAAACTTGTTACCGTATGTAGTGTGCTTGTTGTGACTACGAAAAAGAACTGGTTGATTCACCAGTTAGACGTTAATAATGTCTTCCTACACGGTGATTTGAAGGAAGACGTTTACATAAAGATACCTTAGGGTTTTGCAAAGCAAGGGGACACAAGAGTGTGTAAGCTGCGCAAATCTCTACACGGTCTCAAACAAGCATCCCGCAATTGGTATCACAAGTTCATACAGGTTTTGCTCGATATTGGTTTTCGGCAATCTCATGTAGACAGCTCCTTGTTCATTTTCAAACAAGGTAACATATTTGTATGTGCTCTCATATATGTTGATGACATTATTTTGGCTGGTAATGATATTGACAGGATCAATACTGTCAAGGGTCATCTTCACAATCAATTTAGTATCAAAGATTTGGGACCATTAAAGTATTTTCTTGGGATAGAGGTTGCTCGCTCGCCTCAAGGTCTTGTTTTAAGTTAGAGGAAGTACACCCTCGACATTTTAGAGGAGACGGGTTTGCAAGGGGGTCGACCTAGTTCATTCCCGATGGAACAAAACTTGCGGCTGAATACTTACACTGTAGCCCCGCTGGGTATGCAACGCAATATCGTCGCTTAATTGGGAGGTTACTGTATTTAACCGTGACACGACCTGACATTTCTCTTACCGTGAACGTGCTTGGTCAGTTTGTGTCCAATCCTCATCATTCCCAGATGGATGCAGTTACTCGTGTGCTCGGTTTCTAAAATCCACTCCAAGTCAGGGCCTTTTTCTTCCAGCTGATGGTGACTCAGTTTTAGCCGCATATTGTGATGCTAATTGGGGTGGTTCCCCCATGTCTCGACGTTCTCGCACGGGTTACTTTATACCCCTTGGTGGGGCACCAATCTCGTGGCGTACAAAGAAACAGTCTGTCGTTTCTCGCTCCTCTGTCGAAGCTGAGTACAGGGCCATGGTGGCAACGGTTAGTAAACTCGTATGGTTAAGATAGTTATTGCTTGATCTTGACGTACCTCAATACGGGGCTACCCCACTATTCTGTGATAACCAAGCTGCCATAAACATTGCCAAAAATCCCGTTTTTCATGAACGGACAAAACATCTTGAGATGGATTGCTATTTTGTTCGTGAACGAGTGGAATCTCGTGTCATCGAACCCCATTATGTCACCACGAAAAACCAGGCTACTGACATTTTTACCAAGCCCCTTGGAGCAGACCGATTTCGCTTTCTAGTTGGCAAGTTGGGGGTTCGTGATCTGCACCGTTCAACTTGAGGGGGAGTGATGGAGATGTTGCAGTGATATAACACTGGATGCTGATGCATTCCTTGCATCATTCTATTTACAGTAACAGATTCATACCATTATTAGGATATTTTGTATATATTTTAGGAGATAAGATATCTTGTATATTTTAGGAGATATTGTAGAGTTTTAGTTGATCTTTGTTCAACAAGTTTAGGGTTGTATATTTATACCTTTTACTCAATGAAAGAAGATAGTTTTCCGATCCTATTCTAAATTTTACAAATAATGGTAGAATTATTTTATCAAAAGATTTTGAAAACCAACATCACTTTCTAACCAGTGTATGATACATCTCTTCAATTGATAATTAATAATATTGTTTTTAAAACAAACATCATCTCTTCTATTGGTAATAATAGTAGAATATTTTGTAACCAATATGAGATACATCTCTTGTAAAAGTGAAAGTCAACCAAAGATCACTTTCCAACTAATGTATGATACATCTCGTCTATTGGTACTTAATAATAATATTTTTAAAACCAACATCGATTTCTAACGAATGTGAGATACATCTCTTCTATTGTTGAAAAATTAATTTTTTTAGTGAGAGAAATTGTGCAACTTGAGGCACGATTTTCTTTACGTGTCATTTGTTTGTTGGTGAAGGTAATTGTGCAAATATGTTTTACTCGGTGAGAGCATCAAAATGATATATTTATTTGTCCGAATCGAGTTTTAGATGAATAAAATATCAACTTATTTGAACTACAAAACTAAACCAAACAAACCGGTTTGATACCAAGTTTTATGTGTTTGGTTTAATTTAAAAATAAATAAATAGAATCAATGGAAGATAATTTGGTTTGTGATTGTAGCAATCAAACCAAGTCGAACTATTTACCAAGGAATGCTATCTCCATCTAACATACTAATGATCAATATCATAACCTCAACAAATTATCTCTATGTACTTCAAAGGCTAACTCATGTCATTGCAGATTTTAAGGTCTAGCCTAGACGATAAAACCTCGATGTATTTCAAAGGCTAAAAATGAAAAGGAACCTTGCACAAATATGATTCTAAATAACCAAAACAAATTTCGTGTAGACTAACCAAAACTTTGAGATTCCGTATTTCAAAACGAAGCATTCGACATAACATTCGTTCAACAAGAATAAACTACGTACATATCGGAAACAAATCAATTGAAAAGAAAATTTTCTAAGATGAAGAAAAACTATGATTGAATCTGAGCTAACACCAATGCAGAAAGAAGCCTTAATTCACTATATACATGTTCTGGTTTGGAAATTAACACGAAATGAAAACTGTTGGATAATCAGGTTACAACAATGTCGAAAACTAAACTTGGATATATTGTAGAATCATGCACGAAACACTTTCTTGCAAGAATTATTCGACCCTTATCACATGTCCCGGGTTACACGAATATTCTTGTGGGATAAGACTACAACAGCCTTCCTCTTTCAGCACTGCAGAGAAGTTTACTAATGGAGTATTCGTATTCAATATCAAATCAAAGATCATCCAACCCCTGATGGAGTTTTCCAGTTTTTTATTTATTTCCTTCAATGATTGTGTCCTTTAGAATTCGAATTGTTTATAGAAAACCCAATCAGCAATTACCAAACTAACTGCCACGAAAAAAAACTGTCAAAACTGTATTCTAAAGTCAAAACAAGTCACACTGAAAGTTTCGAGGGCGTTGCCCCCAAACCCCTAAACCATGGCGCTTCGCCCCTAGACCCAAACTCGCTAATTATCGGGCAACGAGACCCCCACAGGGTTAATCATTGTGAAACAATAAACCGAAAGGAAACAATAAATACTTGATTATTTACACCCGCAAGCCCGTAAATACTTATATGAAGGTGCACTCCGCACCCCCCAAATCCACAATATAGTATTCCCGAGCTTACCCATCTTTGAAACTTAACCCTGATTACACCAAATGGCTAATTATTTCACTAAAATAATTAGCAATCCTCCCCCATTTAAGTGTAATCCTTGGTTTAGTTAAAACCGACAAAACATAACAACTCATGCATCAATGGTAATGTCACAAAGATTGAATTACCACCTTAGTAATATTACACATTTCAAATATTCGAGTATCAGGGTGTGTCTAAGCATTGAACCATTCTAAACATTTTGAATACATGAAGATAATATACACACGAGTTACAACAACTCCAAAAGTTCATTATCGACACTAATTATACAGGCCTTATGTCTATATCCATTCATGAGCATATAGAAAGTCAACCCTGAACTTCCTTGAAGCAACCAAACGTCATGCTCACATAGGTGAATCTTTCATTGTGCACCTGCAATTGCACTATATCAAAAGATTCATCTGTATATTGGTTCTTTCTTTGGCCAACGTGTTGTGTCGTGCCTTGTTCGTGGTTTTAGTATTTATTTCAGTTGTCTCTCGGGCAAGCAGTAGCTTTGAGGCTTTTCTTTAAACTAAATTGTTATAGTTATTAGTTGACCCCGGCATGCTTTAGCCATTGGGTAATTGATATATCAATTTGGTTCTTCGTTGAAACGTCAGTCTAGAGTACCGATGGTTTGTTCAACGTCTGCAACGTTGCGGCACGTGAGTTTTGTTTTTCCCCTTTGTGAGATAATGTCTCTCTTGGGTTCTTTGGCTTTGGTTTCGAGCTTCATAGCTCGGGACGTCATTTCTTTATTGCTTCCACTAATTCAATTTTTGAAATACCATATTTTAGTACGGCTTTATGTTCATGTTTAGAGCTTGTTAGCTCGACTGTTCGACTCACACTACTGTTTAACAAGTGCTTGTCCTCTTCTTATGTTAGTTCCAGTGGCACAACCTTGGGATTTCGTGTTGGAATCTGGGTCAGGTCGTCACAATGTGCAGGATGAGGATGGTACATGGTGAATAGACTCGGGTGCAACAAGACATGTGTGCATGGATCGTAGCTGGTTTGAGAAGTATAAACTAGTGAATGATGGATCCATACTTTTTATGGGCAACGAGTCAAAAGCCGCCATTGTTGGTCAAGGAACTGTTGCATTGTATTTTAGTTCCAGCAAATGTATTTAGTTAAAGAGTGTATTACATGTACCTTGTGTCTGTAAAAACTTAGTTTCTAGTAATTTGCTTTCTAGGGATGGTTTTAAGCAAGTTTATGAGTTGGACAAATTTATTTTAAGCAAGTGTGGTGTGTTTATAGGATTTGGATATTTATGTAACGGTATGTTTATGTTAAATATTAAGCATGATGTTGTAAACAATATTATGGCATGTTCTGATGTTGAAACTTCATTTTTGTGGCATGCTTGTTTAGGTCATGTTCATTCTAAATGCATGTTGTTAATGTCGAAGAATGAGCTTATTCCATATTTTGACATGAGTATGAATAAGTGTAACACTTGTATATTGACTAAGATTGTTAGACAACCTTTTCGTAGTGTTGAAAGATCTTCTTCAATTCTAGAACGTATTCATAGTGACTTTTGTGATTTATATTCCACACCATCTTTGGGTAATAAGAAGCATGTCGTAACATTTAAAGATGATTGTACTCGTTTTTGTTATGTGTTTTTACTCCACATTAAAAATGAGGCAAGATATGAGGTAGGATTCCAATACTCATATTGTTATAATGTTGATGAGGATCCAAGGACTTACAAGAAGGCTATGGAGTCTCAAGATGTTTCATTTTGGAAAGAAACCATTAATGATGAAAGTAGTTCACACGTGGATCCTTACAGATCTTCTACATGGTTGTTATATTGTTATGTGTTTTTTTTTTTTTTTTGATAGTTTTCTCTCTCTAGAATTTTCTCTTTCTTAGTTTTCTAGGTTTCTTTCCCGTTAGGGTTTTGACCAGTTTTGGCGGCTATGCCGCCGGATCCCTCACCACCGGAGGTTCCTCCTCTCTCGGTTCTTTGGTCCCGCTAGTGCCAATGAATCTCCTCCTTCTTCCCAACTCCCTTCCTATGCATCCATGCTATCTAAACCGGCTCAACCCCAATGCCTAAACCCTAATGTTTTGCCTACTCTTGTTGATATCCCTTTAGCTCCTCGTCAATCGGTTCTGGTGGATAATGACGTGGGTTGTCTTTTCTCTCCGCTTGAGATGGAGATGGCGGAGAAGCAATTTCAGAATACTGTTATTCTGAAATTTTCGGCTGGGAGACCTCCTCTTCATGTTATCCGCGACCATATCGCTTCCAACTGGAAACTTAAGGGATCCTTTGTGGCAGGATTGCTTGATCCCCGCCATGTTATGGTGCATCTTGCATCGGCTGAAGATTTAGTGATTGCTTTATCCAAAGAATCACATATGATTTCCAGTTATATGTTCCGATCTTTCCGTTGGTCTCCGGATTTCACCCTTGGTAAAGATAGTACGTATGTGGCTGTTTGGGTTCGCTTGCACCATCTTCCTTTACCTATCTTCACCCTATCTTATCTCAAGCGAATTGGTAATACATTCGGACGTTTCTTACGTGCTGATGATAAAACTTTGGCTCTTTCTCATCCGATGCATGCTCGGATCTGCATCGAAATTGATGTTGCTAAGCCTTTGCCCTCTCGAATATGGATTGGTACGTCTAAGGATATTGGTTTCTGGCAGGCCCTGGATTTTGAGGGCAATATCCGATATTGTTCTGGATGTGGACTCCTCGGTCATTCTGTCCAAGTTTGTCGGAAGGGGCAACGTAAGGCGGGACCTCATAAGACTCATACAAATCAGACTGATGCGTCGCCCAACACAAATGGCAAGGAATCTGTTCCAGATGCAAATCATAATTATGCGAAGCCTACTGTTGATGGTAATAAATTTACTAGCAAAGATGAGTTGCATAATGGACATAAAGTGGCTAATGCCCAATGGAAACCGGTGGTTAACACTAACAAGCATCATCAAGCCTCTACATCTAATACCAAGACTGGCCCGAATGTTACATCATCGACTGACTCCATCCCAGTTCCTTCTTCTAAGCAGGCTGCGGGTGCCCAGGACCATCCCCTAAATGTCACACCTTCAGTCCCAGGTCCCAGTGTTGTACAGATAGATAATGTCGAAAGGGTTGTTCTCCAGCCAAATATTTTGCCTCAGGTTGAGAAGGCTGGTATCCAAGATTGCAATCCGTTTGAGGTTTTATCGGAATTAGAAGATGAAGGTCTACAGGAAGCGTGTAATCTGACTGGCATAGATAGTATACCAAGGGTCCTAACTCGAACTCTATCCTTTGAAGGGGCGTGCATGCCAAGGTATACACACAAGTTAACGAGATCTAACTCCATAGATGATTTAAAGAACTTTCCTCCTTCGGAACATGTCACTCTACAATTTTGTAAGCATTGCAAAACTCTTATTCAGAAATATAAGGCGCGTGTTTTCCGAGACAATAATCGTCGTCAAACAAGGGCTGCGTCGAAAGCCCCGTGTGTTTCTACCTCTCAATAGTTTTTATATGGCGGTCACTTTTTGGAATGCTCGAGGAGTGGGCAATAAGGAAACTAGAGATTATCTTCGCTACTTAAAACTCAAAGACAATATTATGTTATATGTAGTTTTAGAACCCAAATTACCGTGGGATCGATATGTAAATTGGGGAAACGCTTAAACTTTCAACACTGTTCTTACTGTAATCCGACTAATAGACATATTTGGCTACTGTGGGATAATCGTGTCAAGGTTTCGGTGTTGACTGTTCACTCTCAACATGTTACCGTCCGATGCACGGTTGGGGACAATTTCAGTGTTCTAGTTTCTTGTGTCTATGCTAAATGTGAGCGGGATGATAGGCAGGAGCTTTGGGATTCTTTGGTTAACATTTCTTTTCAGTTTTCTGAACCGTGGATCGTAGGAGGGGATTTCAATGTGATTGCTCATTCTGGTGAAAAGTTAGGTGGTACTGGGTATGACTGGGCCAGTATACGTGATTTTAATGATTTTCAGGCTAGGGCGGGTTTATGTGATGCTGGCTATGAAGGCAAGAATATACGTGGTGCAATAACCAAGATGGTCTTCGTCGTATTTGGCAACGCTTGGATCGGATTTTAATTAATGGCCTCTATCGCCCGCTTACTCAGCTTTGAGGGTTACGCATCTTAGTAGGCTTTACTCTGATCATGCTCCTTTACTTGTTAATCTACCTTGCATTAAAAAACCCAAGAGCTCTTTCCGTTTTCAGCGAATGTGGATGGATCATGATGGTTTTCAGAGGATTTTGTCAAAGGACAATGGGAGAGGCCAGTGATTGGTTCGGCAATGTTCATTCTACAATCAGAATTACAATTACTTGGCAAGCTTTAAAAGTCTGAACCGGGCAGATTTTGGGCATGTCCAACGGAGATTAGCGGCCAAACAGGATGATGTTATTCAACTTGAACTGGACCTTCAACAAAACTGGGATGTGGATACGTGTAAGAGACTAGACTCGGTTAAACATGAGGTGGCGCAACTTCTTGCATGGGATATGGAGCTTCTTCAACAAAAGTCTCGACATCAATGGTTATGCGATGGCGACCGTAATATTTCTTTCTTTCATGCCGCCTTCAGATCGACTTCGCACAAATACTATTAAGCTTCGTATGGCGGATGGTAGTTGGAGTTCGATTCTAGTAAAATTGGGAGAGTGCGGTCACTCACTTCTCGCATTTATTCTCATCTGGGCAACATGTTATTGATGATTCTCTATTTATTGATATGCCTTCCAAGGTAACTTCTAATAATGATCCGCTTATGGGAAGACCTCGGAAGCGAAATCAAACAAGCGATTCAGATCTTAATCCAAATAGTGCACCCGGTCCGCACGGCTTTATCGGGTCATTTCTTTGGGTTGCTGACATAATAAAAGGGGATGTGATCAAGCGGTTCAAGAGTTCTTTGATGGTTCCCTTTGTTTAGAGGTATGGCTGCCACTACTCTTGTCCTTATTCCAAAAGTGGATAATCCGAAAGCAACCTATCCGATCTTCGACCCATCGCTTTATGCAACTTCTCTAGTAAAATTATTTCCAAGATTGTTGCTACCCGCCTTGCTTCACTCCCGCCTCGTCATTTCATGGGAGCAACTGATTTGTCAAAGGGAGAAGCATTCAGAGAACATTGCTCTCGCCAAGAGTTGATTCACGTGATTGGTCACAAGTGTCGGGTGGCAATGTAGCTTTTAAACTTGATATGTCTAAAGCTTATGACATTGAGTGGGATTTTCTTCATAAATCTCTTCTCGACTCTTGGCTTTGATACTCTTTCTCGTGATTTGGTTGGCCGCCTAATCAAGAATGTATGGTATTCCATCCGTATTAATGGGGAAAGTTTCTTCTCTTCCACCCGAGGGCTTCGCCAAGGCGATCCGTTATCTCCGCTTCTCTTCATTCTAGCTCAGAAGTTTTGTCCGTTGCCCTCAACAAAGCCGTGGTCGCTCAAACCATTACTCCATTTTCTCATGGCCGTGGGGGTCTTACGATATCACATCTTCTATGCGATGACATGATAATTTTTGTAACGCCGCGAAACGGTCGATTTTGGCTCTTCACGTTGTTCTTTCAAAGTACGAGTTTAGTTCTCAGGCTTATTAATCTCCAAAAGAGCGGCTTTTATGTACATGAATCTTGTACGCCTTCCAAATCTCGTAATATTGCCGAGTGGTCCGGTGCACGCGCCAATCTTTCCCTATGCGTTATTTGGGCATACCTCTCTTCTATGGCGTAATGAAGTGTTCGATTTTGAACATATCGAAGTGAAGTACCGTCATCGCTTTCGGCCGAAAGCAAGGTTCTTGTCCATGGGGGTCGGCTTACTTTATTGAAGGTCGTGTTAAGCAAGATTCTATATATACGTTGGCGCCTATTCGGTCCTCAGCATCGTGATTCAACGGCTTGAGTCTATCATGGCTGAATTCCTTTGGAGCTCTACTGTAATCATCTGACCCATTGGGTCTCCCGGTCCTCGATTTGTCGCCCCTCCATGAGGGTGGTCTTGGCATTCGCTCCCTTACTCGTTATGACCTCTTTGCATGCGAAGATGGCTTGGAGTGCTTTGGAAGGGAAGAGTCTTTGGGCCCGCTTTTGTCAATAATAAATATGGCAACGCTGGGGCTTCACCAAGAGTTCTTTCGCGCGCCACAATGGAGAGCTATTATGGAACAAATCCTCTAGTAGCTTCGAGCAGTAGATGGATCATTGGAGATGGCCAGATATCATTCTGGTTAGACAATTGGAGTGGCGAGATCCTGAATGGTCCCCGTCCTATTGATGCTAATCTTTCGGTTCATCAAGCCTTGTCTGTTATTGATGATTTATTGCCGCTTTCTCCCGACCCATGTTCAAAGAATTGACCCAGAACATAAGCCGTGATTCCGTAATCCCCGATGCACTAGTGTCCACTCTATCTACTGGCCGCTTTTATCTTCTGATATTTGGGAGGTTATCGACCTCATTTTCCGGTGATGGCTTGGACTTCTAAAATCGGCAAATTTGGATTCCTATTAAGGTTAGTTGCTTTGCTTGGAAACTCTTTCATGGTGCACTCCCCGTGGACATGCAATCGCATCTTAAACGGATTCCTATTGTATCGGTGCCAATGTCGCTCTAATCCCGATTGCGAATCTCTTAGGCACTTGTTTCTCAATTCAGATATAGCCAAGGCTGAGTGGGGTTTCTTTGCTCGTATTTTCTATAAGTGTGGTCAGTACGTTTCTCTCGAGCATTTATTTGTGACTTGGTGCAAAGATAGTTCTTCTCGTAATCAGTTTGGAGCTTGTTGTATTGGCATATTTTTATTCTCTTCTTGGGAAATATGGAAGGCTCCTGTTGTTCCTTGTATGAGTCTCAACCGATGCAGCCGGTGGAATTATTGCGTGTTAAAGGCCATCTTTCTCGAGATGTTTTCGCTTTTCGCCCCAAATCTTCTATTCCTATAATGGCTAAAGTGGGTATGGAACGCCTTGGTCTTCCTGTGATCAGTCCTATCCTCAGGAAGGGTTGTTGGGTTTGTTGGTCCCCTCCTCCGGTTGGTTTTTATAAACTTAACACCGATGGTTCGGCTATTCAGGGTGTCCATACTGGTGGTGGGATTTTGCGTGATCACCTCTTCCTTAGTGACGCCTTTTTCAAATTTCTATGGGCCGGGTTCTAATACTAGCGCTGAGATAAAGGCTTTGCGTGATGGGCTTCGGATATGTCGTAATCTAAACATTGGTAATGTGCTTGTGGAATCTGATTCTATGGTTGCAGTCATGGTCCTAAATCGTCAGCATAGTGCTCCGTGGGAGTTTGAGTATGACATCCGGGATTGCATTTCTTTTCTTGGCAACTACTCTATCATTCATGTCTTCAGAGAACAGAATTTTGCTGCTGATAGGCTTGCGTCAGCCGCGCATGATCACAGAGGCTTTAGAAGTTATAATGCGGTTCCTGATCTCCCCAATGCTGTTCGTCAAGCTCTTATGCATGATCATTTGGGTCTTCATAATTTCAGGAGGCAACGTTAGTCTTTATTTTGCTTTTTCTTGTGATCTCCTTTTGTTTGAGGTTAGGCTCCTTTGCCCCCCCATTTATAAGGGTCAGGCTGGTTTGTCCCCCTCTTGTTTGTATTTTTTTTCCTATTAATAAAACTCTGCAGGGTGCCGCCCCTGTTTCCTAAAAAAAAAAAAAAAAAAAAGAAGAAGATGAAAGTCGATGGTACAGTCGAAAAGTATAAAGCCCGATTTGTCATCCAAGGCTTTAGGCAAAGATAAGGTATTGACTACTTCGATACTTATGCGCCAGTTGCTCATATCTCCACTATTAGGTTATTGATTGCCTTGGCTATAATTAAAAAACTTGTGATCCATCAGATGGATGTTAAGACTGCGCTCTTAAATGGATATTTGGAAGAAGAAATATATATGAAACAACCAGAAGGTTTCCTTATGGCGGGAAATGAGCATAAGGTGTGTAAACTTGTCAAATCATTGTACAGGCTCAAGCAAGCTCCTAAACAATGGCATCATAAGTTTGACGAGGTTGTCTTGTCTAGTAGTTTTAAGCTTAACCAATCCGACAAGTGTGTATATAGAAAGTTTAATAATACCCGGTGATGGTGTTATGATTTCCTTAAACGTTGATGATATGTTGATTTTCGGTACTAACCAAAATCAGGTTGACCTTTGTAAAGCATTTTTAGCATCAAATTTTGCCATGAAAGACATGGGGGAGGCGGATGTGATTCTTGGAATCAAAATCAAGCAGAGTAACAATGGAATTTCTTTGACATAATCTCATTACATTGAGAAAGTGCTAAAGAAGTTCAATTGTGAGAATTCTACTCCAGCAAATTCTCTCATGGATCCTAATGAGAAGCTTATGCCTAATATGGGTAATCCGATATTACAGCCTGAGTATTCTCGGATGATAGGATATTTGATGTACACTATGACTAGTACAAGACCAGATATTGCTTATGCTATTGGCAAGTTAAGCAGGTATACGAGTAACCCGGGTGGTCATCATTGGCATGGGGTAACTCATATGCTAAGATATCTAAAGTCAACCAAGGACTATGGTTTGTCTTGTATGAGGTATCCATCAGTATTAGAAAGATACTTAGATGCTAGTTGGATAACCAATGTAGAAGATCATTCTTCTACTAATGATTGGGTGTTTTTGCATGGGGGAGGTGTCATTTCATGGGCTTCCAAATAGCAAACATGTATTTCTAGCTCGACCATGGAGTCGGAATTCATTGCCTTGGCAGCAGCCAGAAAAGAGGCGGAGTGGCTTAGAAATTTGATTTATGAAATTCCATTATGGCCAAAACCAATTTCACCCATTTATATCCATTGTGATAGTGCATCTACTTTGGCTAAGGCTTATAGTCAAGTATATAATGGGAAGTCTCCACACATGGGCGTTAGACATAGTGCGGTATATGAGTTGATTACTCATGGGGTGATTTCTGTTGTTTTTGTGAGATCTTAACATAATTTAGCCGATCATTTGACCAAAGGGTTGGCTAGGGACTTGGTTCACAAGTCGACTATTGGAATGGGTCTTAAACCTGTATGAATCTTTGGTGATAGGATACCCAATTTCCATCTAATACAATGTTAGAGGCAGAATTCAATGTGGAAGACCTATTGTCTTAGATTTGAGCATATGATACTGTCCCAAAGGTATGTGCTTTTGCCTGCATGGTTAGGTTGTTTGTAACTTGAGATTTGTTAAGTTTTAACAGGTCTTGATATCGCATGCCAGAGTTACATACCAAGGGTACGAAATTAGGGTGTCTACAAACGTTCTCACTCCATTCTGAGTAGTTGGTACCATTGAGAGGGGGTATAGATGAAGCATGCGAGTGCAAATTAACGGGAATAAGAGCTGAAATATAATAGAGATATATACAAGAGTTAAATTTTTTTTTTTGTCTAAATATACATAAAGAAGATTCTCTTGTGATAGAACCTCTAATAAAATAAGTATGAGTTATAATTCTAATTTAATTATGTGTACAAGAACAAGATAAATATATGTGGATATTTTTCTTTTCTCTAACACATTAATTTCAATGTTGTTCAAATATGTGGATCAGAATCATCTGTGGGTGATTATCGTTCTATTATGTATGTACAACATAGAAAACTCATCAATAAACATTAGTATTAAATAACATCAATTTAATTGTCAATTATCACTGTGGTGACAATTAGACTTTTATACATATCAAAACGGTTAGTGCGGAAAAACATAATTAATTTTCTTAAAATAATATAAATTCATAAAATTTTGAAGAATTTTTTTTTTGAAGGTCAAAATAGGATCGTGTTGTAATCAGCTTCATTGTCAATTCATGTAATTTCAAACCCCACGTACGCCTTCGAGAGCAACCGGAGCAAACATAGACGTACTGTCTAATAATCCATAGTCTATTTCATATCTCATATTTTCATCCAATATAGAAATCATCATTATCTACTATCACTAAACTTATTGTTATTGTTATTTAAATAGTAAACAAAAAAAAAAAAACAACAACAATCCATGCATAGTGCTGATGATGAAGAAAGAGAAAAAAAATTTGTTTCATCCATTATACATGTAATATGACTTCACATCTCGGTCTTCGATCAAAACCGTAATCTCACCATTATGTTATTGACTACTAAATGCACTTGAATCTTTGTAAACAATTTATTCATAAGTAATAACAAGGAGATGGCCGACTAATGTTGAAAAAATAATTAGACATGCGGCCGAAAGATTTTAAATCAATAAATCAATAAAGTAATAATATTGTATGTAATTTTTATGGATTAACACGAGTTCGTAACCTTGCTCTGATACCAATTGTAAGTTATTAATCTTAACCCCTAGATCTTGAATTTCATGATAATCACAATAGCATATAAAATACCCTTAATCAATTTACCTGATGAAGACATGTTGCTTCTAGTAATTTTCCCTTGATCCGAAATCTACAGTATAATAGAGAAAAAGATGCGGAATATTGTTTCTCCATTTTGGCCTAAAAAACCCTCATGAGTTGATTTAACGTAATAGATGAATATGATGAGTATTACATCTCTTTTATAGGCAAAGGGAGGAACAATTCCTATTAGGGTTTTAATCTCAACCGTCCATCAAGATAGAGTTTATTTAGGAAACTTACCCTTTTTACAAACCAAAATTTATTGTGATTTAGTAATTCCAAATCAACTATGATTCTCATTTATTGACCATATAAAGATTTCTTAATCTACAAGAAATATATCTTACATTCTATTCCATTAGTAGATCAATAGGCACCGGTAGAGAACTTGCTAAGAAGTCAACAAACAGCAGATCATGATAGCCGAAAGGAATTGACCTTTCCGTTGATGGTCGAAACGCTTACGCTGGAAAGATATGAGATTGTGGGCATTTTAGAAAGATCTAACAAAAGTGAACTTTAGCGGTTAAAAAAAAAAAAAAAAACCTTAAGCGGTTAAGAATTTGGGAAATGAGACCGGCCTGCAATTTTTCCATTACCATTCCACACACACAAAACAGTTCACTTCGTGAAAACTCTCAATTTAATAAAACTTATGATTTAGCCTTAAAATTAACTCTCATTTTATTCCGTTGCCCATGAGCTGCTGATTAATCAGAAGGTAGTCTAACAAGATTGAGTTGTTTCAATATTTTTTTGAAAAAATCGGCTACTCGATATTCCCCTGTTTCTCAGGGATTGGGGCGCGCCTAACACACAAATGATATAAATGCTATATAGAATGTGTTGACGTATCTATGTCACACATTAATACATGAGAACCAAAGAACCTAACATTAAGATAGCTGAAGAAACTGCGGCTGAAACTAGAGTTACAAACGTTGGAATTTTTCCCTTGTCGTTCCTCAAAATCATGCCTTCAATTATCGGATAACTCATCATCACAACGAAAAATGAAATGAAAAGCTGAATAAACATTTCAATAAAGCTCTGGGTAGATATTACTTTAGCCACTCCCCCGATCAAGGCACCGATATTTAGGATGACTAAGGAACATAGCGGAACAAGTAACATTGGTGAGGCTTGGAAATCGAATTTTCCCTTTTGGTAGAATTTCTTCTGTTCATCATCGATGACTTTATTGGTAGGGAAGAAACTAGCTTCAATTGTACCAATTTTCTCCATAATAGCATGTAGACTTCCATAGAGGTGGCTTGTAACTCCCTTTATCATCCATGTCCTTTGTTCATTTTTCCATGCCCTGATTGAACGACTCGTGGAGAGAATCTCTCGTATATGTTGTAAATGCGACAAGAGGAATATAAACAAGAACACAAAGAAGAATGAATTTGTCACCTGCGAGAAAATGGAGAAGGGTTGTTCATCAGATTCATCTAACAAAATTTATCATCTAGTGGTTGTTGAAGAATTAGGTTACCAGTGACAAGATGTCAAGATTAG
>CM028384.1:77018698-77108927 GCA_013146195.2 Codonopsis lanceolata | reverse complement strand
TTTCATTCCGTCCCTTATTTAGGGGAAAATGGGAAAGTGTAAAAAAAAGATGTTGCAAGTCTCACCATAATCTTAGACTTATTTTGGATCGCTATGAGTGCTTTGGGTTTCCCCGTATCCCATCCTCCCTTGTTTAGGGTAAAACAAAATACAGGAAATGCATCACCCTTTCATTCCCATTTTCCCTTGTTTAGGGGAAAACGGAAAAGTGCAAGAAAGGATGTTGCGGGCCTCACTGTGATCCAAAGTGTTTTAACAGAGTCGCCATCTTTATTTTAAGGAGAAATAAAGAAAAACAAAAAATAAACCAGAGTTTGTAGAGAAAGGTTTTGGAGGCTAAGTTACGAAGTGGGAAGGGTTTAGGCACCCACCTCGCCCTTTCGGTCTCAAAATAGTGTTTGGCTAAAATATGCTTTTTGTTATATTTATCTAGCAAATAAATAAAGCATTAACAAGGAAACAAATATATCTGTATTTACATTATTTACGGACTTGCAGCCGCCTCCTTCCAGTAATTACAAATACATTTAAAAATATTTAGCCATAATAATGACTCTTTTTAATGCTATTTTCTACATAGATCCGGGCAGCATAACAAATATTTTTTACATTGGGCCGAATGAAAATAGCTTTTTTATAAATAAAACCCTTAAAGGCTCACCTTTAAGAGCGTTGGTGTGCTCGCTCTGTCCTTCCGGGAGGGGGAGTCTTTTTGCTGCTGCTGTGGTTCGGGCAGAATATTGGCTTCCGAAAGTTGCTTCTGGGCACCGTCAAACGGGCGGAGCAACTGCTTGCTTTTTTTTACTGTTGTTTGCTTGCTGCTTGTGGAAATCGGGTAGAGCAACTGCTTGCTTCTAGCGAATTTGGCCTTTGGATTCGGGCAGAGAAACAACTCTTTTTGAGATTTTTGGACCGGGGGAATAGGGTGGAAACCTAGCTGGGGGCTAAGGCTCACTTTGACCGGTTGGTTTTTATGTTTGGAGGAGATTTGGCAGAGCTTCGAGGCTTTATAGGAGGGGGAACTCACTATCTCACGATCGCTCTCTATCACGGCGTAAAATAAACGCACAACGTTTTGGTAAGAAGAATTCTCGACCCTGAAAGTGAAGCCGGGCACCTCTATTGATAGGTGAGAGGAGAGACACCACTTGTCTTTAAATTTTGTTCTTTGTGCTTCATCAGCTTGTACCACGTGCTTGAAGGCTTGTACTAATTCTAAAATCGTAAACACTGTTTGGAGCTTGGGCGCCGAACCCTTGGATCCTGGGCCGCGCCCACAATGCAATGTGGCAGCGCCAATCCTTCAAACTTAGCCTCCTTTTGACATTCTGACCCCTGCATTTCTCTATTTTACGCATCCTGCTTTGTCTTTTGCATTTTTAAACCCCGTAACTTGACATTCGTTAAGTTTAAATAGGTCTTGATATCGCATGTCAATGTTACATACCAGGGGTACGAAATTGGGGTGTCTACAGAGCCCCTCAATGATGGAGTTTACGGGTAACCTGCAGCTTACCGAGTAAACGAACATCGTTGATAAGAAATGGACTCCCAAATTTCGTGGAAATTATAATGGGGAGTAATGCAACAGGTAGCAGTTATAATACAACAGTTTATAATGCAAACCAAATCTCACATATCCTAGACATATTTAGTTAGTTATAGCAGGTTATCGTAGTTTTTAAGCAGATATGCAATTAAGTGCTCTCATGGTGGGACCTACCGAAGTAGGCTGCCTACGTATCCCTTAATAAAAGGAATTAGACCAAACGTAGTTCGGCCTCATGCAAACAAATAACAGGCACTGGGTGGGATAGATGGTGTGTTTTGCCCAGCATAGGCAAAACTGATGGGAACGTTTAAAACACGCTTTCCCCAGCATAGGGAAAACATTGCTGCTTTTTTAAAACCGGCTTTCCCCAGCATAGGAAAAGTGATGCCGCTTTTGAAAACGGGCTTTCCCAAGCAAAGGGAAAGCGGTGCAATTTTTTTTTAAACGAGCTTTCCTCAGCATAAGAAAAGCAATGCTGTTTTTTTTTTTAATAAAAAAAGGGCTTTCCCCTGGATAGGGAAAACAATGCAACTTTTCAAAACGTGTTTTCCCCAGATAAGGAAAGCGATGGAACCCTTTTTTTTTAAACGCGCTTTCCCCAGCATAGGGAAAACGATGCTGCTTTTTAAAATGGGCTTTCCCCAACATAGGAAAAACTGGTGGGACCTTTTCAAAACGCGTTTTCCCTAGTATAGGGAAAATGATGCCACTTTTCAAAACGCGCTTTCCCCAGCATAGGGAAAGTGATGCGACTTTTTAAAATGCGCTTTCCCTAGCATAGGGAAAGCGATGAAACCTTTTAAAACAGGCTTTCCTCAGCATAGGAAAAGCGATGCAGATTTCAAAACGCGCTTTCCCCAGCATAGGGAAAATGATGCTACTTTTTAAAACGAGCTTTCCCCAGCTTAGGGAAAGCGATGTTGCTTTTTAAAATGAGCTTTCCCCAGCATAGGGAAAGCGATGTTGCTTTTCAAAATGAGCTTTCCCCAGTATAGGGAAATTGATGCTGCTTTTCAAAATGAGCTTTCCCCAACATGGGGAAAGTGATGCTGTTGTTGAAAACAGGATTTTCCCAGCATAGGGAAAGCGATGCTGCTTTTGAAAACGAGCTTTCCCCAGCATAGGGAAAACGATGTTGCTTTTGAAAACGAGCTTTCCCCAGCATAGGGAAAACGATGATGCTTTTCAAAATGAGCTTTCCCCAGCATAGGGAAAATTATGTTGCTTTTCAAAATGAGCTTTCCCCAGCATAGGGAAAACGATGTTGTTGTTGAAAACGGGCTTTCCCCAGCGTAGGGAAAAAGATGTTGCTTTTCAAAATGAGCTTATCCCAGCATAGGAGAAGCGATGCCGATTTTTAAAAAATGTGTTTATATAGCATAGGAGAAGCGATGCAGAATTTTTTAAAATGTGCTTATCCCAGCATAGGAGAAGCGATGCAAACTTTTTTTTTAAAATGTGGTTATCCCAGCATAGGAGAAGAGGTGATTATGAAGCGTTATGGCAGAATGGTGTCGATGATCGGCTTGTGTGGCTTTTGATGATGCTGCTGAGGATCTTTGGGAGGTGGTCCTTGGCGAGAGCTGGTAGAACATTTATATTTTTTCAAGGGCCGATGCGGCAGAAGACCTGATAAGATGTAGTAAAAGGATGCAAACAAAAGATGCAAGCATGCGAATGAAACTTTCTTTTTCTTAAAAAAAGGACTTTCGAATGTGCATGTGTATCATCCCTTTCTCAAACATGTTAAGACAAGATAAGGCAAGGTGATGGAAATGTAATATAAGAGCTTGAGATGTGGCTTCTGGTTGGCTTTGAAGGGTTATGAGTATAGGAGTTGATGGTGATATTTGAGATGGAGGTGGGTGAAATTTAGGGTTGCTTTTCAGTCTTTTGATTAGTGCATCATTCAAAAAATGAATTCAATCAGGATTAGTGAATCCTACTAATCGATGCCTCAGAGGGACCACTTTTTTTTTTTCTTTTTTTATGTTTTTTTTTGTACTCTAACTTTTGCCTAGGCCGCCCTTTCGAGTTTTCAACCTAGCGAGCTTTTACCTCATAGGGAGCTGGTCTTTTAATGCATGCGATGATAACCCGTTTATTCTTGAGCGATCACGGTTTTGTAGCTTCTTCGTTTCTTCAGGCGAGATAGAAAGGACAGCTGTTTCTGGAGATGA
Organism: Codonopsis lanceolata; assembly: GCA_013146195.2. Taxonomy (NCBI): domain Eukaryota; kingdom Viridiplantae; phylum Streptophyta; class Magnoliopsida; order Asterales; family Campanulaceae; genus Codonopsis; species Codonopsis lanceolata. The sequence continues at coordinate 77,105,195 of CM028384.1, read as the reverse complement.
TGAGCCTTTATGTACTGAAATGAGTTCAGCGGGAGAAGCCCCAGGATGAATTTGATCAACCAATATTCTGTAAGATGGGACGGGCAACTTTCTAAAGAGATTGAATGGAGGCAGCCCCAGAAAGACATAAGTATGCTCAGAGAAAGAGGATGCCTCTAATGGACAAAAGAAGAGTCATGATCCAGAGTTTATCGCCGAGTATCATGAGTTTCATGGACCCTACTTAACATTTATCTTTTGATAATTTTATGTGTCTTTAACAAGGAGTTCTGTCTTGGAGCCAGATCACGTTATAACCGATTGAAACAAAGCTATAGGTGGCAATGTGAGAACCCAAACCCCATTTCATGTTTGTCATCATTATAACATGTTTGTAGTAGGTCTTGACATGTTAGAGACTTCATTTTATTCCTATCTTGTTTGCATTGAATTGGTTGAGATCATAATAGAGTAATGGTCTTTGTGGGTCCCAGCGGGCACAATACTAAGCTAGAAGGGGGAGTTGAATAGCTTATTGTACACATAAAAACTTTTAATTAAGTTCTTTGAAAGATACTTACAATCTATGGAAAAGATTGAAGTAGCGGAAGACTTTCAAAGAAGCTGTTTCAAGTCTGCCGATAAGGACTACCGGTAGACCTTTGACAGTTTACTTAAGTTCTGTTGTATAAAGGATAAACATGATTAAAGCAATAAACAGTTCAAACAGAGACAAACAGTAAAGAAATAACACAAGTGATTTGGGATGGTTCACACTATAAAGAGTGCTACGTCCACCACCAAGGCAGTCAACCTTGGATTTAAATAGTGCACTATGTTTTTCACTAGATCTATTACAAAGAATATTCCTAATGGATCGTGTACAAAATATTGACTTGTGTTTGGGGTCTAGGGAATTAAATGTCTGTATAAACAAGATATTTAATTCGTGTAGAAGTATAGTTAATGAATGAATAACAACAAGAAGTATAGAAATAAATGTTGATGCTCGGCTTCTTGTTGTTGACGAGGACTTCTAGATCTTTTGAGGATCTCTTGAATGCACTGAGTTGTAAAACTTGGAGTTATAGAGTTTCAGAGCAATTCTTTAAGTGTTCAATGAATATCTGCGTATCTCCAGTCTTCAATGGCAGCATTTATAGCAGGTGCACTTTGAAAAGATCCGTTGGAGAAGACGAAGACTTTAGCAGCTCTAAAATGAATGCATTAAATACATGGGGCTGTTAGTCAAGAAATTCGTCTTCACAGATATCTAGAGTAGAGAATGATTTCTGAGATCTTCGAAAAGTGAGGCAACTGATGTCGATCGAGAGTTGTTACGCATGCAGGTGACGATTTTTCCCTTTCATTGCCATTCAAGACGAAAAGTCTTCCTGCTTTTCGGAAAGTTGCTTTCGGCGGGCTTGATGTGTCAGGGAATGTCTCAGTTTAAATTCAAACAGTGATGAGATGAATTTAAACTGATCCATTTAATCATTGCTGGATAGGACACGTCATGAATGACCAGGTGGACACGAGGTCTGCCGTTTGTAAGCTTTGAGCAGGTCTTCCGGTGAAGCTTGTGAAGAGGTCTTCCGCTGAACCTGTAAAGTCCTATTAAAAACTATACTTGGCAAAGATCTATACACAGTTGCCACGCTAATCGATACGCAGCCCGATTAGCCACTGAAGTATAAAACTAGGGTAATGAACTGAACAGATATAAATCTAACATAAGAATTAACAATCACCTCCTATTTATTTCTGGTCATCATTACTACAAATGAGGGCTATACCCGACTATGTGATAGATAATAGCATATCTAAGAGATTTATATATATAGTAGCGGAAGACATGCCTCTATCAAACAGAAGAGCACCTCAAGTGTAAAGACTAATCTAAGTGCATACAAGGATAAGGAAATCATAGAATAGCACACAGATCAGTAGCAAAAACAGTTCAAATATAAATTTAAACTGAGTGTTTAAATTCTAAACAGATATATAGAAAATGACATAACAAGAATTTAAACAAGATAATTTTGAAAAACAGTTAATCTTCTGTATTATAAACAAGATGTTTACATCTTACAGAGTTTTCAAAATATAAGATAGATACAAAGGTAAAGGGAGGAAAAGATACAAATCTACCAAGGTCTTTTCCCTTTGCCTTTGTCTGCAGCTTCCTTTTCCCTTCGTTCTCTCTCTAGCTCTTCCATTCTACATACGTACTCGTCATTGGCATCGAGGAGGTGCGGTGGAGCAGAGCGGTAGTCGAGTTCTTCACGAAGATGACTGTTCTCTTCCATCAGCATTCGGTTGATTGATCTCATTTGCTTCTCCTCCGTGATGGCAGAATCACGATCACGTTGGGCATTCATAATATCGTGAGCAGAGTCTCGAGCTAGGTTGTTGAGCTCTAGAAAGGAGGGCAGCCACTGCCGAGATGTAGAGTGATGGCATGGAAAAGCTCATAGAAGAGGGAGGAGCAGATACGTACACATTCGTCTCGTTGAGCTTCAACGTTGATCTTGACGTCTGTGAAATCGTGTCGTATCTGTCCAAAGCGAGTCCAGACATCATCTTGAAATTGTTGTAGAAGAGCTGCAGTACGATCATTGGCTTTGGACGCAGCAGTGGCTATCTCAGCGATAGTGGTAGAGATCCTAGTGAGAGCGCCTAGCCGTTCATATATGGCGTCCAGCCTTGACAAAATTTCAGCATTGGCCGGCTGATAAGAAGAGGTTGCCTGGCCAATGTGAATGGTACCGGCAGAGGTAGAGGCGTCAGGCCGTAAGGGCTGTTGGAGTGGAGGAGTGATGGAGTCGGAAGAGGAAGAGTCCTGGGTAGGTATGGTGTCGGTAGAGGATGAGATGGTTTGAATTGGAGGGGGAGGAGGTTTTGGTGGGGAATCAATCTCAATGTCAGTGTCAGAATTTTCACTGACAAGGGATGATTCGGGTAAGGGGTCGGTAGATAACCAAAAAGATGGGGCAGGATAGAAAAGGCTTTTGGGTTTACGAAGGGTAGGTTGAGGTGGTTGTTGGTCAGGAGAGAAGAGCTCTGCTACTGAAGAAAGTTCAAAAAAGAACTTGGCAGCAGCAGAGTCTATTGGCTTGGATGGTTTTGTTGTTGTTGAAGAGGTGGTTTAGGTATGGTGAGGTGAGGTAGGGGTAGATGGGTCAGGCGATTAGTTGAAGGGTGAAGGAGGAGGAGGAGTGGGGGTTCGGGTAGGCTCCTCCTATGTATGAGGCTCCTCCTGAGGGATAGACTCCTCCGGAGGTGGTGAATTGCTTTGAGTAGATGACTCAGGAGGAATAGTTTGTTGGGTAGGTGTGGCGGTAGAGGGTTGGCTATCGGTAGAGGGTTGGGCGTCGGTAGTTGGTTGGGCGTCGGAAGAGGCTTGGCTGGCGGTAGTTGGCTTGGTTCCGGCAGACCTCCTTTTCTTCCTTAGCGGCTGAATAGAAGACTCAGCTGCTTCATCGGTAGATGCAGGAATGTCTGCTGGAGGCTGGTCTTCTAAGGTTTTTCGAAGCCTTCGACGTTTAGGTTTAGGAGTGGGTTTAGGAGAAGGTGAGGGTGGTTGTTTGGTTTGAGTAGATGGTTGGGAAGAAGAGGTTGGATGAGTTTGAGAGGATGGTTGGGCTGGTGAGGGATGGGTTGGTGATGGAGATGGATTTGGGTTGGCTGGACTCTTGTCCCTTTGGCCTTCCTTCATCTCTTTCCGGATCCACCTAGCCTGCTCCTCTTCAGTAGGCGTTGCATCTTCTGGCCTTGTCTTCTTCTTGCCCTTGGCTTTCTGCCTGGCTTGTAGCAGATGTTCTGCCTCATCAGCCAAATCTTTGGCTTTTTTATGGAGGGACGTGGCCACTTGTTCATCAAATTTTGCAGAGGCCTTCTTGAAGGTTCTACTGGCCGCGTCATAGGCTTCCATGTTGAAGCGAGTTACGATGATCGGTAGCGGCTTAGCAACCTTGTCAAAAGAGACAGGTGGAAGACCCTTTTGCAGCCTTCACTTGTTCTCATATTCCGTGTATTTACTGAAGAACGAAGCGGTTAGCTGTTTCTCCTTTGCCAACACTATCAGTTCATCTTCTTTCAAGGAAGAGTTGACTTCCTTATTGTCTATGAGCAGGGCGTTGATCAACCTCACAAAAGGGCGCTTGCAAGTGGGGTTGTTCTTCAGTTTCTCTACCCACTGCTTCAGTTCGTTGAAGATGATGGTCCCGAAGTTGAGAGTTCGAAGGAATACAACACAGTCGAGATTGTTGTCTTTGTAAACATGTCATGTGCTCCACTCTTGAATAGAAGCCCCTTGTCCAATAGATGGCTTGAGCAGTAGACGTCCAGAGGGAATAGATTCCTCAGCATTTTTCCTTGTGCTTCCCTAGGGGTATCAACTCCCCTCATTGCTTCCCAGGCATGAATAGCCTCAGCAATGGTTGCCTCAAGTGCTCCACCGAAATGTACGCCGATGATGGTGGAGATGGTCTTGGCAGTGATAGAAATGGGACGGCCTCTAATCCATCCTCGTAGAGCGTTCTGGTTCATGAGTTCCATCCTTTGATAAAATTCTTCTGCCAGAAAGATGCTGTAATCTTTGTCGTTTAGGCAGAAGAGTGGAAGTATACCAGAGGCGATATCCTCGCATACCTTGACTCCGGCGGCTATTGTGCAGACTGACTGAAGGTCAATGCACATCCCTGGAATGTAGAGTTTTGGGTCCAAGGCCACGATGACGTCATGAGAGGCGGGAAAAGTGGGATATCCCGGAAGGTTGACATCCAAGCTTGGTGGAATGTCTGTCTCGGGGTCTAACACTTTCCTGCTGTCACGCTTGGATTTTGAAGTTTTTCCCTGAAAGAAATGCAATAAAAAATTAGGGCTTTTTACCTCAAGAACTAAACAAGCAGAAATTTCAAGGTTTTCTGAGATTATTGAAATTTTTGAAATGAAAACTTGAAACCCTAGAATGTTTAGAGTATCCAAACCAGAGAAATGTATAACAGAAGTTTTTCAAGAGAGTAAACATTGAAAGCATATAAACGACTGTTAGTTTCTAGGTTTTTAAGAACAACAATGGCGGAAACTGTTAGAAACACAAAAGTGACCGTTTAAAATCCAAAACAATTTAGGTTATGAAATGAAATGCAAAACAGTAAACAATAAGTTTCAAGTAGTAGAGTAGAGAAGAACATACCATTGATGTTTGACGAGAAGAAGAAACAAGAAGATTTGGGAATACAGAAAGCAGTTGCACAGAGAGAGTATGAATAGAGAGAGAAATATTTTATCAAAGGGGTTTCGTAAAGTTTTGCAAAAGACGGTTTTTTATATTTTTTTATTTAGGAAACAGGGGCGGCACCCTGCAGAGATTTATTAATAGGGAAAAAAATACAAACAAGAGGGGGACAAACCAGCCTGACCCTTATAAATGGGGGCGCAAAGGAGCCTAACCTCAAACAAAAGGAGATCACAAGAAAATGCAAAATAAAGACTAACGTTGCCTCCTGAAATTATGAAGACCCAAATGATCATGCATAAGAGCTTGACGAACAGCATTGGGGAGTTCAGGAACCGCATTATAACTTCTAAAGCCTCTGTGATCATGCGCGGCTGACGCAAGCCTATCAGCAGCAAAATTCTGTTCTCTGAAGACATGAATGATAGAGTAGTTGCCAAGAAAAGAAATGCAATCCCGGATGTCATACTCAAACTCCCACGGAGCACTATGCTGACGATTTAGGACCATGACTGCAACCATAGAATCAGATTCCACAAGCACATTACCAATGTTTAGGTTACGACATATCCAAAGCCCATCACGCAAAGCCTTTATCTCAGCGCTAGTATTAGAACCCGGCCCATAGAAGGCTGAAAAAGTTGTCACTAAGGAACCGAGGTGATCACGCAAAATCCCACCACCAGTATGGACACCCTGAATAGCCGAACCATCGGTGTTAAGTTTATAAAAACCAACCGGAGGAGGGGACCAACAAACCCAACAACCCTTCCTGAGGATAGGACTGATCACAGGAAGACCAAGACGTTCCATACCCACTTTAGCCATTATAGGAATAGAAGATTTGGGGCGAAAAACTGAAAACATCTCAGAAAGATGGCCTTTAACACGTGCAATAATTCGTCCAGCCTGCATCGGTTGAGACTCATACAAGGAACAACACCGAGCCTTCCATATTTCCCAAGAAGAGAATAAAAATATGCCAATACAACAAGCTCCAAACTGATTACGAGAAGAACTATCTTTGCACCAAGTCACAAATAAATGCTCGAAAGAAACATACTGACCACACTTATAGAAAATACGAGCAAAGAAACCCCACACTGCCTTGGCTATATCTGAATTGAGAAACAAGTGCCTAAGAGATTCGCAATCAGGATTAGAGCAACATTGGCACTTCGAGACAATAGGAATCCGTTTAAGATGCAATTGCATGTCCACAGGAAGTGCACCATGAAAGAGTTTCCAAGCAAAGCAACTAACCTTAATAGGAATCCAAGGCTGCCAGATTTTAGAAGTCCATGCCATCACCGGAAAATGAGGTCTGATAACCTCCCAGATATCCGAAGATAAAAAACGGCCAGAAGTAGATAGAGTGGACACCAGTCTGTCGGGGATTCTGGAATCACAAATTATGTTACGGGTCAAATGCTGAACATGGGTCGGGAGAAGCGGCAATAAATCATCAATAACAGACAAGGCTTGATGAACCGAAAGATTAGCATCAATAGGACGGGGACCATTCAGGATCTCGCCACTCCAATTGTCTAACCAGAATGATATCTGGCCATCTCCAATAATCCATCTACTGCTCGAAGCTACTAGAGGGATCTGTTCCATAATAGCTCTCCATTGTGGCGCTGCCAATGAACTACTGGTGAAGCCCCAAGCGTTGCCATATTTATTATTGACAAAACGAGCCCAAAGACTCTTCCCTTCCAAAGCACTCCAAGCCATCTTCGCATGCAAAGAGGTCATAACCTGAGTAAGGGAGCGAATGCCAAGACCACCCTCATGGAGGGGTCGACAAATCGAGGACCAGGAGACCCAATGGGTCCGATGATTACCCGTGGAGCTCCAAAGGAATTCAGCCATGATAGACTCAAGCTTGAATCACGATGCTTGAGGAACCCGAATTGCTGCCAACGTATATATAGAATCTTGCTTAACACAGCCTTCAATAAAGTAAGCCGACCCCCATGGACAAGAACCTTGCTTTCCGGCCGAAAGGCGATGGCGGTACTTCACTTCGATATGTTCAAAATACGAACACTTCATTCTGCCATAGAAGAGAGGTATGCCCAAATAACGCATAGGGAAAGATTGGCGCGTGCACCCAGACCACTCAGCAATATTACGAGATTTGGAAGCTGTACAAGATTCATGGACATAAAAGCCGCTCTTTTGGAGATTAATAAGCTGCCCAGAACTAAACTCGTACTTTGAAAGGACACTGTGAAGAGCCAAAATCGACCGTTTCGCAGCGTTACAAAAAATTATCATGTCATCCGCATAGAGAAGGTGTGATATCGTAAGACCCCCACGGCCATGAGAAAATGGAGTAATGGTTTGAGCAGCCACAGCTTTGTTGAGGGCAACGGACAAAACTTCCTGTGCTAGTATGAAGAGAAGCGGAGATAACGGATCGCCTTGACGAAGCCCTCGGGTGGAAGAGAAGAAACCGAAACTTTCCCCATTAATACGGATGGAATACCATACATTACTGATTAGGCGGCCAACCAAATCACAGAAAGGAGTATCAAAGCCAAGAGTCAGAAGAGATTTCTGAAGAAAATCCCACTCCAATCTGTCATAAGCTTTAGACATATCAAGTTTAAAAGCTACATTGCCACCCCGACACTTGTGACCAATCCTGTGAATCAACTCTTGAGCGAGAGCAATGTTCTCCTGAATGCTTCTCCCTTTGACAAATCCAGATTGTTCCCATGAAATGACAGAAGGCAGAATTGAAGCAAGACGGGTAGCAACAATCTTGGAAATAATTTTACTAGAGAAGTTGCATAAACTGATGGGTCGAAGATCGGATAGGTTGCTCGGATTATCCACTTTTGGAATAAGGACAAGAGTAGTGGCAGCCATACCTCTAAACAAAGGGGAACCATCAAAGAACTCTTGAACCGCCGCAGTCACATCCCCTTTTATTATGTCCCAGCAACCCAAAAAGAAATGACCAGTAAAGCCGTCTGGACCGGGTGCACTATTTGGATTAAGATCCTGAATCGCTTGTTTGATTTCCGCTTCCACAGGTCTTCCCATAAGCAGATCATTATTCTGAGAAGTTACCTTGGAAGGCATATCAATAAATAGAGAATCATCAATAACATGTTGCCCCGATGAGAATAAATGCGAGAAGTGAGTGACCGCAATCTCCCCAATCTTACTAGAATCTGAACTCCAACAACCATCCGCCATACGAAGCTTAATAGTATTTGTGCGAAGTCGATCCTGAAGGCTGGCATGAAAGAAAGAAGTATTACGGTCGCCATCGCATAACCATTGATGTCGAGACTTTTGTTGAAGAAGCTCCATATCCCATGCTAGAAGTTGCGCCACCTCCTGTTTAACCGAGTCTAGTCTCTTACACGTATCCACATCCCAGTTTTGTTGAAGTTCCAGTTCAAGTTGAATAACATCATCCTGTTTGGCCGCTAATCTCCGTTGGACATGCCCAAAATCCTGCCAGTTCCAGACTTTTAAAGCTTGACGAAGTAATTGTAATTTACGGTGTAGAATGAACATTGCCGAACCAATCACTGGCCTCTCCCATTGTCCTTTGACAAAATCCTGAAAACCATCATGATCCATCCACATTCGCTGAAAACGGAAAGAGCTCTTGGGTTTTTTAATGCAAGGTAGATTAACAAGTAAAGGAGCATGATCAGAGTAAAGCCTACTAAGATGCGTAACCCTCAAAGCTGAGTAACTGGACTGATAGAGGCCATTAATTAAAATCCGATCCAAACGTTGCCAAATACGACGAAGACCATCTTGGTTATTGCACCACGTATATTTACTGCCTTCATAGCCAGCATCACATAAACCCGCCCTAGCCTGAAAATCATTAAAATCGCGTATACTGGCCCAGTCATACCCAGTACCACCTAACTTTTCACCGGAATGAGCAATCACATTGAAATCCCCTCCTACGATCCACGGTTCAGAAAACTGAAAAGAAATGTTAACCAAAGAATCCCAAAGCTCCTGCCTATCATCCCGCTCACATTTAGCATAGACACAAGAAACTAGAACACTGAAATTGTCCCCAACCGTGCATCGGACAGTAACATGTTGAGAGTGAACAGTCAACACCGAAACCTTGACACGATTATCCCACAGTAGCCAAATATGTCTATTAGTCGGATTACAGTGAAAACAGTGTTGAAAGTTTAAGCGTTTCGCCAATTTCGCAATACGATCCCCTGGTAATTTGGGTTCTAAAACTACATATAACATAATATTGTGCTGAGTTTTAAGTAACTGAAGATAATCTCTAGTTTCCTTATTGCCCACTCCTCGAGCATTCCAAAAAGTGACCGCCATATAAAAACTATTGAGAGGTAGAAACACACGGGGCTTTCGACGCAGCCCTTGTTTGACGACGATTATTGTCTCGGAAAACACGCGCCTTATATTTCTGAATAAGAGTTTTGCAATGCTTACGGAATTGTAGAGTAACATGTTCCGAAGGAGGAAAGTTCTTTAAATCATCTATGGAGTTAGATCTCGTTAACTTGTGTGTATACCTTGGCATGCACGCCCCTTCAAAGGATAGAGTTCGAGTTAGGACCCTTGGTATACTATCTATGCCAGTCAGATTACACGCTTCCTGTTGACCTTCATCTTCTAATTCCGATAAAACCTCAAACGGATTACAATCTTGGATACCAGCCTTCTCAACCTGAGACGAAATATTTGGCTGGGGAACAACCCTTTCGACATTATCTATCTGTACAACACCGACCTCGGGCCAAGGTGTGACATTTAGGGAGGTCCCGGCACCCGCGACTGCTTAGAAGGCAGGCGGGATGGAGTCAGTCGATGGTGTAACATTCGGACCAGTCTTGGTATTAGATGTAGAGGCTTGATGATGCTTGTTAGTGTTAACCACCGGTTTCCATTGAGCATTAGCCACTTTATGTCCATCAACAGTAGGCTTCGCATAATTATGATTTGCATCTGGAACAGGTTCCTTGCCATTTGTGTTGGGCGGCGCATCAGTATGATTTGTATGAGTCTTATAAAGTCCCGCCTTACGTTGCCCCTTCCGACAAACTTGGACAGAATGACCGAGGAGTCCACATCCAGAACAATATCGGATATTGCCCTCAAAATCCAGGGCCTGCCAGAAACCAATATCCTTGGACGTCCCAATCCATATTCGAGAGGGCAAAGGCTTAGCAACATCAATTTCGATGCAGATCCGAGCATGCATCGGATGAGAAAGAGCCAAAGTTTTATCATCAGCGCGTAAGAAACGTCCGAATGTGTTACCAATTCGCTTGAGATAAGATGGGGTGAAGAAAGGTAAAGGAAGATGGTGCAAGCGAACCCAAACAGCCACATACGTACTATCTTTACCAAGGGTGAAATCCGGAGACCAACGGAAAGATCGGAACATATAACTGGAAATCATATGTGATTCTTTGGATAAAGCAATCACTAAATCTTCAGCCGACGCAAGATGCACCATAACATGGCGGGGATCAAGCAATCCTGCCACAAAAGATCCCTTAAGTTTCCAGTTGGAGGCAATATGGTCGCGGATAACATGAAGAGGAGGTCTCCCGGCCGAAAATTTCAGAATAACAGTATTCTGAAATTGCTTCTCCGCCATCTCCATCTCAAGCGGAGAGAAAAGACAACCCACATCATTATCCACCAGAACCGATTGACGAGGAGCTAAAGGGATATCAACAAGAGTAGGCAAAACATTAGGGTTTAGGCATTGGGGTTGTGCCGGTTTAGATAGCATGGATGCATAGGAAGGGGGTTGGGAAGAAGGAGGAGATCCATTGGCACTAGCGGGACCAGCCGGCTGCGAACCAGAGAGAGGAGGAACCTCCGGTGGTGAGGGATCCGGCGGCATAGCCGCCAAAACTGGTCAAAACCCTAACGGGAAAGAAACCTAAGAAACTATTTAGCGCAAAAGCGGGAACTTAAGATATTTTCTAAGTACCAAATTTTATCCTTGACCCCCTTTATTGCTTTAGAAACCTCTTAAAAAAATAGACCAAGTAAAGATACTAACCTTTAAGTCTTCCGCTCAAGGGAAACTTACGTCTTCCGGTCAGTCTAAAACTAAGTCTACCGGTATGAAAGAAAACTAACAAAACTTTGAAATTAAGTAGCAGGATCAATCATACCAAGATTTCTCCTTAAATAAGCAAACCTGGTGGCATCCAGTGGTTTTGTGAGAATGTCAGCCAATTGATGCTCAGTTGGAAAATATTCCAAACTGATGTTACCTTTCTCCACATGATCTTTGAGGAAGTGATAACGGATATCAATGTGCTTTGTCTTTGAGTGCATCACTGGATTTTTGGAGACTAAAATTGATGATGTGTTGTCACACATAATTGGACAATTTGCAGTCTTGATGTTGTAGTCCACTAGTTGTTGCTTCATCCATAGGAGTTGAGAGCAACAGCTACAATGTATTAAACACGTAGTTGAGTTTGCAAGCGATCTTTGTTTCTTGCAAGACCATGAGACAAGTCTTTTTCAAGGAATTGACAAGTCCCACGGTGCTTCTTACGCTCACTTTGCGGTGCATAATCTGCATCGAGTATCCAACTAGATCCAAATTGTTGTGTTTGGAATACCGGATGCCTAGATTGGTTGTTCTTGAAACATATCGATGATACGTTTGGCGGCAAGCAAATGTGATTCCTTTGGATCTGCACGAAATCTTGCACAAACACAAACGCAAACATAATGTCGAGGTCTCTTGGCAGTAAGGTAAAGAAGTGAACGTATGATTCCTCGATATTTGGTCATGTTCTCTTGCTTTCCCTTTTCATCTTTGTCAAGATGGCAGTCGGTAGACATTGGAGTCTCAAATCCTTTGGCTGAATCAAGACCAAATTTCTTGATTAGTTCCTTTGCATATTTGGTTTGGCTGATGAAGATTCGGATTGGAAGTCTGTTGAATCTGTAGTCCTAGAAAGTAGGTAAGTTCGCCCATCATGCTTATCTCGAACTTGCTTTGCATCAGCTTCTCGAATCTTTTACACAGGCTTTGGTTAGTTGATCCAAAGATGATATTGTCCACATAGATTTGTACCAGAAGAGAATGACCTTTATGCTTGAGGATGAATAAGGTAGTGTCTATCCTTCCTCTCACGAATCCTTGTTCTATTAATAACTTGGATAAAGTTTCATACCAAGCTACGGGAGCTTGCTTCGAGGCCATAGAGGCTTTCTTGAGTCGGTAGACGTGATCGGTTTGTGCGAAATGACAAATCACGGAGGTGTTCCACGAATCTGAGTTTCTTGAAGATCACCATTCGAGAAAGGCACTCTTTACATCCATCTGATACACTTTGAAGTCCATGAACGAGGCATAAGCTAGAAAGAGTCTGATTGCCTCTATTCTCGCAACAGGAGCAAATGTTTCATCGAAGTCAATTCCTTCTTCCTGTCGGTAGCCTTGAGCAACCAGTCTAACTTTATTTCTGGTGACATTTCCAACTTCATATCTTTTGTTTCTGAAAACCCATTTGGTGCCGATGACTGGATGATCAGTCGGCCTTTGAACTAAGCTCCACACCTTGCATCTTTCAAATTGGTTCAGCTCTTCTTGCATAGCTTCAATCCAGTTATGATCTTCAATAGCTTCATCAATCTTCTTTGGCTCGAGTTCAGATATGAATGCATATGCAAACATAGTCTCTTCTCGAACTTTATTTCTCGTACGAACTCCTATGTTGAGATCACCAATGATTTGAGAAATAGGATGATCTCTTGTTTCAATAATGGTTGGAGGAAGACCACTTCTGGTGGGATCTTTCCTTAAGAATTCTGGAGTAGGTTGAGAAGGAGATTCACCAAAATCTGGTTCAGAAGAGATAGGATCTTCACAACCTTCATTTTCTGGTGAACAAGAAGGATAAGTGATCTGTAAAGGTGCTTGGGGTAAAACAAAAGAAACAAGTCATATTCATCAAAAGAGTTGAGTACATGGGTGCAGGTAGAGTTCAGTCGGTGAAGGGTTAGCGAGGGAGTGCGGTTGCCGTTTTCGATGAGGAGTGGAAGTAGATGTTGTATTTGTACTGTCTCATCATTATCGAATCATTAGCAACGTTGAGCCTTTCTAGGCTCTAAAAGTCATATTCATCAAAAGAAACATGCATGATTCTAAAATTTTCAAATGAGTTTTCTTGAAAATGCGAAATGCTTTTGAATGTTTGGAATACCCAGAAAAATTCCTTAATCGATTTTGCATCAAATTTTCCTCTATATTCTTTTCCATTATGAAGAATAAAACATTTACAGTAGAAGATTTTAAGAAATCCTATGTTGGGGCTCTTCCTCTCCATATTTCATATGGAGTTTTGTTATGAAACTTGTTTACCGTGGATGCATTTTGAGTGAAACATGCGAGTTGACGGCTTACGCGAGAGTACTTTGGAATTTAGCTTCGCGGCATAGTTCTTCTTTGCTTCAATTAGTGTTCTACGTTCTTCCGTTCGGCTACACCATTTTGTTGAGGAGTGCAAGGCGAGAGAAGTTGTGGCCGATCCCGTGGTCATCGCAGTATTTTTCTACACCATTGTTCTTGAATTCAGTGCCATTGTCTAATCTTATGTCACTAATGTCTTCAAGCTTTTGAGTTTGAAGTCTTCTGAAAAGAGCCGTGACTAGATCATACGTCTCATCTTTTGATGTCATTGTTTCAATCCAGGTGAATCTAGAGTAGTCGTCAACTACTAAAAGTGTATACTTGTCTCGAAAATCTTGTAATTGGTCCAAAGAGATCCATATGCGAGAAGTTGAAGAGGTCGTTTGTTGACAAGACGGACTTTCTTTTGAAGGAAGACTTGGAAAGTTTTCGTAGTTGGCAAGCTTTACAACTTCTGTCATGGTCGGTAGACACCGTAGGTAGACCTTTGACAAGCCCATCTTTTGAGAGCTTGGAGAGGTGCTTGAAGTTGAGGTGACTGAGACGCTTGTGCCATAGCTAACTATTGTCACGAACATTGTTAGCTACTAGGCAAAGGTTTGAGAATCTCCTTAGAAGATTTAAGTCCACGACATAGACGTTTCCTTGTCTATTGCCGGCCAGTATTGTAGAGCAGGATTCACTGTCTTTGATGAGGCACTGGTTGGAGTTGAATTGGCATAGTAATCCTTTATCGCAGAATTGGGATATGCTGAGAAGGTTGTGCTTTAATCCACTCACTAGAGAAACTTTGTTGATGGAGAGACTTCCTCTAGTGATTGAGCCATATCCAATTGTCTTTCCTCTTGCATTTTCTCTGAAAATAACAGTGGGTCCTTTGGCTTCAGCTATATCTGTAAGAAGACTTCTGTTTCCTTTCATGTGTCTTGAGCGACCAACGTCAGTACCGATGTCTTTGTTTTCGATTCTATAGCCATGAAGCATTCTGAAAAAATTAAAGCAACAAGGTCCCCTTTATTTTCTTTTGGGTCCTAACGATTAGCAACCTTTTGGAACCCATACCTGCCTGACCTTGAGAGAACTAGGTCTCTCAGATCTTGGAGTGAACCTTAGCAGGCATTCTAGGGCCAGATGGCCTAGGCAATTGCAAGAATGACATAATTGGAAATTCCATAGTGAACTGTCAGTGACTTTTGCTGAAGAGTGATTATGATCATCCTTTTTCTTGACGTCCATTCTTGGTTTAGCTTGCTTGTTAACGGTAGACTTAATTGGTTTCTTTTGAATCTTCCTATGTAGGTTATCACCAGACTTAGCTTTAGCTTGTCTGTTGATTACCCTTTTAGGAGAATTAGGAAGAATACCTTTAAGTTTACTTTCAACAGGTATAGGAGCCTTGCCTGTTTCATAGACAAACTTGATAGTTACCGGTAGAGGTTTAGTAGGTCTACCGCCAGCAGACTTTGCCTTAGCAGAGTTGTTGCCAGTAGACTTTACTTTCTCTACCGTTACCTTTTCAGGTTTCTCATTTGAATCAGTCATCTTGGCTTTTCCTTTTTGAACTTTTGGGTAAACATAGGGAACACTTGAATAGCCAAGGCCTTGTTTTCCTTTATTTCCGAATGTATGTTTAGAGAAAGATATATCATTAGCAGTCTCGGAGGATTCACCTTTCTCTGTGACTGAAGAGAATATCGTAATGGGCACATCTAAATATCCTATGTCAGTTTTATCATTACTAGATTTTTGGCTTGAAAGGATTTCTTCAAAAGCATCTTTGGAGCTGTTCGAAGAGTCAATTGTCTTTTGCAAGGCAATTTTCTCTAGGTCAAGTCCTTTGATATGCTCAGTAAGACATTCAATTTTGTCACAAAGGAATTTGTTTTCTTCCTTCAGCTTGATACTTTCTTGTTGACAGCTATTGAGGGTTTGAATCTCAGCTGCCATCATAGATTTCTCAGCAGTAAGTTTCTCACAGTTCTTTGCAAGTTTAACATAGGCTCTCTAAAGGAATTAAATTCTTCAAGCATATCTTGATTATCCTTGAGAAGTTCTTCCTTACTGAAGCTGTCACTGTTGGTTTCACTTTTATCCAAGGGACTAGGTGAAACTTCGACTTCATTTTCAGAGTCATAGGTAGGACCTAAATCATGAGCGAATAAGCATATGTTAGCTTGCTCACAATCATCTTCCTCCTCTTCTGAATCAGTCTCAAACCATGTAGCAACCTGTTTGTCTTCTATGTCTTCAGCCAACATACCCTTTTGTTTTTGAAATTTTCTAAAAGAGGGTTTTCGGTATGCTTCAAATTTTGGCTTAGGAAATTTTGAGGCAAAATGACCAGGTTTTCTACAGTTGTAACACACAAGCTCTTCCTTAGATGAGCTTTCGCCATTTTTCCTTAAAGGTTGTTGGTGTGTGTTCTTCCTTCCATATTTTGCAAATTTTTGAAAATGTTTTACAAACATGGCAAATTGTTCATGTGATAAAAAATCATTTTCACAGGAAGAAGTTGAAGGTTTGTTTTCAACAGTGATTTCTTCTTGGACCATGGCTGGCAAGGACACAGTTCTGAACTGTTTGTCTTCCTCTAGAGCTTGATTAACTTCAAGCTCATGAACCTTCAAACTCGCGTAGAGACCACGGAGAGTCATCTCGTTTAAGTTTTTGGATTCTTTCATAGTCGTGGTCTTAACATGCCATAAGCTACCTAGAGATCCTAGAAACCTCATGTTCATTTCCTTTTTGTCATAAGTTTTACCAAGAGAAAAACAACTATTTATTACCTCACTGAAGCGATCGTATGCTTGTCTCAAGGTTTCCTTTGGATCCTTTTTGAAGGAATCAAACTATTTGGATGTATGTGTACTGCATTTATCCCTTGTGTCTTGGTCTCCTTCCAAGTATTTCACAAGAGCTTCCCACATCTCTTTTGAAGTAGTACATCGAATCACTTGCTGGTATGTGCTTGTGTCTAGAGAGCTGATTATTATATTAATTGCTTTACTGTCAAGCTCAACCAGTTTTCTGTCGTCCTCTGTCCATTCCGATTCTTCTTTGGGAACTTCTGCAGGATTCCCAGCGACGGAGGCTAGAAGGTTGGGCTTCATTGGTACATGTTGACCTGCAGTAACGCACTTCCATAACCTGTTGTCAATGGAGTTCATAAATCGCATTACTTTATCCTTCCATACATCAAAATGACCTTCGTCCAATATTGGGACGTGGTTAGCATTAGATGTAGGCAGCATGTAGTGTGTTTGTGCCATTTGATCGTATCTCTCAAGAGTTTAATCTCGGAAAAACTTGTTTTCAAAGAGTAAGTCTCTGATACCAATTGTGGGTCCCAACGGGCACAATAATAAGCTAGAAGGGGGGGTTGAATAGCTTATTGTACACTTAAATTTTTTTAATTAAGTTCTTTGAAAGATACTTACAATCTATGGAAAAGATTGAAGTAGCGAAAGACTTTCAAAGAAGCTATTTCAAGTCTGCCGATAAGGACTACCGGTAGACCTTTAATAGTTTACTTAAGTTCTGCTGTATAAAGGATAAAGATGATTAAAGCAATAAACAGTTCAAACAGAGACAAACAGTAAAGAAATAACACAAGTGATTTGGGATGGTTCACACTATTAAGAGTGCTACGTCCACCACCAAGGCAGTCAACCTTGGATTTAAATAGTGCACTATGTTTTTCACTAGATCTATTACAAAGAATATTCCTAATGGATCGTGTACAAAATATTGACTTGTGTTTCAGAGCAATTCTTTAAGTGTTCGATGAATATCTGCATATCTCCAGTCTTCAATGGTAGCATTTATAGCAGGTGCACTTCGAAAAGATCCGTTGAAGAAGACGAAGACTTTAACAGCTCTGAAATGAATGCATTAAATGCATGGGGCTGTCAGTCAAGAAATTCGTCTTCACAGATATCTAGAGCAGGGAATGATTTATGAGATCTTCGAAAAGTGGGGCAATCGGATGTCGGATCGAGAGTTGTTAGACGGTAGGTGACGATGCGCTTTTCACTGCTTTCAGCTTGTTCAAGACGAAAAGTCTTCCTGCTTTTCGGAAAGTTGCTTTTGGCGGGCTTTATGTGTCAGGGAATGTCTCAGTTTCAATTC
Source organism: Codonopsis lanceolata (assembly GCA_013146195.2). Taxonomy (NCBI): domain Eukaryota; kingdom Viridiplantae; phylum Streptophyta; class Magnoliopsida; order Asterales; family Campanulaceae; genus Codonopsis; species Codonopsis lanceolata. The sequence goes on along the minus strand of CM028384.1, from coordinate 77,087,424 downwards.
AAACAGTGATGAGATGAATTTAAACTGATCCATTTAATCATTGCTGGATAGGACACGTCATGAATGACCAGGTGGACACGAGGTCTGCTGTTTGTAAACTTTGAGCAGGTCTTCTAGTGAAGCTTGTGAAGAGGTCTTCCGCTGAACCTGTAAATTCCTATTAAAAACTATACTTGGAAAAGTTCTATACACAGTTGCCACGCTAATCGATACGCAGCCCGATTAGCCACTGAAGTATAAAACTAGGGTAATGAACTGAACATATATAAATCTAACATAAGAATCAACAGTCTTCCATGCGTTGCATACCTTGTTGTTGATGTTTCGAGTGTTTATCTTAAACATGTTAGCACCTAAATGAGTCTCATGGGAGTCTTAGTACCTTGCATCTAAGGTTTAAAATGTTCATCTTAGTTATTGTATGCTTGGTTGGAAGTTTAGAACCTTCGTTGCTTCGTTTGTGTTTTGAGGTTGTTCTTCATTGCTTGTGTTGCTTGCATTTCGTCTCGAGAGATGTTCGTGTGAGTTCTAGGCCTTGAATACAAGCCATAACCATGTTTAAACAAGCCTAATACATGTTGAAGGTATCCTAGTTTAAGTTGGGTTTGAATCGTGTTTGATTCGTTGGCCAATTGTCGAGTGGTTCCAGCCATGTTTTAACTTGATTCGGATGTGTTTCGGGTGTGTTTCCGACTTGTTTTGAGTTGGGTTACACCTTAGGATTGTTGCCCATGAGTTTGGAATAATTTAGGACATGTTTAGATCAAGTTTAAGCCATGAACCTCGTGGCCGCATTGGGATTTGGGCATTGGCTCGCATTGAGATGCTGAGAGCAAGTGAAAATGTTCAGAATCTGTGAGCAGACACCATGCGCTCGCATGGTCAAATTATGATGCAACCGCATCATCCTGTTTTCAGCTTTGGTGAGTTTTTTGAGTGTTTTGGCTATAGACCCTTGTGCCCTTGCCCCTTGGCCGTCTTTGGTTAGTCAAGCCCTCTTTGTTGACTCTCCTACAACCCTTCTTGGCCCTTAGATCATTCCTTATCAAAGGCAAGCATCCCTTAGCCAATTAGAAGTCTCTTAACACCCTTCACATGGATTGAGGTTTTGTTGGCAAGTATATAATCAATTTTTAGCCTAAGTCAACCATTTTTTATCACCAACAACCAGAGATTCAAAGACTCAACCACCATTTTCGTCCATGGAGGAAACCCTAACTTGAGAGGCCATTTCCCGGAGTTCCGGTGATCTGATCGGCGATCCGAGACTGCCAAATTGAAGGCCTTGCTCTCCTCTACAACAATCCTTGCTTTGATCATCCTTTCCTCCATTAATTATAGGCTTAAGGTGAGTGACAATTCCCAGAAATTTTCATGTTCAATAAAATAACATGACCCCTTCATTATAGTTGTTCTATTAATGATTGTGAACACTTTTTGTGAAGAGAAATCCTCCAATTCAACCTTTGAAATATGTGTAGGATTTTATGAATTCTTATTGAAGTTGTGATTTTGACTTTATGCAAAGCATGAATGTTGTTTATAATGAGCTTAGGAACAACCCTTCTGAAAGAATATGTTTCAATTCTAAGTTTAACAAAATCACCGATTCTAGGGTTTGAATCTCGGGAATATGTTTATGGCTAGTTTAAGGTCATGAACGGCTTAGTTATCGAGTTCTAAATGAACGGAGAACCTAGGAAAGGACAATTTGATACATATAGTATAAATGCTCTACTTGGTTGAATTTTAGTAATGACTCACCGGAGTCGGGATTAGGGAGTTATTGAACAATACCGACTCCACATTCAATCTCTACGACGTTTTTAGTGCGTTAGACTAATATATTAGCTTGCGTGACTTTGGGATGGATTGAAGGGCATGTTTGATATGAGTGCTTATAAGACTCTATTGAGTTCTTATGTGGTTTATGTGATTGTGTGAAGTAAATGCATAATTGAGAGCATGTTGTAGAATGATGTATCTATTTGACATGTTGAATTCGCTCTTGTCGAATTCTTATTTGATTCCTTAAATGAGTAAATAACTACTTGTTGAATAAGTTTGCTCTTGTCGAACTTGTTCCTTATTTGAGATTATATGACGAGTAAACATCTACTTGGCATTGCATTAGTCCAGCTGGCATATTTGGTTGAGTCGTTGGTGTGACAATACATCGCCGTCACGAGTTATGGGACTCGTGATAGTAATGGGTTATTATACCGGGTTTTTTATCACACACCCCTCCACTGTTGGCCACAGTGGGGAAGTAGCCCCTTTGCTGTAACCAAGAGAGCACATTGGCAAGTCTAATTACCAAGGAGAGAGCTTGGTACCCGAGTAGAGAACTCGATACTTTGATACACTCAGCACGGGTATCATTGGCACGAATGTTAACGCTGTGTATTGCAGGAGCTACGTAGTGGCACCAGTTCCATAACATATCCTCCTTATATGTGGTTTACTTTATAGCACTTATGTGAAACAATTTGCTACCATGGATATGTGATTTAAGTGTTTATATAAATGAATGCTTTGAGTGACTTGATATTAAAGATGATATCTTGCTATGTATGTTGCATAATGCCATGACATGCATAATTTTTAACTCACAAAGTCTTTATGACTTACCCCCTCCCTTTTACTGCTTTAGATCCGAGCCGTCCAGGTACATCCCGTTGAGGCGTTGCAGGGTCGTGCTTGTCCGTGATCACACGCGACGAGGTTGTTGTTTATAGATGTCCTTCTTTTGTTCTCTTTTGTAAGGACGTTGGGATTAGCAAGTCATTTAGACTTCGCTTGGGAACTTTGTTTATTTGTATTTATGTCTATACTTGTATCCTATTTTGAGTGCCGGCGCATGTACGCCGAGCCTTGTATAGTTGTAGTATGGTTCACATGTTTTAAAGCTTCCACTGGGCATTACTTTAGCTCTTATTTATTTATGTTGTTCTCCGGCATGTTGTAGCCGTCGAGGTATATTTGCATGAACTGTGTAGTGTTTGGTTCCGGTAGTAAAGTCATCGATGAATTGGTATACTTGTCTTTAATTGCTATATCAGGTTTTGAAAAGTTTTAAATTTTTTCGGCCTTTCGGTGCCGAGTCGCGCTTCATCTACAATGTTGCGTCACGTCGTTTTTAATAATTGAGTCTTTGCATGTATTGTTGTCCTATTTGGACGACTTGACTTGTGATTCCACCTCGGGGTCCGGGTCGGGTCGCCACAGGCAACTAGGTTAGAGTATAGTGTTTAAGTGTTTGGGATGGATTAGCTTTAGGGTTAAGGATTTGATTGGCCTCTTGCTCAAAGGCATTTTGGGCTGTGGGTTTGGTTATTTTCAGAAAGGCGATAGCAAAGCGATCATTGGCTAGCCTTTTAAGCCGTGGGTTTGGATGAGAATTTTGTTTCTGGACCTGGTTGTAGGTATGGTTGGGAGATCGGCTTTTGGCTTTGGTTATGGGTTGTGGGGTTGTCCAAGAGTGATTGATATATATATTTTTTTGTTGCGAGAGAAAGATTTTGAGGAAATTTCTCAGGAGAGGCTTCTTTTTCTTTTTCATAGTTTTTTCTTCTTTTTTTATGCATAGACCTCCTCTTTTTTTTTTAAAACCTTGCTATTTTTTTTCGTGCATAGGCCCCATTTTTTTTGTTGACCTCTCTGAGCAATTCAAGAGATTGCTTGAAGAGATATCTATCGTCTCTCTCTTGGGATAAAAAGGCGGTCACTCTTGATGGATGTATATATAAGGGTGAAGTAGCCGCAGTTTTGGGAAGCTGGATCATAGAGATGGTTAGGCTTTGGTGTATGGTGGTAGCCCTCAGTGTGCCATTTAATAGCTCGGTCGCAATGGGTCGAAGATGATCTTTTTACCAAGACAGAAGGTTGCTTTACGGAACTTATATTTTTAATGGTTTGTGGGTCCTGTAAGGGTAAAATAGGCCATGCCTATTTTTACTTGTTTCACCTTTCTTGGTCAAAGTATGATTGTTGTTTAGTTTGTGATAATTTAGGACTTAGTATCTTTTATTAGATTTAGTTTAGGTATTTTTGGTATTATAATCTTTTCCTAGATTTCAGATGCATCATATTTGGTAACAAAATCTTAGCATAAATCCTAGTCATACCAAGATTCTTGACATCCTTCATTTTTGGTAACGCAATCTCACAAGAATGGTAAGTTGATTATCTTTCCTTACACCTAATCCTTTTCCTTGTAGTAGTTGGTCTCTTTTGCGTGTTGTGTAGGGCACCGGACAGCTATAAATTCAGGAGCAAGGATACAGGTTTGTCCAGAGCTTTAGAGAGAGAATAAAAGCCATACATCTGTGAGCAGAAGCAGAAGATTCTGAAGTCGTTTTTCCAGACCTGAAGTACACCCGCTCGCTGAAGGCTGTCAATGTTACAACATTGGCAGTAACATTGAAATTCTGGAAAAGCTGTTTTGTCTTCCTATTTCAGTTTAGGAAGCTGTTTTTCTTTCTTCCCACATTTTGTCTACACTGTTTTATGTGGGGTTTTTGTTCTCCAAGATTCATTGTCTTGTGAGTATATTTTGTGTGTGATTTCACAAGTATTTTTGTGTAAAACAATTATTCTTTTAGTGAAATCTTTGTGGCCTTGAGGCTAGGTCTACAAGTATTAACTTGTAGATTGTTTTTGGTAAAACTTGAGTTCAGTTTTTCAGTTTTTAAAAGTATTCTTCCGATGCTACTATTATTTGTTGTTTCTTTGTGATTCCCATTGTAGCTACAATCACAGCTACATTGGAAATCACTTTGAGTTCTTTCGAGAATCCGTGCTATTCTGTTCTTTCAGGTCCATGTTACGAAATGACTCATTATCAATCCGTGTAGTTTTATCATGTTTTCACATGAGTCGACTCGTCATTTTGTTAAACAGATATTTCGGCGATAGATGGTGCTCAAAGATCAAGAAGAAGACTCGGCAAGCTGATATATGAGAAGTAAGAATTTACCAGACTCAAATATAGATAAATACCTTTGAAAAGCTTGATTTGAGGACTTGGTTGGACTTTTGAAATAACGGAGACCAAATAGATTCGTGAGCATACTCTTGCAAGGATGGGTTGTAGGCATCAATACGGGTAAAAGAGACACCCCTGGGGTTTGAAATCCCCTAGTCCTAAATTGTTGCGCATGATCCTTGAGTTGTCTGGCTTTTCTGGATTTCTCGGCTTTCCAAACTTTTCTGCTTTCTTGGCTTCTTGGCTTTCCGAGCTTTCCTTTCTTCCCTGGCTCCCTATCGGTCTTTTTTTTTCATTTCTTTTATTCTCCTTTTTTTTGTTGTTCTTTAGAAGTGGTAGACCCTGACATCTCGAAGTAGGACTTGTTGATTTTTTTTTTCAAATCGAGAGTGAACGATGCACTTATCAAGTAGTGATGCATTTGTGAAAGGTTAAGAGGGAAGATGAATTTGGAGATTAAGAATAATGGTGAGGGGGTTTTGTCTTGTCTTTACATGTTTTTGGAAACAAAAGAAAACACATAGAAAAACCTCTTTTTTTTTTTTTTTTGAGTAAATTAAAGCGTTTGACCGAACCTGAAGGCTGCTTACGTTCCTCATTTCAATGCTCAGTTCATTGTAGACCTTCTCAGTCCGAGAAATTTTCATTTTGTTAATCTTTTTTTTTTATTTTGAAAGAGTAGAGTTTTTTTTCCTTTTTCTGGACACGCTTTTTTTTATTTCGGAAAACAAATTTTTTTTGTTTTTTTATGAAAACTCTTTTTTTTCAAATGATTATTATTATTATTTTTTTTACGAAAAGAAACGGTTTTTTTAAAAGGAAAAGAGAACTAAGTATTACACATGATTTTTTTTATTGTTAGAAAACTTTTTTTTTTCATTTTTTTTTTGCGATCTTTGAAATGAGATGTGATGATTACGTACCTCTGGACAATCCTCTCGAGGAGAGTAAATGATAATAGTCAAAAAAATTTATTTTTCAGTCCCTGCAAAATTGTTAGTGGTACCAAAGAAAAACAACAAAGATCCCAATGTCTATGAAAACTGACACTGAGTTGAAAAATAGTTGTTTCCTGGAGATTTTATTTGGCAAAAGAAATTCAAAGGTAAAAAGGGTTTTTGGAGGAATATACACAAGGGTATTCTAGGGTTTGACAAGTCATAATGCTTTTCCTTGTTCCCTGAGTGGCCAACAACTTCTTGTACTAAGTTCTGTCCTATCTGAATTATTTGTTCCTTTAGACGATGCTTGATCACTTTTTATCAGAAACAATCATGGGTGCGGCTTCTCAATGATTTTATCATCGATAAGGTCTTGGATATCATTCTAAGTGAGAAGCATTTGTTGGTGATATGACCACTGGATTGGTGGTATTCACAATACTTGTTGCTGTTCCATTTGGTAGGTAATGGGTTTGGAGGTTTGTAGTTTTCAAGGGGCTTAAGGACTTCTTGTACTGTTAACCCTTGTAGGATCTGTGACATTGGGGCATACAATTCATTGAAATGCCTTCTTTCTTTCGTAAGGTCTTATGCAGCTTCTGTCAGTGTTACTGCTTCCCTCAACGGAATTGGCAAACTTGTTTGTCCCATATGACCATGGCACACTACTGTATTTTCCACCCAAGATTTTTTCTACAACGTTGACTTCTTCAATAGATTCTTCCTCTGATCCAGAATAGCAGAATGAACTTGGAGGTGTACCAATTTCTAGGGATCCTTTGTGTATATCTTCATCAATATGGACTCCTATCTCCACTATTTCTTTGAAATTGCTATAGGGGAGATACAACATGTGTTCTAGGTAAATGGGCTGGAGATTTTTGATGAACATTTTGCATGACTCAGCCGGATCAGGTCTGTCGAGTGTTTGGGCTAATTTTTTTTTCCACCTTACTGCAAACTCAACACAGGTTTCTTTTTCCCTTTTGGTGCACGACTCAAGATCTCTTTTGTTTTCAGGGGTAGTATTATCTTTGTACCTTTCTAAAAACCCCTTAGCTATTTGGTCCCAAGCACCCATGGTGTTGTTGTCTGCTAGCATTAACCATTTCTTGGCAGCCTCTATCAAGGTAAGATGGAAATTGGAGGTCATGGCTTCGAAGCTAGCCCCTCTTGACTGCATGCCAGTAGCATAAGATTTTAGGTGAGAGATAGGGCATCCAATCCCATCGAATTTTTCTATCTATCGGGCATTTTGAATTTTGAAGGTAGTATGACTAAAGGTTGCAACATTAATGTCCGCCTAGAAAATTCCCCTTTAGTCAAGATTTTATGCATCATACTTTTTAGGTTCTTCATATCTGCCTCTAATTTTGTGGGTGGAGGCGCTGGGTTTTTGTATATTTTGGAAGGATTGGGGAAAGCTGGGTTTATTTCTGGCTGCGGCATTTGGTAAGGATTTTGAGGAGGCGTTTAGTAAGGGTTCTGGTAAGGATTTTGGAGAGGTGGGTTTTTGGCGGCTTCTGCCTGATGACCAGGATTATTGAAGGGTAAATAAGTTGCTACTTGTCCTGGCTGGATATGGCTCCTGGGTTCTATATGTGGGCTATTTTGGAGTTGATTGACAATGGAAAATGGAAGGTTATGTGGATTCTGGGGTATATTGGTATTTGGGAGAGGACATGTTGGGTTTGGCAAGAAAGGGTTGAAACTTTGGTAATAATAGATATTTGGTGAGAAATTGGTGATTGGGGTGCCGGGGGTTGGTGGAAGGTTAGTGTTTGACCGAAGATTTGGGTTTAGAGGAGCATGAGAAGTAGATGCTTCTTGAGGGGCTACAGGGAAAGAGGTTCCCTCACCACTGGGTTTTGGACATTGCACGAGTTTTGCCATTTGGCTCATTATGTGATCATTCTGTGGATCCAACTTTTGATCTACCCATTCTTTGCATGGTCGAGTAGAGCGAACCGGAAGCCCAAGATCGATACCGTAGATCGCTCATTTTTGGCGGCCATTCTGTCCAAATCTGTATTTTCTGAATCGATTATGATATTTTCCGATCTGACCTATGTGCCTATTTCCCGTATCAAACGACCGGTACTATCTCTGCCTTTCCAAATTCGGGCCAGATTTCTGAGGAAAAAGGTTTGAAGGTATCAAGAAGGGTTGGTTGAAGGCTTTCTGGGCTTGGAGTACAGTGTGCCTTTATTAGTATTTTTTTATTGTTATTTATTTTCCTTGCAATGATCGGACAAGCACCCGCTTTGTTTTGACAGTTTCAGGACTATTCCTGGAATAGTGGATTCTTTCTCCAGAGTATAGGACCTTCGTATTCCACCTGCCTTTCGACTCCCCAAGATTGGACTGATCTTAGCCAAAGGGCCTATACTCTTTCTGGGATCCACCATTCAAAATAGTCTAAGTCGAACATTAGAAAAATAATCAGTCAGCCCCTGTGTATTATTTTATTCACATCTTTTTTTTTCTCTTTTTTTTGTTTTGCCTTCCTTTTTTTTTGTTGTTCTTTTTTTCTTTCATTTTCTCTTTTTTTTCTATTTTTTTTTTTTTGCATAGGAGCTGACCAATGATTCAGAGATGTAAAACCGAATCGGTCCATGAAGTATCCTGAGAATCTATATGCAATTTAACGTTGGCTGATGCAGGGGGTAGGCTGGCCATGGTGTAGGGTAGCAATTCAGAATATATCTACATATGTGCGGCATTTAGAAAGTAGTTAAATCTTTTTTTTCAGATATGAAGCAATAAACAAAGCAGATATGGTATGTCTTGCTCTTTTTTTGTGTGTGGATTTTCTCGCCTTTTTAGTTTGAGCGCGAGCAAGCAACCAATCACCTCAAGCAATAAAAAGAAAAATTGGGAAATCTATCTATTTCTATTAATTACATATTGGTCCTAGTCCCCAAAATAAAATGACAGAATGAAAGAAAATATGTACATATTTTGTGTGATGAAAATAAAGCACGCAAAATAAAAATATAAAGCAGAATAAAGCAATAATAAAATAAAGACACAACCCTTTTGTTATGCTGCTCGGAAATCTATTTTATTCTTTTTTTTTGTTTTTTTGATTTTTGAAAATATACTTGTAATGATAACTAGGAACAAAACTGCTGAAAGACGGAGGATCATATCCACAAATATATACACAGATATATAAGAACAAAATATTTAAAATGCTAAAGAAATATAATAAGCATATTTTAGCCAGAAACTAAAGAAAAGTGATTTTTTTTTTTTTTGTGAAAACTGAGCATAGCCCTCAATTTTTATTTTCTTTAAAATAAAAACGACGTCCCAAGCAGAGTCGCCACTGTGGGTGCCTCGGACAGTTGGCCTCCCGCGCCCTTTTTTAGGGGAACGGGGCATGCGGAAGGAGCATCGCTCTTTCCATTCCATCCTCCCTCGTGTAGGGGAAGACGAAATTAAAAGTGCAGAAAGAATGTTTCCAACAACGTGCTGAATACGCCTCGGTCACCTGAGTGAGCTTTTTAGTCCATTATGAGAGCTTTGGGCTTCTCCGTATCTCACCCTCCCTTGTTTAGGGGAAGAAAAGGCATATAAAATGCATCACCATTTTCATTGCCATCGTCCCTTTTTTAGGGGAAAACGGAAAAGTGCAAAAAAAGGATGTTGCGAGAGCGCGTGGGAACACGCCCTGCCTCACTATGGACTTTTCGAAAATTGTCTTAGATCATTATGAGTGCCTGGGGTTTTTCCGTACCTCACCCCCTTGTTTAGGGAAAGACAAGGTACAAAAATGCATCACCCTTTTCATTCCCATCGTCCCTTATTTAGGGGAAAACGGAAAGTGCAAAAAAAAGGATGTTGCGAGCCTCACCATAATTTTAGGCTTATTTTGGATCGCTATGAGTGCTTTGGGTTTCCCCGTATCCCATCCTCCCTTGTTTAGGGGACAACTAAATACATGAAATGCATCACCCTTTCATTCTCATTTTTCCTTTGTTTAGGGGAAAACGGAAAAGTGCAAGAAAGGATGTTGCGGCCTCACTGTGATCCAAAATGTTTTAACAGAGTCGCCATCTTTATTTTAAGGAGAAATAAAGAAAAACCAAAAATAAACCAGAGTTTGTAGAAAAAGGGTTCGGAGGCTAAGTTACGAGGTGGGAAGGGGTTAGCACCCACCTCGCCCTTTCGGTCTCAAAACAGTTTTTGACTAAAATATGTTTTTTGTTATATTTATCTAGCAAATAAATAAAGTATTAAAAAGGAAACAAATATATTTGTATTTACATTATTTACGGACTTGCAGCCGCCTCCTTCCAGTAATTACAAATACATTTAAAAATATTTGGCCATAATAATGACTCTTTTTAATGCTATTTTCTACATAGATCCGGGTAGCATAACAACTTATATTTTTTACATTGGGCCGGATGAAAATAACTTTTTGATAAATAAAACCCTTAAAGGCTCACCTTTAAGAGCGTTGGTGTCCTCGCTCTGTCCTTCCGGGAGAGGGAGTCTTTTTTTCTGCTGCTGCGGTTCGGGCAGAATAACTGGTTCTGAAAGTTGCTTCTGGGCACCGTCAAACGGGCGGAACAACTACTTGTGTTTTTTACTGTTGTTTGCTTGTTGCTGGCGGAAATCGGGTAGAGCAACTGTTTGTTTCTAGCCGATTTGACCTTGGATTTGGGTAGAGGAACTGTTCTTTTTAGGATTTTTGGACCTGGGGAATATGGTGGAAACCTAGCTGGGGGGCTAAGGCTTACTTTGACCGGTTGGTTTTATGTTTGGAGGAGATTTGGCAAAGCTTCGAGGCTTTATAGGAGGGGGAACTCACTATCTCACAATCGCTCTCTATCACGGCGTAAAATAAACGCACAACGTTTAGGTGAGAAGAACCAGGCACCTCTATTTATAGGTGAGAGGAGGGACACCGCTGGCTTTAAATTTTGTTCTTTGTGCTTCATCATCTTGTACCAAGTCTTCAAACTTAGCCTCCTTTTGACACTCTGACCCCTGCATTTCAATGTTTTACGCTTCCTGCTTTGTCTTTTGCATTTTTAAACCCTGTAACTTGAAATTCGTTAAGTTTAAACATGTCTTGATAACACATGTCAATGTTATATACCAGGGGTACGAAATTAAGGTGTCTACAGATACCATTTGTGACGACCCGACCTAGATTTCGGAACGGAATCACAAGGTTGCGCCACAAGGACAAGGCAAGAAGGGGACAAGCACTTATAAATCATTAGTGCGAATCAAACAATAGAGCTACCCAGCTCTAAACATGAATATACACCCGTACAAAAATACGAGTCAACAAAAAATTGAAGGTGCGGAAGCGTTAATAGAGTGAAGACCCGAGCTAATAAACTCGAAATAAACACTAATGAAACCAAGAGAGACTATTTTCTCGAGAGGAGAAAGTACAAAACTCGCGTGCCACAATATTGCAGATGTGGAATAAACCATCGACACTCTAGGCCGGCGTTTCAACAAGAAACTAACCTGATATAACAATTACACACGGCAAAAACATACTAGGGTTAACCAACAATGAAAACAACTAGAATGAAGAAAAGCCCCAAAGCTACTGCGTGCCCGGGAGACAATTGAATATAAAACTAAGACTCCGAATAACATCACGACACAATACGTCTGCCAAAAGAAGAACCAAATCAAAACTCAAGTGATCTATCCAATTGTAAAGTCTAAATAACTTTACAATACAAACGAGCTCACAAAAATAGTAAAGTACAATATACAAATCAATGATGCTAGATGAGATAGAAATCCACAAGCTACTACTCGGGAATGTCGGTTGCTACAAACACGAACACACGATCACACGAACTAAGCTCGAGCTATCGATCAATTGCGATCTGCTACAATCACGATCAACTCGGCCTCAACGTGGCGAACAGGTCACTGCAACTAGAAAACAAAGTACGGGATGAGTCATAATGACTCAGTACGCTACTACTAAACAATATATCATAATATGAAACATTGTTATAATAACAGTAACATCGTGTTATGATGACGAAACCCGTGAAGACGTGTTGTATACTTTACAAGAAATCTCTCCTTCTCACTTACTAAACTGTCCAAACGAACTAGGGTGGAATTCCCTGTTTAAAACAATCAAATGAATTAGAAAGTAATTCTCATGAAAGCATTACATGTAAGTATGTATAACTTTATATATACACGCGAAGTCATTCATGAAATTAGCAAGTATAAGCATGTATAGTCACATATATGCATATCAAGTCATAGAATTATCAAGTATAAGTATGTATACCTACGTATATACACACCATGAAATTCAATAATGCGAAATCAAGATAAAAATGGTCACTTTCGATCCCATGTCTCAATTAACACTTTGTTGTCACATAAGTGCTTGAAATAAATCACATAACAGGAGGATATATTATAGAGCCACTGTCGCAACGTAGATCCTGAAATGAAAACGGTTATCACGAGTGCGAGTTGTCGGATACACGTGAGTGATACATCGACCAAGAACACGATATTATTATTCCAAGCGCCCTAATGGTTATGACAAGGTACTCTTCTCCACTGTGATCAAATAGTGGAGGGTGGGTGCATGATGATGGGCTGGCGACCCATCACTACCACGAATCTCACAATTCGTGACGGCGATGCATCGTTACCATCGAGACAAGACAAGTATGCCATTTGGACTAATGGAATGACAAGTAGATGTTTACTTGGCACTAAAATCAAGTAGAGAACGAGCTCGACAAGAGCGAACTCGTCCATGTCAAGTAGATGTTTACTCATATAAAATCAAGTAGGAAGCGAGCTCGACAAGAGCGAACTTGTTCAAGACAAGCAGGCATGTTATTCATGACATGTTCACGATTAATCATATAGATTACGAAAGGAGCTCGATTGAGTCTCAAGTATAAGTATCAAGCTGTCTACTCAATTCTATTGAAGTTACAAAAGCTAGTAATCTAGTCAATGGATTTCTAAGTGTCAAATGATCTCACCATGATCCTAGTAAGGTCCAATCGTTCCTTAATTTGACCCCGTTGAGTCTTCACTACAATTATTCCCAAATAGAATACAAATGCTATATGCATTTCTATCCCTTCTCCATGTTCACAGTTCACATATATCTAGGTTTGTATTTCATTAAGAAGCCTTAGTTCAACAAGTTCACCATTGCACTTATTTGTGGAATCCAATTTCAATACATGTACATGAAGCAACTTTCAATACGGTATTCAAGAGTAAATCAAGCTTTGTGCCAAGATATGAAGATATGTTTATTAAATCATATTCATAATACAAGCATGAAGAATTCAATCATTAACACGGATCATGGTCATGCTTTCTCATAACGTAAATTAGAAATAGAAATTCATATTGTCAAGACTGGACACAATTACGTCTCATAAGTCAAAATATTGAAATAGACACGCAAGGAGTTAAGTTCATAACTTAATACTCACAATTCACATGATTCTCGAGGTCACCTAGACTGTCTAGGTTTACCAATCAACAAGGTCACATGCTATTCTTTTGACATTCAAGTCCTTGAGGGTTCAAGATAAACCATCTTATTACACTACAAGACTCCATTGGAGTTCTCTAAACGATAAGGGTCCATGCAATACCCTCAAAGGATAAACCTATAGGGCATAGTCAATAATCTTCAAGGTGTCCGAGCGATACTAATTCGTAAGACCGAGGCAATACAAGTGTGTCTTAGAAAATAACTTAGTTGTCTTCGCGACATTTCAAGTAGACTCTAAATGTAGAGTGCTAAGGTACATAACATACCAATTCCAAATCATCTCGTAGACGGGTTCTCTAATTCACCATCGTGGATTCCTAAAAATGTTCACAAGATTCTCAATCAGGATTTCTAACGAGTCAATGTGGGTTCATTCTCATAAGGCGACTCTCGTGAGTCGGGGTTCCTATCATTTTAAACTCCAATTTCCATTTCAAGTCTACTACAGTCTTGATTGCACTCTCACAAGACATAAGACTTCATTTAAAGTCCACAAAATATCAATAATCTTAGTTCATAATTTGACCATTTCAAACGTCCTTTATTCGAATAACACATTTGTGACCCGAGCATCCTCAATCCAACGACTAGTGATAAATTCCCATTTATCGTTATCCAAGGACTTCGATTAGAGTCTTAAGCCCTAAACCAATACCAAAACACCAAGTTGGTCTTACCCGATTTATTCTCGAGTTCTAGAAATTATGACCCGACAAACATGAAAAGTCATAGGAATTTATCCTAGGGCTCAAATAACAAAGTTTATAATTAATTAACTCCATTTGGGTCAAATTACAAAGTCCTAAATTCTAGGTCAAGGCATAAATTCGGGATTCCCAATTTATCCGGGTTTCTTAACCCAACAACAATCAATCTTAAACCATAACAACTCCAATATACCCAATAAAATCATTTGGGTTCAAATCCTAACTAACATATTTTGATATCCATGAAAACATATCATTTTGACATGTATAACGACGATAAATCACGAGGAACAACTCTCTAACAATCTAACATCAAAATCCATGTAGAGAGAGAAACAAGAGCTTAGGTAACGTACCTCGATCGAGTCACAAACATCTAGGAAGAGGTAAACAAGCAGAGGGGAAATGATCTACTCGACGAGGGCTTCGCGATGGCTCTCGTGGTTCGACAATCCGATGGCCAGAACTCCGGGAATCGATGAATCTCCCATGGAAGCTCCTTCTCCCTCTCTCTCTTAAACTCACGATTGAAGAAGAAAAACGAGGAAGGAGGAGGAATTATTAAGGTCATAAAGGGTTAGGGAGGACAATCCTACCCTTCTTAGTTGTGGACAAGGCAAAGAGGAGGGGTTACAATGGGGGTAGGATAGGTTTTTCACGCTCAAAATCACAAAATAGCAAAAACTACTCGTTGCTGTCAAAAAGGGGGCTTGCGACCACAAGGTCCCTATACCTTTCCTCCGCAAGGTCACCAGAATGCACCTCCCAAGTTTCTGCCCTCCATGCGAGGGCAAGCCCAAACCACCTTGCGTCCGCAAGGTCTCCAGATTAAAAAGCCTTCAAATTTGGCCTAGAATGACCCCCATACAACCCAAGCAATTCAAGGGGAATAAATCAACACTCAAAATACAATCAATCCTCTCCCAAGACACGACAAAATGAAAGGGAAACGAATGTCAGGAACAACATGAACAATTAATGATTATCAACCGTTCAAACACGAACTAAACAAAGATACTACAAGCTATGTAAGAACTCTTAATCATGTTAGTATACATGGTCTAAGACTCAAACTAACATCTCACGAGTCTCAAAGACACAAAACTAGGCAAAGGGAGGCATATGTGCAATCCTAAGTTTTTGAAAGATCAAGTAAGGCTTTAGTGATCCCTATCACTTTAATAAACAACCGATGAACATGACAAGTACCAAGAAACATATAGTAATGATACTAAGTCTCATATCGACTTAGGAAGGTCCATAAAACAAAGGCACGACTCATAGCAGCCAAAACAAGAACATTCAAGGCATAGAAATCTTGCAAGACAACTATGGCTCAACCAAAGGAGCGGAACCAAATTAGACATGTTAGGTATGTCTCTAGCATGACAAGTAGACCTAGCAAGCATGTTATACAAGTAAGATTTTGGGTTCTCGCAGAAGTTGTTGTAGTGTTACACAACTTCACACTTTAGGAATTACTAATCAGTTCATTAAATAATATAAATAAAACCATAAAAAAAATATGACAAAAGGACATCAATTCAATAATCAAATGACATGAAACCAAATGCCCGCTCCTAACTCATGTACACAACTCATTTTACATTACATAGCAATTTCTTTCTAAAATTCAAAAATATTAATTAACCAATTACAAGCCTTCAATGATGTGATTGTGCATTAAAACCAATAACTAAAGAGAACTACAATGAATGCTAAACAAGAACAATAACTAAAAAAGAGAACAATAACTAAAGAGAACTACAATTAGACGCCTTCAATGATGTGATTGTGCATTACAACCAAATTTTGTCAAATTATGAATCAAATACCTATCGACATCAAACTCCTTAAGACTGATTCTTTTTAAACACAAAATATTCAAACCACCTAACAGGCAGGAGCCTCTAGCTCCAATTAGCTTAATTCCAAAGGAAAATTTCCGTTTTAGTCAAATAACCTGCATCTATTTACTTTGGCTAACCATTCATCCTCAAGTCAATCTCTAAGGTTGGACAGTCATCCACGTTTGAGCAGAGTGACAATCATAGCGTAAGGGGTCAGTTACAAAGTTGAGGGAATTAGCAACATTTTGATATAAAATAGGTGGATGGGTACTAGAAAACATTTTTATCTGTAACCTAAAATCTGACCTATTGTACATTAGCAAGAAGTTCTTCTTGCGTAGGGCAGAGACAATTGTGCTCGTTGTTGTATTATGTGTTCAAATTATCTGTGAGAAGTTGCACATGGGTTATCTGATCTTCCATCTAAAGATCACAGGGCATAGGGAAGCCCCCAAATCTGTTGCTGATCAGTACTTACTTTGTAGTATTTGCTTTAACCTTGAATGAAGGAGTGGCTTACCTTTTTCATGTTGACGATGAGGATGAAGGAAATGACGATGATGACTTGATAACTTGGCATCATTCCTTTTCTTCTTCCCCATATTCATCTGCCTTTGTCTCATGAGAGAGAGAGAGAGAGAGAGAGAGAGGCGTGATTTACTCAAAGTCACATTTTACATTACTACTATATCTTTTATTTTTTTGTACATTTATTGTTAGGCAAAAACAACCATCAATTTAGAAATATACGGTAGTAATCATTAAAAGATATACCTTAATCAAAAAGGGTAAGTTTTGAAATTTGACAATTATTTTAGAGCGGACAAAAAAAGATAGGAGAACGATAATTTGAAAACGGAGGGACTACTTATTATGTAACATAACTACTATACCAAACGACCACCAATTTACATATATTGACAACAACTAACTTTCGACAAACATCAACTTAATAAACACATATATTTAATAATGATATTTTTTATTAAATTAATTAATCTCAAAACTAAATTACCTGTGTAAAGCCCGGGCTACTGACCTAGTTATCAAATAAAACGCAACATAAATATGAATGGGATTAAATTTTACCGATAATAAAAAAGGATTTATGCTTTAAATCTACATTACAATACAATTCATACTCATATGCTTGGATTCTGAAAAGCTAACTATCGGTCAGGATTCATTTTTACCAAACACAACTACTGGTTATGATTAAATCCTTTACACTACAAGCATGTGAATAACAGCTAATTCTCTGGGTGTTACGTTTACTGACGGTTATTTCTTTCTCCCTCCACAATCAAACTTTCTCTCTCTTCATCTCTCTAAATTGATTGGAGTAAATACATTTGGTAAAAAAAACAGCCAAAAATATTTAGTTTGTGACGGTATATGATAAATTCTAGGAATTACTCCCCTCGTTCCAGGCAAAGAGTCCACTATACTATTTTGGGATGTTTCACTCTAAGAGTGTGACGACCCGACCCGTATTCCAACACGAAATCCCAAGGTCGTGCCGCTAGGACAATGCAAGAAGAAGACAAGCACTTGCTAAATAGTAGTGCAAGTCAAACACTTGAACTAACAAACTCTAAACACAAACATAAAGCCGTACTAAAATACATGTTTACAAAAATCGAATCTGCAAAAGCGATAAAGAAATGAAGTTCTGAGCTATAAAGCTTGAGACCAAAGCCAAGGAAACCAAGAGAGACATTATCTCACAAAGGGGAAAAACAAAACTCGCGTGCCACAACATTGCAGATGCTGAACAAACCATCAGCATCCCAGGCTGGCGTTTCAACAAGGAACCAACCTGATATAACAATTACCCATGGCTAAAGCATACTGGGGTTAACCAACAACTATAACAATTTAGAATAAAGAAAAGCCCCAAAGCTACTGCGTGCCCGAGAGATAAATGAAATAAATACTAAAACCACAAACAACGACACGACACAACATGTCGGCCCAAGAAATAACCAATACAAATACCCAAGTACCTACCAACCTATCCGACCGTAAAGTCTACATAACTTTACAAGATATCGGTCTCACAAGAATAGTTTAGTAAAAATACAAATGACATTGCGACAAAGAAGTAGAACTCCACAAGCTACTACTCGAGGAAGTTGACTGCTACAAGCACGAACACACGATCTAACCTCGATCTATCCGCACTGCTATAGTCATGATCTACTCAGCCTCAACGCAGCTACCAATTTACTGCAACTAGAAAACAATGTACGGGATGAGTCATAATGACCAGTACGCTACTTCAAAAGATATGTAACATATAATTATAGGAAATTATCCTAAGGCTCAAAATCACAATTTCTATAATTAATTGACTCCATTTGGGTCAAATTACAAAGTTTCAATTCCTAGGTCAAGGCATAAATTCGGGATTCCCAAATTATCCAGGTTTCTGAACCCAACAACAATTAATCTTAAACCATAGCAATTCCAATATACCCAATAAACCCATTTGGGTTCAAACCCTCACTAATACAAATTAATAACCAGCAAAAACATATCATTTCAACATGTATAACAATGATAAATCACGAGGAAGAATTCTCTAACAACCTAACATCAAAATTGACTTCGAGAGAGAAACTAGGGTTTGATTAACGTACATATTCCATCGAATAAACTCGAAAGGAAACGAAAACAAACCAACGGGGAAGACTCTACTCAGCGAGGGCTTCGCGATGGTGGTCTCGGATCGTCAAACGGATGGCTGGAACTCCGGGAATTGACGAAAACACACTAATCTCATACACACTCTCATGCACACACACACACACACTCTCTCTCTCTCTCTCTCTCTCTCATTCTTGGCTGAAGACGGTCATAAATGAGGAGTGTAACACCCCGCTCCTTCGTTAGCTCGGTTTGCGTGCTATACTTAAACTTCTTCCTTTGTTGACTGTATGTTTGGTTTGCGAGAGGGTCTAGATATGTATGAGAGACCACGTTAAGACCAAAACATTATTAAGAGACTCCATATAGTTGTTGACTTGCTAAAGTCACAAGTCGTGACTCGACGATAGTCGGAATGCGATGCGATTGAGGGTTCGCTTGCGTTTTGTGTTCGTGACCTCGGTTTGGTCCTAGACCTCTATATGATGGTTTATGTGGCGACCCGACCCGGATCCCAAGACGAAATCCCAAGGTCGTGCCGCAAAGGGAACAATTAATAACACACAAATAGCAAATAATGGGTAGGGCCATAACGGCGATACACCGACAACTCAAAACATACGCGGAAGCAAATTATAATACAACAGTGGTGCCCGAGCTAACAAGCTCAAACTAAGACAACCAAAGAGATGATTAACCTCTCGGTCCAAAAATTCGATTCGCGTGCCGCAACATTGGGCACGTAGAACAAACTCCCTGTTATGCAATTCAATAATAAGCATAAAATAAACCAAGTCATCGGCGAAACTACGGTACCGAACCCAACATTAAACTAAGTCTAAGACTCTAGTCTAACAACTCAACGGCTAAATACATGCCGGAGAACAAACATCATATTAAACTAGCAATTTAACATGCCGAACATATTCACCAATTAACCACGCACGACTAAAACCAGTCGGCTACCAACAAAATAAGTACTAACAGTTATAAGTACTAGCAACCAGAAAATATGTGGAAGTTTAACTACCAATATATAACAAGCACAACCACCACCGGTTGGCTACCAAAAGAATAGGCTAACCACATAATTACAACATTACAAATACATACAAGGTTTGCCCACCCAACATGAAGTTTATATAACTTCATCTTCCCACGACCTCACCAAAACAAAACCAACATCTAAGTAGCAACCTTTCGAAAAGAATTCCTTGCCAACGCAACCTCCTGGATTTACTTGGATCCGCTAGCTCGGCTCGGATCTAGGGAAAAACAACCAACAAATAAAAGTAAGTCACAATGACTTAGTAAGTTACTAACCATAACTTCCTACCATGGCATAATGCTCAATCATAAATATATCATGCTATTGTCATGAAATAACCTCATAATAAATCATGTATGGCATTCATGCTCAACATTAAATAAATATGTTATCATCCTAGTATAACATGTCATCATAAATTCATGTCAAGTCATTTTTGTCTTAACAATAATAATTTATACCTTTGGCATAAAACAACATTCCAATAAAGCTATGTGATAGCATTTATGCTTACAACATTAATCAATATGTTATCTATTAAGTATAACATGTAAGAAACCAAACCATCAACATATCATATCCAATTCACTAAGCACGTATTCACTTAAGTACTAGTGAAGCAATTCATATATATAAGGGATATGATACCATACCAAAATTCCTCCGCGCGTGTCGCTCCTGCAAAAACACGTGCAAAACCCTTATGTGCCCTCGATATCCCTCTCGTAGATATCGACGTCCCCGAGACAGTCTCCGCTCCGCGAGTCGAGTTCATAGTTATCAAAGTCATGTGTATTACTACAACTAAGATAAACTACTTCCCCACCGTGGCCATCGATGGAGGGGTGTGTGCAACCCGGCACGGCAATACATCGCGATCACGAACCCCATAATTCGTGAGGACGATGTATCAACCCACCAAAGACTCAATGCATCGACGCCACTGACTCAAAACCCAAGCACACGTAATATATACTCATATGCTTAAACAAGTAGGTAAACACTCTACCATCAAACTAGTCATGCAATTTATTCACAACTAGCATAAACATCACAACCGAGAATCATATAAGTTCTCATAATCAAGTGTGCTTCACACACCTTAAAACTTCTTGGAGGCTCGACCTCCATGAATTCTACCCAAGATTCCGTAGGACTTAAAATCATAGTTCCTAGGATTCAAACTAACCCAAAGGTTAACTCCGTTGAGTTCAATCTAAGTTTTCCGAGAATTCAAGGAATAGAAGCTTAGGCTTCATCATCCCCCTAAGTTCATATCTATCGTCAAAACCATAAACCCGACGATCAATAAACTCACATAAACCCCACAAAATAATTAACAAGGTAACTTAGAACAAATTAAACATCTTGGTTATAATTTTATTCAAGTCACCATACCAACCAATAATTTCCAATTCACAGTTAATTCGCACAATATAGTTTAATATGCTCTACTAAACGTATAAAACAATTTAGGCATGCTCACATCATTAATTTTGCAAGCAAATCAAGATTAAGGCAAGACACCCTCCAAGCATCTCAACCAAACCAACATTAATCCACATTATCAATCAACATAAACAAGTTCAATAGGCTAGTTAGAGCATGAATTTACATATATCATAGTCTCACATAGGCCAATCGAGTTCTATCATTCAATTGAAAACCTAGGGTTCATACATCTTCTACAACCTAACAATGGCTTCCATTGACCTCAAATACCACAAATGGCTGTTTCCCTAGGGTCAATGGAGCTCAAAAATCAAGGGAAGAGAGGTAGAAACTTACAATTTCTCAGCCCTACAAACTGCTCAAGCTCGAACTCAACGATGAAGCCGTTTCTTCTCACTCCGCTCTCTTCAATCTTGCGGGTTAGATGGAGAAGAAGACCCCCAACAATGGCTTCCAAGATTAGCCTCTTGAAGCCCTAGAATCGCCTCCTCAAAAGCCCTCTCTCACGAGTTTCCTTGGCTGCTCGCAGAAGACGCGAAGGAGAAGACGCAAACTGATCGACCGAATGAATAAAAAGAGTGGCTGTTTGCTTTTATATGAGGGATTAATTCCCATTAATCAATCACTAATTACCCCCTAATTCTCTTAATAGGTGATTAGGATTAGTCTTAGGCTAATTAAGTGAGGTTAGAATAGGTTTAGTTTAGGTTTAATAAGCCAAAAGTTCGGACAGCGCACAACCGAACAACAAAATCCCGTAAGTCTGATATGAGGACCTTGCGGTCGCTTGGGCAAGAAGTGATGCGACCGCATCACCTGTATTCTCAGCATTCCATGTTTTCTGCTTTCCTTGCTCGGTCCCGGACTCTCCCGCATTCAATCCCAAGTCCTTCCAAGCCAAAAATGGTCTATAAATCAACCTTAATAACCTCCAAACCATAACCAAAGTAATCGAGCCTCAAACCCCATCAAAACAAGGCCAAGAAATCAAAGAAATCTCTCGAAACGAAAAATCAAACTAAAAAGGGTTAACGCTAAAATCAAACTAGCAACCCAACCAACAATGCAACAAGCATCAAACCAATCTCCAAGGCATGTTAATGGTGTTATAAATGCCTTCTAATAATTTTCCATGTGTCAACCACATAAAACGTAAACCCGAGATTCAACACATCTCGCGAAAGAAAAATGCATACGTGCATCTCAAACAACGTCAATGATCATGCTATTGACTCTAAACATAACCGGGAGCTAAATGAACATATTCATGATGATTATAAGTGTATGAATTCATGTATATCACAAGCAAGCAGTATTTCAGGGTTTTACAGTTTATTAACATGTTTAGATGTATTAGACTTCAAGTTGGAGGTGTTCCTTAAGTCTATCGATGATTTGGGAGCTTTGGAGATAATGCTCGTCTCGATCGCGTAGTTCGGGAATCGAGTCGCGTAATCGTCTCTCCTTTGGGACTCTTATTTCCCTAGTTGTTGTTGAACTTTCTAGAAGTATTTAAGCTTCTTCATTAGCCCTTAAACTTGCCTTAAAAGTCTCCTTTCATTGCTCGCTCGATTGCGAAGTTCATTCGTCGCGGTTGCACGTTGTTGCACCTCTTCCCGGTTTCGCTCCGAGTTGTTTCGGGTGTGTTTTCGACTTGTTTTGAGTTGGGTTAGACCTTAGAATGGTTTCCCATAAGTTTGGGACCATTTAGGACATGTTTAGACCAAGTTCAAGGGCTTAACGAGGCGCTCGCATCGAATTTTGAGCACTAGCCTGCCTCAAAAGCTGAGAGCATTTCAAAATCAGCCCAAGGCTCTGGATCCCAGGCGCCCGCCTGGACTTTGGTAAGGTGCCCGCCTCAACATCAGGTTACTCCTACGGAAATTTTCCCCTGTTTTGATGTTGTACGACTTTTACACCCAAACCCCTATCCAAACCTTTCCTAAACCCCACTTAAACCTCCCTAACCCTCCTTACTTATACCCTAACATCTCTAACAAGTTTTATGGGTGGATTAGTGAGTGATTGAGTGGATTAATTAAGCCAAAAATCAGATTTTAAGTTACCACAATGTGGTGATACTTGTCCCACTCAGATTTCAGCCAAATATAAGCCACAACCTGATTGTTTGACCCTCATTTCTCTCCTCCCTTCTCCAAAAACGGGATTAGCTTCCTCCATGGTTCCTCCTTGAGTTCTTGAAGCTTTCTTCTTGGTTTCCATAGCTCCCTTCCTCCATTGTTGAAGCCAAGCCATAGAAGTGTAGAGCTTGAAAAGTAGATCATTTTCAACCGAACGGTTTTCTCATTTGCTTTCTTTGCTGAAGAACACAAGTAAGTTACCTTCTTTTTATTTTGGTTCATTGGCCCTAAGGAAAACAATCTATGTGTTATTTGTGGGCAATGAAACCTTGTATGCTTTGTATGCCTATTTTGTGAATTTTTGGAAATATGAACTTGTTAATAACATGACTAGTATGATTTGAATGTTATTATGTGTTGTAAAATATGGGTTGTGATTTATGTTGAGTTTTATGAATTTTAGGGCTTGAGAATCAAGCCCGAATTATTGGAGAAATTGTTGTTAATTAAAGTGGGTATTAATGTGTAGGATGATTTGAATGATGTTGTGTGTTGGGAGAAATGGGTTATCCTTTTGTTTAGGTTTTTATGAATTTTGGGGCTTGGGAATCAAGTCCGAATTATTTTAGAAATTGTTGTAATTGAAGAGGATGATAATGTTGGGATTTATGGAAAGTGTAAATAATGAAACTTAATAGTAAGACTCAACGGAGTCAATATAAGTTCAATAATGTGTTAGTGAACTTGGGTCGAAATCCTATGATGTTTGGGTTTCGTTTGATTATGATTGTGGTGCACTTAGTTTCTAAACTTCGAGTGAGATTATGATTACGATGAGTTCTTGGATTTTTAGGCTTGGGAATCAAGTGGAATGAATTTTAGTGTTTTGTCATATATTTGAATGGAGTGTTAATTTGGGGATTTATGATATATATAAATAATGAAATGTAGTGCTAAGACTCAACGGAGTCATTACAAGTTCAATAACATGTTAATAACCGTTGGGATGAATTCCTACGATGTTCGGGTTTTGGTTGGTTATGATGGTGAGCACCCGAGCATCTCGAATTGTGTCCAATTGAGACACTTATATTATAGAGATTTATTAGGGGATTTATTTAGATCGTGCACGGGAGAGCACGGTACATTAAAGGCCAACCTATGGTCTCGAGTATGGTTGAAAAATAATTATTGAGTTAGTTCTCACCTTTGGGGAAAATTGATCGGTTACACATGAACGTACTTGTGGGTTATGACTACGGTGTAGTCTTTGGTTTGATTTCAAGTAGAGGTCCATTACAGACCTCATAATATGATTCTTGGTGGGTTTATACTATTCTTGATTTAATTGGTGAGTTGAGATCTTTTAAGATTAATTGGCTATGAGCAATGTATTTGCCTTGACTTGATTTATGGTAGAGAATAATAACCTACTTGGTCGGATGAGTTCGCTCTTGTCGAATTCATTCCTTATTTGTTCATATTGAGTAAATACATACTTGAGCATTTGGTCGGACGGGTTCGCTCTTGTTGAATCCGATCCTTATTTGGTCTTTACGAGTAAACATCTACTTGTGCATTGCATTAAGTCCAGCTGGCACTATTTGGTTTGATTTTTATGTCAGGGTGGGACGATACATCGCCTATACGATCGTCGGATTCGTATTCGCTATGGATCGCCGCACTGGACCTCACACCCCTCCATTGTAGGCCGAAATGGGGAAATAGCCCTTTGCCGTAACAATACGTGCGACACAGCTATCACCGGCGGAGTTCGGTATATCGATGCGAAGACACGAGCATCGTAGTCACGATATTGTATAACAATGTTTTTCTTGCAGGAGCTACGTAGCGGCCGGGCCCCTAACATATCCTATTGTGATGTTTAATACTCGCACTTATATGAATAACGTGCTAAGTGCAAATTTGTGATCATTTGAGGGTTAGACCCATGGTTTTATTATTGAGGACTAGGCCATATTCTGGTTGTACATGATTATTGTTGGTATACTATTAAGATGCCCTAATTTTGTACATGCTTGTGTATTATGCCATGCCACGTCATGCTATGCCATACAATTGCATTTAGTAACTTACTGGGTCATTATGACTCATTTCGTGTGTTTGTTTTCCTTAGTTTTTGCAGTAAGCTCGTTAGTGCGCGTTGCAGCTCCGGGTGCTTGTTGGATAACAGGTGGTCTTCCGGGCAATAGCTTGGGGTTATTAGTATTATTGTATTTATTATCTTGTGAGACACGGATGTGAAGTTATGTAAACTTTACTTGGGTAGTTATGTTAGTATTTTATTGTCGTTTATTTTGGAGCCGACTTGTTGGGTCGAGCCGTTGTATTTAATTAGAAGTTATTCCTGTTGTCTTCCGAGCAAGTTTAGCTCGCATGTTCTAGTATTATGTTATTGTTATTTCTGTCTCCGAAAATTTTAGTCGAGAGACATTGGATTAGTTGTTAGTGTTTAATCTCTTATTCCTTAAGTTGATTTGTCCCTCCGGCATGTTGTAGCCGTTGAGTGGTTGTTTATCAGGTTGGTATTTGTTGATTCGCTGGCCTTTGGTTGCCGATGGTTTGTTGTCCGCAATGTTGCATCACGCGAAGTCGTAAATTTGCCGAGAGATGGTTATCTCATCATCGCTCCTTTGTTTAGGATTAAAGGCTTTGGTCCCACTTATGATTCGCTCGCAGTGTTAATTTTGTTGTTCTCAGTATTGCCGTTATGGCTTTACCTTTCTATTCGAGCTCGATGGCTCATCTTTTGACTCGTACCATTATGCTTAGCAGTGCTTGTCCGCCTTTTAGATGTCTTAATGGCACGACCTGGGATTCCGCATTGAGTCCGGCCTGTTACACTTGCACGAGCTATAGGTTAGCTATTTCGCCAGATAGGTTCCTTGGCCTAGTTTGGGTTGGGTTTATTGTTGAGTTATTAACGCCGAGTGTTCTTTGTAGGCGATTATGTCGAGAACTTGGCGTGGAGCTAGTTCTAGTAGACCTTCGGGTTCAGCTCGTGGCAACGAGAGAGGGGAGAATGTTAACGATCCGCGTGTGACTCCTCAACAGATGTTTGGACTGGAAGACGATTCTATTGTCCTTGCGAAATTCTTGAAGTTTAAACCAGAAAGTTTTGATGGAGAGCCAGATACTATTAAGGCGAAACATTGGCTAGAAAGCATGGAGAAGATCTTTGTAGTTTTGGGTTGTACATCGAAGAAATGGTTACCTTAGCGGTGTTTAGATTGGATGGTGCGCCGAGCATTGGTGGCTTGAATTACTTAGATCGTTGGAGACGGCATGGAGTGCCTCGAGTGTGGGAGAACTTTGTCAAAGAGTTTATGGTACCGGCTTTAGTCCGTAATTCGAGAAAGAAGAGAGATGGAATTCCTAGTGTTAGAACAAGGAGATATGACCGTGGCTCAAGATTCAACAAAGTTTGCGAGTAGGCTCGCTATTGTGGTTACTTGGTACCGGATGAGGCTAGGAAGACCGAGAGGTTTGTGAAAGGCCTGAGGACGAAATATCGTAGGCAGCTTATTCCATTACATCTTACGGATTACCAAGGGGTTGTGGATCGTGCACATGCTATGGAGTTGGACATCGAGGAGTACGCTCAAAAGAGAACACCAAAGACTAATAGGAGCAATGACATTAAGAGAGGACAGTCGGCACCTAAGACAGTTAGTCAAGGAAATGTGCGTTCTGGTGGCCGAAGTGGTGTTACTACTTCTACTCCGAGGCGACAAAGTGATGAGTTGATATGCAATTTCTGTATGAGGACGGGACATGCCAAGAATAGGTGCTGGGTAAATCAGGAAAGTGTTTTGCTTGTGGTGGTGATCATGTTCGTAAAGATTGCCCGAGGATGAGAGTTAAGCGGTCTGGGAGTACTAGTCAACAATCCAGTGGCTCTAAGAGAGATGGTGACGGTCATCCTAGAGTTTGAGGCAGTGCGCGCGTAGCGGTTGGCCATTGCGAAGTTTTGAGACCTATCAGAAATAGGAAGGTACATTCTTGTATATATGTATATATTATATCGTCGTTACTATTATTGTTATTATGAGTATGCGACAATCGGTAGCTCATGTGCATTCATACATACATTACATGGTGTATTGTGTAATATTGGTTATTTGCTCGATCGGGAATAATACCCCAATGTGAGATCGATATATGACATGGTTTGTTTTGTGAATTACCGGTAGGTAATCGTACATTGTGTATGGATTCTTGTTTAGTCTATATATATAAGACTATGTTATGTATAGAGTTGTGGTTCTTGTGGTTATGTAAAAAGGCCATAGTATGTATATGTATGTATATATATATATATATATATATATATATATATATATATATATATATATATATATATGAATATATATATATGAAGCATGAATTGTATGTTGGTACTTATTGGTTTGGTATAATGTTTGTATATTCTATAAAGATATGTTTTATGTAATGAATAATATGATATTATAGTATTGTTAGTGGTTAATTATGCGAGTAGTATACACTCGATTAGTGCGAAGGTTAAGCGCTGCGATTTATCTGTTGATTTCGGCCGCACGGAGAGATTGGCCACCGCGAGTATTGAGATGTTAATGTTGTGTTAGGATGCTTAGTGTATGCATTGGTTGTAAACTTGGTCTAGAGCTTAAGAAAGGATAGTTTTATGAGTATGCGTTACGGCATTAGTAGCCTTGTCGATTCGTTGTGATTACTAGGAAATTATCTTGGGAGAGTGTACTAGGTACACGAGTTTTGTGATAGCTAAGATTGTTGTTTGTCAAGGTAATAGACCTTATTACTTGGTCTGAATTTTTATTCAGTTACGTGCATTAGTGGTAGGAAACACCTACTTGATGCATTTACATAGTAGTATATTAAATTCTCATCTCATAATTTCATGTTCATTCATTTCATTAGTATAGGAGACTGTTTGAAGGATGCTTAAAACTTTTTATTCATGAACCTTCGCATCCTTACGACGGAAACTTTTGAAGCTAATTCAGTAGGTACCCTGAATTGGTGAGCAAAAGGAATTCGTCGTTGGACTAGGATTGGTAAGAAATTAAGTTAGAAATTGACTATACCCGTTACCAAATGGAATGGACTGAAATGGAATGAATTTTCAAAACATTTCATTAATGTGCTCTTATATGTTCTCACCCGCGATGGGAAAATCGTGAGTATGATTTACATGGTTTGGAATGCTGATGTGATTATCTTTGATTTGTTTGTAAATTGCTCCATAGGCAATTATTAATTCTTGTAACTTAGAATCCATTGTGCTTGAATTTCATGATGTGCCCCGAGACAATTAGTTTCGGTAATTGGATGTTGAAGTGTCCTTAAATGAGTTTTTCATGTTGAAATTTGGGGTTTTGCTTGCATGATTGGCATAGGGTTGTTCGTGTTTGTATTCGCGACTCAAGTATGAGTCATGTCATTTTCAATCTTAAGTGCTTGAGGTCGTTGTGTCTATTGAGGATTCGTGGACCTTCACATTTGGGTTATTAGAGTTTGAACCTCGTGCGTATTATGGTTGAGTGTGGACCTAATAATGGTTTGTATCATGATTTAGAATTCGGGACGAATTCTTTTTAAGGTGGAGAGAGTGTAACACCCCGCTCCTTCGTTAGCTCGGTTTGCGTGCTATACTTGAACTTCTTCCTTTGTTGACTGTATGTTTGGTTTGCGAGAGGGTCTAGATACGTATGAGAGACCACGTTAAGACCAAAACATTATTAAGAGACTCCATATAGTTGTTGACTTGCTAAAGTCACAAGTCGTGACTCGACGATAGTCGGAATGCGACGCGATTGAGGGTTTGCTTTATGCTTTTGTGTTCGTGACCTCGGTTTGGTCCTAGACCTCTTTATGATGGTTTATTAACATGTTTAGATGTATTAGACTTCAAGTTGGAGGTGTTCCTTAAGTCTATTGATGATTTGGGAGCTTTGGAGATAGTGCTCGTCTCTATCGCGTAGTTCGGGAATCGAGTCGCGTAATCGTCTCTCCTTTGGGACTCTTATTTCCCTAGTTGTTGTTCAACTTTCTAGAAGTATTTAAGCTTCTTCATTCGCCATTAGACTTGCCTTAAAAGTCTCCTTTCATTGCTCGTTCGATTGCGAGTTCATTCGTCGTCGGCTGCACGTTGTTGCACCTCTTCCTTTCTCTCCGAGTTGTTTCGGAGTTGTTCGGTGTGTTTCCGACTTGTTTTGAGTTGGGTTAGACCTTAGAATGGTTGCCCATAAGTTTGGGACCATTTAGGACATGTTTAGACCAAGTTCAAGGGCTTAACGAGGCGCTCGCATCGAATTTTGAGCACTAGCCCGCCTCAAAAGCTGAGAGCATTTCAAAATCAGCCTCTGATCCTGAGCGCCCGCTCGACTTTGGTGAAGCGCCCGCCTCAACATCAGGTTACTCCTACGGAAATTTTCCCCTGTTTTGATGTTGTACGACTTTTACACCCAAACCCCTATCCAAACCTTTCCTAAACCCCACTTAAACCTCCCTAACCCTCCTTACTTATACCCTAACATCTCTAACAAGTTTTATGGGTGGATTAGTGAGTGATTGAGTGGATTAATTAAGCCAAAAATCAGATTTTAAGTGACCACAATGTGGTGACACTTGTCCCACTCGATTTCACCAAATATAAGCCACAACCCGATTGTTTGACCCTCATTTCTCTCCTCCCTTCTCCAAAAACGGGATTAGCTTCCTCTATGGTTCCTCCTTGAGTTCTTGAAGCTTTCTTCTTGGTTTCCATAGCTCCCTTCCTCCATTATTGAAGCCAAGCCATAGAAGTGTAGAGCTTGAAAAGTAGATCATTTTCAACCGAACGGTTTTCTCATTTGCTTTCTTTGCTGAAGAACACAAGTAAGTTACCTTCTTTTTATTTTGGTTCATTGGCCCTAAGGAAAACAATCTATGTGCTATTTGTGGGCAATGAACACCTTGTATGCTTTGTATGCCTATTTTGTGAATTTTTGGAAATATGAACTTGTTAATAACATGACTAGTATGATTTGAATGTTATTATATGTTGTAAAATATGGGTTGTGATTTATGTTGAGTTTTATGAATTTTAGGGCTTGAGAATCAAGCCCGAATTATTGGAGAAATTGTTGTTAATTAAAGTGGGTATTAATGTGTAGGATGATTTGAATGATGTTGTGTGTTGGGAGAAATGGGTTATCCCTTTGTTTAGGTTTTTATGAATTTTGGGGCTTGGGAATCAAGCCCGAATTATTTTAGAAATTGTTGTAATTGAAGAGGATGATAATGTTGGGATTTATGGAAAGTGTAAATAATGAAACTTAATAGTAAGACTCAACGGAGTCACTATAAGTTCAATAATGTGTTAGTGAACTTGGGTAGAAATCCTACGATGTTTGGGTTTCGTTTGATTATGATTGTGGTGCACTTAGTTTCTAAACTTCGAGTGAGATTATGATTACGATGAGTTCTTGGATTTTTAGGCTTGGGAATCAAGCCGAATGAATTTTAGTGTTTTGTCATATATTTGAATGGAGTGTTAATTTGGGGATTTATGATATATATAAATAATGAAATGTAGTGCTAAGACTCAACGGAGTCGTTACAAGTTCAATAACATGTTAATAACCGTTGGGATGAATTCCTACGATGTTCGGGTTTTGGTTGGTTATGATGGTGAGCACCCGAGCATCTCGAATTGTGTCCAATTGAGACACTTATATTATAGAGATTTATTAGGGGATTTATTTAGATCGTGCACAGGAGAGCACGGTACATTAAAGGCCAACCTATGGTCTCGAGTATGGTTGAAAAATAATTATTGAGTTAGTTCTCACCTTTGGGGAAAATTGATCGGTTACACATGAACGTACTTGTGGGTTATGACTATGGTGTAGTCTTTGGTTTGATTTCAAGTAGAGATCCATTACAGACCTCATAATATGATTCTGGGTGGGTTTATACTATTCTTGATTTAATTGGTGAGTTGAGATCTTTTAAGATTAATTGGCTGTGAATAATGTATTTGCCTTGACTTGATTTATGGTAGAGAATAATAACCTACTTGGTCGGATGAGTTCGCTCTTGTCGAATTCATTCCTTATTTGTTCTGTGACGACCCGGCCCGTGCCCGAGATGGGACCGAGGGTCGGACCGTCCAAATAAGGAAGGAAGCAAGTAAGCAATAAAACATGCAAGGACCAAATTTACAAAAACGACGTGACGCAACATTGGAGTCGCAGCACGCCTCGGCACCAAACGGCCGGATATTTTTAAAACTTTTAAACCTGATAAACAGTTAAACAAATATAACCAAGTCTTCGGCGACACTACATGCCGGAACCCAAGCTAACAGTTCAAAGACAAGAATTTCTAAAGAGCTAAAAGCATGCTCAATGAAGACTAAAACGTGGAGGAATAATAACAAGTTAACCGAGGCTCGGCTTACACAATGCCTAGCAAAGGTTACAAGTACTACAAGTATAAACTACTAGCGCTTAAAGATTTACAATCAAGTCATACACAAATACCTGTGCACGCCTAGCCTAGTTTGACTCGGCTTAACCCGTCGTCCTTACAAAAATTATAAACAAGAGTAAGAGGCCATCAAAAACCACCTCTTCAAGAATCAACGGAGAATCAAAAGGGCACAAAGCACGAACACAGTTTAGTCAACGAAAGGTGACCTGCCTTGCTAGGATCTAAAAGCAAGAAAGGGGAAAAGGTAAGTCATAAAGACTCAGTAAGCTATTAATCATGCATGTCATGGCAAGATGCAACATTCAAGGCAAGATATCATCACAAGCATAGAATCATATATCCAGATGCACATTGTTTCACATAAGTGCCACAAATAAATCACATAGGATAAGGATATATGGAGAGCCGGCCGCTACGTAGTTCCCGCATACAAGCGTTATCTGAATGTGCGGTATCGAATGTGTGTAAGTACATCGATCTTCCGAGGAGATGCCCGGATAGTCACCAGTGATGCTCTTAAATGATTACAAAGATGGGAGTTACTTCCCCACCGTGGCCACAGGAGGCGTGTGCACAAAGACGGATGCCACCGGACTCATGCATATGCCAAGTAATGTATACTTAACAAAATTTCAAGTAGAGAACGAGATCGACAAGAGCGATCTCGCCAAGACAAGTAAATTATTCTTATCAATAAATCAGTAGGTTGAGTTCGACAAGAGCGAACTCACATGTCAATTAGTCATTCCATAATATGACAAATAAGACCAAGCAGGAAATCAATTCAAGTTCAAAGTCTAGAATTATTATTCTTAGGGAAACGCGATTAGAACGTCAGTAGGGATTAATCGTGAGTCGGTATTGTTCAATAGCTCGCTAATCTTGACTCCGCTGAGTCGTCTCTAACAGCTTCATCCAATAGAGTTAGGACGCTAAATGCATCACAAACCCTTTTCTAAGTTCTCGTATGTGATCGGTAGGTCATTAATCCATTTAACGACCGTAGCTAAGAATTGTCGGTAATTCGAATTCAAGGGACCTTAGAATCAATCCTTCAAGGTTATCAAAATGCAAGGGTCCAAGAACGTTATTTATTCGTAGGGAAACATAGAACACAATTTATTCTAGGCCTAGGACCCAATTCAATAGGATCATCAACACAAGGCATATGAAACCCTAGAATTCAAAATTCCCAAGAGTCATCAAAATATATTAATCCAAGAACATTAGTTACTCCTAAAGAAGCATAGAACAATATTAATTCTAGGCATAGGCCTCAAACAACAAGATGGACATATTAATCAAAATCTCAAGAGACCAATTCAACCTAGATCATGGCATGGCATGGAAAAGCATGGGGATCAATAGACAAGGGGAATCATGGCAAGTTTAATCATACAATCCTAAGGGGGAAATTAATAGCTTACCTTCACCAAGGAAAGAGAAAGTTTGAGTACAAGGTAATCGGAAGGAATCGATCTCCACGTCGGTAGCTTCACACCGGTGGTCTCGGCTCGGCAAACGGAAGTCGGGAGCTCAAAGGAGAGGAATCACACACACCAATCTCACCTATTCTCTACACACACTAACCATGGCAAGAGAGAGAGGAGGAAATCTGAAAATGAGAGATTAAGGGCAAAGTCAACAAGAGAGAGGCTTTATACCTTGCATGAATTTGGTGGAAATCCAAGTGTCAAGAGGAGAAGCTCTCATTTTCCACTTGTCAAGAGGAGAGGGCTTGAGATTAGGACTAATCTAGCTTGATTAGGGTTTAATAGGTTGGATTAGGATCAAATAGGAAGGGGTTTAAAGGGTTAAGTTAGATCACAAAGGATTAAAGGAGGAAAAATTCCGTAGCTGAAAAGAGGCTGAGGCGGGCGCCTCAAGCCTGGCCATGCGGCCGCCTCAGATGCTGAGAAGGTTGCCATTTTTCATTTGCTCTCAGTATTTGAGGCGGGCGCCTCACTCGACCATGCGTGCCGCTGAACTTCGAGCATCAAAACTTGACCTAAACAAGTCCTAAATGGTCCCAAGCTCATGGGCAACCATTCTAGGGTCTAACACAACTCAAAACATGTCCGAAACACACCCGAACATCACCCGGGACAAGGTAGGACAAGGCTCGAGTCACGCGACGATTGGTTGACGGATCAAACCCGGATCAAACGCTAATAGAACTAGGATAACTTGGGCATGAAAAAGGATTGTTTAATCATGGTTATGACTTGAATACAAGTCCGGGAACTCAAGGAACAACTCGCACGTCGAAATACGAGCAAAACGGGAGACGGGTGAAATCGCTAAGGCCAAAACAAGGCAAGAAGGTTTCTAAACTTCCCAACAAGCTTACTAGGATCAAGGCGAGTGTTCTAAGTCATCTATGAAAGACAATAGAACCCTAACGAGTCTCGGTTGAGTGCAAATCATGCTAAGGCAACACTCAAGGCATAACGGCAAGGTATGCTAAGCATAGAAGGTAATCAAGCGACAAGGAGCGAAATCATGATAATACGAGTCAGGCATGGACAAACAGAAATCTCTAATCATGTTAAAGCATGAAACAAGCATGTTATTAAGGCATAGAACAAGTAATGCAAGTAATGGGTTTGGGTTCTCACATGTTCATATTGAGTAAATACATACTTGAGCATTTGGTCGGACGGGTTCGCTCTTGTCGAATCCGATCCTTATTTGGTCTTTACGAGTAAACATCTACTTGTCATTGCATTAAGTTCAGCTGGCACTATTTGGTTTGATTTTTATGTCGGGGTGGGACGATACACGCTATACGAATCGCCGATTCAGATTCGCTATGGATCGCCGCACACTGGGACCTCACACACCCCTCCATTGTAGGCCGCAATGGGGAAGTAGCCCCTTTGCCGTAACAATACGTGCGACACAGTGCTATCACCTACGGAGTTCGGTATATCGATGCGAAGACACGAGCATCGTAGTCACGATATTGTATAACAATGTTTTTCTTGCAGGAGCTACGTAGCGGCCGGGCCCCTAACATATCCTATTGTGATGTTTAATACTCGCACTTATATGAATAACGTGCTAAGTGCAAATTTGTGATCATTTGAGGGTTAGACCCATGGTTTTATTATTGAGGACTAGGCCATATTCTGGTTGTACATGATTATTGTTGGTATACTATTAAGATGCCCTGATTTTGTACATGCTTGTGCATTATGCCATGCCACGTCATGCTATGCCATACAATTGCATTTAGTAACTTACTGGGTCATTATAACTCATTTCGTGTGTTTGTTTTCCTTGGTTTTTGCAAGAACTCGTTAGTGCGTGCCGGTGCTTGTTGGATAACAGGTGGTCATCCGGGCAATAGCTTGGGGTTATTAGTATTATTGTATTTATTATCTTGTGAGACACGGATGTGAAGTTATGTAAACTTTACTTGGGTAGTTATGTTAGTATTTTATTGTCGTTTATTTTGGGAGCCGACTTGTTGGGTCGAGCTGTTGTATTTAATTAGAAGTCATTCCGTTGTCTTTCCGAGCAAGTTTAGCTCGCATGTTCTAGTATTATGTTATTGTTATTTCTGTCTCTGAAAATTTTAGTCGAGAGACATTGGATTAGTTGTTAGTGTTTAATCTCTTATTCGTTAAGTTGATTTGTCCCTCCGGCATGTTGTAGCCGTTGAGTGGTTGTTTATCAGGTTGGTATTTGTTGATTCGCCGGCCTTTGGTTGCCGATGGTTTGTTGTCCGTGCGCAATGTTGCGTCACGCGAGTCGTAAATTTGCCGAGAGATGGTTATCTCTCATCCTTGCGTTCCTTTGTTTAGGATTAAAGGCTTTGGTCCCACTTATGATTCGCTTCCGCAGGTGTTAATTTTTGTTCTTCCGTATTGCCGTTATGGCTTTACCTTCCTATTCGAGCTCGATGGCTCATATTTTGACTCGTACCATTATGCTTAGCAGGTGCTTGTCCGTCTTTTAGACTGTCTTAATGGCACGACCTTGGGATTCCGCATTGGAGTCCGGGTCGGGCTGTTAGAAGGAGAGGGGAGGAGATTATTGCATCCATATAGGGTCTAAAAGACCAAGGTGTCCTCAAAGGCTGAAGGGGAAAAGGGTTTAGTAAGGGCAGGTTAGACATTTCACAACAAAATCACAAACCAACATAAAGCTGTCAACACAATGGTTCGGGTGAGCTGGCCGAACATCTACCTAGATGTTCGGTTGAGGTGGCCGAACATCTCCCAAGATGTTCGGTTGGACTGGCCGAACATCTCTTGGGATTTTCGGTGGTCAAGTCTGAACAAGGATGCAAGTCTAAAACAAGGCTAAGAAAGTCTAACACATAAAGTGAAGTAGACCTAGGGCAAAGCCAACACAATTATGCACAATAATGTGTACTAAGGCCTTAGGAGGCTCAACTAAACCTCAAGACAATGGAGTAATGACCTAGGGTATAACTGAGGTCACAGGAATTAACTACGCGAGTAAACTCTCAACCAGTCTAGTAACGAACAACGCCGGTTTACGACTTGTAACTTTAACAAGTTAAAGTCTATGGGACATATAGAACTAAGGTATTGGCTTCTAGATAGCCTACCTACACATAACAAGGTTCTTTCCTCAAGCCAAATAAGTGAGGTCACGGTTATACGACACACAAAATGAGAAAGTCAAACATACGAAGGTTCAGGGTCTCACAAAGAGTCCAATTTCAAAAATTATGCTTACAATTTTTATTACATTTTATATTTACCCTCCACTTGTGCAGTAACCACATTTTATGTGCTTAACTATTTTTGTAATTGTGACTAACTTTAATGACATCCCTTAATAATTAGACTTTTCAAATGGGGACTCTTTGAGTGGAACGGAGGGAGTACTATTTATAAATTCTTTTATTAGGATTTATTATTTATGATAAATTTGGTAAAAATATTTAGTTATTAATTTGATTGTTATCGTAATTAAATAGATCTAAATTTAATTTGTGTTTGCGCTGGATTTATTTTTTTAAATGAAAATCTTAATTGTTGTAATTATAAATATTAGAATTTGATTTTTTTATTTGTTCTAAGTTTCCCCTGTTGGTCTAAAATCTTTGTGATTTTGATTTCGGATATTCTTTTGTTAGTTCACTCTGTCTCATTCAATATATTTTATGGTTTTTGTTTGTTGAGATTTTCATTTTTGAGTTTATTTCATTTAACAAGAATTGGGTTGGTGTGTGTGTGTGTGTGTGCGTGAGAGAGAGAGAGAGAGAGAGAGAGAGAGAGAGCGATAGAGAAAGAATGCTTTTGGATGTTGAATTATATCTTGCCTCTTTTTTTTTTCTTAATTTTGTAATTTCAAATATTTGTATTTTAATTTCTATTTTTAGTGTGTGCTAAGTTTCCCTTATTGGTCTGAAATCTTTGTGATTTTCATTTCGGGTAGTAGCAATTTAATTTAGGGTTTTTGTTCGTTAAAATTTTCATTTTTGAGTTTATTTAACAAGTATTGGGTTGGATGTTTAATTATACACTTTTTGGATGAGTTACAAAATTTTGAAGCCAATAAAATGTGTTATTTCTTTGAGTTTTAGTATATTTTTTTCTATGTAGTGTACATTGATCCAATCCTTACAAAATCTTAAGCATATATTAATTTACTAGCATCATGCTCCATACACTGATCACGTCTCATACTTCTCATAGGCACAAATATGAAATCTAGTATCGACTACAAGGGAAATGACGAGTTTGTTCCTTAGAAGGCATTTGTTGAACACATGACTTATTTTTATTAATTGTAACGGTAATTAATTGGCAAAAAAAGTTATAAAGTACAACTCGATAGAGAGGAGGAGGTCAAAATCGTTGCAACATGGATAACATGAGGTAATTTAAAATGTTTGCAAACTCGATCGATCAACTCATTCTGATTGCCCATACTTGTTCTTATACTCCCTCCATAGTTGATCAACCGGCTTCCCGAGCAATTCAACAAAGTAGTTATCACTATACGAATATCTTATCTTTTTGTTCAGTGCTCCCACAAATCCATCAAAAAATCCATCACAATATTCAAAAAAACGTGCCGTAAAATCGTACCCTTGATCCCACTTGTCCCCTTGTCCCGGTTTTGCGAAAGCCGGAGGGTAATAATTGGCCTTCAAAATTGTGTAATCTGCGACTCCTTCAATCAACCCAACGGGTGCATGGCCTTCACCATTCCATTGATAAACGTGAGTCATTTCATGGTGGAGTAGGGAAGTAAATTCCCACTTCAAGTTACCCCGGTACCCTTCTAAATAAACAGAGCTGACATTGATATTTTCTCCCCAAGTTATTGCTTCAGCTCCTTTGTACTCTACGATGTACAATTTCACGAGCTTAACTGGTTTACGATCTTCCGGGTTTTTTTCTCGAAGGATATTTTGTAATATGAAATTGGTAATGTTTGACATTATATATTTGGTGTATGGAACGCCGATCTCTTGCTCAAAACGGATCCCCCCGGGTTTAGTTTTTGCATCGTTGATGATTTCAAATGTAACTGCAAAAATGCCTTGTAGAGCCATTGCTAGGGCTACTAAAGCAAATAAAAAAAGGAAATGGCGAGACATGGTTGTAATATATTGTATATATTTTCTTAATTAGTTGTGAGTTGTTATTGCAACAGGGAATTATATATATAGGTCTTGCATGCCTTTCTACATGACACATATCCACCTTATTATGGACGGTTTGGATATATGGAAATTAAGGTTAATTAGAATGTAACAGACATTGTAATTTTACAGGCATATTATCTTATTGATTATTGTAATTTTATAGGTATAGTATCTTATTGAGTATGGATTGCATTTCCATTTTTCAATTTTCATTATATTTTCAGATCAGCATAATTTGAATTGATTTTGCTGTATATTTTATCTGATTATTGTAATTCTACTGGGGTTCCCATTTTTTAATGCTGATTACATTCAGTCAAAAACATAGGTAAAACGGTCTAATGAATATTTTATGTAAGACGGATCATCTTGACCCGATCCACCTTTTGTTGGTGGCTTGAGTTGTGAGAGAGTGAAACTCCGTCTTATGAATTAAGATCCATAAGTTGGTCTTATAGGAGATCTACTCTTACGTTTATAAGGTTCTAATGTTATTGATGCTTTTATACTTTATTCCACAAGTAATGATACTTGCACTTAAAAAATACTCCCCATGTTACGAGCAAATAGTCTACTATTCTATTTTGAGATGTTTCCCTTAAAGTGTCAACTTTTAAAAATTAAGGTATAAAAGTGTTATTTTATTAATAATTAGCTGCTAAAAGTTTCATTTTTAAAAAAAGTTTAACTTTCAAACGGGAACTATTTACCTGAAACGAATAAAGTAATATTATATTACACTAGTATTGTTATATATATATATATATATATATATATATAATTATTACTAAAACTGAAGCCACTGGTGCCATGTGAGTGCTTTATGTGAAAAGTTAAAATTTTTAAAAAGATTTTGTGCTGCCACATGTTGCTTTTGAAATGGTAGAAGTTGTTTTCTTTCTTTCAATATCAATTAGTTTAATATAAAAATTATAAATCTAATTAGATAAGATAAAACTCCTAAAACTAATTTGATAAGATAAAACATAATTAATATATAGTTTTACGAGCAAATTTATGATAGAGATTTAGGATTTGGCTTTTATTGTTTTTCAAATATCACTTAATTAAGCTAGATTTCATCCTATGTAATTTATACAAGTTTAATTTGACTGGAACTCTTCAATCTCCATCTATTTTCATTTTCATAATGTTTAATTTATACAAATTATCAACGAGGTAATTCTATGTTATTTGTTCTACTAATCTATATTTATTAATTATTAATTACAAATCTATTAATTATCTATTGACTAATATTAAAACAGAAGTTGTTGCTGCTACATCACGACTTTCTGTTGAACGCTTAAAGTTTTAAAGGAATTATGTGTTCCACGTGTAACGTTCTTGTGAAGTTGTATATATATATATATATATATATATATATATATATATATATATATATATATATATATATATATATATATATATATTATTATTATTTTTTTTGCTGTTAAAAAGTAAAACCAGATAGATTTTCAAATCAGTGCCTCATTTATGTATGGTAAAACTTTTATTATTATTATTTTTTGTTGCTAAAATTGGTTAGTATGAGATAGATTATATCACATTTTATTTAGACGTGTTTCACTTGATTAGGAGACCAAATTTTCATGGTAAACGTGTTTTTTTTGCAGAGAGATTTTACCCATGCTCATAGATTTTAATATTTCAATTATCTATTTTTATTATTTGTTTTTTTTTTAAATTATTCAAATTTATTTTTTTAATTATTTTTTACAAGTTTAGAAAATCATCTTATTATAAACAACTTTTGAAAAAAAAAAAAACAATTAGAAACATGCGTACGGTACTCTATTTTTTTCCTTCCAAAAATTAAAACCGTTATCTCCTTTACACATGGTAAACATTTTTTTAACCATTTTTTGCTACCAAAACCGATTAATACTTGATATATTTTACTCCCCCCATTTTCAAATTATTGTCTATCTTTCATTTTTCGTCAGTTTTTAAATAATTGTTATCTTTCAAAACGTTTTCTTTTGGGAAAACACTTTTAACACTTTACCCTTACTTTTTCTACATTTTTTTAAGTATGACCACATACTCAAGGGCATTAAAAGAAACCACATATTTCACCAATATTTGTAATCCAGTCAATTTGTTTTTTTTTCTTAAACGGTGCGTCGAGTAAACCTAGACAATATTTTGAAAACAAATGAAGTATAACATTTGATTTAAATGATTATCACTTGATTAGGACTCCAAATGTTTATGGTATTTTTTTTACAGATAGATTTTATCAATTCTCATAAATTTTAATCTTTCAATTACATGACTATATGATCATTTTTGAATATTTTACTTATTTTTCATTTTTTTCAAATTATTCTAATTCAAAAAAATTATTTATTTTTTACAAGTTTAAAAAATCATCTTATTATAAACAACTTTTGCCAAAAAAAGAAGAAAAAAAACTATTAATGTAAGACCCCAAACCTTCATGTGTTTGAATTACTTGCTTTGCTGACCGAATAACCATTGTAACTCGTGTCCGACTTGATATGAGAATCTTTTTACATTTAGGTAGGCTATTTAGAGGTCTAGACTTTAGTTCTTTATGTTCCTCAAGACATTAACTTGTTTAAGTTACAAGTCGTAACTCGACGATAGTCGGAAGCCGACTCGATTGAGTGTTCTCGCGTAGTTCTTTGTTGTGATCTTGGTTATAGCCTAGGTCATTTCTTGAGTATCTTGAGTAGACTTTGATTATTAAAATTTCTAAGGAATAGATTCCCTAAATCTAATCTTGCTATGATGCTTAACGCATCACATTCGTCTCTATCGCGTTGTGGGAAATCGAACATTACGTGTATCATGTCTTTGAAGTTTCTATACTCGTGTATCATGGTTGGAACTTATAGGAGTACTCTAGTCCATATCATCTCGAATTTTTTATAACATGGATCTTGATCATAGTATGCTTGGTTGAGAGTTTGGAAGCATTGTTACTCCATTTGACCTTTTGACTCTTAGGGTCTCTCGGTTTGTGTTTCCTTTTGCCCTGTGCCGTGTCTTTGAGACTCGTGAGATGTTAACTTGAATCCTAGACCTTGTTTACTAGTCCTTAACAGGTTTAAGAATGTTCATTCATGCTTGTAGTATACTTGTTTAACTCGTTGTTGAATAATTTGATGTTTGTTACGAGTTTCGCCCTTTGTACCTTCTTGATTCGGGTGATGTTCGGACCTGTTTCGGACATGTTTTGAGTGTGTTAAACATCTCATATGGTTTGGGGTTGAGTTGGACAAATTATTGACTTGTTTTCAAGTCATTTTGGCCTTCCAGACCCCTGAGCGCTCGCTCAGCCAGGTGACTGAGCGAGTGCACAAAATCCAGAAGCTCAGGAAAGGAAAAGGGGACTGAGCCCTCACTCAGCCTTTTGTCTGGGCGACCGCCCAGCCCTGTTACCAGCCATACGGGATTTTCCAATTTCTTAATTTTGGCTTGAACCCTTGAACCATAAACGACCCAATTGAAACCCCAACTTCAATTGTGAC
This sequence comes from Codonopsis lanceolata, assembly GCA_013146195.2. NCBI lineage: Eukaryota > Viridiplantae > Streptophyta > Magnoliopsida > Asterales > Campanulaceae > Codonopsis > Codonopsis lanceolata. The sequence goes on along the minus strand of CM028384.1, from coordinate 77,045,512 downwards.
CCTTTTGGGTCTAATTTCAACTTTTTGATGAGTTTTAATAAAGGGCACTCATGAATCCTTTAATAGGAAGCCAAATAACACAAACCATGGATTGAACCTTTTGTGCCTTCATCCTCCCCAAACTCAAACATGACAGCCATTTCTTCATTTCCACCATTGTTGTTGGGTTCTTAGTGAGAGAAAGAGAGTCTTGAAGTGCCTCACCTTGGTTGCTTGATTACCGGAGATCCAACCATCTAATTTTTGATTTGAGACCACCAAAATCAAAGCCCTTGGCAAGTAGCACACCTTCCACCGATTCAATCTTCGATCCGAATAGATTTGTTGGTCGATATAGGTACGTGACTACACCCCCTAGTTTCCCTCTCTATCTTAAAATGATGCTAGGTTGTTGGAGGCTTGTCTCGCTTGGTTCCTCGTTTTATTGCATGTCTAAATGGAATGATTTAATTTGGGCTTTGATTAGTGAACATGTGGGTTTGAATCTCTATGGGTTTATTGTGTTTATGGGAGTAATTTAGTGTGGAATCACTTGTTATTTGGGTTTAGAAACCCAGAAGATTATTAAATCCAGAATTTGGATTTGACCTAGAATTTGTAAAGTTTGTAAATTAACTCAACGGAAATCTTTTGCGTCTCTAAAATGTTATTTTGACCTGAGGGATAAATCCCCAAGACTAATCTAGTTCGTTGGATCTCAGTGGTGCGATCTCAAGAATTTATTGGTTGAGACCGATTTGGTGTTTGGTGCTGAATTATGATTTAGGACTTCAACCGAAGTCCTTGGATAATGCTAAGTGTGAATTTATCACTAGCCATTGGATTGAGGACGTTCGTGTTATAAAGGTGTGATTCAAATAAAGGGCGTTTGAAATGGTCAAATTATGAACTAAGATTATTGATACTTTATGGACTTCAAATGAAGTCCTAAGTCTTGTAAGAATGCAACCTAGACTGTATTGGACCCTTGGGAAGTGGAATTTAATATGATAGGAACCCCAACTCACGAGAGTCGCCTTGTGAGCATGAACCTACTTTGACTCATTAGAAACCTTGTTCGAGAATCTTGTGAACATCTTTAAGAATCCACGAGGGTGAATTAGAGAATCCATCCAGGGGATGGTTGGGAATTGGGATGTTAGATACCATAGCACTCTACATTTAGAGTCTACTTGAAATGTCGCGAAGATAACTAAGCTATTTTCTAAGGCACACTTGTATTGACTCGGTCTTGCGAATTAGTATCGCCCAGACACTTTAAAGATTCTTGACTAGATCCTATGAGTTTATCCTTTGAGTGTATTTCAAGGCCCTTATCCTTTAGAGAACTTCAATGGAGTCTCGTAGTGTTATAACATGGTTTATCTTGAACCCTCAAGGACTTGAGTGTGGAAAGAGTAGCGTGTGACCTTGTTGCTTGGTAAACCTAGACAATCTAGGTCGCCTCGAGAATCATGTGAATTGTTAGTATTAAGTTATAAACTTAACTTGTAATATTCTAGAAATAACCTTCCATGTCTATTTCAATACTATGACTTATGAGACGTAATTATTATTTTATTATTTTTTTTAAAAGGAAGCAAGGCGGCACCTGCGGAGATTTATAAATAACAAAAGCAAAGTCAAACTAGAGGGGACAACCAGCCTTACCCAACAACGGGGGGACAAAAGGGGTCTGACCTCGAAAAGGAAAACAACAACATAGAGACTTAACTATGTTTACGAAAATTTTAAAGACCAAACTGATCGTGTACCAAAGCTTGTCTGGCTTCACAGGGTAAATCAGATGGCGAAACATAACTCCGAAATCCTTTGTGAACATGAACAGTTGCAGCAAGTTTATCAGTGACAAAGTTCTGTTCTCTAAAAACATGCATAATAGAATTCCTATTTCTAATTTACATTGTGATATGAGATAGCATAACCATGATCCTTGTTAATGATTGAATTCTTCTTACTGGTTTTACGAATATGGTTTTACGAATATGATTTAATAAGTAACCTTGACATCCTTTTCTTAAGAGTCGCCTTGCTCTTAACGATGAAATGATGCCCGACAACACCACTGGATTAGACCCCTTAAACTTGAACTCTGGTTCACCCGGAATACAAAACACCACTTCTTTTTCAAAACAGTTGACCCTAGCGTGATAAGAGGCTAACCAATCCATCCCTAAAATCAAATCAAAATCTTTCATATCTAAAGGGATCAAATCAATAGGCATTTCTATATGCTCTAATTTCAAAGAACAGGATCTAAACACAGATGTGATAGGGATAGATTCTTTCGTTGGGGTGTCAATAACCAAAACCTCATCTAAGTTCTGGGGTGCCAATTTCATTCGACGTGCAAGTGAAACATAAATAAAAGAGTGGATTGCACCAGGATCAATCAAAACATAAGCATCACTCGAACATAATTGCAAGGTACCTGTCACCACGTCGTTTGTTGCCCGAGCATCCTTAGCAGTCATAGCGTACACACGCCCATGCCCCTTTGGTTTCTCCTTGTCTCCACTTGTGGCTCCTTTGACGAAGGTGTTTTTGTTTGGCTCTGGGCAAGCTTTAACCAAGTGCCCCATCTTCCCACAATTGAAGCACGCCCCAGAGTCCCGATAACAAGAATGTGTCTGGTGCTTACCCCCACAAGTACGACATAAGGGGTTCGCATCTCGGTTCCGGTTCTGGCCTTGATTCTGCTGACTCTGATGATACGACTGGTTTCTAGATGACTGAGATCCACTCCTAAAAAGGTTGTCTTCGGTAGCCCTTCGTTTATTCACATTACTCACATTCCCCTGACCACTTGGTTGACCACAGAACTTACCCGAATTGTCATCGACTCCCCTTTTGTGTTCATCTATTTTCCTCTAGTAAGCTTCTGAGTCACGTTCAATCACTCTGGCACGGTCCACCACGTCCGCATAAGTCGCTAGCTGTAGTGGTACCAACCGATAACTAATCTTACCATTAAGACCCATTTCGATCTTTCTTGCCTTCTGGTAATCGTTCTCGAAGAGGTCTGGAGCATACCTTGAGAGCTCGGTGAACTTAGTTGCATATTCGTCCAAGGTCATCTTTCCCTGTTCCAAGCTCATAAATTCCACTATTTTCCTATCACGTACACTCGGCGAAAAGTACTTCTGGTTGAAAGCTTCCAGGAACATCTCCCAAGTATATTCTCCTGTCCCCTCTGCCTCAGCAGTCCTCATCACTGACTGCCACCACTGATCTGCTTCCCCTAGGAATTTGAATGTGGCAAGGTTAACCTTCTACTCACTAGTGAGGGTCATTGTCCTGAAGATTTTCTTCATGCTTTCAATCCAGTCCTCAGGCTTCTCAGTACCTGGAGCGCCTGAGAAAGGTTTAGCATCTCTCTTCTGGAAGATGTCCAATGGGTCTTTTACCATTGGCCCAGGTTGATGTGTTGTAGGCTGTGGTTGTGGAGTAGCAGTCACTACAGATGCTGCCGGCGTTGCATGCGGTGTAGGTATTTCTAGTGCTCCAAGTGTTGGATTATCCTGTTTCTTGTTTCCCACAAGGGCTTGTGCTATAGTTTGAAGCAGCGCAAGAAGAGTAGGGTCTACTGGCGTTGGTCTAGCTGTCGTTGCATTAGACTGGGTTGTGGTATGTTCTGGCCCATTGGTGTTCACGTTTGGCGCAGACACACTATTTTCCCCCACACCTCCTGAAGTGGAGTTCAGCATGACCCTAGCAGCTCAAGTACCCCTACCACGTCCACGTCCACGTGCTCCAGCGCGACATCCACGTGCCATTAGGTACTGAGATAGAACGTTGAGATGTCAGTTTAGGGTCATTATTCTTATAGTGGCACAGTTCAATCAGTATGACATCACAGACCAATTTGGTATACACCAATAAGTTCTAAGGAGTACCCTATACAAAATTACACATTCATACACTCAAAATAAATACCAAAAATTTCTTCATTTATTTCAAATTTTATTTAATTGTCAAAATAACAAACTCGGGAGCATAAGATGCGCTCCATTGTTCCAATAACAAGCGTAACCAACAAAATGTTCTCCAAATTTCACATTAGGCGGCCATTTTTCCAACCTAAAACAATTATTCCAAAAAAAAAATATATATATATATATTTTTTTTTTTTTTCTCTTTTTCTAATTAACTATCTTCTGCATGGGAGTCTTCGTCCTCACTTGTGTCAGATTCTTCGTGACTTTGATTCTCAATGTTAACTATAGGGTTGACATCCGCCTCGATGTCCACCATCTCTTCGTCTTCTTCTTCCTCCTCTTCAGGATCTTCTTCCACAACCGGTCCAATATCTATGGCCGTTTGGACCGCATCCCAAGCATTTTTAACCAAAAATTCTGTATTGCTCAGTCTTGCTTCTACTTCTGCATTGGCCCTCCTAGCGTCATCTATCTCATCAAAAGGCCTAAATAAGGCATCTTGGGCCAGCTTCAATGCCTTCGTCATCTCTCTAGCTTGTTCTATAAGGGCTTGGTTCTCATTTGCTAGCATTTGATTGTCATTTCTTAACAACTGATTTTCCTGTACCAACACTTGGTTCATTCCTTCCAGCTCGACTATTCTGGCACGCATTGTACTCAATCTTGTTCCCACAGGTGTCCTGGGTGAAGCGATCAATGTCCTACCGGTGTTGTTATACGCCATTTCCTACAAATTCAAAGAAAGTATATCAGTTGTGTTGACATCACTATTATCTCTCTAAGTAAATCATGCACCAAAAAATGATATTGGATAACCTCAAGTGCAAAATCGTCCAACTCTTACCCTATGATTAAATCTTAGGAATTTTAGTTTCTAACCCATTTGATCTGAAATCTAAGCTCTGATACCAACTGTAACGGCCCCAAAATTTGGGCCCAACTATAGGGCCCACATAATGGCCACGTCACCAATAAACTCAAAAATCATACTAAAACCCAAAGCATAAATAATGTATCTTTCACTTAAACACCCAATATTCGAACATAAATCCCTTAACAAAATTTAATTACAATAAAAACATAAGTCTAAATAAATCTCCCAAAATCCAAATAACGATTATAAATAATAGTTCATAAGATAACAAAGTTTTAATCTCTTCAATTGGACTGAAACCGCACCGAACCAAAATTTTTCATGTTTCCATTCCTTACTTATGTCCTGAAAGAAAAGGAGTAGGAGAAGGGTGAGCGAACAAAAGCCCAGTAAGTTCATATACAACCCCTCCGGTTTCTAAGGAGGAGTTGATCGGGAAGAAAGTCAAACGATATATTGTAAACAAATAAAAATGTGGAGATGTCAAAAGAATTATTATTATTTTTTTTCTAGATATCCACAAGATTAAGTACACATTGATCGAAGAATAATTAACGAGTTCGCAAGGATCAATCAGATCAATATCAAATATTAAGGAAGATGTCATGATCACATAAGCGGTCATTTTAGACCAAACAAAAGTGGCTCCAAGGAACCCCAAATATCAAAGTACCCCAAAAGGGTCAAAAGCAAAATGGTATATCCGGATTACCCCACCATAGTTCCTATGGTGTAATGTCGCCTTAACAGGCCAAATGGTCATTCAAATTATCTTAGTGATCATAACAGAGTTCTTCAAAAAAATATAATGCAATTTCAACAAAATCAATAACAATGATAACCGAATAAAATATCGAACATCAAGTTTAAACAATTTGTGAGATTCATAAAGTAATTTCACAATTAAGAATAACGAAAGAACGGTACGACGGGATTTCAAATTCAAAAACCAACCCAAGGTCGGCACACGTTTTCAAAGAAAGGTAAATGTCAAGGAGATAGCGGAAGCCTAACATTTTGGAATTAAGAATTCAAAATAACCTAAATGATGTATAATTCCTTACCTTAGCGATGCGACGAAAATTAGCTCGAGCACAAAGCACCGCTACCTGCGCTTAGCCAAATCTAAATCATAACAATACAAAATAAAAATCCTAAATTTAGAGACCTTCTAATAGCTTCTAAAAATTAATATTACAATTAATTAAAATTATATAGGGTCTAATTCGAACTTTTGTAACTTGGGCAAAATCTGAAATTATAAACTATTAATACAGCTTCCAAAGTAAGGGGGTGAATATGTAAATTTACAGATTCACCACTCACAGTTCAACCAATCCTTTCCTTTAATTTTTTTTTTCTTTCCTTGTTGGAGTGAGTGAATTTGACTATCAAACTTAATAAAATATTATATAACCCACTTCTTCCTTCAACCTTCTTAACTCACTAAGGATATACATTAAGGGTTTTAAAAATTCTAGGGACCAACCCAACTACTGATTCAGAATTTACAGCTCCAAAGTCTAGGGGGTGGTTGAAACTTAACTTCATCATCTTCACCAAAACAGTTCTTCTGCTTTGGTGACTACTACCCGCCATTGGAAAGACTAAAATACTAACATTTAACTACTAATCTACTAACCAAACAAAAGTCTAACTTTGGTTTTTAAAAGATAACATTATTGTAGGAATTCATTTGGAAGCTAATTCATGCATTTCAGGTTTTTTTTTAAAAAATTGCAGCTTGTTTTCCAAGAACCCAGTTACAGATTTTGAATTCAAAATTATTATTAAACCGAGAAACAAGGAATCTGGGTTATAACAGTTGGAGCTAAATTTTCATCTTTCGTCCAATCTTCTTTCTCGGTTTCAAATACTCACCCATAAGGATTTGTATTTCGTCTTCATCGAACAAAATCGATTATCTCCGATTTAACACAAGCTTCGATGAATACACTCAACCGTGCCTACTATCTTATGAACTCAAGAATGGAATTTGTTAACATTGTAATTGGAAGAGGGTCGAAAGGAATACCTTAGGTTGTTCGACGATGTGCGACCGAGCACTCTGCCACTCGCCCCTCTCTCTAAGACTCTTCTGCCGTCTCTCTTCTGTCGTGCTCTCCCTCACTTCCTCTTACTCACAATCTTCTTTTTCTTTCTATTTTTTGCAAAACAAGGCATCCAAATATTCGACCCTTCTTATACACTCACGCCGGCGTTTCTTCTTCTTCGTTCAATGAATTTTCCGGCAGTAGTTGTTTCCTAGGTACAGAAGTCTGTTTCACTTCTCTCATTTCCTTATTATAATACTATTATGTTATTATTATTATTGATTATTATTATAACTATTTTTTTAATATGGAAAGGAGCTCAATTTGATGGGTCAAGCCCACATCATAATATATTAATTAACTAGTATCAAGCCCACTCAAATGAAGTTTAAGTGTACTAGGATCAAGCCCACTCAATTTGATGGGTCAAGCCCATACCATAATATACAAATTCCAAATTGGAAAGTTAAGCCCACAATAATAATTGATATTTGGTAAAATTAATAAGAGAAAATTTATTTTAATATAGAAAATTTGGGGTATTACATATTGAACTTGGATTCCTCAAATAAGTGGAATGGTAAACTTGTTGAACTAGGGCTTCTTAATGAAGTACGGACCTAGATACACGTGAATTGTACACATATAGAAGGGATAGAAATGCATATAGCATTTGTATTCTACTTGGAAATAATTGTAGCAAAGACTCAACGGAGTCGAGTTAAGGAACTTAGAAACTCATTTGATCAGATTACTAGCCTTCGGAACTTGAATATAATTGATTAGGCAACTTGACACTTAATACTTTCGAGACTTAATCGAGCTCCTGTTATAATCTATATGATTATCGTGAACATGTCGTGAATAACATGTCTGCTTGTCTTGAACGAGCTCGCTCTTCTCTAGCTCGCTTCCTACTTGATTTAATATGAGTAAACATCTATTTGACATGGACGAGTTCGCTCTTGTCGAGCTCGTTCCATACTTGATTTTTAATGCCAAGTAAACATCTACTTGTCATTCCATCAGTCCAACTAGCATACTTGTCTTGTCTCGATGGTAAATGATGCATCGCCATCACGAATCGTGAGATTCGTGGTAGTGATGGGTCACCACACCATAATCATTCACACACCCTTCACTATTTGATCACAATGGAGAAGAGTACCTTGTCATAACCATTAGGGCGCTTGGAATAATACTAACGTGTTTAAGGTCGATCATTCAATTTATTTTATTGTTTTTGATTGTTGAAATTTTTATTTTTGAGTTTATTTAACAAGTATTGGGTTGGATGTTTAATTATACACTTTTTGGATGAGTTACAAAATTTTGAAGCCAATAAAATGTGTTATTTGTTTGGCTTTTAGCATATTTTTTTATGTGTAGTGTACATTGATCCAATCCCTACAAAATCTCAAGCATATATTAATTTACTAGCATCATGCTCCATACACTGATCACGTCTCATACTTGTCATAGGCATGGATACGAAATCTAGTATCGACTACAAGGGAAATGAAGAGTTTGTTCCTTAGAAGGCATTTGTTGAACACATGACTTATTTTTATTAATTTTAACGGGAATTAATTGGCAAAAAAAGTTATAAAAATGCAACTCGATAGAGAGGAGGAGGTCAAAATCGTTGCAACATGGATAACAGGAGGTAATTTAAAATGTTTGCAAACTAGATCGATCGACTCATTCTGATTGCCCATACTTGTTCTTATACTCCCTCCATAGTTGATTAACCGGCTTCCCGAGCAATTCGACAAAGTAGTTATCACTATACGAATATCTTATCTTTTTGTTCAGTGCTCCCACAAATCCATTAAAAAATCCATCACAATATTCTAAAAAACGTCTTGTAAAAAATCGCACTTGATCCCACTTGTCCCCTTGTCCCGCCACAAAGTTCGGAGGGTAATAATTGGCCTTCAAAATTGTGTAATCCGCGACTCCTTCAATCAACCCAACGGGTGCATGGCCTTCACCATCCCATTGATAAACGTGAGTCATTTCATGATGGAGTAGGGAAGTAAATTCCCACTTCAAGTTTCCCCGGTACCCTTCTAAATAAACAGAACTGACATTGATATTTTCTCCCGAAGTTATTGCTTCAGCTCCTTTGTACTCTACGATGTACAATTTCACGAGCTTAACTGGTTTACGATCTTCCGGGTTTTTTTCTCGGAGGATATTTTGTAATATGAAATTGGTAATGTTTGACATTATATGTTTGGTGTATGGAACGCCGATCTCTTTCTCAAAACGGATCCCCCCGGGTTTAGTTTTTGCATCGTTGATGATTTCAAATGTAACTGCAAAAATGCCTTGTAGAGCCATTGCTAGGGCTACTAAAGCAAATAAAAAAAGGAAATGGCGAGACATGGTTGTAATATATTGTATATATTTTCTTAATTAGTTGTGAGTTGTTATTGCAACAAGGAATTATATATATAGGTCTTGCATGCCTTGCTACATGACACATATCCACCTTATTATGGACGGTTCAGATACTTGGAAATTAAGGTTAATTAGAATGTAACTGACATTGTAATTTTACAGGCATATTATCTTATTGATTATTGTTATTTTACAGGTATAGTATCTTATTGAGTACATATTGCATTTCCATTTTTCAATTTTCATTATATTTTCAGATCAACATAATTTGGATTGATTTTGTTGTATATTTTATCTGATTATTGTAATACTACCGGGGTTCCCATTTTTTAATCCTGATTACATTCAGACAAAAACTTAGGTAAAACGGTCTAACGAATATTTTATGTAAGATAGATCATCTTGACCCGATCCACCGTTTGTTGGTGGCTTGAGTTGTGAGAGAGTGGAACTCCGTCTTATGAATTAAGATCCATAAGACGGTCTTACAGGAGATCTACTTTTACGTTTATAAGGTTCGCATACTATTGATGCTTTCATACTTTATTCCACAAGTAATGATACTTGCACTTAATAAATACTCTCCATGTTACGAGCGAAGAGTCTATTATTCTATTTTGAGATGTTTCACTTAAAGAGTCAACTTTTAAAATTAAGGTATAAAAATGTCATTTTATTAATAATTAACTGCTAAAAGTTTCATTTATTTTAAAAGTTTCATGTTTTAAAAAAAGTTTGACTAATATTATATTACACTAGTAATGTTATATATATATATATATATATATATATAACTATTACTAAAACAGAAGCCGCTACTGCCACGTGACGACTTTATGTTTAAAGCTAAAAGTTTTAAAGGAATTTATTGTTGCCAGGTGTCACCTTCGAAATGGTAAAAAAATCAAAATTAATTAGTTTAAGATAAAAATAAAAAAGCTAATTAGATAAGATAAAAATCCTAAAATTGATTTGATAAGATAGAATTAGGATATGGTTTAATGAGTACATTAATGATAGAGATTTAGAATTTTGTTTTTAATTATTTTTTAAATATCGTTTAATTAAACTAGATTTTATCCTATGTAATTTATACAAGTTAATTAAACTATTACTAAAACAGAAGGCACTACTACCACGTGACGACTTTCTGTTTAAAGCTAAAAGTTTTAAAGGAATTTAGTGTTGCCATGCGTCACGTTTGAAATTGTAAAAAAAATCAAAATTAATTAGTTTCAGATAAAAATAAAAAATCTAATTATATAAGATAAAAATCCTAAAATTGATTTGATAAGATAGATTTAGGATATGGTTTAACGAGTACATTAATGATAGAGATTTAGGATTTTGTTTTTATTTTTGTTTAAATATCGTTTAATTAAATTGGATTTTATCCTATGTAATTTATATAAGTTAATTAAACTATTACTAAAACAGAAACCGCTACTGCCACGTGGCGGCTTTCTATTTAAAGTTAAAAGTTTTAAAGGAATTTAGTGTTGCCACGTGTCACCTTCGAAATGATTAAAAAATAAAAATTAATTAGTTTATGATAAAAATAAAAAATATAATTAGATAAGATAAAAATCCAAAAATTGATTTGATAAGATAGATTTAGGATATGGTTTAACGAGTACATTAATGATAGAGATTTAGGATTTTGTTTTTATTTTTTTAAATATCTTTTAATTAAACTAGATTTTATCCTATATAATTTATACAAGTTAATTAAACTATTACAAAAACAGAAGCCGCTACTGCCACGTGACGGCTTTCTGTTTAAAGCTAAAAGTTTTAAAGGAATTTAGTGTTGACACGTGTCACCTTCGAAAAGGTAAAAAAATAAAAATTAAAAGGTTTAAGATAAAAATAAAAAATCTAATTAGATAAGATAAAAATCCTAAAATTGATTTGATAAGATAGATTTAGGATATGGTTTAATGAGTGCATTAATGATAGAGATTTAGGATTTTGTTTTTATTTTTTTTAAATATCGTTTAATTAAACTAGATTTTATCCAATTTAATTTATACAAGTTAATTAAACTATTAATAAAACAGAAGTCGCTATTACCACGTGGCGGATTTCTGTTTAAAACTAAAAGTTTTAAAGAAATTTAGTGTTGCCACGTGTCACCTTTGAAATGGTAAAAAAATCAAAATTAATTTGTTTAAGATAAAAATAAAAAATCTAATTAGATAAGATAAAAATCCTAAAATTGATTTGATAAGATAGATTTAGGATATGGTTTAACGAGTACATTAATGATAGATATTTAGTACTTTGTTTTTATTTTTTTTAAATATCGTTTAATTAAACGAGATTTTATCCTATGTAATTTATACAAGTTTAATTTGACTGAAACTTTTCAATTTTCATCTCTTTGCATTTTCCTACTATTTAATTTATACAAATTATCCAAGGGATAATTTTATGTTATTTTTTTCTACTAATCTATATTTATTAATCATTAATTAATAATCCATCATTTAACTATTATTAAATCAGAAGTCACTGTTACTACATGATGACTTACTTTTGAATTTTAAAAGTGTTAAAGGATTTATGTGCTGTGACGACCCAACCCGGACCCCGAGGTGGAATCACAAGTCAAGTCGTCCAAATAGGACAACAATACATGCAAAGACTCAATTATTAAAAACGATGTGACGCAACATTTTAGATGAAGCGCGACTCGGCACCAAAAGGCCGGAAATTTTTAAAACTTTGTAAACCTGATATAGCAATTAAAGACAAGTATATCAATTCATCGGCGACTTTACTACCGGAACCCAACACTACACAGTTCATGCAAATATACCTCGATGGCTACAACATGCCGGAGAAACAACATAAATAAATAAGAGCTAAAGTAATGCCCAGCGGAAGATTTAAAACAGGTGAACCATACTACATCTATAGAAGGCTCGACATACAAGCGCCGACACTCAAAAATAGGATACAAGTATAGACATAAAAACGAATAAACAAAGTTCCCAAGCAAAGTCTAAATGACTTGCTAATCCTAACATCCTTACAAAAGAAGGACATCTATAAACCACAACCTCGTCGCGTGCGATCACGGACAAGAACAAACCTTGCACGCCTCAACGAGCGGTACCTGAACGGCTTGGATCTAAAGCAGTAAAAGGGAGGGGGTAAGTCATAAAGACTTTGTGAGTTAACAATTATGCATGTCATGTCATTATGCAACATACATAACAAGATATCATCTTTAATATCAAGTCACTCAAAGCATTCATTTATATAAACACTTAAATCACATATCCATGGTAGCACATTGTTTCACATAAGTGCTATAAAGTAAACCACATATAAGGAAGATATGTTATGGAACTGGTGTCGCTACGTAGCTCCTGCAATACACAGCGGTAATATTCGTGTCAATGATACCCGTGATGAGTGTATCAAAGTACCGAGTTCTCTACTCGGGTACCAAGCTCTCTCCTTGGTACTTAGACTTGCCAATGTGCTCTCTTGGTTACAGCAAAGGGGCTACTTCCCCACTGTGGCCAACAGTGGAGGCGTGTGTGATAAAAACCCGGTATAACAACCCTTCACTATCACGAGTCCCATAACTCGTGACGGCGATGCATTGTCACACCATTGACTCAACCAAATATGCCAGCTGGACTAATGCAATGCCAAGTAGATGTTTACTCGTCATATAATCTCAAATAAGGAACAAGTTCGACAAGAGCGAACTTATTCAACAAGTAGTTGTTTACTCATTAAGAAATCACATAGGAATTCGACAAGAGCGAATTCAACATGTCAAACAGATATATCATTCTACAACATGCTCTCAATCATGCATTTACTTCACACAATCATTTAAACCACATAAGAACTCAATCGAGTCTTATAAGCATTCATAACAAACATGCCCTTCAATCCATCCCAAAGTCACGTAAGCTAATTCATTAGTCTAACGCACTACAATCGTCGTAGGGATTGAATGTGGAGTCGGTATTGTTCATAACTCCCTAATTTCAACTCCGGTGAGTTTTACTAAAATTCAACCAAGTAGAGCATTGATACTATATGTATCACATTGCCCTTTTCTAAGTTCTCCGTTCATTTAGAACTCGATAACTAAGCCGTTCATATTCTTAAACTAGCCTTAAACACAATCCCGAGTTTCAAACCCTAGTTTCGGTGATTTTGTTAAACTTTGAATTGAACCAAATTCTTTCACAATAGTTATTCCTAAGCTCTTTATAAACAACATTCATGCTTTACAAAATGTCAAAATCACAACTTCATAGAGAATTCATAAAATCCTACACATGTTTCAAAGGTTGATTTGGAGGATTTGTCTTCACAAAAGATGTTCACAATCATTAATAGAATAACTATAATGAAGGGGACATGCTATTTTATTGAACATGGAAATCTCAGGGAATTGCCACTCACCTTAGTCCTAAGATTAATGGATGAATGGATGATCAAAGCAAGGATTGTTGTAGAGAAGATGAAGGGCTTCGATTTGGCGGTCTCGGATCGCCGATCGGATCTCCGGAACTCCGGGAAATGGCCTCTCAAGTTGGGGTGACCTCCATGGACGAAAATGGAGTTTATGTCTCTGAATATCAGTTTGTTGTTGATCAACAATGGTTGAATTGGTTGCAAGTGGTTTATATACTTGACTACAAAACCCCAATCCAAGTGAATGTGGTTATATGACTTCTAATTTGCTAAGGGAGGGTGGCCTTTGATAAGGGATGATCTAAGGGCTCAAAAGGGTTGTTGAAGAGTCAACAAAGGAGGCTTCAAGTCACCAAGGTCGGCCAAGGGCAAGGGCACAATGGTCAACAACCAAAACTTTCAAGAAAATCACCAAATGCTGAAACTGGCATGATGCGGTCGCATCATGCCTAAACCATGCGACCGCAAGGCTCTGTACTTCAGCATCTGAACATTTTCACTTGCTCTCAGCATCTCAATGCGAGCCAGCCTCCAAAACCCAATGCGACCGCGAGGTACACTACTCAAACCTCATCTAAACTAGTCCTAAATGATCTCAAACTCAAAGGCAACAATCCTAAGGTGTAACCCAACTCAAAACAAGTCGAAACACTCCCGAAACACATCCGAAACATGTTAAAACATGGCTGGAACTACTCAACAAACGACCAACGAATCAAACACGAATCAATCCCAACTTAATCTAGGATAGAATGAACATGTATTAGGATTGTTTAGACATGGTTATGGCTTGTATACAAGGCCTAGAACTCAACCGAACTTCTCTCGAGATGAAATGAAGAAAAAACAAGCAATGATGTACAACATCAAAACACAAACGAAGCAACGAAGCAACGAAGCTTCTAAACTTCCAACCAAGCACACAACAACTAAGATGAACATTATAAACCCTAGATGCAAAGTACCGAGACTCTCATGAGACTTATTTAGGTGCTATCATGATACGATGAACACTCGAAACATCAACACAAGGCATGCAACGCATGGAAGACCATTATTCTATTATGATCTTAACCAATTCAATGCCAACACGATATGAATGAAATGAAGTCTCAAATATGTCAAGACATATTATAAACATGTTATAATGATGACAAACATGAAATGGGGTTTGGGTTCTCACATCCTCCCCCACTTAAAGGAATTTAGTCCCTAAATTCATACCAGAAATCTCGAACAAGTAAGGGTATTTCTCCCTCATCTCAAGCTCGGTCTCCCATGTGGCTTCCTCAATATCATGATTCTTCCACAAGACCTTGACTAAAGGAATACGCTTGGTCCTCAAGAGTTGCTCCTTGGTATCAAGAATCCTCACCGGTTTCTCCACATAAGAAAGATCGGGCTCAAAGGTAATCTCCTCATAAGTAAGGACATGTGACTCATCCTTTAAGTACTTACGAAGCATGGAAACATGAAACACATCATGAACACCCGATATAGACGGTGGTAATGCAAGTCGATAAGCCAAAGAACCAATCCGTTCTAAGATCTCGAATGGACCAATAAACCTGGTAGAAAGCTTCCCTTTCTTCCCAAACCGCTTTGTACCGCGTCGGGGCGATACCTTCAGGAACACAAAGTCACCAACCTGAAACTCAAGATCACGTCTCCGGTTGTCTGCTAAAGCTCGTTTAATTATTATTGTTGATGTTGTCTCCGGCATGTTGTGGCCGTCGAGGTTTATAAGCATGTGTTATAATTGTAGGAGTAGTTGTTGGGTTCCGGCTGTAACGTCGCCGATGACTTGTTTATATTAAGTTGTTTTTCCGGCCAAGTGTAGCCGAGTTGTTATTCGTATGCAATGTTGCGCCACATGAATTTTGTTATCCTACTTGTGCATGCTTGTGTATCTTGTCTATTTGGACGGCACGATTCGGGATCTCGCATTGGGGTCCGGGTCGGGCCGTCACAGTTGGTATCAGAGCTATAGGTTAGCTGTCGGCCAGGATAGGTTCCATGGCCTAGGTGGGTTGGTTAATTGTGTGTTGATTCTAACGACGAGTGAATTCTTGTAGGAGTCCGATGGATAATCCCAGAAGAGGTAGACCCAGGAGAGGTCCGATTGAGCCCGAGGTAGAGGTACCGCCGCCAGAGAATCCGGTAGTTCCGGATATGGCTGAATTACATCGCAGATTAATGGCTTTTCTGGCAGGGGCAGGCCAGGAAGGTCAAGCAGGGGGAGCAGCACCACCACCACCTCCACCACCGAGACCAAGGACCGACACTACTCTCTTAGAGAGATTTCTTAAGTTAAAGCCTAGCGCGTTCCTTGGAGAACCGAAACCGAGGGAAGCCGAGTTATAGATGGAGGAAATGATCAAGATATTGTCCATGTTGGGGTGTACCGACGAAGAAAGAGTTATGCTAGCAACGTTCAAGTTTAAAGGAGCCGCCGAACATTGGTGGACTGTGTTAAAGGAGAGCTGGGAGATGCAGCAAGTTCCCATTACTTGGGCCAATTTCCAAAGAGAGTTTAAGAATGAATATGTGCCGGACGTAGTTCGCAACCAAAGGGAAAAGGAATTCTATGATCTTGAGCAAGGTAGCATGACCGTGGCGGAGTATTCCATGAAATTCACGAGTGAGCCGCTATTGTACGTATCTGATTCCTACGGAAGCACGGAGAACACATAAGTTTGTAAAGGGGTTAAGAACTAAGTTTAGAAAACAGATTCTAGCGCTTAAGCTCACCGATTACTGGAGTGCAGTTGATCGAGCGTATGAGGTGGAGCAAGACATTGAGGAACATCGGGTCAAGAACAATTCTAGTAGTGCACGACAGACTACTCAGAGCAATAATCAGGGAAATAATTCTGGTAATAGAAGGGGATATCAAGGAAACCGTGATAGGCGAAGTGGAGGCCAAGGTAGGCCACAGTCTGGGAAGCAAGGTAACAATACTTCTACATCTCAGGGGCAACAAGGATCGCGAAATGAGACCATGATTTGTTCGTTCTGTCAGAAGTCTGGGCACACATCTGATAGGTGCTGGGGGAAAAATGGGAAGTGTTACTATTGCGGTGATGGAACTCACATGAAAGATTGTCAGAAGTTTAAGGCTAGTCGATCGTTTAAGCGCCAAGGTTGATGCGGTGTGAGGTTGGGGTCGTGATAGGAGGTACTCTTTCTATATTCGATCATAAGGCTCGAGTTCTCATAGATCCAGGGTCTTCGCATTCTTATGTTGCTTCGCACTTTATTGAGAATCTATGTGTATTGCCTCAACCTTTGCCATATTTGCTTGAAGTGTCTACCCCGCTCGGGGAATATATGCTCGCATCTGAAGTGTTTAAATCTTGTGATGTTTTGGTGGGTGACCACACTTTGCATGCGGACTTGGTAGTTCTACCTATACGTGATTTTGATGTGATTCTTGGCATGGACTGGTTATGTGCTTATCATGCTATAGTTGACTGCCATAAGAAGCGGGTTACTTTTTATATGCCGGGTGTGCCTGAGTTTACATTTGTGGGTGATCATGCATCGAGTGACTTGCATTTTATTTCCGCTCTAAGGGCTAGAAAATTATTATCTCAAGGGTGTACGGGTTATCTTGCATGCGTTGTTGATAAGAAGAAGTCTTCGCCGAATTTAGAAGAGGTTCCGGTAGTGTGTGAGTTTCCCGATGTGTTTTCTACCGACCATGTTATGCCACAGATAGAGAGCTAGAATTTTGTATCGAGCTTATTCCGGGGACTTCACCGATTTCTAAGGCACCGTATAGGATGGCGCCCGCGGAGCTTAGGGAGTTGAAAACTCAGTTGCAAGAACTTCTAGAGATTGGCTTTGTTAAACCGAGTGTGTCGCCTTGGGGCGCACCGGTCCTGTTTGTGAGAAAGAAAGATGGGAGTTTGCGGTTATGTATAGATTATCGGGAATTGAATAAGGTGACCATTAAGAATAAATATCCACTACCCCACATTGATGACCTCTTTGATCAATTGCAAGGGTCTATTGTCTATTCTAAGCTTGATTTGAGATGGGGTTACTACCAATTGAAGGTTAGAGAGGAAGACATTCCGAAGACGGCTTTTCGCACTAGATATGGGCACTTTGAATTTGTAGTGATGTCGTTTGGGTTGACGAATGCACCAGCGGTGTTTATGGACTTGATGAACCGTGTCTTTCATAGCTATCTTGATTGTTTTGTGGTGGTCTTTATTGATGATATCCTAGTGTATTCGAAATCTCGGGAGGAGCATGAGAAACACTTGAGGATTGTCTTGTCTATTCTTCGGGAGAAACAACTTTACGCAAAGTTTAGCAAATGTGCCTTTTGGCTTGAGGAAGTATCTTTCTTGGGGCATATCGTTTCTAGCGCCGGGATAGCCGTTGATCCTTCTAAGGTTGAAGCGGTGATGAATTGGAAGAGACCTAGTTCAGTTACCGAGGTTCGGAGTTTCTTGGGTTTAGCGGGTTATTACCGGAGATTTATTGAGGGTTTTTCTCGGATTGTGACTCCTATGACTAGATTGACACAGAAGAATGTGCCATTTGTTTGGAGCGAGAAATGTGAAGCTAGTTTTCAAGAGCTTAAGAAGCGGTTGACATCGGCACCTATTTTGGCTTTGCCTAGTGGAGGAGATAATTTTGTGATCTATAGCGATGCTTCTAAGGAAGGTTTGGGTTGTGTTCTGATGCAAAATGGTAGAGTTATCGCCTATGCGTAGAGGAAGTTGTCTATTCATGAGCAGAATTACCCGACACACGATTTGGAGTTGGCTGCGATTATTTTCGCATTGCATAAATGGAAACATTACTTATATGGGGCTAAGTTTGAGATTTTCACCGACCACAAAAGTTTGAAGTATTTGTTTTCCCAAAAAGAGTTGAATATGAGGCAAAGAAGATGGATGGAAAAATTAAAGGATCACGATTGCACTATTTTGTATCATCCGGGGAAGGCAAATGTAGTAGCGGATGCCTTGAGTAGGAACGTTTACATGTCTTGTATGATGGTGAGAGAATGGAAGATGTTGGAGGACTTGCGAGATTGGGGTCCTAGTGTTTATGATAGAGGTGTGATTTTCGCAAATGTTCGTGCTACGCCAGTTTTATTTGGGAAAATTAGAGAAGCGCAAGGGAGTGATCCGGAGTTGAAGAAAATTATTGATGGGTTGGCTGAAAATGTATCGCCTGATTTTGTGATTAATAGTGAGGGTACTTTGACATTTCGAGGTAGAATTTGTGTTCCTTCTAATACTGAATTGAAGAGGTTGGTTCTTGATGAGGCTCATAAAACAAGGTATACCATTCACCCGGGGAGCACGAAGATGTACTTAGATTTGAAAAGACAATTTTGGTGGAAAGGCATGAAGAGGGAAATGCGGAGTATGTGTCAAAGTGTTTGACTTGTCGGCGAGTTAAGGTGAGCATCGAGGCTGCTTGGGGATTTCTACAACCACTTGAGATTCTGAATGGAAATGGGAGTTCATTACTATGGATTTTGTGACAGGGGTTACCACGCCTTGCGAGAGGATTTAATGCGGTTTGGGTTATAGTTGATGATTGACTAAGTCTGCACACTTTATTCCGATCGCGATCACGTATTCATTGACCCAGTTGGCAGCCTTGTATATTCAGGAGATTGTAAGACTTCATGGCGTACCTGTGAGTATTGTGTCTGATAGAGATCCGAGGTTCACATCTAGATTTTGGAAGTCGTTGCAGGAAGCTTTGGGGACAGATTAGACTTCGATCAGACTTTTCATCCATAAGCGGATGGTCGGTCCGAGCGATTGATTCGATTTTGGAGGATATCTTTGCGAGCTTGTGCCGTGGATTTCAAGGGAAGCTGGGATTCTCACTTACCTTTAGACGAGTTTGCGTATAATAACAGCTATCAGTCGAGTATCAAGATGGCGCCGTATGAAGCTTTGTATGGGCGTAAGTGTAGATCGCCAATTTGTTGGGACGAAGTTGGAGGCGGCGAAACTTTGGTGTTAGAGTTAGTGCAACTTGATCGGTTGAGGCGTGAAGTTGATTAGAGATCGATTGCGCACCGCTCAAAGTCGACAAAAGAGTTACGCGGACAATCAAAGACGGGATCTTGAGTTCCAAGTGGGAGACTATGTGTTCTTGAAGGTAACACCGAGGAGAGGTACGAAGAGATTCGACAAGAAAGGGAAGCTTACACCGAGGTACATTGGCCCATTCGAGATTCTTGAGAGAGTTGGGTCCTTAGCGTATCGTATTGCATTGCCACCTTCACTTTCGGAGACTCATAATGTCTTCCATGTTTCCATGTTGCGAAAGTATTTGAAAGATGAGTCCCATGTACTCGAGTATGAGGAAATAACGTTTGAGCCGGATATGTCATATGTTGAAAAGCCCGTGAAGATTTTGGATACCAAAGAGCAAGTGCTACGAACCAAGAGAATTCCCTTAGTTAAAGTTCTTCGGAGAAACCACAACATTGAGGAAGCGACTTGGGAAACAGAAGCGGAGATGCGCGAGAAGCATCCACATTTGTTTGATGAACTTGGTAAGAATTTTGGGACTAAATTCCTAAAGGAGGGGAGAGTGTAACACCCCGTATTCTTGCATGTGCATTGTATGCTTGTCTTCTTGTTTTCTTGTTGTTTGAGAGCATGTTTACTTATTTTATAAATGTTTTAGAAACATTCATAAGTCATTCATGAAGCCCTTAACATGTTTAGAATCATGTATGCTTGTTTGTTGAATCGCCGGTTCGATTGCCTTGGTTTGGCCTTAGCGATTTTTCCCCTCGTTGCTCGTTTAGCTTCTATTTCGTCGTGCGAAGTGTTCGTTGAGTTCTTGGCTTTGTACTCAGGTCATAACCATGTTGAAATAAGCCTTTTTCATGTCCAAGTTATCCTAGTTCGATTGGTGTTTGATTGGAGTTTGATTCGTTAATCATTCGTCGCGTGATTCGAACCTTGTCCTACCTTGTTCCGATTGTTGTTCGGGTGTGTTTCCGACTTGTTTTGAGTTAGGTTAGACCTTAGAATGGTTGCCCATAAGTTTGGGACCATTTAGGACATGTTTAGGCCAAGTTTTGAAGGTTCAGAAGCCCAGGCGCCCGCACTCCGCCCGCCAAGTCTTGGGAGCAATTGCAAAATGATCAGAATTTGGAGAAGGCCTCTGCAGTTGAGGCGCCCGCCTGGAGATGTTGAGGCGCCCGCCTCAACATCAGGAACACTTACGGGATTTTTTTCCCCTGTTTTGAAGTTGAACGATTTCTACACCTAAACCCCCTATCAAAACCTTTCCTAAACCTCCCTAACCCTCCTTGATTATGTCCTAACTTATCTAACTTGTTTTAAGGATTGATTAAGAGTGCATTAGTGACCAATTTAAGCCACAAAAATCTAATTCTAGAGACCACAAGGTCTTGACACTTGTCCCACTCAACATTTAACCTCTTATAAGCCACAAATCAGCCATTTGACTTCTCATTTGTTGAGAGCATTTCCAAAAACGTGAGAGAGAGTTCTTGAGAGTTCTCCCATGGCTTCTTGAAGCTTTGCCCTTGGTCTTCCCTCATCCATTCTCCATTTGCTCAAGCCACCTTCATCAAAAGTGTAGAGCTCGAAGAGAAGATCGTTTTCAACCGATTAGTTTCTTTCTTTGCTTTCTTTGGTGTAGAACACTTGTAAGTTACTCTTCCTCTTCTTCTCTTTAGTTCTCATTGACCCTAAGGAAACAAAGCTTTTGATGTATGAGGTCAATGAGGACACATATATGCTTCCTATGCTCTCTTCTTGTGTTTTGAAAATATGAACTTGCTAGGAGCATGTATAGGATGATTTCTTGCCTATGGAAGTTTATAAAACTCTTTCATCTTCTCTATTTAAGGTTTTGATCATGTTAGAAACATGTATTATATATGCTGCTTGAATAAGTGCAATATGTGAATGCCCTAATTTGAGCCTACATTGTATGTTGTTAAGCTATTATGTGTTCTATCCTCAAAGTTGAACTCTATGATGTATGTGAATCACATTGCAATGCCTTGGTGAATTTACAACCTTGTTGAACCTAGAAATGACCTAGGTTGGGTTATGAAGCACATAGCTTCAATTTCTCCAAAATTGGGAATTTAGAGAAAAGACTCAACGGAGTCGACTCTAGGGAATATTTGAACATATTGAACTCTAGTTTCAATCCCTACGAAGTTTGAACACCGTTTGATTTGGTTTACTCGAATATGAGCTTGGTTTAATTGTTTACAACAAGTTGTTATGAAAGATTGGTTTTGAGCAATTAATTGTCTTGACATGTTTTTATGGTAGAGATTAATACCCTACTTGGTTGGTCGAGTTCGCTCTTGTCGAATTCGATCCTTAATTGGTTTAAGTCAAGTAAATATCTACTTGTGCATCACATTGAGTCCAGCTGGCATTATTTGGTTTGTTTATTAAGTCAGGGTGGGACGATGCATCGCCTTCACGAATTATGGGATTCGTGCTCGCTATGGATCGCCGCACCTGGGACTTCACACACACCTCCACTGTGGGCCGCAGTGGGGAAGTAGCCCCTTTGCCTTAACAATACGTGCCGCATTGGCTTGCTATCTAGATCGAGCGGGATCTCGATAAAAGTCGATGTAATCACAGAACATCGATGTGGCACGAACCAGTAACAGAATGTTTTGCAGGAGCTACGAAGCGGCCGTGACTATATCATATCCTACTTGTATGATTTATTTTACGCACTTATGTGAACAATGTGCTAAGTGCCTGATCGATGTTTTATTTAATCTTTTTCCTTGCAAGTGGACAAGACTATTATAGAATAGTTTTGGGAAGCAAGGGTCGAACCACAGAGATTTGGATTTGATTATAGTAAATTTAACTAATCTATTAAAATAAAGCAATTAATATCTAATGGGGTTTTTTGGTTTTTATAAACTAAATTAACTAGAAAGCAATAAAATAATCTAACTAACAAAGCATATAAATATGAGATAAATCAAAGATTTGTAAATTGACTAGGAATTAGGATTCACTTGTATCTATTCTATTGTTTAATTCAAAATAATTATCATTCAATTTCTTGGGTTCGTTCACAAAAGATAGATATAGCCTGTTGAACAATTGGTTCAGCCTCCATCCCCGCAAAATTCATCCATTCTATATCCTAAGCACAAGAACATGTAATCTAGCTGTCACCTAGATTATGATCTATCTGTCACCTAGATCATGTATGAACCTGGCCCTAACTTATCACTCTCGTGCATCGATAGGTCCAATTTATTGTGATGGTGAGCCGATTATGCGACATATGCATATTGGTCATGCAGTTATCCGCACCTCTAGGCCTTTATTATTTGCGATTACATTCATTTGTTCAAAGCGAAATAATAGAGGGATTGATAATCACCACAATCAACAAGAATTAAAAGAATAAGAATTAATATAAAACAATAGATTCGATACAAGTTACCTCCAATTCCTGGATTATGGAGTTAGCTCTCCATAATTGAAAATACAAAACCTTGAATCATTCTTGAAAAATCTTTCTTCATAGACAAAGAAAAATAATACAGAACTTCTCTCCCTTTTTTCCTAACTAAAGGGATCTATTTATACCTAATTAATCCTACAACAAGGAGGAAAATGAGATACATTATAATTAAAACACTAAAAAGAGTTAAAATGGGATTTCACGTTTCCCAAGACAATTGGAACACAATGAAAGTGGCGGCTGATTTTCTTTGTAAAAGCTGATTTTCAGCTTTTGGAATTTCAAGTTTTCAGCTTTTGCAGTTTGGTCCCTGAAGTTCTTCAATTCAGCATAAAATGTCTATATTTTGCACAATTATTCCAAAAGTCCCTGAAACTATAAAACAACACTAAAACACATATTAGACAACAAAAACCTCGAGAAATAGCATAATTTAAGCCGGAATAATACCTAATAACTGCGTATAAAATACAGTTATCAAATACCCCCAAACTTAAACTTTTGCTCGTCCTCGAGTAAAATAAAACATATAAATACAAAACTAAACTAAATTAAAAATTAAACTAAACTAAATTAAAGCAAATAAAATATTTTTTTCTTTCATAAGTCAAAATATCGGCATGGTACCACATAATGCCTCAAGGAATGATAAATAACAACACATAATCACAAGTTTAGGCTTTCACTCAATCATCATCAATTATACTTGTACATCTCCATGTGTGTGTGTGAACCATTAATTGACTATATCCAAACTTAGAAAGTTTTATCAAGCTAAGCACAACATTCATTCCCAAGAATATTTAAAATAAAAACGTGTGCATCACAAAACATGTACATACCATCAATACCCAGTTAACAACACGAAGAGAGATCGTGCTAGAATTCAAGTGCTTATACATCCATCCCATGCACTAACTATGTATGAAATACAATGCTCTCAAGTCCCAATTACTTATAATAGCTGAGATTATGCAAATACGGTGAGCTATATAAAGATGTGTATATAATTCAAAACATGGGTCAAATCAACAATGCTTCCAAACCATGTCAACTAACACAAACAAATGTGGCA
Source organism: Codonopsis lanceolata (assembly GCA_013146195.2). NCBI lineage: Eukaryota > Viridiplantae > Streptophyta > Magnoliopsida > Asterales > Campanulaceae > Codonopsis > Codonopsis lanceolata. The sequence continues at coordinate 77,021,227 of CM028384.1, read as the reverse complement.
ACTAGATCAATATGACTTTATTAAGCTTATAATGTAAGGCCAAGGTGAGGGGTAACAATAAAAGGGATAAGAAATTACAAAGTGAGAGAGTAAGAATATTTCCCTTTTTCCCATACAAAGCACTCACTTTCCTTCAACAACCCCCAAACTTGAACTTTTTGGTTGAAGAAAGTATCAAATCATCATAAAGATTTTCTCCCAATGATCCTTTTCTTTGCTTTTTTTTTTTTTCTTCATATTTTTTTCTTTTGAAGGGCATGTGCAATTTTGATTTTCGCACCCTTTTCATTTTTTTTTATATATTTTTTTTCTTTTCCAATACAAGAACTCATTGGTGCTATTTTTGAACTGCATCAATCACCATGTAGACAACATTCCCAACCCAATCCTACTCTCTCAAGGGGTAGGCAAAAGTGTATAAGCTTTAGGGTTAAGTTAATGTGGGTAATAGAAACGATGTCGAATGGGGGTCGATGTGTGCTTAGCACACGCCATTCTTTTTAATAAAGCTCAAAGGGGACACTAGGGATTAATATATAATAGGGATGGTAAGATAAAAAGGCTCAAACGTTCCAAAGATGGCCTAAATCATATCCTAACTGCCACAATGTTCATGCTTCGTTTTCACAGAAATTCAACAAAGTTTAAAATCATTCCCTAACTCATAGTTTAAAAAAAAAACGAGCTCCACAAGTATTTCACATAAGCTTTCGCTAGAAAAGAGGTAGGGAAAATCAAGACTTAAATGCACTCACGGTTCGAAAAGTGTACTTGAGATATATTAGCAAAAGAAGTCTAACAAATCTAACTTAGCATGTAATCAACCCTAAGTCGCAAATATAATGCAACAATCATGTAATGACGGCTGTTTAAAATGTTCATGATCACAAAAATAGCAAGGTCCAAAGGGAATGCAATGTGCACTATGAACTCAATAAAAATATCCAAATTCTTTAATAAATCAAGTCATGGTATTTTTGTGCTCAAAAAAAAAATTTTGGAGATATAAAGTTCCATCAACTAGACCAAACTAAGGCTCACAGACAAGTTTTCATGCATCATTATTAACAAACATGTTATCATTGGCAGAAGTAACCACACCAATATTAAAAACTCAGAAAATTTTTAAAATTTTCTAATATTTATTTTTTTGAAAATTTTCAATTTTTTTTAATTAAAATAAACTAACTACTAAAACTAACAAAAAGAAAATAAAAACTAAATTAACTAAAAACAGGTAACACAACTCTTCTAAAAAAAATATCATCATTTAGGCACAAGGCAATTCACACCCCCAAACTTAAATTTCACATTGTCCTCAATGTGAGTGAAATATAAACTCGGGATAAAGAATACATCAACAACATTGGGATTGCACAATAGTCAACACCATCTTAGATCACCAAAAAAAATTTATCCAACTGAAATTTTCTAAATAAGCATCAAGAAACTATTCTTCCAACCGACTTAAACAATTTCATAATCAAAATTTAATTTCCCAAGATTAAATTGTTAGAACAAACCCTCAACCACAATGCAATTCGACAATGTCACCAACTGAAACAAGTATAACCAGAGTATACTTATCAACATAATTCCAGCGTAATATTTTGACGGAAACATAGTTCTAAAGGAGAACATATTTCCGACTAATTAAAAAAAACAATTATATTCCAAGCCGAAAATATCATCTCTCAATTCAAGTTGTTCCATTCCAAATTACATAGATGTACTATAATATAGAAATTAAATTTGTACCTAATCCAGAAGAAATCTGATAGCAACACTTTTCAAATTTGTCACAACCAAAAAGAGATATAGCATCAATTTCTAGCTCCATACCATTTACTGTTTAAGAATCCAAAAGAAATTTCGAGAAATTTACTTTAAGCAACACTTCCCCTTAGTAAATTATAAACAGAGAACCACCTTAATTTAACTAAGAATAAGAGTGTACATGGCTGCCTATCAGACACACCAACATCAAATTACCAACAGGGGATCCAGATTTTTCAAAAAATTAATTATCAAACTATCTCTGTCCAATAATTCACAAGAAAATTGCAACATTTAAATCTGGGAATTGCCTTGGGATGGCAATTGGGGCAGAGAGATGGGAGGATGGCTGGGTAGATTTGGGGCGTGACTGGTAGGAGGAGGGCATGGCCGGATCTGGCAGAGAAAATAAAGGCAGCGCTGGAGAATGGGATTGGAGAGTGATTGGGGTTGAGAGGCGGCTGTGGAGAAAGGTTTGGGTGATTTGAGCTGGGTTTGCCAGGGGCGAAGGGAAGGCTCGATCTGTTGGGCGATGAAGACTGCGCCGATGAGAAGTGGCTGGATGCAGGGGGCGGCAGAGTTGACTCGTGGAGATGAGGATTGGGACGGCTGATTGATGGAGATGCAGGATCCGGTGAAGACGGTGAAGGGGCTGGGCCGATATGGGAGATGGGCGGCTTCGTTTGGGTTGAACTGGTAAGAGGAGGGGAGCGATTTGACGGCTGGGCTGATATGATAATTCGCCGGCCATGG
>CM028384.1:76921909-77018598 GCA_013146195.2 Codonopsis lanceolata | reverse complement strand
GCCACATGTCTGAATGGCGGGACCCGAACGGTCATTGGTAAGCTCCCTTCCCATGTATAGGGCCAGGGAGGTGTGCAGGATGATTGCTGCTTCCAAGCGCCGCGAATCCGATCCGGTGGTAAAAAGTTCTATAAAGGCCCGGCATCACCGCTTGGCTATATTCCTCGGGTGGCGAAGGAAGAACCAGGATCCCCAGTGGCGGGCGACCAGACCCATATCCGGTGAGCCCGATGATAAAAATGACGGGTCAGTCGATATCGGAATAATTAGTCAGGGGAAAGAACTTGCAGCGATTCCATAAAAGGAAGGATCATAGCGACTCAGAAGGCACGGGGAGCTGGATCCAAGAAAATGCTCTTCGACCACATATGGATAGAGAATTTGCCGGTGAGGGCAATTCATTCGGCTGACAAAAGCGATCGGGCAGTGAGTCTCTGCCAAAACCAGGAGCGATGTTCGGCCGGCGATCCGAGCTGTAATGCTAAGTCTACGACCAGGCTCATCCTTAACCGGGTAGACCGACTATCAAATATCTCCCTACTAAAGCAGAAAAGAGTGCTGTTAGTCTACGCCGCTGATAGTCCATGTCATCTTCGATATATTCTGTGAAGGCTTCAGGAAGAACCATCAAGTTAAAAGAATCCCCATTGAAAAATCCTGGAGTAGCCCGGCGGGTAGAATGGAAAAGTTCCCTAATAGCCATGTACGGACGCCTATTATAGGCAGGTACCGCGATCTGACGAGTAGGTGCCACTCCAAGCATATCACAGAACTCTTCAAAGGTGGGACACATTTCGTTCATGCCAAAAGTTAAACAAGTGATCCGTAGAGACCAAAACCAGCTGCTCCCTCGGCATGTCCCAATTGATTATAACGTTCCGCCAGGATAAAGAGCACCTGAACCCGAAAAGATGTTCGAACAAATCCCTTTCGTCAGATCGCAAAGAAAGGATCCAAAAATCTAGAGCATTTTCATAAACTTCAATCTCCAGAGCTGTCGGAATGCGGGCGGCCATTTATAAGAGATGTGAGAATTTTATCGTGGCTGAAAGAAGCTATGGCAAGCAATGACAAGAGGCTGGCAAGTTTAGAAAGAAAGAGCAAAATGAATTGGCGAGGAATTGATCTCGTTTCGATCAGAATTTATACCGCAAACGGAGGAGACGGACAATTCAACGCACAGTGCCCAAATAGTGACGAAAATAGTGTCCGAATAGGAAAACCATGGTGCCACCAAGAAGCCTCTTGGTGCCGCACCATGGTCCTCATTGGCGGCACCGAAAATGTTCACTGTGCAATGTAAATTCCGCCCGTATCACGGTTTGGTGTTCAGAGCAATTTCTTTGCTCTGCGTCGATCATGGAAGGAAAAGAAGACCTATAAAGGAAGCTACGACCCGCGGACTAACAACCTAGCCTTGCCAGATAAATAAGAGATTCGACCATATTTCCGTTCAATATCACGAAATGCCCGCTCTTATCCAAAGGTGTATTCTTAAAATCCCTTTTCAAAATACTGCGTGCCATTACATTTAGATGTTTGGTATAGTTTTATTTTCTGTGTGACGTGAATTATTTTTGAATTTATTTTTGCATGTGTAACATATTGCATCATATACCCTATATTGCATTATATCATAATGTTTGTACAGGTTTCTTTTACAAAATGCAAAAATAAAAAAAATGCAAAAGAAAAAAAAAGAGAGATACTAATGTTCGCAGGAACCCAAGACTAATGTGCTCGGAGACGGCGGCAGGAAAACCACCACCCACGACCACAGGACCGTTGCGAATCCTCGACCTCTGCCCGGCGGCGAGTTGACATCATCATCATCAATCATCATCATCATCATCGTCGTCATCTCGGCGTCGGGCATTGGCTGCTCCCTTGCAGAAAATTCATCGGCCAACCGATCGACTAGCGTCTTGAAAGCCCCAGCGGTTTCTTGTAAGTAGACACGTTCACCTAAAAAATGAATAAAAAAAGAAAGAAGTATCAATCTCGAAAAAAAAAATATAAGAAAAAAATATATGAATAAATAAAAAGAGACAATAAAGGTGGATGTGTCTATGCGACTCCCCAATCTCGGGGAAATCCTCCGGGATGACATCAACTTTGGATAATCATCCGCCCCATTCATCTTGGGAGAAAATATCAGAAAAGCTCTGTATTTCCTCGAAAAGATGACATAGTAGTAGCGAGAATGCCGTGGGCTCGAGGCGGGAGGGGATTCTAATCTCGTCCTCGAGACATCACTTGGCTCATCACCGGTCGGCAGTTTTCGAGCTCTATCACCCAAGGGGGCCAAGGAGGCACCACTGGAGCCATTAGAAAATATTGAGTCTTGACGATTCACCCGCTTCGCCCATGTACAAAGAATCTACCATGATGGAAACCATCAATATCCGGCAGCGGCTGAACGTCAGAGTAGTATGATAATGACCCTCCAGGCCTTCCCAGGGAAGAAAATGCACTGAGCCAGGACTGGAGCCAACAATTCGCTCCAGCACTCTTCCCCTGGTTTTGCAACCACCGTCGTCGCTCAAATCGACCCTATTCTTGTCAACATATTGGGACACGTCACAATTTGGTTTGGTAGACCCGTTGGATGAGGCGCCCGCGAAAATCTAAAGAATGAAAAGCCAGGACACGCACAAAAAAAAAAAAAAAAAAAAAGGGAAGGAAAAAAATAAATATGTTGTCAAAAAAAAAAAATGATACATAAAAAAAGATGCATAAAAAAATGAATGAATGAAAAAGCAGGAAAAGGCATGTACCTCCCACGCCGGGGCAAACCCATTCAGGGTCGGTGAATCATTCCGGCTGGCTCTGTCCATGGAAGCATATAATTCAGCCAAACCAGCCTGTCCCCAATCATAAGCAGGGATCCGATCAAAGTCCGTAAGGCAAGCTAAGACGGAGGCTCTCGGGGATGAAGAATTAGCAAAAAGTGATGAGCCAGAAAGAAAAAGAAAAAAGCTCGGGCCACTCGAGTAATAGCGGCCTCATCATCAGGTGGTACCAGCCCGGCATTATTAAGAAGCCGGTGTCGAATCTTTGCTAATATAAACCTCATCCGAAGCGATTTGAGCGAGGTTCAAAGCCCGGGAGGTCTATGATCTCCCTCCCTACGATGTCGGAGAGTAAAATCGAGCCAAGGTCTCTATCTTTGGTAGGGATTCCTGTAATTGCAGCGAAATAACAAGAGGTCATGGTTGCCTCCCCCCAGCTGAAATGAAAAGTGTGGGTGGTGTCCCACCAGAAGTCCCGAAGCACGTCGAAAATAGGGAGGAAGCTGGTAAAATGAGTAAAGGAGTGCAAGAAAGGTCTTTGAAGCCGAACCCTCTACCCGGCAATTGTGCGACTTCGGGTAACATGTTAAAAATTTCGCCACATCTCCATATGATACAGAACCTATCAAACTTCTGCGAACACGAAAGAAAAAAAAAAAGGTAAGTTTTCTACCCTTATTTCCTTTTCTGTACAGTTCTTAAAATAAATAATAAACATATCGCATGTCTTATACTTCATGATTTTTACAATAATTTTTTTTTAGCAAAAGTAATAAAAAAAATCTTGTTCATAAAAAAAAAAAAAATAATAATTCTTTAAATTGTCACATACTATTTTCATACATGTGCATAAATTTACGTGTAAATAAAAATTATTCTTTTTCAAAATCCATATTAAAAAAATCATAAAAAAAAAACAATTCATATATGTAATTAATTTTGCATCTTAACGTACATATTATAACTGCATTTGTCATGAGCATAATAAAATGTGAAAAATTCATGCATCATCTCATACGTGTTCTACATTGCATCTGCATCAAATAAAATAATTCATGCATTCATATTGTGCATTTCATTTGTCCAATAAGCTGCCATAGAGGTACAACAAAAAGAAGGTAAAGTACCACCAATCATCAAAATAAATATCTTTGTGGTATTTACTATACCCCTGCAACATTTGCATGCTAGGAAAATAAATCTAAGGGCATGAAAAATATCTGTTTTGTCCCATTTTTATCCGAAAATATGCCCAAAAAGTGTTTCGGAAAAATTAAATTTATACTCCGAATATTCCGTTTCGCGATTCTATTGCATGCAAAAATGTGATTTAGTGTAAAACATGCATCATATAGCCTCATTTGCATTTAGAACATAAATCATGCATAGTAGGGTCAAATAGTGACCACTATTTCAAATCATGCATCGCAAAAATAAATCATAGAAATTACATACATTATCACTCAATTACATCATTTAGGCATAAATAGGACATGCATATGCATCACTAACAAAGTCAAGAGTGCTCCAAAAGTCCCAAACAGTGCAGGAATTTAGCAGATCTGAAAAATAGCCAGGAAAATTGCTAGAAAAAAGAAATCTTACGGTAGTTAAGGGAAGATTAGACACGTGGGTGTCCCGATCTCATGAAGGTTGCCCCGTCATCCTTAGAATAAGTATAATTGAGCTGTTCGAACCAAGCTAGGAGGTTCTCTCCTCCTACCACATCAGGCGCATCGGTGCTTTTCCCTTCTGGATCGTGAAGAAGAAGCCATCTGCTAAGTAAAACACTGAAATTGGCGGAAGAAAATCGAGAAAAGGAGCAAAAATGGAGAAAAGAAAAAAGAAAGAAGCGTGACACGAATGGCAAAGCGAGAAATGAAACGAAGAAAAGAAGAAGAGGAGCAGTTGCTCCTTTCTCACTCACTCTCGTCCATATTAGGAGGAAAAATAGAATTTTCCCTTTTCCCCCTCCAAAGTTTGAAGCTGCAGCACTTTAGTCCTCAGATTTCAAAGTTTCCAAAATGATCCCTGAGCCTAACGGAAAGTTAACAAAGTCAGTATTGTTAACCAAAATTTGCGACCATTCACCAAAGGACAAAGGAAATGACATCCCAGCAGATCAAAAAGAAAAAAAAAAGAGAAAAAAAGAATCAAAAGAAAAAAAAATCAAAAGAAAAGAAAAAGAAAAGAAAAGAAAAGAAAAGAAAAAAAAAGAAAAGGAGAAAAATCAAATGAAAAGAAAAGAAAAAGAAAGCAAGCAAGAATAAAATCGACATCGGTAGAACTACGTTTGGTGATTCATGAAGGATACGTGGCGGCCTACATCGGTGGTCCGACCATCACAAAAAAAAAAAAAAAAAAGAAAGAGAATTCCCGACAAGAGTGGCGAAATGTCAAAATCGATCGGATCGCGGCACCACCGCAAAAAGTAAGTCAGTCAGTATTTCTACCACGACTTTAGAATAATTCCTTTTTAGGAAAGTTTGTTAAAAAAAAAAACTTTGCTTTGTTTTTCAAAATAAAAAAAAGACTCTTTTTCAAAATGAGTTTTGATTTCAAAAACACAAAAAAAGAGGAATATTTCAAAAACACAAAAAAGATGAATATTTCAAAAACACAAAAAAAAGAGGAATATTTCAAGAAACAAAAAAAAAGAGGAATATTTCAAAAACACAAAAAAGAGAGGAATATTTCAAAAACACAAAAAAAAGAGGAATATTTCAAAAACACAAAAAAAAGAGGAATATTTGAAAAAACAAAAAAAAAGCAGGGAAAAGAAAAAAGAGGAAGGAAAAAGAATGTTTTCCACTTCACAATTTTCGAAAATACTTGAAGAATGATCAATTCGCCGTGCTAGGCGACGGATCTTTAGTCAAGCACAATTTTCTGGATATCTGAAAATTTTCGGGTTATGTCTGGAAACAAGACAGCGATCAAGGCCCAGACATACTTAGAAAATTCTTCTTAACACATTTCAACTACAAGGTATTGACCGGTTGAAATTGTGGTAACAGAAAAGCAATTCGCCGTGCTCGGCAACGAATCTTTAGTCAAGCACAATTTTCTGGATATTTGAAAATTTTCGGGTTATGTCTGGAAACAAGACAGCGATCAAGGCCCAGACATAATTAGAAAATTCTTCTTAACACGTTTCAACTACAAGGTATTGACCGGTTGAAAGGTGGTAACAGAAAAACATTCAAATCTTCATACCGTATTTGACAACGGTTTCGGACCGGAAGAATACGGCTTTTTCGAAATCACAAAAATCTTTTTCCGTTGTGTTCTCGATCGGGCTCGGCCCGAAGAACATGACATCCTCACTTTGGGTGTAGTTTAGGTTTTGGCTTGAACTACGCTTGGTCTGATTTCCTTTAATAGGGAATACGTAGACAGCCTACTTTAGTAGGTCCGACCATTAGAGCACATCAAATTCACATATGCTTAAAACTTCAATAACTTTTTATAACCGACTAAAAATGTCTAGGTTATAGAGTTTGGATAGCATGTTCCTGTGCATTATAACTGCTACCAATTGCATTCTCCCATTCTTAAATGAACGAAATTGGAGAGTCTCTTGTTTATCAACGATGTTCGTCTACTCAGTAAGCCTTAAGGTTACCCGTAGACTCCATCGTTGAGGGGCTCAGACACCCCAATTTCGTACCTGTATGTGGTGACATAAAATATCAAGAATTGTTAAAACTTAACGAATGTCAAGTTGCAGGAGTCAAAAATGCGAAAGGAAAAGCAGAATGCGCGAAACAGTGAACTGTAGGGGGTAAAGTGAAAAATTTTCAAACTTCAAAAGCAGCTTGGTGCCGCCAATGAAGCCCATGGTGCCGCACCAAGGGGTCCCTTGGCCGCACCATGGGATTTCCTGTGCGTCTCTCTCAGATCAAATAGGTACAAGTTTTGAAGCACGCGGTACAAGCGGCTGATGCACGAATGAGAAATCAACAAATGCCCAGCGTGTCCTCATTTCTCACTATAAATAGAGACCCCCGGCCTCTCATTTCACTTGTTCAGTTTACGCGAATTTTTGATCGCAGCGAAGCTCTACTTCTGCGATCTTTCAATACAGTTAGTACGAGAGGTGCGAGATAGGTGAGTGGAAGCCCCTATAGTCTCCAAACCCCGTCCAAACTCTGCCAAAATCAAAACTCATAGGTTATAAGTGATCCCTAGCCTAGTTGTTAGGTATCCACCTCAAATCCCCAGTCCAAAAATCCCAAAATAAGCCGTTACTCTGCCCGAGTAACGAGCTAAAAAAGTCAAAAACTAAGTCTAGGTTCCGCCCAACTAGAAAGGCCAAAACCTACCCAAATAAAGCTGTCACTCTGCCCGAGTTGATAAGCCCAAACTTCAAAAATCAAGCAGTCATTCTATCAACATAACAACAAACACAATCAACAAAAAGACTCCCTCTCCCTGAAAGACAGAGCGAGCACACCGCCGCTCTAAAAGGTAATACCTTTAAGAGCGTATTTTTATTTCATTTGTATTTTTTTGCCTTTTATTTATTTTTCAAAAGTTGTTATTTAAAATCCGGCGCAATGTAGCCAATATAAGCCGTTGTGCTGCCCGGATTATATTAGGAAATATTATGTAAAAGAGCCATTATAATGGACAAATATCTTAAATATGTTTGTAATTATTGGAAGGAGACGGCTGCGAGTCCGTAAATAATGTAGCCACGAATGTATCTGTTTAAATTTCCCTTGTCAAAATAAGACCTTATTTATTTGCTAGATAAATATAACAATGAGCATACTTGACCAAAAAGCGTTTTGAGACCGAAAGGCGAGTTGGGTGCCTAGCACCTTCCCAACTCGTAACTTAGCCTCCGAACCCGCTTTTCTAAAATCTCTGGTTTTCTTTTCTGGTTTTCCTTTATTTTTGCCTCAAAATAAAGGTGGCGACTCTAAAAACTTTCAGATCCAGTGGGGCCTTGCAACATTCCCTCTTTGCACTTTCTGTTCTCCCTAAAAAGGGAGATACAGGAATGGAGGGGTGATGTATTCCCATATCACAGTATCCCTAAACAAGGGATAACTTGATGCGGGAAACCCATAGCTCCCATAGCGATCTGATTGGGCCATAAGGCTATTTTAATAAATCCATAAGTGGGGGCGTCGCAATATCTTTTCTTGCACTTCTCTATTTTCCCCTGAAAGATAAAAGGGGAGAATGAGAATGGAAAGGTAATGCATTCCCATATCCTGTTATCCCCGAAATAAGGGATAACTTGACATGAGGAAACCATTAGTTCCCATTTTGGATACAAAATCCACTCAAGGCAACCGAGGCACATTCCAACGTGCTAACATAGACACTCCTCTCGCACTTTGGATTTCGTCTTCCCTAAACAAGGGAGGGTGGAGCGAGAGCGGTGGTGTCCGCATCCGCCGCATCGCACCTATCCAAGGGCGCACGGGGCGCGGGTCGCACCCCGGGAACCTCACACCTGTACAAACATTTACAATGCAATATAATTTTATATGATACAAAATAAATAAATAAATAAATATGCAGACTCAAAATGAACGCACAAAGCAAAGCTATACCGATATCTAATGGGTAATGGCACGTTGTATCTCATAAACGAATTTTAAAAGAATATACCTTCGGGCTCGAGCGGGCTTCCCCTCTTTTTTTTTTTTTTTTCATGATAAGCGGGGAGAAGAAAATGCAGTCACCTCCTCCTGTTCTTGGCCATATAATTGTTGCAGGGCTACACTTGGCACAAGGCTATTCTCATAGCCACATTTTCTTCGCAATTAGACAGGCGATGAATGGTCGAACCCAAGTCGTCCCTTGTTTCGTGAGGACAATGGCAGGTCGAGATAATGAATAGGACGAGGACACTTATGGTGCTTCTCATTCTGATGAGACTGAGCCTTTTCTGTGCCTTGCAAAAGAAGTATATGGGCCCGGTTGGGCGGACGCCGCAGACATTGATGGACCACCTTGGGGCTTAGGCTGCAAAAGAGGGGATAGTTTCTGGGGAAATAAGGGGAGATATAGGCAATAAATAGATATGTACAGGCAATTAATGTATAACCTAAATTTCCTTAGCAATTATTCCTAAGTTGCACCTTAGGACCTGAAAATTTTATATTTTAGTGTTTTATTGCGAGCTTCCTGTCGTGGTCTTTCTTCTTTTTCTTTTGTCAGTCGAGCCCCCTTGCATGCTGAAGAATGGAGGTAGGATGTCGAGGTTTCAAAGAGTGTTTTCCCTTCCCTTTTTCTCCTGATATATATTTTTTATTTGGCTCTAACTTTTGCCTAGGCTGCCCTTTTGGGTTTTCAGCCTAGCGAGCCCTTATTTCTCCTTTATATATATATATTTTTTTTTTTTATTTGCTCCAACTTTTGTCTAGGCCGCCCTTTCGGGTTTCCAGCCTAGCGAGTCCTTATTTCTCATTTTTATTACTATTTTTTTTATGTTCTAACTTTTGCCTAGGCCGCCCTTTCGGGTTTTCAGCCTAGCGAGCTGGAGAGGGAAGCACTTGTCAGATAGGGTGGCTCAAGCATAATACCTTTTAAGCTCGTTGAGATTGGAGGGCTGAACAATGTCTTCTTTTTCCTGGTTTGTGAGGAGTATGACACCTCCTGACCGGATCTCTTTGACAATATACGACACATCGTGGAAGAGAGTGGTGGCAGCCTTTTGATAAGTAGCCCCAGCATTTTTTTTAGCCCAGACGGCATGACATGATAGCAGTAGGTCCCCCAAGGGGTGGTGAATGAGGTCTTTTCTTGGTCCTCTGCTACCATTTTGATTTGACTATAGCCCAGCATGCCGTCGACAAAGGATCTGATTTCATGAGCAGCAACGGCGTCTACCACAATATTTATATTGGGTAGAGAGAAGTCATCTTTGGGCGACGCCTTGTTGAGGTCGAGAAAGTCTACGCAGATCCGGACCTTCCTGTTGGGCTTGGGAATGGTCACTATATTGGACAGCCAGACTAGGGTATTTTACTACCCGAATGAAATTGACGTGCAACTGCTTCATGATTTCTTTTTTAACTTGTAGTGACCATTCCGGCTTAATCCGGCGGAGCTTTTGTCTGATTGGCCGAGCACCCGAATATATGGGGGTCCGGTGTTTGACTATGGCTGGGTCCAGCTCTGACATATCTTCATAGGACCAGGCAAGTACGTCCACGAACTCTTTGAGGAGATCAATGAGTGCTCCCCTTTCAGAGCCTTGCAGGTAGTTACCGATTTTGATTTCTTTGATTTCATTGTCCAGCCCCAGATTGATAGTGGATAAGTCTTCAGTTGCTGTTGATGAATGATGTTGTTCCTGGTGCTCAACTGACTTTGCAAGCTCAAGCAAATAATTTTTATCTTTTGGGTCCATTTCATTAAATGACTCATTATTATAATTATTATTTAATGTGTCTTTTAATGTAGGTGGAACTAAGGAATAAGCAAAGACAATTAGATTATCATTAAAAGCAAACCGTACAGGGTTTATTACATTATTGAGGACCTGGGGTTTGAGATCCTCAACTTTAGGGAGCGGATCGGTAAATGACCAATCCGTAAAGCTAGGGAAAGGAATAGGGATAATATATCCGAAGCGGTCCACCAGTTCTGCGGGCGTTAAAAGCGGGTCGGTCGTAGTATACTAGTTCTGCAGAGGCTTATTAGAAATAGATTCAAACTCGAGGCGGGGAGCTTCATAATCGGTGCCTCACGCCTATCATACCTGTGAGGCATCGCTTGTCTTTGTCAGAGTGATCACCTCTTTCCAGGTTTGGTTGGTAGGCTCGGACAGATCGGGTAAGGTGGCTAACATCCCCACCGACCCAAGTGGCTTTTTCAATATTGCAAGTTCTTCGGCTACCCAGGATAATGTCCCAAGAGAGCATATTGCAGCTAGGCTCTTTTTTGGATGGGGATGGAAAGAAAGGAACAAGGATATATGGTAATGGGTGCTTATTTATTTCGAACTTGGGTACACAAAAATTTTCACCAACCTCAATCATGTTGATTTGAGGTAGAGGGTTATTGACTATATTTGATCTGGGAGGAGGCTTTTCAATAACCTTCTCATCTATAAGATCCTGGATAGCATCTCTGAGCATATAACATTTATCGGTGAGATGACCACTACAGCGATGGTATTCACAGTACTGGGCATGATTCCAAGTCCTGGGCAGGGGGTTCGGTGGCTTATAGTTTTCCATAGGCTTTAGCACTCCTTGTGCGATTAGCCCCTGTAGGATCACAGACTGGGGGGGCTTGTAGTTCATCATAATGTCGGTTCACCTTGTTCTGATTTTTGAAATTCCTGTTCGGGCCATTATTCCCTCCGACTGTGTTGACAGACATGTCCGCTCCATAAGACCATGGAACAGTGCCATAATTTTGGGTAGGAAAAGTGGCTGATGCATTTCCTACCATATTGACGGCTAGTGTTGGTGCGGCTGCGGCTGTCTTTCCTTTATAGTAACGGAAAGAGCTGGAAGGCGTATTGACTTGTAATTGCTCTGCCCGTATCTCTTCATCTATACGGGTTCCTATCTCCACAATTTCTTTGAAACTGGTATAGGGGAGATACCGCATATGTTCCAGGTAAATGGGCTGGAGGTTTTTGATAAACATTCTGCATGACTCGGTAGGATCGAGTGCGTCAAAGGTCTGAGCCAACTTTCTTTTCCACGATGCGAACTCAGCACAGGTTTCTTTTTCCCTTTGGGTGCACGACTCAAGGTCTCTTTTATTTTCAGGGTCGGTGTTGTCTTTATATCTTTCAAGGAACCCTTCAGCTATCTGGTCCCAAGTATTCATGGTGCCACTATCAGACAACATTAGTCATTGCTTGGCAGCCTCTATTAAGGTGAGGTGAAAATTGGCAGCCATAGCCTCAAAGCTAGCTCCCCTTGACTACATGTTAGTGGAATAAGATTTCAAGTGGGATATAGGGTGTGACACCCCGACCCGGATTCCAATGCGAAACCCCAAGTCGAACCGCCCAAATATACACAAGTAAGCATGCGCAAGTAGGATTATAAAATTCATGTGGCGCAACATCGCATACAAATAACAACTCGGCTACACTTGGCCGGAAAATAACTTAAAATAAACAAGTCATCGGCGACGTTACAGCCGGAACCCAACAACTACTCCTACGATTATAACACATGCATATAATAACCTCAACGGCCACAACATGCCGGAGATAACACAACAATAATATCATAAAAGAGTGTTAAGCGGAAGGAACTGTAGTGAACCAATAATATATAAACAAGCTCGACATATAAGTCTGCACACAAAAGATTATAAGTATCAAGTAATTAAGTTATACTACAACAACAAAATCCCAAGTCAAGTCTAAGTGACTTTCTTCCCATCGTCCTTGCCAAAATAAAAGTCTAACTACCAAAAGTCCCAAAAGAGCAACCTTGAGCTCACAGGCAACCAAACGCGGGTATGGCGAATCTAGCGAGAACCGTCTCCTTGGCTCGGATCTAAGGAAATAAAAAAAACAAATAGGGTAAGTCATAAAGACTTAGTAAGTTACTAAAAATGCATGTTCATGTCATAGCATGGCATTTATCACAATTATGGTGTACATGATCATCATATAGCACTTAGCACATTATTCACATAAGTGTGGAAAGTAAATCATTCAAGTAGGATATGATATAGGCACGACCGCTTCGTAGCTCCTGCAATAAAGTTTGTTAACCCAATATCGTGACTACGATTCTCGTGACTTCACATCGATATACCGAACTCCACCGGCTAATAGCAGCCTATGACGCTTGCGTATTGATATGGCAAAGGGGCTACTTCCAGCTGCGACTACGGTGGAGGGGTGTGTGAGGTCCCAGGTACGGCGATCCATAGCGAGCACGAATCTCTCAATTCGTGAAGGCGATGCATCGTCCTACCCTGACATAAAAATCAAACCAAATAGTGCCAGCTGGACTTAATGCAATGCACAAGTAGATATTTACTCGTAAAGACCAAATAAGGATCGAATTCGACAAGAGCGAACTCGACCGACCAAGTAGGGTATTAATCTCTACCATAAATCATGTCAAGGCAATTAATTGCTCATAACCAAATAATCACAACGGGTTCAATTGCACTTAATTAAACTCAACTTAGACTTGAGTAAACCCGACCAAACGGTGTCCAAACTTCGTAGGGATTGAAATTAGAGTTCAACATGTTCAAATCTTCCTTAGAGTCGACTCCGTTGAGTCTTTACTAAAAATTCCAAATTTCGAGTAATTGAAGCTATGTGCTTCATAACACAACCTAGGTCATTACTAAGTTCATCTAGGTCATAATTTCACCAAGGCATAGCAATGTATTTCATAATCATCATAGAGTCCAATTCTTGAGGATAGAACACATAACAACATACCAACATACAATGTAGGCTCAAATTAGGGCATTCTCATATAGCACCATTTCCATCAGCATATATAATACATGTTTCTAACATGTTCATAATCTTAAATAGACAAGATGAAAGAGTATCACAATCTTTGATAGACATGAAATCATCCTATACATGCTTCTAACCAGCTCATACTTTCAAAACACAAGATGAAGCATAGGAAGCATATATGTGTCCTCATTGACCTCATACATCATAAGCTTTGTTTCCTTAGGGTCAATGAGAACTAAAACAAAGAAGAAGAGAAGTAACTTAATTGTATTCTACACCCAAGAAAGCAAAGAAGAAATCTATTCGGTAGGAAATGATCTACTTTTCAAGTTCTACACTCCTTATGGAGGTGGCTTAAGCAATGGAAGGAAGAATGAAGAAGGACCAAGAGAAAAGCTTCAAGAAGCCATGGGAGAAGCTTGAGGGATATGAATCCCGTTTTTGGAGAGTGAGGGAGAGAAATGAGGGTCAAACTCTTCAGATGTGGTGTATATTGAGTTTAGAAGATAGTGGGACAAGTGTCAACATGTTGTGGTCACTTAAAAGCTGATTTTTGTGGCTTAATTGATCACTAAAGCACTCTTTAATCCACTCTTAAAACATGTTACTAATGTTAGGACACAAGTAATGAGGGTTAGGGAGGTTTAGGTGGGGTTTAGAAAGGGTTTTGGATAGGGGTTTAGGTGTAAAAATTGTAAAGCAGCAAAACAGGAAAAACCAGATTCGGGGGACCTTGCGGTCGCATGGTCCCCAAGGCATGCGACCGCATCCTCTGTGGCTCCTCAACATGTAATTTTCTGGTTATCTTGTGGGGGCAAGGTCATTCCACCTTACGAGGGCAAGCCCGGCAGACCCAAAATGGCTCAAAATTCAACCTAAAAGGCCCCCAAACACTAAGCCAAATCAATGGGGTTTCAAACCCCAACAAAAATGAGTTTAAAACTCATAACAAACACCCTCAAACAATACCCGAACAATCCGAACAAAGGAGGGAAAGAAGGAGAACTAAACAAGCAATTGAACCGGCGATTCAACAAGCATGCAAACATGATTCTAAACATGTTAAGAGCATTATGAATGACTTATAAATGATTATAAAACATATATAGACTAAGTAAATATGCTCACAAGCAATATGAATGCATGAACGCAAGCAACGAATAGCTAGGGTGCCACATAGGGCATCCAGTCCCATCAAATTTTTCTATGTCAGGCATTTTGAATTTTGAGGGCAATACTACTGAAGGTTGTAATGCCAGTGCCCGCGTAGAAAATTCCCCTTTGTTGAGAAGTTTGAGCATCATGATTTTCATATTTTCCATATCGGCCTCTATTTTGGTGGCTGGGGGGGTTGGTTTTTGGTATATACTGGCGGGATTATGGAAAATGGGTTAATTTAATTTGTGGTGTGCAGTAAGGATTTTGGGCTGGATACGGATTTTGGGTTGGTGGATTTTGGGCTGGATAAGGATTTTGGGTTGGTGGATTTTGGGCTGGATATGGATTTTGAGCTGGTGGAACTTGGGTAGGATATGGATTTTGAGCTAGTGGATTTTGGGCTGGATAAGGCTTTTGGGTTGGTGGATTATTGATGGTTTCGGCTGGGCGGCCAGGATCATTATAAGGTAAATAAGTGGTAACTTGGCCGGGCGGGTTATAACTTTGTTGGTCTATATGTGGGTTGTCCTGGATTGGGTCGGTTATGGGAAAAGGAAGGTCATTTGGACTTTGGGGAATATTGGTGCTTGGGGAAGGATATGAAGGATAGGACGGGTAAGGGCTGATATTTGGGTAGTAGGGACTTGGTGGAGGATTTGGATTTGGGGTAGTGGCAGTATTTGGTGGGTTAGTGTTTGGCTAAGGAGTTGGGTTTGGAGGCACATGAGATGTTGATGCTTCCTAGGGGACTGCAGGGGAAGAGTTCACCTCACCACTGGATTTTAAACTCTGCACCAGACTAGCCATTTGGCTCATCGCTGCACCCAACTTTTGGTCTAACCATTCCTGCATTGCCGGAGTCGGGCGTACCACAGGCCCTGTATCTATATTCATAGCGGATGCTCACTTTCTCTGCCATCTTGCTCGGATGCGTATTTTCGAACTAATTACGCCTGTCGATCGATCTGCGATACCCTGTTCGATTTACGCTTATTTCCCGTATCAACCGGCCAGTACTATCTCTACCTTTCCAAATTCGGGCCAGGTCTCTGAGGAAAATGGGTTATGGAGGTATCAGAAGGTTGGCTGAAGGCTTTCTGGGTTTGGAGCACAGCGTGCCTTTATTAGTATTTTATTTATTTATTATTATTGTTTTCCCTACAATTGACCGGATAAGCACCTGCTTTATTTTGACGGTCTCAGGACTTTTCCTGGAACAGTGGATTCTTTCTCTAGAGTATAGGACCAACGTATTCCACCTGCTTTTCGACTCCCCAAGATTGGACTGATCCCAAACGAAGGGCATATACTCTTTCCAGGATCCACCATTCGAAAATAGTCTAGGTCGAGCATCAGAGAATAATAAATCAGCCCCTGCGTATTTTTTTTATGCCCACTTATTATTATTATTTTTTTCATCATTTTCATTTTTTTTACTTGCGCATTTTTTTTACTATATATTTTTTTCTTGACTATATATATATATATATATATATATATATATATATATATATATATATATATATATATATATTTGACTTTTATTATTATTATTATTTTGACAGGGGCTGATTCACGATTCAAAGATGCAAAAACCGGTCGGTCTTTGAAGTATCCTGAGAATCTATATGCAATCTAACGTTGGCTTATGCAGGGGGTAGGCTGGCCATGGTGTAGGGTAGCAGTTCGGAATATACCTATATGCGTGCGCTTGTGTGCGGTAACTAAAAAGCAGTAAAATCTTTATTATTATTATTATTTTAGATATATATAAACAGAAAATAAAAACAGATATGGCTTGTCTTGCTGTTACGCGTGGATTTTCTCGGCTTTTTAGTTTGAGCGCAAGCAAGCAAGCACATCACATTAAGAAATAGAAAGAAAAGTGGGGAATCTATCTATCCCAATTAATTGCAAATTGGTCCTATGTCCCCAAGATAAAATGACAGAATGAATGCAAATATGTACAAACCTTTTGCATAATAAAAATAATAAACGGAACAAAATATATATATATAGGACCGAAAATAAAGCCCCGGCCCTTTTATTGTGTTGCCCGAATTTTTATTGCAAACATATATATAACATATATTTTTATTTTGAAAGTTTTTTTTTTCGAAATTTTTTTTTGCCTCTTTTTTTTTTAAAGAATATTTTTAAATATGCATGTAACAGTTACCGGAATGAAACTGCTGCAAGATGGAGGATCATATCCACAAATATAGGCACAGATGTATAGGAACGCAATATTCAAATGCATAAATTAATATAACAAACATACTTTAGCCAGAAACAAAGAAAAACAAAAAAAAAATTATGAGTCTAGCCCTCCATTTTATTTAAAATAAAACGATCTCCCCAGCAGAGTCGCCACTGTGGGTTCCCGGGACTATGCGCCCGCGCCCTATGCGCCCTTGGTTAGGGGTGCGCATACGTGTGGATGCGGGATATCCACTGCTCTCGTTCCACCCTCCCTTTTTTAGGGGAAGACGAAATCCAAAGTGCGAGAGGAGTGCTGTCTAAGATAGCGCGTTGGAATGCGTCTCGGTTGCCTTTAGTGGATTTTATTAAAAATAGCCTTATGGCCCGTTTTGGATCACTATGGGAGCTTTGGGTTTCCCGCATCAAGTTATCACTTTTTTAGGATATACCAGGATATGGGAATACACCACCCTTTCATTCTCATTTTTCCTTTTTTAATGGGAAAACGGAAAAGTGCAAGAAAGGAGTGCTGCGAGGCCCCACTGGATCCAAAAAGTTTTAGAGTCGCCATCTTTATTTTAAGACAAAAATAAAGCAAAACCAGAAAGAAAAGAAAACCAGAGATAGAAAACGGGTTCGGAGGCTAAGTTACGAGTTGGGAAGGTGCTAGGCACCCAACTCGCCCTTTCGGTCTCAAAATAGATTTTGGCTAAAGTATGCTTATTGTTATATTTATTTAGCAAATAAATAAAACATTAAAAGACAGGAAAATAAAGCAAATACATCCATGGTTACATTATTTACGGACTTGCAGCCATTTCCTTACAATAATTACAAATGTATTTAAAACTATTTAACTATTATTACGGCTCTTTTACATAATATTTCTTAATCTAATCCGGGCAGCACAACGGCTTATATTGTCTACATTGGGCCGGATTTTAAATAACAACTTTATAAATAAATAAAAAAAGTGCCCTTAAAGGCTATTACCTTTTAGAGCGGAGTGTGCT
Source organism: Codonopsis lanceolata (assembly GCA_013146195.2). Taxonomy (NCBI): domain Eukaryota; kingdom Viridiplantae; phylum Streptophyta; class Magnoliopsida; order Asterales; family Campanulaceae; genus Codonopsis; species Codonopsis lanceolata. Next base: position 77,001,004 of record CM028384.1, on the reverse strand, counting down.
CGCCCTATCCTTCTCGGGAGAGGGAGACTTCTATTGCTGCTGCTGCTATGATTTGGGCAGAGTGACGGCTTATTTGTGGTAGTTTTGGCTCACTCACTTAGGCAGAATGACGGCTTAGTTTCGGTGGTTTTGGCCTTTTTTGTTAGACGGAATAACGGCTTATTTCGGGTGATTTCAGCCTATTTACTCAAGTAGAGTAACTGCTTACTTTATGGTTTTTGGGCCAGATAAATAAGGTGGATACCTAACTAAAGGGCTAGGGATCACTTTAACCGGTTGGATGTGTGTTTGGAAGAGGTTTGGCAGGGTTTTGAGGCTTTGGATGGATCACTCACTGTCTTCGTTCTTTCAGCGTAACGAGAACGCAGAAAGATCGCGGAGAGAAAAATGTGCTCTGAAGGTCGACCCCAAGGGCTCTATTTATAGCCTGGGATGGGGATTCATCGGGATTTAAATTTCTTTCTTCCGCGCTTCAGTTCCTTGTACAGTCCGCGGAGAAATTTGCACTTTACGGCAACTGTAGCAACTTGGGATGCACTGTAGATCCACTTTGGGCGCCACCCACATTGAAACTTGGCTCCACCCACATTGAAACTTGGCTCCACTCCCACTTTGAGTGTGGGTGGCGCCAAGTTAGGCTTTTGTTCTTTCATTTTTTGCATTTTAACCCCTGCATTCATTGTTTTGCGCATCCTGCTTTGTCCTTTTGCATTTTCAACCTTGTAACTTGACATTTGTTAATGTTTTAACAGGTCTTGATATTTTATATCATGTCACATACCTGGGGTACGAAATTGGGGTGTCTACAGGTACACACTCTTTCTTGAGCCTAAAACCTCTGTCAAATTGCTTTTTGACTCTCTCACACAATACTTACTCTCACACCGGAGTGATTTCGCGAGGCTAAGCCTTGCACTTCCACTAAGGTCTTCTGTGATCTTAATCAGGTTCAAGGAAGCATATCAAGCCCAAATATCCTACCCATCGTATGGACGTCCAAGCTGTATTTTTGTAACATCCGTTTGGTTCAGTTACTGGGAAATCTTCAAAGTTTCAAGACTTTTTTCAAAGTTTTCTGGTGAGATTCTTGAAAATCTGTTTTTTTGTAATGGCTGGCAAGGGTAGAAAGCATCATGCTACCATTAGTAACCACCAGGCTGGAAGCCAACAAGCTAGCAACAACAATCCACCACCAGGTGATTTGCCACCAAGTATATAAATGAAAAGAAAACACTTTTACCTTAGTTTCACCACACATTGCAAAATAAAAATTTACGTATTTTTTGCAGTGATGGTGAACCTCAAGATTACCACCTAAAGAAAGTCCGACAACAAAAGCTATGACCACCGACTTACCGAAAACTTGTTGGTATGTTTATATTTCCAAAAATATTTCAAAAACTATGTTTAATTTCAAAGCTCGTTTATTAATTTTAATTCGTGATTTAGTTCAACTAACAAACAAATTCGATCTGAATGTTGATTAATTTCATCATCAACATTTTTTTATATCTGAATTTTTTAACATACATAAGTAACTAAAAAATCAGAAATTATCGGGTTTCCATTTTTTTTAGATGTAGATAGTTGTCTCTAAAAAAATTGGTCTTATCTCGATTTATAAATTTTTTTACAATAATAACTTTGGTTATGATGAAATAGAGAAAAAATTCTGATCTTGGTATTATTATTAATTGATTGTATGTGAATTAGTTTTACTTCAAAGTGTGTCTTTATGATTTAGTTTCAAAATCGTTATTTTATTCCATATTTATTTTTTTCTAACCTGGATATTGATGCAAAGAAATTGACAAAAAAAAGACTTTGGTTTTGTTATCTCTCATGTTTCTAATATGCATATTTTTCTTAATATACTAAATAAGAATGTGAAGAGGTTTTGAAATTATTTTCCAATCAACCATAATAATGATATTTTATATTTTTAATTTTCAATGTAAAAAGGGATTTATATATAAATTAGAAGTGTTTCTAAATTTAGAAAGTTACTTTTGACAAGAACTTTCCAAATCTTACTCCTCTCCTTTTATATATGTATATATATATAATAGATAAACATTCGGTGTGACTTTTGATTTCCAAAGGAGGGGTAATGGGGTTTTGGTCTAACATGATTTTTTGGTTATGTGTAGGTGTGTGGAAGTCTTCCTAATTGTACACAACTAGTCTTTGTGCCCGTGCCTATGGCACGGCGCAAGTAGGAGAGGATGTCAGCAGTGGAGAAAAAATTAAAACATTTATTTGTAATTTTATTTAAAAAAAAAACAGATGTGGTACCTTGTTAGATTTTATTTATTTGTAATTTTTTTTAAGGAAACAGAGACGATGCCTTGTTAGATTTTGAGGAGGACAACCAGCTTTGCCCTTATACAATTAATAATCTTTCGTTAAAATATAAACTTTTTTTTAACACGTACACCAAAGGTATTAATTTTTTTAACTATTTTTTTAAATGCGTAACCTGTTTTATTTAATGAAAAATGTATTTTATATTTTATACATATTATTAAGAACGTAAAAAATCGGAAGAATTCCAAATTAGTAATTATACATATTATTACATATTCTTATTTTTAAAAAATAAAATAAAAACAGTTTATCTTTTAGAGTGGTCTTAATAACATAAAAACAGTTTATCTTTTAGAGTGGTCTTAATGGTTATACATATTCTTAGTTAAACCAAAAAATTTCCAAAAAAGATAATACTCATTTTAAAACTCAAACCACCTAAAGAAAAACTCAATAAATTGTGTTTTAGACATTTTTAAAAAATGGTTAAACAAAAAAAGATGAATCCACCCTTCTTAACAACATTAAAAATCGGAAGAATGTTTTATACACTCAATTTAAATTATTATTATCACTTCTATTGATTTAAATTGACTATTTTTCAATTTAAAATTTTAGTATTTTTCTTAATTTTGTAAATAATTATTTTTATTCTTAAATAATTATTCTTAAATATATAGGACAACAATACCAGTTGGAATTATACCAATTCAAAGAGAGGAGGTGGAGAGAACATGTGAGAAGGGGTGTGTAGGGGTTGCTTAACCGCCGTTCAACCACCCTTTGCACATGTGAAATCTAGACAAAATTGAGACCGTATGATCTCGATAAATGAATTATTCTCGACCCCTCATTAGCATTTATCAATTGCACATGTGCAATCCAAGTTGTATTGTAATATAGATTCTTTGAAAGTTTGGTCTACCAAACACTTTTCTTTCCCATGAAAATGAGTACCCATTGAGGAGTAGAAAATAATTGAACTATGACAAAGTGGTTGCAAAATTGTTTATCAGAACACAAATGATAAATCTTATCATTGTATCCTTTAAATTAATCTCCCACAATATTAAAAAGTTAATTTCATTTGAAAAGTCATACTTTGTATTTTAATTTTTTTTAAAATTTGTGCTAACATTCTCTTATTGATCTGAAATATTTGTGAATTCGATTTCGGACAGTCTTTTCTCATTCAATTTATTTTATGCTTTTTTAATGATATTTTTATTTTTAAGTTTATTGCAATTAACATGTGTTGGGTTGATGTGTGTGAGAGAGAATGTTTTTGAATGTTTAATTATACTTTTTGGATACGTTACATATTTTACATCTAATAAAATTTGTTATTTCTTTAGTTTTTTGGATGTCGTCTTTTCTTTGTTTAGTGTACATTTATTGATCTTATCCTTATAAAATATCAAGCATATATTATATATTTGCATCATGTACGCTTCATACACTCACATCCATATTGACACCATGTTATAGGCACAAGTACAAAATCTAATAATATTAATAATGCAACTCGTAGTCAAACTAAACCAATTTTACCATTATTGTTGTAAACCCTTTGATTAAAACCCATTTATAATATTCATGTTTACTACGATTATAATCTATATATCTATAATAACAACCGTGATTTTCCCGCCTAACACTCTAGCCATGCATTGAAAGTTGAAGCATTTTGTTTCCTTACTTTTTCTTTAGTTTTTATGCCAAACATTTAATATTTTTGGATAAGTTGACATGAATATATTTATATATTTCTATGAACTTTAAACACAATCAAACTACTGGTATTCTCAGCACAATTCACAATTTCATGTTTGACCTTTTGTTTTCCATCACTTATTTATAAAGTGTGTGGATGTACATTATGAATGTTTAATCAATCTTATGTGATGTTCAAAAAAAAGTTTGTCACAAAATAAACTTTAGATATTTTGAACCCAAAATTTTTACTATAACTATTATGACTTTCATACCATTCGTCCTAAGAGACATCTACAAACAAAGAAATGTAAAATGATTAGTCACAACTGAAATAAACAACGAAGTTGTTGATATAATAGAATTGTAAAGTTAAATATTTTTGATAAGCATGAATAATGAGGTTAAATTAAAAAAATAAGAAATGTAACAGATAAATTTACCAATTCAGATAAATTCAAATCTAAAAATTTCAGCTCTATATTCTTTTCAAAATAACCTTAAGAAATATGTTTAAAATTTTAGAATATAAAAGATCTCAGACAATAAAATACAATATTTATCTTTAAACGATGTTTTTACTAAATACTTGAATTTATTTTATCAGATTTGATATATTGAATTCTCAAATTATTAGATCTGTATTTTTTTCAAAAAAACTTTTAAAAGTTGTACAACAAAATAGAAATAAAACAAAATGATAGAAGTTCAATTCTCAACTCAGTGAAAAATTAAAATGATTTGAATAATCTGAGGTGAGAGATCGTTAGGATTTCTTACCAAATGTTAGGTGGATGAAATTTTAAAGTGTAGGAATAGACATCAAATGAAATATTCTAGATGAAAGATTCTAGATGAAGGGTTCTAAATGAAGGGTTGTACTTGTTAGACGGTGGATGTTCAATTTGGTTAGTATTGAGGTGATGCATTACTTAAATTAATAGCTTAAAATGACAACTTAGCATGGGGATTAAGGGCAATATGAGATTTTAATGGGCTAGGTTTTATTAAATAGTAGGCCTTAATTTTAGTGATTATCAATGAGGAGAGTTTTTTTATTTCTCATTTTGAAAATAGTAATAAGAAAATAATAGGAGAAATTACTGGCCGATATCTTTTCTCAAACATTTTTTCTCTCAAATCCAACGTTATTTTTTCAACCGCTAAACTCTATTTTCGAAATTTTGTTCCTAAAATTAATGTCCAGATCGTCTCCTTCAACAGCTTCGCCTAACACTTTGGATTCAAAAATCACCATTGTTGTGTAACGAAACGGGGATCGACCTAGAGGAGGAAGAGGAGGAGGAGAAGGAGGAGGTAGAAGAAAGCTTACGACGCAAGAGAAGTAAGAAGAAGGTGTATGACATTTAATCTGGTTCATTATGATTTTGCATCGTGGTACATCAATTTTACAGAACGATGCAAAATTGGATCATCGTAGGTGCATCAATTTTGCATCATAGTGCATCGATTTTCTATTTTGGGATGTGCCAACTAATGTTCCTAAAGACTTTTGATGTACAAGTTTTCTACCATTTTTCCTAATATATCCTTTTATTAATACTATCATTATTGCAAATCCTAGAGAGATATAGTGTGTAATGGATACATAATTAAAGAGAAAGATTGTGTGTAATGAGTATTATTGTCACAACATATTTTACAACTCATCATTAATTACATTTCTTAATCCTTATATTTTGTCCATTACGAACATTTATCCGGGACAGAGTGAGTAATTAAAATTGATGTATCGCGGTGCATAAATTTGGTGCAACGCGATACAAAATCGGATTGAGTGATTTAAATTGATGCATCGCAGTGTAAAAATTGATGAAGAGCGATGAAAAATAGGATTAAGTAATTAAACTGATGCATCACGGTGCAAAAATTGATGCAATTAAAAATTGATGCATTGTGGTGCAAAAATTGATACAATGCGATGCATTTGAGTGTGTAATTCGTAGCGTGCCTTAGGCTCATTAAGGGTATCGTTGTCTTTTCGCCCTCAAAAGTGACTTTTTTCAGTATAAAAAAAAGACAATGAACTGTAGCGATTAAAAACTTTGAGAAAGGGACCGCCCGAATTTACCCCAAAATAATATCATGATTGAATAATTTTGTTGAAATCTTTTGAATGAGATTTATTAAACTCTTTTGATTTATTTAGTCCATATGAAAATAGTAGTATGTCCGGATATTTTTTGTGTTTGTTTCATTAATTTAATAATCTTATATAAATTATGTTACAGAAAATGTTGCTTCTTAGCAGTATAATATTGGAGATTCTAATCATTTATATGTATCGGCGACGGTACATATGATGGTGAAAATGATGGTGTTGGACCAATAGTAATCCAGCCAATGGTTGAAAGTAGAAATCCATCATTTTTGAAGTTTTTTTTGATGATGTGGCATATTTTGTAAGGAAGAGCTACACATGCCCTGATGCATAACGTTGTTGACACTAGAAATGAGTATATTGTTTCTAACAATAATTGAGAAGGAAGAACTTATTTGTGTTCAGATTATATATGCATTGTAGAGAAAAACACAAGTTTGTTTGAAGACATTCATACTATGGAGTTTTTGAATAGTATAACATGTTCAGACTATGAATTAAAACTTAAGATTGGTATTCCGGTAATGTTGAGAAACATTGTCCAAGCTGTAGGGTTGTGCAATGGAACAATATTAATTATTACCGAGCTAGGGAAGCACATTGTTAAAACAAATTTTTTAAATAGAAGCTATGTTGGAGACAAAGTGTTTATATCAAAAATGTCATTGTCTTCATCAGATATGAGGTTGCCTTTCAAATTCCAAATAAGACAATTTACATTAGTAGTATCGTATGCAATGATAATTAACAAAAGTCAAGATCAACTATTTTCGCATGTAGGACTCTTCTTGAACAAACCAGTATCCAGGTAAGTATTCAGGCATGGCCAGTTGTAAGACCCCGAACCTTCGTGTAATTGACCTTATTGCTTTGCGTGTCGTTTAAGCGTAACCTCGCTTACTTGACTTGAGGTAAGAACCTTGATTAATATAGGTAGGCTATATAGGAGCCAATACATTAGTTCCATATGTTCCATAGACCTTGACTAGTTAAAGTTACAAGTCGCATACCGACGCTGTTCGTTACTTGACTCGGTTTAGTGTTTCCTCGCGTAGTTCTTTCGTGAGACCTCGATTGTACTCTTAGTCATTCCTCCACTTGTCTCGAGAGTTATTTGAGTCTCATAAGGCCTTGGTACACAAGTTTTATGCTTGTTTGTTGAATCGCCGGTTCGACCGTGTTGATTTTGGCCTTAGCGATTCCCCTCGTTGCTCGTATTGCCTCTATTTCGTCGTACGAAGTGTTCGTTGAATTCTTGGCTTTATATTCAGGTCTTAACCATGTTTAAACAAGTCTTTTTCATGCCCAAGTCATCTTAGTTTGATTGGTGTTTGTTTGTAGTTTGATTCGTTGATCATTCGTCGCGTGAGTTGAGCCTTGTTCTATCCTGTTCCGGGTGTTGTTCGGGTGCGTTTCCGACTCGTTTTGAGTAGGGTTAGACCTTAGAATGATTGCCCATAAGTTTGGGATCATTTAGGACAAGTTTAGACCAAGTTTTAGAGGTTCTGGAGCCGAGGCGGCCGCATGGCACCTTGCGAGGCGCCCGCCTCAAATGCAGAGAGCAATTGCAAAATGGATCGAACTTGAGGAAGCCTCAGAAGTGAGGCGCCGCTGGGCACAAGTGAGGCGCCCGCCTCACCTGATGTGCAATTACGGGATTTTTTCCCTGTTTTGAGTTTGACGTGAAAAACCTATTCTACCCCCATTTTAATCACTCCCTTTTTCCTTGTCCACAACTAGGAAGGGTAGAATCGTCTTCCCTAACCCTTTATAATCTAAACTCATCCTCTTTCCTCCCTCATTTTTTTTTCATCCACCGTGAGTTCTAGAGAGAGAGGGAGAAGGAGCTTCCATGGGAGATTTGCCGATTCCCGGAGTTCCGGCCATCGGATTGTCGAGCCGCGACCGCCATCGCGAAGCCCTCGCCGAGTAGAGTCTTTCCCCTCGGTTTGTTTTCCACTTCCTAGACGTTTGTGGCTCGATTGAGGTACGTTACTTAAGCCCTAGTTTCTCTCTCTACATGCCTCTTGATGATAGGTTGTTAGAGACGTGTTCCTTGTGATTTATCGTTGTTATACATGTCAAAATGATATGTTTTCATGGATATCAATAGATTTTGGTTAGGGTTTGAAACCAAATGGGTTCATTGAGTATATTGGAATTGTTATGATTTAAGATTTATTTTTGTTGGGTTAGAAACCCGGATAAATTGTAAATCCCGAATTTATGCCTCGAACTAGAAATTGGGACTTTGTAGTTTGACCCAAATGAAGTCAATTAATTATAAAACTTGTTATTTGAACCTTAGGATAAATTTCTATACCTTCTTGTGTTCATTGAATCTCAATTACGAAATTTTGAGAATTGCTCGGGTGATACCAAATTGGTAATAAGATTGATTCTTGGCTTAGGACTCTAATTGAGTCTCTTGAATGATGTTAAGTGCGAGATTATCGCTAGTTCTTGGGTGGTTTATGTGTGAGTCGAGAATGCGTAACTCGAATGAAAGACGTTTTGAATGGGTTCAATTATGAACTAGAACCAATAATACTAGTTGGACTTTTAATGAAGTCCCAAGATTCGTAGGAATGTAATATGTGACTTTACTTGGGAACCTTGTTAACATCCTTGGAAAATCCGGGATTTCTTCGTGATAATTCTCCCTTAGGAAGGATATTTGAATCGTGTATGCCTTAGTACCCTCTATGATGAGAATCTTGAGTTGTCGTAAAGATGACTGAATAGTCATCCAAGTCATGTGTGTGGTGATGGACTTATGAAGTACCATCACATGGTTAATTGATGAATCTTGAGTTGTCTTAAGTCTTCTGTCCTTCAAGAAGTGCATGCTTGATCTTTAGTTCTTAGGGAACCTCGAGGGGATTTTATAATGTTATCTATCTTATGATTCTATGGAACTGAGCTTGATAAGGTTTGTTTGTGAATGATGCATGAACTTCTATGTCTACTTGAGATTATGACCTTTAAGCATATTGTGTGTCTTATCTTCATAATTATCTTCCTATTGAGTATCAACGTGCTTTGATTTATGATTCTATTAACAAATGGAATTTCGAACTTGAAATTGAACTAAGCTTGGTTGGACGATAATCAACTTAGGTTTCCGCCTTTTATACGTGACTTAGTGATTTTGAACTAAGGTTCCTAAATGGAACGAGAACTTAGCTATGCCTCAAACAAGAACCTAGAAAGGAGTCTTGGAACACATATAGTGTTCAAACTCTATTTGATTGGAATTATAGAAATGACTCGGCGAGTCGATGCTAGTGAGTCATTTAACAATACCGACTCAACGATCAACCCCTACGACGTCTGAAATCCGTTTAACTAGAATACTAGTTTCGAGATTCTTAATTTAATTCATGCTCATGCTTGATTATTAGTCGTAAAGAATAACATGCCCACCTGACTTGAATGAGATCGCTATTACCGTGCTCGTCCTTGCTTGATTTCTTAAATAAGTAAATATTACTTGTTTTTCCCAATAAGTCCAGCTGGCATACTTGTCTTGTCCTATCTTGTCTTCCCTGGTTGACAATTCGTCTACCGTTACGAATCATGAGATTCGTGATAGTGATGGGTTGCCGAACCAGAAACGTGCAAACCCCTCCATTCTTGATCACTTTGGAGAAGAGTACCTTGTGTAACCATTAGGGCGCTTGGAATAATACTATCCTTGGTCGATGTACCATCTCGTACATCCGACAACATGTTCTGATTTTATATTGCAGAAGCTACATTGCGGCACCAGATTTATATCATATCCTCTTATATGTGGATTTCTTCTAGTACTTGTGAAAATCAAAGTGCTATCATGAATATGTGCACTAAATGCCTATATATACTTGTTCTTGATCGCTTGACGTTCGTGATAGGCCCGTGAATTGTATGACACGTATGTATGTAGATATACATACTCCTACTTGATTACCCCATGATTGCCTTCATATGTATATATATGTAGATATACATACTCCTACTTGATTACCCCATGATTGCCTTCATATGTATATATATGTAGATATGCATATCCTTACATGATAAACTTCCATGAATGAATTATCTGGTACATAACCGAGTTTATATACCTACGCTTGAAAATCCTATGAGAGACTTGGTATATGTATATTTATAAATATGCATACTTCTACTTAATTATTCTATGAGAGACTTGGGATGTTCTACAATAAGATATACATCCATAATCATGATTATTCTTGTGCCTTGCTCCCTGACTTGTTTGATTGTTTGTGAACAGGGGATTCACCCTGATTCATCTTGGTAGTCTGGTAAAGGAACGATTTTCATACAGTACAACCCGACTTACTGGGTCTTCGTCGTAACACGATATCATTTCCTCTTATGGCAATATTCAATTTATGTCATATTGTTTAGTAGTAACGTACTGGGTCATTATGACTCATCCCGTACTTTGTTTTCTAGTTGCAGTTCAGGAGTCGTATTGAGGGCGCATAGTGCGTGACCGTAGCGACCACGGTTGTTCGAGCTTAATGCGTGTGTTCGTGATTGTTATAGTCGAGATTTCCGAGTAATAGCTTGTGGACTCCTATCTCATCTAGCATCCTTGACTTGTATATCATATTTTACTATTCTTGTGAGCTCGTTGTATTGTAAGGTTATTTAGACTTTACAGTCGGGTAGAATACTTGGGTTTTGATTTGGTTCTCCTTTGGGCCGACGTGTTGTGTCGTTGCTCATAGCCTTGGTTTTATATTCGGTTGTATCCTGCACGGTAGCTTTGGGGCTTTTCTCTATCTTAGTTGTTATCATTGTTGGTTAACCCGGCATGCTTTAGTCGTGGGTAAGTGTTATATCGAGGTTGGTCCCTTCTTTGAAACGCCGAGTGCCGATGGTTTGTCCGATTAAATGTTGCGGCACGCGAAGTTTCTTTTTCTTTCCTTCGTGAGATTTATGTCTCTCTTGGTATCTTTGGCCTTGGTTTCAAGCTTCATAGCTCGGGACTACTTTTCCATGTCGCTTCCGCATACTGAATTTTGTAAACCCGTATTTTTAGTACGGCCTTATATTTGTGTGTAGAGCTTTTGTTAGCTCGACTGTCCGACTCGCACTATTAATTTATAAGTGATTGTCCTCTTCTTGCCTTGTCCCAGCGACGTGACGTTGGGATTCCGTTCCGGAATCCGGGTCGGGTCGCCACACCAGTTGTATCACAGTTTTTAGGGTAACAAACCGTTCTGGGTTGAAGATATTAATATCCGATGAAAATGGAAAACCCACAAATAAGACAACAAATATTGTGTATGAGGAATTTTTCCAAGATCTATAATATTACCAATAAAATGATGTATTTCTATTTAAGTAATTACCTCAAACATTACTTCTCTTCATTTATTCTTTTGATTTGCTTTTTTTTTTTGCTTGAATATTATTTAATTAAAAAAAATTTATCCGTGCGTTTAATGCACATGTGTAAAACTAGTGCATTTAAAGGCAAAAGTGACACCTTTTAAGTTCAAAGTGACACTATCAAAGGAAAAAATATTATTTAATAATAATAATATTTTTTCCTTTGATAGTGTCACTTTGAACTTAAAATGTGTCACTTTTACCTTTAAATGCACTAGTTTTACACATGTGCATTAGCACATCCAAATATAACAAAATCCCTTCAAAATGCATTTGCCAAAAATATGAAGATATATATAATGACAAATGTAATTTGCTTATCTCAAAATTGCTAGATAACCACCGTAACTACTTACAAAATAAGAATTATATTTACATATGAACACATACAAGTATTGATAAGTTAATAAAAAAACACAAGAAGCTATTAAAAAATGAAATACCATCAATCTAAGAGGGAATGTCTTTTCTTTTTTTATCAATATGCAAGGAAAACAAGAATAACAATTTAAAAACTCATTATACTATTAAGATCTTCCAATATTGATATTAATTTACTTGTGAGTTTTGTTAAGGCAAATTCTATCCATAGAAGCTAAAGAATAAGTACATAGTCAAATATAATTTGATGAACAACTATGGATCTTTAAAATTTGACATGTCTAATTTGATATTCAACAAACATTGCTTACTCAGCCATAAATGTGCTTCCTCCTTGAATATAAATGCTATGTGACCACTTTTGTTGCCTATAACCAAGGAATTTCATCGACAAAAGTAGTAGCATCAGTTATGATATGTTGGATGAGTGGACTTTTAAAGATCAACATGGTCCTGGTGAGGGTGATAACATCATCATTACCGGATTCCATTTTCGCTCATTGACATTGTAGAAAAGCGATGATGAATATGAACAAGTACATTGTAGTCTAATTGCTATGAGAACATGTACAATGACTCTGGAGGGGTGTGATTATGTATATGGGAGAGTAGCCGAACATATCATACTCTATGAGATGTACAATGAATTGAGAGCAATTATAGTTTAAATGTCTATTTTATTGTTTATTGAACTGAGCTTAAATATTTGTATATATAGTTGTAATAATTAAGTACACATATTATCAGTATCACCTCATTTGAGTGACACTATTAAAGAAAGAGTTTTTGAGTCGGGGATATTTTTGTCATTTCGGGGGAGGGATGACTGTAGGAAGTATGTAATTTGAGTCGTTTTTCTTTGGTTTATTGTCATTTGAATTTGTTGTTCAATTTTTATTATCTAGCAAATATATATTCGTTTAAAGATGCATTCTAAAATATATATGGATTTTTAATTCATATAATAAACACTAATTAAATTTGCTTATATTTTTATTCTTACATTTTAATTATGTGTATAATTTTCATAACACACTAACTAAAAGATTAAAAAAATTATATTAATATTGATTAATATAGATTACGCGTAGGGGTGGCAAAATTTTATCCAATCCATTGTGTTATCCAATATAACCATAAAAAAAGACTTATTGGGTGTTATCCATTAACACTCAATTAAGTTAATGGGTGTTAATGGATAACACCCATTAGAGACCCATAACAAAATGGATAATTTATGGATATTAACTGTTTATCCATTAATGTTACCACAACCATTTGGTTTATCAACTAATGTCACCACCACCACCCGCCTCCGCCCACCGCTGCCACTTCTCAACTCCAGCAACCACCACCAATCACCACCACCCACTGCCCACCGCCACCAACCTCCGACCACTACCTGCCAACACCGCCGCCACCTTTGCCCACCGCCACCACCACCACTATTATATATTCTTTAATTAAAAATGATAATAAATATAAATCAAACTTGCTATTAACAAGATTCAAACTTGAATCAAGTTACTTTATACCAAAACATGTTAACACTAGGCTAGACCTCTTTTTTAAATTTATTTGAAAGTTTAATTTAAATATAAACAAGTAATCATAAAAGTTGTTGATTATTATGAACTTATTTATTATTTTGTTTTGGATTATTTATAATTATAATGAATATAAGTATTTAAATTTAATTTTTTTTTGGTTTCCAGAAATAGAATATATTGAGTATTGACGGCTAAAGTTCTCAAAGTGTCACTATTTCCAGTTTGACATTTTTCTTTAATTCGTGTATGCCAAATTTGTCCATATGTTCAATTTCATTACTTTTTTTTCCGTTAGGTCAACACACATGTGTCTTGCATGATATTGTATTAAAGGATGCAATAGAAAAATAATCGAATAGTAAAATCATAATATGAAATAGTATCGTAATATTTAAATATTTTGTCTACCTTTATAATTGATTCGAAAATTTAATTCTTGAGTTGATTGAAATCAATATTCAGTTTAATATCTATCATAATAATTGAATTGATATCTTTAAAATATATTTTTAAAACTAAATTAGAATATTAATTTTTGATAATTAAATATCCAATATAATCTAAAATGGTAGAAAATATATTAATCATATACTCTCTCCGTCCTTAAATTATCGTCCTCTTTTTCTTTTTCGTCCGTCCCAAAATAATTGTCCAGTTTGAAACTTACCTTTTTAGAACATCAGTTTTACCACTTTATCATTACTTTTTCACCCTACTTTAATTATGGGTCACATACACATGAGCTTTAAAGAAAAATACACATTAAACCAATAAAAATAATTAAGTCAATTATTTTTTTCTTAAATTGTGCGCCGGGTCAACTAGGACGATTATTTAGGAATAGAGGGAGTAATTTTTATGATAATGAAACATGAAACATGAAACATGAGTGATTAGAAAAATTGATTAAACATATTTATTACGAAAAAAAAATAACTATCTTGTTTGTTGAGAATTAAAATGTTAATAATATAAATAGAATAATTATGTTGTCCATTGATGTTTGATCAAAAAAATAATGTTAGAAGGTAATTAAGAAAGTAATTTGATTAGTCAACTTAAAAGGGGTAGTTTTGTCCAAACATATGTTTATTTAATGTCATAATTATGGATTTAGTGGATAAGCAAAAATTATTGTGGAAATAGTCTCTCTCTAATAATTTTGAATTTTTGGGATAGATGGTGTATTACATTTTCTATTAAGGGTAATACTCATATAAGATCGTCTTACGGATCCTTATTCGTAAGACGGAGCTCTACACTACTCAACCCACCAACACGCTTAATCGAATAATGAATATATGTCTTACAAAAAAATATTTGTACCGTTTTTATCCAAGTTTTTATTTTCTATTGAAGTAAACTAATTATAGCCCGTGTGTTGCATGACATAGTGGAGAGCATATAAAATAGAACATATTTTATTGTATTAGATGGAGTAATTGTTTATATTAATTGTCCTTTTCATCAGAGTTCAGATCTCCTGTACCACTTCTGTGTATCACTGGTGTACCACTTTTCATCTTAACCATTGGTTAAGATGCAATAGTTGGGATGCAATGGTTGAGATAAAAAGTGGTACACCAGTGGTACACAGAAGTGGTACAGAAGATCTGGACTCTTTTCATCAAATCATAATTTATATTTTTCATTGATATTTAACCACCAAATTAATACTAATATGATGATTTAAATGCATTGAATATTTTCATTATTGAGGATTACATTAAGTCCCCTACCCCTAGTACAACGTCTACAGTAAGACGTGATATTAATAATCAATAAAAAGTTATCAAACCGTAATTTTTAGGTTGCTAATCATGTATCAATAATTTGCTCTAGCCAAAATTATGATGGCCAACTAATTTTGAGTAGATCTCCTGTAAGAACCGTCTTATAGATGGTAATTCGTAAGACGAAGTTTCACCCTCTCACAATTTAATCCACCAATATACAATAAATTAGGTAAAGAGATCTACTCATGTAAGACTCTGCTCTTCAAACGACATACTCATGTATATTGTTGTTTTTTTCCAATTTATACTCATAGAAATATGTGTGTATGTGTGTGTCTTTGTTTAGTTTTGTGCGTGAGAGAGAGAGAGAGAGAGTGTGTGTGTGTGTGTGTGTGTGTTTATGTATTTTTATCTAATTTTGTGTTTTTTTTGGATTGTGATTAGTGAATAATAATATATGAAGGAAAGTAATAGTTAAAAATAAATTAAAATATTATGTTTCTTATTGGGTATTATCCGGATAATATCCATTTATTAATGGATAGAATTGGATATTATCCAATAACACCCATTAACTATATTGGATAGATAATAGTTTTATCCAAATTATCTGGAAACACCCAATTGCCACCCCTAATTACGCGCATTTTGTTATATGATAGTGATAGTAGTAGTAATTGTACATATTTAATCATAGTGATAGTAATAGTAATCGCACATATTTAATGACTCATGTTGTATTTAAAAAATAATTCTAAAATTTATAAAATATTTTATTTATTTATTGTATTCTCTATTAATAATTTTACTTTTTCTTAATCGATGTGTTATAATAATTTCAGTTTATGTACATCGAACTCACAATCTTTATGTTACAATTATTTGTTTATTTTATTTATTATCGTTAAAGTTTTTAATCATGATATTAGTTTTACAATTTTATATATATATATATATATATATATATATATATATATATATATGTATATATATATATATATATATATATATATATATGTATGTATACATATATATATCGTGCGTTTAACGCACGGGTGTAAAGCTGGTTTTATTAAAAGAAACCCAAACTTGTTATCTTTCAGCATTCACACATGCAACAACCCCAAAAGCCAAATCCAATTGCATCTTTCACACCATTGAATGCATTCACCGTTTCCCTTTCCATCGATACTCCTTCCTGGTAATATGCGTCTTTTCATTTTATTTATTTAATTTTAAAGAACCATAAATAATATTTAACTAAACAATTAACTAATGGGTCAAGTCTAATTTAATAGAGTTTACCGTCAATTGGGTTCAAGCCCAAACGTATAAAATAGATCCAACTTTGGAATACACGGTAGAACTTAAAATAGGCCCAATTAATTTTTAAGTGAGCCCAAAGTGAATTTCAATAATACTAATATCCAAAAATATAATTTATACTCACTCCGTTTTACAAATTATCGTCCACCTTTTTTTTTCGTTCGTTTTTAAATAATTTTATTCTTTCAAATCTTTCCCTTTTAGAAAAAACTTTTATTACTTTACCCTTACTTTTTCTACATACTTTAATTATGACCACATACTCAAAGACATTAAAAGAAACCACACATTTCACAAATATTTATAATACATTCAATTACTTTTTCTTAAACGGTGTGTCGGGTTAAGGTAGATAATATTTTGAAAACGGATGGAGTATTATTTAAGAAATTTCAGGTGTTTTACATCGGATACTGATAAACAATATTATTAATCTCAGTACTATTAATGTCCTCGCTATTAATCTTCATTTGTATATCAAAAAGTTTTAAGATTTAAAATGTTAGTCTCAATTTTTCTTAGTGAGTGTGTTAATAATACAATCATGTCCCTTGGTATAATTAGCGAGTGGATAATGACTTTATCCATATAATTAACTCGTGTTATTAATTGAAACCATCAATTACGTATGATAATTTGACTTATTAATCATATCTAATCTTACACATGATTACCAAACGACACCTAGGTTGTTAATTATTTTTTAGACCCAAAACCTATGGTGTTAAAAGATGCAAATAATTAGACTCAATGGTGAAATTCACACGTACAAATATTGGTTGTAAGTTGAGGGACTAAATCCCATTAAATTTAATAGTACATTAATATATGTAGAGGGTTTGCTATGCACTTTGCTTAATCTACTAATAATGACACCAAAGCTAGATAACTTAACCTCATTCACGTGACCGTGGCGTGCCATTTTTATTTTTTGTTTTCCAGCTTGGATAATTTAAATAGTAGGCTGGAGAGTTTTTCGCACTAACAAGCCATTTTGTAGTTAGACAAAGATAACTATTATTAATAATAAACGAAGATTAATAATATCACTATTTCTATGGTATAAATAGCGAGCGGGTTTAAGGGAAGAAATCGAAGTTTAAAGGTGTTAGTTGTAACTTTGAACAAAAAAGGTGATAGTAAAAATCAAGATCTTGAAGACTTTTTCATCAATTGGCTATAACTTTTTGTCTCGGATGAACCACGGGATCCGTCACATATCAAATTGAAGCTTTCGACGAGATCTACAAAATTCACGGGGTTCACCAATGATGATTTCATTTTAAGCCCAAATAAATGTTGTTTGAGTACTGTTATGGGCTTCAGAAATTTTACGCATTTTTGGTAATTTTTTGTTTATTTATTCTTTTTAGTGTTTGTATTGTTTTAGGACTGAAGTGTACCAAAATATTATGTCCGAACATGTAGCCCAAAAGAGTGCTCTGAAAACACACTCAAAAGATTGGATCAAGCCCATACCCGGAAGAAGGGCCCAAGCCCAATTATGTGAAGGCAGCCCATTAGTATAAATATGGGAAACTTCCACATATTGAGACAAAGACTCTTTTCCTCCCGCAAAACTATAAGGAACTCTCCCTCATCTCTCTTTCCTGTCGGTTTACATACATGTATACACACTCTCTATTTTACCTTTTATCTATGATATACACAACATATACTGATTATCACACCAGAGGGTTTTGGGGACACCCCCACCCACTCACGGTGTTTTATTTTGTAGACATTACAAATCAGATATCCTACCGCGACGACCACCGTCGGACAACAACTCCGGCGACCCCGACATTACATCACCTTCAGCACCCAGGACACGACACGATAAGGTTACCACATTTTTGGCATGATCAAGGACATATAAATACTCTCTTAAACGTTTTACTTAGACAATTTTAATAATTAATACACAGTTTTTTCTTTCATATGTTTTTATGTGAAACCCTAAGTCGACATAAGCTTGTTTGATGAATTTCCCGTTGAAAGAATTCATTTTGTTACTTCCAATGCATCAATAATGTAGATTGATTGATGGTTAAAATGTTTGAAATAATTTTGTGGTTGACATTTTTACCCTCACAACATAGGTAGCTTAGGCAATGGTTACAACGAAGACGGGGTACAAAATGTGACGGTAACAAATTCAGTCTTCACGAAAACAGATAACGTCGTTAGAATAAAATCGTGGGCAAGGGCAAGCAATAGTTACGCGACCAATATTGTTTTCAAGAACATTATCATGAGGAATGTTGGCAACCCTATGATCATCGATCAAACATAATGCCCTGACAATCAATGTCCTCATCAGGTAAATGCAATTTTGAAACCCCATATATATATATATATATATAAGAGTTCAGAGTCTAACTGGTAGTCCTGATCGAATTTTGTTAAACACAACTGACGGTTCAGATTGATTTGTAAGTATGTAAGTTACAAATGAACCCCTCAATTAGAAGTTTTTGTTTGAATTGCCCCTCTACAATTACATATAAAACCTTCAGTTGTGAGTTTTGTTTGAATTGCTACGTAAGTTATGAGTTTTGTTTATCCCGACCATTTATTGAATTGATCACATGCTGATACCGTGTCTAGTATATATATATACACGATCCATAAGTCCTTGTCTGGTGTAAGTTATTTATAACGAAACTCATATAAAATCATCTTTATTTTCAGTTTCGATAATTGATACACAATTTCTTACTTCATATGTTTTTGTGTGAAACCATAAATCGTTATAAGCTTGTTTTAGAAATTTTTTATGAAAAGAATTCATGTTGTTATTTTCGATGCGTCAATAATGTGGATTAATAATGGCAAATGCAAAAGTTTATCAAAGATTTTTTTTTGGTGTTATTAATTATATTCGGTAATTTATTAAAAATCATTTTTTAAATAAAAAAAATACTTGTTTAAGTCATTTTAATATAATATAAAGACTTATTTTGAAAAGAAAGAAGTAGGGTATTATTATTTGACTACGCCAACAACTGTACGGTTCATGGGACTAGCAATGCCTACGGCTTATATAACTGATGTCCTCCAACGGATTGTGACTTTTTACATTTAACTTAACCAAACTCATACAAATTCAACCATATACTTAACTGTTTTTGATTTGACTAAATTGGATTCTGGTATTCGAGCATTTGACTAAATTAATTAGGTACACGTTGAAAGTACATGGATAATGTTAATGTTATAGGCCAATCGAAAGTTTCACTGTTAGTGCCTGGTCATGGTGGGTATCACTATTAAATCGGGCTCCAAATTATCTATCACACTCTCTGTTATATTTACTATTTCATTGAATCTCGATCGTACACGTTCTTTGTTATTTTAGTCAGTCTTCTTTTTATAAGGAAACATGTGAGGCTGAGATTCAATGAGACAGAGGATGTAACAGAGAGCGGAACAGATGATTTGAAGTCATTAAATCGTTGACGTCCTCGTTCAAGATCAAAGGATTTGCACCTGGGACGATATATTCAACACATTTCTGACTGGAACTCACTTTGATACCATTTATAATTTCTTGATTCAAAAACTCTAGTCTTTTATTAGACAAAAAACAACAAAGGAGCTAAAGCATTTCTCAAGGAATTCTTTCAAGATTTTGAGAAACAACAAAGGTTCTTAAAATAGCTTAATTAAGCATAAAGGTAGTTTGGGAGCTTCTTAAACTCCCGAGCTTAACAATCCAACAAGCCAAAAACATGTCTATTCCTCCCTCCTTTCCACATGCATCACTATTTACTTTTCCTCCATTTTCTTTTTTCGTCAATTTTCAGTCATAAAAAATATTTTTTTAATATTTTTTTCATGTATTAAAGTAAACATTTTTACCTACAAATTGAGACTTGGTTTGTTTCATTTGGATATCATAAAAAATTTCTAGCTATTTTTCTATAAAAAAAATTAAATTATTGAAGATAATGATGATGAGGTATATAAAAGTATTGGAGTTTGTGTATTGTTGAAAAAATATTTTATTAAGAAGCTTAAGTGTGGGAGCTTAATGACATTTTTATAATTTTAAAAAAAAATAGAGCTTAAACTCCCCAAATGGGGAGCTTTGTTATTCATGCTCTTAGAGCATGGACAACAAAGCTCCCCATTTGGGGAGCTTAAGCTTCATTTTTTTCTATTTTATTACAAAAATGCCATTAAGCTCCCCACTTAAGCTTCCCAATAAAAATATTCTTTCAACAATGCACAAACTCCAATACTTTTACATACCCCATCATCTTTATCTTCACTAATTTATTATTTTTACAGAAAAATTGCTAGAAATTTGAAAAATTCATAGAAATTTTTTCTGATATCCAACTTAAACAAATCAAGTCTCTATTTATAGGTAAAAAATTTTACTTTAATACAGGAAAAAAATATATTAAAAAATATATATATTATGGCTGAAAATTGACAAAAAAAGAAATGGAGGAAAACAAAATGATGATGTGGAATATGGAAAGAGAAAGTGGCAAGAAGGGGGCAGAAGAGAGCAGTTTGTTGTCGGAGGCCTCTTCCTCAAACCGTGCGTTTTGATTCTTTTAAACAAAAAACGATGTCGTTTTTTGACCTTTTTTTTTGTTAAGCTTGGGAGCTTCTTTTGCTCCCAAATCAACTTTTTGCTTGTTAAGCATTTTTTAAAATCCATTGTTGTTTCAAAAAAATCTCAAATAATCCCTTAAGCACCTCTTAAACTCCATTGTTGTTTATGGTCTTAAGAGCTCACGATAGCCCACTACGACAATACACCTAAGTCAACTAGACCCACCCCATGTTCAACAAAACATTCATCTATGATTTTTTTAATTTTATTTTAAGGTTTTCCAAGAGCTAGTTGCGTTTTCATAGGTCAAAAAAAGTTAGAACAATCGCCTTATTACTTATTAGATTAACTGACATTTACAATTTGGAAATTGGCAACTCACCGGACTCGAACCAAAAATTATCCGACACATCTCAGCCAGTTAATATTTTTAGGTCAAAATAAGTAACTCGTTTCGACCCAAAAAATATTAATGGGTCAGTCCAAGTCGGGTTAAAACACGTCCGGTTTGTTATCTATTTTGATCCGATAGTTATTACTTTATAAATATATGCATTTTAGTGGAAAATTTGCATCAAAACGGGGACCCGTTTTAGATAGTTGCTTGTTATGACACAACATGATTCAACCCTTTTGATATTCGGGATCTAATTGGTTTCGACTCGTTACACGTCTCAACCCGACCCAACTCACGCAATTGTCAGACCTATTACGAGCTAATCTACATGTTTGTTGGCCGGTGGTATAGTGAGTGAGAGTGACCATTTAAGGCATACACAACCCTGCATCTAACCGATGTGTGTTGGTACTTGGTACCTGGTGGTATTACTATATAAAGAAGCTCATATCTAAAGTATAATTCCTGCAAAATTCAATTGGGATGCATGAAGAAACTTGCCAGAAAACTTGACAAAAATTTCACATGGAAAGAATATTTTGGAAGTTATTAGGTTAACGTGATTACCTGCTAAAAACTAAAGTCTTGATGCGTTCTTTAAGGATCCTAAACTTAAATTTAAATTTTACATTCTTAAACCATTAATTTCCATCACTACTCCCAACAATCCATCACATATCAATGTGAGTACAGTACATTTGAGTACCTTCCATGACAAGATCTAATCTCATCTTCCTAAGCAAACCCTCCTATTCATCTGAATAAAGTCTATAAATAACTTGTACATTTCATCTAATTTCTCTCATCAACCCTGTACAATCTACACACATAAAATGTTGTCATCCAAGTTTCTCTTCATTCTCTTCGCGACGTTTTTGTCGTCTTCTAATGCAGCCTACAATGTGGTTAGTTTCGGGGCTAGGCCTAATGGTCGAACCGACTCGACCCAAGCCTTTCTCCGGGCATGGAACGGGGCGTGTCACTCGGTTAAACCGATGACCGTCTATGTTCCCCGGGGTATTTTTTTGGTAAAACAAGTAACGTTTAGCGGTCCGTGCCGGAGTAGAGTCCGATTCGAGATCGATGGAACTATTGTGGCTCCCGCCAATTATTGGTCTTTTGCCAACACGGGGTTCTGGTTTCTTTTTCGACATGTTTCTAGGTTAAATATTCACGGAGGTGTCTTTGATGCAAGGGGTTCTAAATTCTGGGCTTGTCGACGGAGGGGTAGTAATTGTCCTGGCGGAGTAAGGGTATGTATGTCAATCAAGAAATTAATTTTATTTATTTTTTAGTCAATCTCGTATTTATATATCAACTCCATCTGATTTTACTCAACTTGCCCATTAATGTATTAATCTGTTTTTATCTCTTAAATAAATTAGCTTAGATCTAAGAGCAAGATTAATTGTTTTTTATTCACTGCAAAACATATGTATATATATTGATCATGCCACGAGAGGGGGTGCCGAAAGTCTCATCACATGTGACTGGTTCGTGATGTCGTCGGGAGGATATTTGGTTGTTTAGTCTATAAAGAGAAAGCACCGTTAGGAAGCTGGGATGTGATCAAGTAAAATAATGTTAATAAGGTTATTAAGTCGACCTTGAGTAACTTTATATTTTCGAAAGAAAAATCGAGTAAGTACTATGTTTATCAAGTCAAACTTAATTGTGTAACGAGCTACAAATTTTGTTGCAGATAGGTTTCATTATCTAACGAATCAATTTCAAACGAGTTTTTTTTTATTGAGCTGTATATAATGAGCCAAACTTGAAGGGCTCTGTTATGTTTGCTATTTATTTAAATTTCGATGTATTTATTTATTACTTACTATTTTTATCTATATATCGTAAATGCAGTCGATAACAATCCAATGGTGTAACGACGTCGTTGTGAGTGGTTTAACATCAATAAACAGCCAGATAATTCACATGGCCATTGACCAGTCAAGTAGAGTTCATTTACAAAATGTGAGAATTAGAGCCCCTAGTCAGAGCCCTAACACCGACGGTATTAACATTCAGCATTCCACCGGCGTTACTATCTCTAGCAGTGTAATCAGGACTGGAGATGACTGTATTTCAATCGGTCCGGGCTCCAAGAACATATGGATGGAGAAAATCGGATGCGGCCCAGGTCACGGCATAAGGTACATAGTTATATATAAATGAAAAAGTTTTCAATAGTTACTTTCTCTCACGTTCGATATTCAGATTCAATAACTATATTAATGGTTAGTATTAGCATTGTGCAAGTTGATATTAAAGGCTAAAACTTATGAAATACGATCTTACGTATATTTTATATAAAGGCAAACATTTGGATAAAACGATTTTACTGATATTTTTTGTAAGACATATTCTTTTTACCCGATCCACCGGGTGTTGGTGAGTTGACCTGTAAAAGAGTGAAACTTCATCTTACGAATAAAAATCGATAAGCCGGTCTTATTGGAGACTTACCATTATGTAAGATGAATCCTCCTAACCCATTGGTAGGTTGAGTTGTACGAGAGTGGAGCTCCGTCTTACGATTTAACATCCGTAAAACGATCTCATATAAGAGATACTCATTAACCATCTCAACTTACCACTACACAGTGGGTGGGTAAGAAGAATCTGTTTTATAAAAAATATCCGTGAGGTCGTTTTATCTAAGTTTTTACCTTACAATTTATATATTTAAGCTCGTGAATCGAACTATACATAATCATTAATAAATAATTTTGATGGTTAAAATGTTTGAAATAATTTTGTGGTTGACATTTTTACCCTCACAGCATAGGTAGCTTAGGCAACGGTTACAACGAAGACGGGGTACAAAATGTGACGGTAACAAATTCAGTCTTCACGAAAACAGATAACGGCGTTAGAATAAAATCGTGGGCAAGGGCAAGCAATAGTTACGCAACCAATATTGTTTTCAAGAACATTATCATGAGGAACGTTGGCAACCCTATGATCATCGATCAAACATATTGCCCTGACAATCAATGTCCTCATCAGGTAAATGCAATTTTGAAACCCATATATATATAACGAAGCTCATATAAAACCGTCTTTATTTTTAGTAAGTTGACTTTTCAAACAACAAACTTGTCTTACGAGTTACGATACGTCTAACAAGTGAAATTAAGAGGTTAACTTTTATAACTAGAGTATTTGATAATTAAAATGATTTTTAAAAATTTTTGGATTAAAAACTGACCATATTACCCTTCTAAATATAGTATGCTTATCGTTGCATTTATTTATCCATGTTATCAAATTGTTAGTAATATTATAATTACATGCTAGACAATATCTTGAACGTAATATTAATTTTACAAAGAAATAATTTAATTAACAATCTAATATAATTATCTACTTATTTATCAAATAAGGTAAAGGGACAGGGTGGGGAGATAAGTGAAAAAAATAAGTTCGACCCAACTAATCAAAAAGTTTGGGCAAAAAATTAGGAAATACGATCTTATGAGTATGTGTTTAATATAAGAAAGATATTTTTGACCCAACTTATCGCATGTTGATGGATTAAGTTATGAGAGGATTGACCTCCGTCGGATTCATTAGACATACTCAAAAGTTAAATATTATTTTCACCGAGCACACACTCATAAGCATACTATCAAAGCTACTTCTATCCGATGTGGGTTTTCGGCCTATTACAAACACGGGCAATACTAGGGTCATTCTCATTTTGCACCAAAATATGAGTACTTTATGATGTGGTATACTCTTATTGGTTGGACATTTTGTGGGTCCCAGCACTCCAGCAAATGAGAGTGTACCACGTCACAGAGTATCCATATTTTTGTGCAAAATGAGAGTGGTACAAGCATTACCCTACAAACACATACGGAAAACTTTTTGTCAAGTTTTTAGAAACGTTTAATTTCGAAAGGAAAGGCATGAAAAAAAGGCGTAAATCTAATAGGTAAAAACTTGGGTAAGACGGTTTTACTGATATTTTTTGTAAAACATGTCCTCTTTACTCGACCTACTGTGTGTTTGTGGGTTAAGCTGTGAGAGAGTAAGGTTCCGTCTTACGAATTAATTATAATTCGTAAGACGGTCTTACATGAAATTTGATTAATCTAATATTACTTTCTTTTTCTTCTTCGTTTTGAATACAGAGTTCTGGAGTTAGAGTTAGTCAAATAACGTACAGAAATATTAGAGGAACATCATCAACACAAGCAGCCATGATATTTGAATGCAGTCCAAGCAATCCATGCAGTGGAATCAGATTACAAGATATTAAGCTTACAACACCAAATAAACCCACAATTGCTTCATGTTCTAATGCAGGTGGGTATAGTGTTGGTTTAGTCAGCCCAAGGAGTTGTCTTTGGAGATAAATAGGGTTTCTTTTCTATGTGAAAAGTCATTTCCTCAACCTAATTTTCCTATATAATTTCCAATGCCTTGTTTGGAAATTCTTTGGCCACATAAATTTTGTATGTTGGAGAAATTTATTTAGTTAGTTACTATTACTCCATCAAGATAATACTTCATCTCTTCCTTAAAAGAGGGGTTAATCGCACCATTGGTCCCTTGACTCGAGGCATTCTCAGTATTAGTTCATGAACAAGTTTTTGTGAATTGAGCCCTAAGAGTATGAAATTTTTACAGCCGCGGTCTTTCTGATGGATGTCGTCAAAAAATACCGTTAAGTTGTCCATGTGCATTTAGTAAGGACTAAAATAAAATTTTATGAAACCTAAATTATATCACAATTTGCAATCGAATCCCTACGGTTTAAAAACAAGACTATAAGTCCTTCCCCAAATGTTTTGGAAGAAGGATCGATCTTTCCTCAAACCCACCATATTTTCCAACCCTTCTTCAAGCATTTTCATTAGGGAAAACATTCGATAATTTCAGATAATAGATTCCACAGAAAACACCCAAAAAACATCAAACAAACAAAAATCTAAGATTGCAGAGCAGCGATAATCGATCGATGAATTGGGGTTTTTAGTTTTATGCTTCAAAACCTCATTTGGAACCTAGGATAAACGATTCAAGATAATACTTCATCTCTTCCTTTAAAAAGGGGTTAATCGCACCATTGGTCCCTTGACTTTGAGACATTGTTAGTATTAGTCACTTAATAATTTTTTGTCAATTGAGCCCTAAGAGTATGAAATTTTCACAGTCGTAGTCCTTCTGATTGATGTCATTAAAGAAATACCGTTAAGTTGTCAATGTGCATTTAGTAAGGACTAAAATAAAATTTTATGAAACCAAAATTATATCACAATTTGCAATCGAATCCCTAAGGTTTGAAAAAAAAAAGACTATAAGTCTTTCTTCCCCAAATGTTTTGGAAGAAGGATCGATCTCTCCTCAAACCCACTAGATTTTTCAACCCTTCTTCAAGCATTTCCATTAGGGAAAAACATTTGATAATTTCAGATAATATATTCCACATAAAACACCCAAAAAAACATCAAACAAACAAAAAACTGAGATTGCAGAGCAGCGATAATCGATCGATGAACTAGGGTCTTTGGAACCCGGGATAAACGATTCAAGAGAGAGAAAATCGAGAAATGGGTGTTGTCGAAAATCGAATTGGAAGTTAGAGAAATCGATCAAATGGGTTTGGTTTCGTTTGATCTTGATCGGTGGTGAGATTGATTGAACTAGAAGGGAGATCGATCCCTCTTCCACTCCTCGAACCCAAAACCCTTTTGATTCCTAGGCATGTAACCATTGAACAACACCATAGCTAAACCACATTTCCCATCTTTAATGGTTTTCACAATCAATTTCTGATAGCTCCACTGCTACAACCAGCTCTTCATCCCCTACAATGCTACTCGATTTTGCAGTGGCATCATTGTGGGGGCTTGGATTTCTCTCGGTAACTCCTCCCCCTCTCTTATATCCATTAACGCCCGTAAGAGCGAGTCGGAAATGAGCCACAACAACCAGTGGAGGAAATGATGTTTACGGCGGCAACAACGACAGTGTTACAATAGTGGAAAGCGTTAATGATGTAAAAGAGGGGAGAATTGTATCGACTAAACTTCATAGTGCGGTGATTTGGGGATATTGTAAGTATTTATTTAAGGAATAAGGCACTATGGTTTATTTTCAAACCCTAGGGACTCTATTGCAAATAATGATATATGTTAGGTTTGCTAACATTTCATTTTAGTGCTTACTAAATGCACGTGAGAGGCACATGGGCATTAGAGTTGTCAATGGATCGGGTCGAGTCAAGCTTGCACTAAGTCCACTGGGCCAAACGTTAAAATCAGGCCGGGCTGGGCATGAAATTTATTAGGGCTGCCAAAACTAAAGCCTAAGCCCACACAAAACACCATGTCGACTAGCCTAGCCCATGATCCTATCCATTGAACATGTCAATTTTGCCTATTTTTACTTATTTTTCTGGCCCACGGCAAAGCTCACCGGACCAATCATTGAAGTCGGTTCGGGCCTGTGGAACCTAAATCCCATCCCGACATTCTATCGGGTGGGCAAGCCAGTCAACTTAACGGTATTTCTTCAACGGCATCCATCAAAAGGACTGCAGCTTTGAAAATTTCATACTCTTAGTACCCAATTTTAACAAAAAACTATTAAAGAAATAATACTGAGAATGACTCAAATTTAAGGGACCAATGGTGTGATTAACCTTAATAAAAGTTCATCACTTTTTTTTTCAATAAGATGTGTGCACTTTCTAATTTTCACTTTATTTAGATGTTATCTTTACTATTTTACCCTAGATTTAAATCTTACTTTAATTTATGGGCCCCACTCAAGCATGTGAACTATAGAAAATAAAACATTATCATAATATCTACAGTAAAATCAATTACTCCATTGGTTTCTAAATAATTATTATGTTTGACTGAGCACACGATTAAAAAAAAGGAGAAGCTATTTCAACTAAATATTTTGCTTATCTACTACATCCTTAACTATTTCATTAAATAAATACATGTTTGGACAAAACTACCCCTTAAGTACTTGTATGTTTTAAATTGACTAATCAATTTACTTTTTAATTGCCTTTTAACATTATTTTTTAATCAAACATAAAAAAAGCATAGTTATTTTAATATATTTTTTTACCTTTTTAATGGCTTTATTATTAATCTTATGACTAAAGTTATACTGTTTAATTAAAAAAAACCATACGGACATTTTTCGTCTACCAAACTTTGAATAAATATGTGTTCTTTGGTTATCAAAAAAAAAAAACTAAAAGTGAAATTTAAATGACGTAATTGTAAAATTTTGATCTAATAGTAAAATCATAGAATGATATAGTATCATAAAATTTTAAATCTATTGTCTACCTTTAAAATTGATTCAAAATTTTAATTATTAAGTTGATTGAAACCAATATTCAGATTAATACCTATCATATTATTATTATTGAATTGATCTTTTAAAATAATATTTTTAAACTGAATTAAATTATTTTATTTTGATAATAAAATATTCATTTATTTCTAAAATTTTGGTAGAAAATGCATTAATTGTATTATTTTTATGATAATGGAATATGAGACATGAGTGATTAGAAGAATTGTCTAAACATATTTATTACGAAAAAAAGGAATAAGTACCTTATTTGTTGAGAATTAAAATATAAAAATAAAAATAGAATAATTGTGTTGTTTATTAATGTTTGAACAAAAAAAAACTTATAAGGTAATAGGAAAGTAACTTGATTAGTCAACTTTAAATGGGTAAGTATTTAACGTAGTTTTGTCAAAATATGTAATTATTTAATACAATAATTGAAGATGTAGTGGATAAGTAAAAATTATAGTAGAAATAGTATCTCCCTTTAAAAAATTGATTGACTCTATTATAAATATTTATATACTCCCTCCGTCCCAAAATTATTGTCCTACTTTCATTTTTCGTCCGTTCCAAAATAGTTGTCTTGTTTGAAACTTTCCTTTTATAACAACACTTTTACCATATTACCCTCTTACATTAATTATGAGCCACATATACACGAGATTTAAAGTAAACTACACATCAAACTAATATTAATAATCTAGTCAAATGTATTTTCTTAAACCTTGCGTCAAATCAAACATGACGATAATTTTGGGACGAAGGGAATAATGTGTAGTCTCATTTAAACCCAATGAGCATGTGCTCATCATTAAATTAGTATGAAAAAATGAGGGAAAAATGATTAAAAAAAATTTTCTAAAAAAAGAAGCTTAGAAACATGACAATTTTTTTTGAACGGATGAAAAAGGAAAATAAGACAGATATTTTAAAAGGAGGGAGTATTATTTATTAATTGAATAAAAAATTTACCCACCAACAGTGTAGAATCTTTTTTATACACGCGATCTTTGGAACACAATATGTGACTAACCAAAATTTAAAAAAATCAAGACAAAAATTATGATTGACATGTGTCATGATCCAATAAATGCTTATATAACAAATATTTTATGCCCACTCTTTTAAAAATGGGTGGAGCAGTCAATTTGACAGGCTAAGAGCATGTGCAGTGGGGGAGCAAATGTTGCTCCCCCAAGCTACCCAAATTATTTATTAAAAAAAAATTAAGCTACCAACAAAAAAAATTCTTCTAGTGGTAGCACAAACCCTAATAACTTTACATATCTCATTATCTTTATCTCAATTATATTATATCTTTATGTATTATATATTAATAAATAAATTTGTGTATGCAATATTAATAACTAAATTATAATAATAGTAATATTAATAATTAACTACTAAATAAAATATTAGTACTAAATGTAGTTTAAAAAGGTTTCTTGAAATAACTAAATATAGCTAATTGAAAATATCAAATTTTGGGAGGGAGAGAAAGAAATTGAAGGAAAATTCAAAAAAATATAGAAAATCGAGTTGATATCCAAATCCAACAAACTAAGTCTCTATTTATAGATAAAAACATATTATTTTCAAAAAAAATGTTGAAAAAAATAATTTTTGAGGTGAAAAATAGGCAAAAAAAACATGATGAAAAGAAAAAAAAACCACATGACCACCCAGATTGCCATGTGGAAAGGCAATGAAAGGAGTTGTCGACCACTTTTCTTATTCTGCAACAATATTTGATTATTAACGGCATCATTTTTTTTCTTCTATCCACAATACTACGTCGTTTTGGAATTGATGATCCAATTGGATTGGGGAACATTCAAAACTACTGGAACACAAAACTAACATTTGAAAATTCACTTTTATTAGAATCGATTTTCAAGGATATTTTTTAAGAATCACAACTAATGTCAAAATCAAGTCAACTGGTTATGAAGCGGCGCAATAGACACACAAAAAGAAAAAAAATCTACTCCTATACCAATGTTAGTAATTAGTAACAAAAAGGTTAATTGTTCTAATACCAAATATATTATTCAGTTAAATTTTATTTTTCCTCCCTCCCAAAAAAGTTTTTTTCGTTTTTTAGTAATTTCTAGGATAAATTACAGATGAGTTCACTTTACAAGATTTCTAACATCTTTAGGGTTTTTTTTTTTAATGGCTAAAATTCACTTTAATAAAATTGTTCCTAAAATACCACTGTCGTTACATTTTCTCTATTTCTCGCCTGACATCTCTGTAGACACCCCAATTTCGTACCTCAGGTATGTGACATGACATAAAATATCAAGACCTGTTAAAACATTAACAAATGTCAAGTTACAGGGTTGAAAATGCAAAAGGACAAAGCAGGATGCGCAAAACAGTGAAATACAGGGTTCAAAGTGCCAAAAATGAAACCAATTTGCATAGTGCTGGCACCACCCACACTCAAAGTCGGAGTGGCACCCAAACATCATATAGGTGGCGCCCATTTCCTCCAAACAGTACTGTAGAGTTGCCGCATTGTGCAATTTCTTCGGCGCTGTGTACAATCGGCTGATGCGCGGAAGAAGAAAATTAAATTCCCGATGACTCCCCACTCCAGCCTATAAATAGAGCTTGGGGTTCGCCTTTAGAAGACAATTTATTCTCCGCAAGCTCTCTGCGTTCTCGTTACGCTAAGAGAACGAAGACAGTGAGTGATCCACCCAAAGCCTCAAAACCCTGCCAAACCTCCTCCAAACACAAATCCAATCGGTTAAAGTGATCCCTAGCCCTTTAGTTAGGTATCCATCATATTTCCTCGTCCCAAAAACCATAAAGTAAGCCGTTACTCTACCCGAGTAAATAGGCTGAAATCACCCGAAATAAGTCGTTATTCCGCCCAACCAAAAAGGTCAAAACCACTGAAACTAAGCCGTCATTCTGCCCGAGTAAGTAAGCCAAAACTACCATAAATAAGCCGTCACTCTGCCCGAATCACATCAGCCACAGCAATAAAAGTCTCCCTCTCCCTGAAGGACAGAGTGAGGCACATTACCGCTCTAAAAGGTAATAGCCTTTAAGAGCATTTTATTAATTTATTTATTATTTATAAAAGTTATTATTTAAATCCGGCCCAATATAGTCAATATAAGCCGTTGTGCTGCCCGGATTAGAATAGGAAATATTATGTAAAATAACTGTTATAATGGCCAAATATTCTTAAATACATTTGTAATTATTGTAA
Organism: Codonopsis lanceolata; assembly: GCA_013146195.2. Lineage (NCBI taxonomy): Eukaryota > Viridiplantae > Streptophyta > Magnoliopsida > Asterales > Campanulaceae > Codonopsis > Codonopsis lanceolata. Next base: position 76,968,923 of record CM028384.1, on the reverse strand, counting down.
GGAAATGGTTGCAAGTCCGTAAATAATGTAGCCACGGATGTATTTGTTTTATTTTTCTGTCTTTTAATGCTTTATTTATTTGCTAAATAAATATAACAATAAGCATACTTTAGCCAAAAACTATTTTGAGACCGAAAGGGCGAGTTGGGTGCCTATCACCTTCCTAACTCGTAACTTAGCCTCTGAACCCGTTTTCTATCTCTGATTTTCTTTTTTTCTGGTTTTGCTTTATTTTTGCCTTAAAATAAAGATGGCGACTCTAAAAACTTTTTGGATCCAGTGGGGCCTCGCAGCACTCCTTTCTTACACTTTTCCGTTTTTCCCCAAAAAATGGAGAATGAGAATGAAAGGGTGGTGTATTCCAATATCCTGGTATCCCCTAAAAAGGGGATAACTTGATGCGGGAAATCCAAAGCTCCCATAGTCATCCAAAACGAGTCATAAGACTATTTTTAATAAAATCCACTAAAGGCAACCAAGGCGCATTCCAACGCGCTATCTTAGACATCACTTCTCTCGCACTTTTGATTTCATCTTCCCCTAAAAAAGGGAGGATGGAACGAGAGCAGTGGTGTCCCGCATCCGCACGTACGCGCACGTGTAGACACATCAATTTCGTACCCCTGGTATGTGACATGACATAAAATATCAAGACCTGTTAAAACATTAACAAATGTCAAGTTATAGGATCGAAAATGCAAAAGGACAAAGAAGGATGCGCAAAAGAGTGAAATGCAGGGTTCAAAGCGTCAAAAATCAAACTTGTGAATAGTGCTGGAACCACCCACATTAAAAATGGAAGTGGCGCCTAGTTTTGTAATGGGTGGCTCCCAGTTTCCTCACAAAGGCACTGTTCATTTGCCGTAAGATGCAATTTCCCCAGCGGTGTGTACAATCGATCGATGCAGGGACCAAAGTGCGAAATTTGGAAACATTGAATAGTGCTGGCGCCACCCACATGAAATTTGGGAGTGGCGCCCAGTTTTGTGATAGGTGGCGCCCAGTTTGTTGATAAAGCACTGTTCCCTTGCCGTAAAATGCAAATTCCTCAGCGGCTGGTACAATATGTTGATACGCGAAGAAGGAATTTTAATTCCCTCGGTGTCCTCACTCCAGCCTATAAATAGAGGCTTCATGGTCGACCTTTAACACACCAATTCATCCGCAAAACTCTCTGCGTCCTCGTTACGCTGAAGAAATAGAGAGCGAAGTGAGATAGTGAGTGATCCACCCAAAGCCTCGAAACCCTGCCAAACCTCCTCCAAACACAAAACCAATCGGTAGAAGTGAGCCTTAGCCCCCCAGCTAGGTATCCACCTTATTTTCCCGGCCCAAAAACCATAAAATAAGCTGTTACTCTGCCCGAGTAAATAGGCTGAAATCACCCGAAATAAGCCGTTATTCTGCCCAACCAAATAAGCCAAAATCACCACAAATAAGCTGTCATTCTGCCCGAGTGAGTAAGCCAAAAACACCACAAATAAGCCGTCACTCTGCCCAAATCACAGTAGCAGCAGCAATAAAAGACTCCCTCTCCCGAGAAGGACAGAGCGAGCACACTCCGCTCTAAAAGGTAATAGCCTTTAAGGGCGTTTTATTTATAAAGTTGTTATTTAAAATCCGGCCCAATGTAGCATTATAAGTCGTTGTGCTGCCCGGATTAGATTAGGAAATATTATGTAAAAGAGCCGTTATAATGGTCCAAATGTTTTTAAATATATTTGTAATTATTGTAAGGAAATGGCTGCAAGTCCGTAAATAATGTAGCCATGGACGTATTTGTTTTATTTTCATGTCTTTTAATGCTTTATTCATTTGCTAAATAAATATAACAATAAGCATATCTTAGCCAAAAACTATTTTGGACCGAAAGGGCGAGTTGGGTGCCTAGCACCTTCCCAACTCGTAACTTAGCCTCCGAACCCGTTCTCTATCTCTGGTTTTTTTTTTTTTTTCTGGTTTTGCTTTATTTTTGCCTTAAAATAAAGATGGCGACTCTAAAACGTTTTGGATCCAGTGGGGCCTCGCAACATTCCTTTCTTGCACTTTTCTGTTTTCCCCTAAGAAAGGGAGAATATGAATGAAAAAGTGGTGTATTCTCATATCCTGGTATCCCCTAAAAAAGGGATAACTTGATGCAGGAAACCCAAAACTCCCATAGCGATCCGAAAAGGCCCATAAGACTATTTTTCATAAAATCCATAGTGGGGGCGCAGCAACACTCCTTTCTTGCACTTTCTCGTTTTCCCCTAAAAAAGGGAGAATGAGAATGAAAGGGTGATGCATTCCTATATCCTGGTATCCCCTAAAAAATGGATAACTTGAGATAGAAAAACCAAAGCTCTCATATTGGATCAAAAATCCACTAAAGGCAACCGAGGCGCATTCAAACGCGCTACTTTGACAACACTCCTCTCGCACTTTTGATTTCGTCCTCCCCTAAAAAAAGAGGGTGGAACGAGTGCAGTGGTGTCCCGCATCAGCATACGCCGCACTTTATCCAAGGGCTGGGCGGCGGGCGCATTTCCGAGAACCCACAAGGGCGACTCACTGGGAGATCGTTTTATTTTAAATAAAATGGAGGGCTAGACTCATTAAAAAAAAACTTTTTTGTTTTTATTTGTTTCTGGCTAAAGTATGCTTGTTATATTAATTTATGCATTTGAATATTGCGTTCCTATACATCCGTGTCTATATTTGTGGATATGATCCTCCATCTTGCAGCAATTTCATTTCGATAACTGTTACATGTATATTTAAAATATTTCTTTTAAAAAAATTTAAAAAAAATATATATATATATATATATATATATATATATATATATATATATATATTTACAATAAAAATTTCGGGCAGCACAATAAGAGGGCCGATGCTTTATTTTTAATATTGCTTCATTTTCGGCTCTATATTATTATTTTGTTATGTTTATTATTCCGTAAAATTTGTACATATTTGCATTCATTCTGTCATTTTATTTTGGGGACATAGGACAAATTTGTAATTAATAGAGATAGATAGATTCCCCGCTTTTCTTTCTATTTCTTAATGTGATGTGCTTGCTTGCTCGCGCTCAAACTAAAAAGCCAAGAAAATTCATAAACAACAGCAAGACATGCCATATCTGTTTTATTTTCTGCTTTTATATCTAAAAAAAACTTTTTTGCTTTTTAGATACCGCACACACGCGCACATGCATATAAATATATTCCGAATTGCTACCCTACACCATGGCCAGCCTACCCCTGCATAAGCCAACGTTGACTGCATATAGATTCTCAGGACACTTCAAAGACCGACCGGTTTTTGCATTTTAAATCGTGGGTCAGCCCCTGTCAAAAAAAAATATGTGTGCAAGTCAAAAAAAAATGCGTGCAAGTCAAAAAAAATATGCGTAAGTCAAAAGAAAAAATGTGCGCAAGTCAAAAAAAATACGCTGGGGCTGATTTATTATTTTCTAATGCTCGACCTAGACCATTTCGAATGGTGGACCCGAAAAGAGTATAGGCCCTTCGCCGATCGATCGGGAGTCGAAAGGCATCTGGGAGTGAAAGAATACGTTGGTCCTATACTCTGGAGAAAGAATCCACTATTCTAGGAAAGGTCCTGAGACCGTCAAAATAAAGCATGTGCTTATCCGGTCAATTGTAGGGGAAATGAATAAATAATAAAAAAATATTAATAAAGGCACGCTGTACTCCAAACCCAGAAAGCCTTCAGCTAGCCTTCTGATACCTCCTCCATAACCCATTTTCCTCAGAAACCTGGCCCGAATTTGGAAAGGCAGAGATAGTACTGGCCGGTTGATACGGGAAATAAGTGCGAAAATCGAGGATATCGCATCGATCGACAAGGGCGTAACCAGAGAATACGATCCGAGCAAGATGGCAAAGAGAAAGTGAGCGATCTATGGTGCAGGGGGCTCCTGGTGGTACGCTCGACTCTAGCAATGCAGGAATGGTTTGACCAAAAGTTGGGTGCAGCGACTGATCGTATGATGAGCCAAATGGCTAGTCTGGTGCAAAGTTTAAAATCCAGTGGTGAGGTAATCTCTTCCCCTGCAGTCCCCCAGGAAGCATCAACATCTCATGTGCCTCCAAACCCAAACCCCCAACCAAACACTAACCCACCAAATACTGCCGATACCCCGAATCTCAATCCTCCACCAAGTCCCTACTACCCAAATATCAACCCTTACCCGTCCTATCCTGCATATCCTTCCCCAAGCACCAAAATTCCCCAAAGCCCAAATGACCTCCCTTTTCCCATAACCAACCTACTCCAGAACAGCCCATATATAGACCCACAAAGTTATAACCCGCCAGGCCAAGTTACCACCTATTTACCTTATAATGATCCTGGCCGCCCAGCCGAAACCTTCAAAAACCCACCAACCCAAAATCCTTATCCTACCCAAGTTCCACCAGCCCAAAATCCTTATCCTACCCAAGTTCCACCAGCCCAAAATCCGTATCCAGCCCAAAATCCTTACCAGATACCGCAGCCAGAAATTAACCCAGCCTTCCCTAATCCAGCCAGCATATATCAAAATCTAATTCCCCCAGCCACCAAAATAGAGGCTGACATGGAAAATATGAAGGCCATGATGCCCGACATAGAAAAAATTTGATGGGTCTGGATGCCCTATTTCCCATTTAAAATCTTATTCCATTGGCATGCAGTCAAGGTGAGCTAGCTTTGAGGCTATGGCTTCCAATTTTCACCTCACCCTAATAGGGGCTGCCAAACAGTGGCTAATGTTGTCTGATAGTGGAACCATGAATACTTGGGACCAGAAAGCTGAAGGGTTCCTTGAAAGATATAAAGACAACACCGACCCTAAAAATAGAAGAGACCTTGAGTTGTGCACCCAAAAGGAAAAAGAAACATGTGCTGAGTTCGCAGTCAGGTGGAAAAGAAAGTTGGCTCAGACCTTTGACAGACCTGATCCGGCCGAGTCATGCAGATTGTTCATCAAAAACCTCCAGCCCATTTACCTGGAACATATGCGGTATCTCCCCTACACCAATTTTAAAGAAATAGTGGAGATAGGAGCCCGTATTGATGAAGATATACGAACGGGGCAATTACAAGTCAATACGCCTCCCAACTCTTTCCGTTACTCTAAAGGAAAGATAGCCGCAGCCACACCAGCACCAGCCATCAATATGGTAAGGAATACATCAGCCACTTTTCCTACCCAAAGTTATGGCACTGTTCCATGTTCTTATGGAGCGGACAGGTCTGTCAACACAGTCGGAGGGAATAATGGCCCGAACAGAAATTTCAGAAATCAGAACCGGCATTATGATGAACTGCAAGCCTCCCAGTCTGTGATCCTGCATGGGCTAATGGCACAAGGAGTGTTAAAGCCTATGGAAAATTATAAGCCACCAAACCCCCTGCTCAGGACTTGGAATCATGCCCAGTACTGTGAATATCATCGCTGCAGTGGTCACCTCACCGATAAATGTTATATACTCAGAGATGCTATCCAGGATCTTATAGATGATAAGGTTATTGAAAAGCCTCCTCCCAGACCAAATATAGTTAATAACCCTCTACCTCAAATCAATATGATTGAGGTTGGTGAAAATTTTTGTGTACCCAAGTTTGAAACAAATAAACACCCATTACCATATATCATTGTTCCTTTCTTTCCATCCCCATCCATAAAAGAGCCTAGCTGCAATATGCTCTCTTGGGACACTATCTTGGGTAGCCAAAATACTAGTGATATTGAAAAAGCCACTTGGGTCAGTGGAGATATTAGCCACCTTACCCGATCTGGCCGAGCCTACCAACCAAACCTGGAAAGAGGTGATCACTCTGACAGAGACGAAGCGACAGCTTTCTGGGTATGATAGGAAGAGGCACTGATTATGAGAAGCTCCCTGCTGATTTTGAATCTATTTCTAATAAGCTTCTGCATAACTAGTATACTACGACCGGCCCGCTTTTGACGCCCGCAGAACTGGTGGACCGCCTCGGATATATTATCCCTATTCCTTTCACTAGCTTTACGGATTGGTCATCTACCGATCCGCTCCCTAAAGTTGAGGATCTCAAACCCCAGGTCCTCAATAATGTAATAAACCCTGTACGGTTTGCTTTTAATAATAATCTAAATGTCTTTGCTTATTTCTTAGTTGCACCTACATTAAAAGACGCATTAAATAATTATAATGATGAGTCATTTAATAGGACCCAAAAAGATAAAAAATTATTTACTTGAGCTTGTAAATTCAGTAAAGCACCACGAACAACATCATTCACGACAACTGGAGACTGATCCACTATCAATCTGGGGCTGGACAATGAAATCTAAGGAATCAAAATTGGCAACTACCTGCAAGGCTCTGAAAAGGTAGCACTCATCGACATCCCTAAAGAGTTCGTAGATATCTTCGCCTTGACCTATGAAGATATGTCAGGGCTAGATCCAGTCATAGTCAAACACCGGATCCCCATATATCCGGATGCTCGGCCAATCAAGCAAAAGCTATGCCGCATCAAGCCAGAATGGTCACTACAAGTTTAAAAAAAAAAAAGAAATCATGAAACAGCTGCACGTCAATTTCATTCGGGTAGTTAAAAAAAAGAGTTAAAAAAAATACCCGATCGGGTTGTCCAATATAGTGACCATTCCTAAGCCCAATGGGAAGGCCCAGATCTGCGTAGACTTCTGCGACCTCAGCAAGGTGTCGTCCAAAGATGACTTCCCTCTATCCAGTACTGATATTGTGGTAGACGTCGTTGCGCTCACAAAGTCAGATCCTTCATCAACGGCATGTTGGGCTATAATCAAATCAAAATGGCAGTATAGGATCAAGAAAAGACCTCATTCACCACCCCTTTGGGAAACCTACTGCTATCATGCCATGCCGTCTGGGCTAAAAAAATGATGGGGCTACTTATCAAAAGGCTGCCACCAATCTCTTCCACGATGTGTCGTATATTGTCAAAGAGATCCGGTCAGGAGGTGGCATACTCCTTGCAAACCAGGAAAAAGAAAACCTTGTTCAGCCCTCCAATCTCAACGAGCTTAAAAGGTATCATGCTTGAGCCACCCTATCTGGCAAGTGCTTCCCCCTCCAGCTCGCTAGGCTGAAAACCCGAAAGGGCGGCCTAGGCAAAAATTAAAGCAAATAAAAATAAATAAAATAAAAAGGAGAAATAAGGGCTCGCTAGGTTGAAAACCCGAAAGGGCAGCCTAGGCAAAAGTTAGAGACAAATAAAAAATATATATATCAGGAGAAAAAAGGGAGGGAAGACACTCTTTGAAATCTCGGCATCCTACCTCCAGTCTTCAGCACGCAGGGGGGCTCGACTGACAAAAGAAAAAGAAGAAAAACCATGACAGGAAGCTCGCAATAAAACACTAAAATATAAAATTTTCAGGTCCTAAGGTGCAACTTATGAATAATTGCTAAAGAAATTTAGGTTATACATTAATTGCCTGTACATATATATTTAATGCCTATATCCCCCCTTGTTCCCCTAGAAACTATCCCTTCTTTTGCAGCTTAAGCCCCAAGGTGGTCCATTAGTACCTGCGGCGTCCGCCCAGCCGGGCCCATATACTTCTTCTGCAAGGCACAAAAAAGGCTCAGTCTCATCAGAATGAGAAGCACCAGAAATGTCCTCGTCCTATCCACTATCCGCACTGCCATTGTCCTGAAACAGCCAGACGACTTGGATTCTGACCATTCATTGCTGCCCTGTCTCATTGCGAAGAAAAATGCAGGGGCTATGAGAATCGCCTTATGCCAAGTGTAGCCCTGCAACAATTATATGGCCGAGAACAGGAGGAGATGACTGCCTTTTCCTCTTCCCGCATATCATAAAGAAAAAAAAAAGAAAAAAAAATGAAAAAAGGGGAAGCCCGCTCGAGCCCGAAGGTATATTCCTTTAAAATTTGTTTCTGAGATACAGCGTGCCATTACCCATTAGATATCAGTATAGCTTTGTTTTGTGCGTGCGTTTTGAGTCTATATTTTTTATTTATTTATTTTGCATCGTATAAAATTATATTGCATTGTAAATGTTTGTACAAGTTTTAACCAAAAAAAAAGAGGAATATTTGAAAAAAACAAAAAAAGAGGAATATTAGAAAAAAAAAAAACAAAAGAGAAAAAAAAAGGAATTATATGTGTTATTTTACATTTAAATGATTACTTTTTGCATCTTAGGCATCATAGAAAATACATTTTAATCATATGTACTGCATTTTTGCATTATCGTATGCATGATAGAATAAAAAGAGTGCCCATGCATCATGTTAGTAAGCATCCTATATTTTTTATGCATTGCATTTGCATCAAATAAAGTAATACATGCATCCAGCATTTGCATTTATTATCCAATAATCTGCATTAAGGGTGCGCTAAAAAGAAAATAAAATGCCACCAATCATGAAAATAAATATTCTCATGGCATTTACTATGTCCCTGCAGCATAAGCATGCATGAAAAATAAATTTTATGGCATGAAATATATCCATTTTGTCTCATATTTATCCGAGAATATGCCCAAAAATGTGTTCAGGAAAAATTGAATTGTATTCCGAAAAGTCCATTTCGTGAACACACAGCATGCAAAAATATGTTTTAGCCTAGAACATGTATCATATAGCTCCAATTGCATTTATAGTATAAATCATGCATAATAGGGTCAAAGAGTGACCACTAGTTCAATCATGCATCGCAAGAATAAATTGCATAAATTTCATGCATCATTACCTAATTGCATCATTTATGCATAGATAGGACATGCTTAAGCATTATTAATAAAGTCGGGAATGCTTCAAAAGTGCCAAACAATGTTAAAATCTAGCAGATCTGAAGTATATCCATGCAAAAAAAAGAAAAAAAAAGAAAAAAAAAGAAAAAAAAGGATAAAGAAAGTGAAAAAGAAAAAAAAAGATAGAGAGAATAAACAGATAATAAGCATGCAGAATAAAGAAAGAAAAAGAAAAGAAAAAAAAGAAAAAAAAGAGAAAAAAGAAAAGAAAAAAAATCGGGAGAGGGGAAAAAGCATGTACAAGAAAAGAAAAGAAAAAATTTATAAGTGCATGCAACAAAAGAATATGCGGCGGCAGAAGAACAAACTTTCGGTTGAAGCTAGAAAATTGAGCAAAAAGAAAACAGCAGCAAAGAAAAGATGATTTTAGCTGGTACCAAAAGATACGGCAGCAAGGAAAGGAAGTTTATAACCAAGGTTAAAAGGAGCAGTAAAGAAAAAATGCAGCAGCATCAAGAAAGATTTTCTAGCTAAAGCCGAAAATATAGCGGAACAGGGGAAAGAATTTTCCAGCGGAGGCTGGAACAGTGACAAAAGAAAAATCTCCAGCAAAGTGCAGCAGAGAGCAGCGTAAAGCAGCAAGAAGCAGCAAAGCAACAGCAGCAGCAGCAGCAATTTGCCGCATGGGCACGACAAGGGTAAGAAAAGGAAGGTATTTTTCCTTTTTTCAGTATATTTGTATGATGTTTGGAAACTTTCCTTTAAGGGGCACGCAGCCCCGGATTCAGAGGGAAATGTCTTGTTCTCCGTTGAAGGCTGAGTTCCTGAGGAGGCAATGCATTCCATGCATTTTTCGCTGTGTTGGAAAACTTTCCTTTAAGGGGCACGCAGCCCCGGATTCATAGGGAAAGGTCTTGTCCTCCGACGAAGGCTGAGTTCCTAAGGAGACAATTCATCCCGCACAGCCGTAGGCGAACTACGATTGGTTTGATTCCTTGGCTAAGGATACGTAGGCAGTCTATCTCGGTAGACGTGACCAACCACAACATGTTATCATTACCTTTGCAGCACTCATTTGATAAAGCTTTGCAGCACTTGCTCATTTAACATTGCAGCACTTTCACCACCGCAACACTTGCACCGCAGCATTTGATCCCTGGCTGAATGAACTACGTCTCGGTCTGATTCCTTGTATAAGGATACGTATGTAGCCTATTTCGGTAGGCACTACCGTTGCATGAATGATAGTTTAGGTTTTGGCCGAACTACGTTTGGCCTGATTTCCTTTATTAAGGAATACGTAGGTAGCCTACATCAGTAGGTCCGACCATCAGAGCACTTAATTTGCATATCTACTTAAAAATTACGATAACCTGCTATAACTGACTAAAAAAGTATATGATATGGAGGTTTGATTCACATTATAAACTGTTGCATTATAACTGCTACATGTTCCATCTCTCTCCCCCCGTATTGATTGCGCGAAATTTGAGACTCTATTTCTTATCAACGATGTTCGTCTACTCAGTAAGTTGCGGGTTACCCGTAGACTCTATCGTTGAAGGGCTCTGTAGACACCCCAATTTCGTACCCCTGGTATGTGACATGACATAAAATATCAAGACCTGTTAAAACATTAAAAAATGTCAAGTTACAGGATCGAAAATGCAAAAGGACAAAGCAGGATGCGCAAAAGAGTGAAATGCAGGGTTCAAAACGTCAATAATCAAACTTGTGAATAGTGCTGGCACCACCCACATTAAAAATGGAAGTGGCGCCCAGTTTTGTAATGGGTGGCTCCCAGTTTCCTCAAAAAGGCACTGTTCATTTGCCGTAAGATGCAATTTCCCCAGCGGCGTGTACAATCGATCGATGCAGGGACCAAAGTGCGAAATTTGGAAAAATTGAAAAGTGTTGGCGCCACCCACATGAAATTTGGGAGTGGCGCCCAGTTTTGTGATAGGTGGCGCCCAGTTTGTTGATAAAGCACTGTTCCCTTGCCGTAAAATGCAAATTCCTCAGCGGCTGGTACAATCTGTTGATACGCGAAGAAGGAATTTTAATTCCCTCGATGTCCTCACTCCAGCCTATAAATAGAGGCTTCAGGGTCGACCTTCAACACACTAATTCATCCGCAAAACTCTCCGCGTCCTCGTTACGCTGAAGAAATAGAGAGCGAAGTGAGATAGTGAGTGATCCACCCAAAGCCTCGAAACCCTGCCAAACCTCCTCCAAACACAAAACCAATCGGTAGAAGTGAGCCTTAGCCCCCCAGCTAGGTATCCACCTTATTTCCCCGGCCCAAAAACCATAAAGTAAGTCGTTACTCTACCCGAGTAAATAGACTGAAATCACCCGAAATAAGTCGTTATTCCGCCCAACCAAATAAGCCAAAACCACCACAAATAAGCTGTCATTCTGCCCGAGTGAGTAAGCCAAAAACACCACAAATAAGCCGTCACTCTGCCCAAATCACAGCAGCAGCAACAATAAAAGACTCCCTCTCCCGAGAAGGACAGAGCGAGCACACTCCACTCTAAAAGGTAATAGCCTTTAAGGGCGTTTTATTTATAAAGTTGTTATTTAAAATCCGGCCCAATGTAGCAACTATAAGCTGTTGTGTTGCCTGGATTAGATTAAGAAATATTATGTAAAAGAGTCGTTATAATGACCAAATGTTTTTAAATGTATTTGTAATTATTGTAAGGAAATGGTTGCAAGTCCGTAAATAATGTAGCCATGGATGTATTTGTTTTACTTTACTGCCTTTTAATGCTTTATTCATTTGCTAAATAAATATAACAATAAGCATACCTTAGCCAAAAACTATTTTGAGACCGAAAGGGCGAGTTGGGTGCCTAGCACCTTCCCAACTCGTAACTTAGCCTCCGAACCCGTTCTCTATCTCTGGTTTTCTTTTTTCTTTTCTGGTTTTGCTTTATTTTTGCCTTAAAATAAAGATGGCGACTCTAAAACTTTTTGGATCCAGCGGGGCCTCGCATCACTCCTTTCTTGCACTTTTATGTTTTCCCCTAAAAAAGGGAGAATAGGAATGAAAGGGTGGTGTATTCTCAAATCCTGGTATCCCCTAAAAAATGGATAACTTGATGCGGGAAACCCAAACCTCCCATAGCGATCCGAAACGGGCCATAAGGCTATTTTTCATAAAATCCATAGTGGGGGCGCAACAACACTTCTTTCTTGCACTTTCTCATTTTCCCCTAAAAAAGGGAGAATGAGAATGGAAGGGTGATGCATTCCTATACCATGGTATCCCCTAAAAAATGGATAACTTGACATAGAAAAACCAAAGCTCACATATTGGATCAAAAATCCACTAAAGGCAACCGAGGCGCATTTAAACGCGCTACTTTGACAACACTCCTCTCGCACTTTTGATTTCGTCCTCCCCTAAAAAAGGGAAGGTAGAACGAGAGCAGTGGTGTCCCGCATCCGCACGTACGCGCACCCCTATCCAAGGGCGTGGAGGCCGTGGGCACAAACTCCCGAGAGCCCACAGTGGGGACTCTGCTGGGGAGATCGCTTTTTTATTTTAAATAAAAAATGGAGGGCTAGACTCATTAACCAAAACTTTTTTTTTCTTTTTTTTCTGGCTAAAGTATACATGTTATATTAATTTAAGCAATTGAATATTGCGTTCCTTTTACATCTGTGTCTATATTTGTGGATATGATCCTCCATTTTGCAGCAGTTTCATTCCAATCACTGTTACGGATATACTTAAAAATATTTGTATCTTTCAAAAAAAATTGCAAAAAAAATATATATATGCAATATTCTATGTGCAATAATTTCGTGGCAGCACAACAAAAGGGCCGGGGCTTTATTTTTAATATCGCTTCATTTTCGGCCCTATTTATTATTTTATTCTGCTTTATTTTCATTCCGCAAAATATACATATATGCATTCATTCTGCCATTTTATTTTGGGGAAATAGGACAAATGTGTAATTAATAGGAATATATAGATTTCCCACTTTTCTTTCTATTTCTTGAAATGATATACTTGCTTGCTCGCGTTCAAACTAAAAAGCCGAGAAAATCATTAAATAACAGCAAGATCGGCCATATCTGTTTTATTTTTCGTTTTTTAAAAAAATCATCATAAAAAAATCAGAAACAAAAAAAAAAATCTTTCCTTTAAATCTTGCGTTGTGCTTATACATATTGGGATCTTTGTTATTTTTCTTTAGTACCACTAACAATTTTGTAGGGGCTGAAAAATGAAATTTTTTTGACTATTATCATTTACTCTCCTGAGAGGATTGTCCAGAGGTACGTAATCGTCACATCCCATTTCAAAAATCAAAACAAAAAAAGGAGTTTTCTAGCAACAAAAAAATCACGTGTAATACTTAGTTTTCTTTTCATTTAAAAAATATATAATCGTTTCTTTTTGCAAAAAAAAAAGATCATTTAAAAAAAATTCGTTCTTTAAAAAAATATAATAAAAAAATCTCTATTCTTTCAAATTCAAAATTCAAAAAAAATATAGATTAGCAAAATGAAAATTTCTCTGTCACAATTGAACTACGATGACCTGAGCCTCGAAATGAGGAACATAGGTAGCCTTTGGGTTCGGTCAAATGCTTTGATTTACTTTTCAAAAAAAAAGAAGAAGAGATCATTCAAAAAATAGAGGTATTTTTTATGTGTTTCTTTTTGTTTCCCAAAACATGAAAAGACAAGACAAAACCTTCTCACCACTATTCTTAATCTCCAAATTCCTATTCACTCTTAACCTCTCATAAATGCATCACTAAGTTGATAAGTACATCGTTTATTCTCGATTTCAAAAAAAAAATCAGTAAGTCCTACTTCGAGATGTTAAGGTCTACCACTCAAAAAAATGCAAAAAAAGAAAAAAAAACAATAAAAAAAGACCGATAGGGAGCCAGAAAAGAAAGGAGAGCTGGAAAAGCCAAGAAGGCAGAAAAATCTGGAAAGGCAGGAAATCCAGAAAAGGCCGACTCTAGGATCATAAGCAACAATTCAAGACCATGGTTCTAAAAATCGGCCTAGGCGGCCGCCTAGGCGTTAGGTGTCCCTCCACCGCCGCGATTTCCTCCAAATCGGCCAAAGAAATCGCTTGGGGGGAAAATCGTCGACTAGTCGACCTAGGCGCCGGCTAGTCGTCCTAGTCGCCCTAGTCGCTGACTCGTTCGCTGAACTTAGCAAGGAAGGTGGAGAGTTGTTGTGACTTGCATCAGTGCGCGGCTAGGCTTTGGGTATGGAAGATTCGATGGAGGGTGAGAGACGAGGTGATATAGAAAAAAAAAAAAAAGATGAGTTTTGAGTTCACCGGAGAGGAGAGAGAGCAGCGTGAGTTTGATGAATGATGAGTGTTGTGACTAGCGGAGCAGAGGGAGAGATGAAAGATAAAGAAGAACGGAAGAGAGAAAGATGAAGAAAGTAACGGAAGAGAGAGAAGAAAAGAGAAATAATAAAAGAAAAGTCAAAAAAGGTCGATGTGATCGTTAACGTGACTTGTGAGTTTTGAGTTTGTGGTGGTGGGTGTGTCATGGGCTTTAGGCAATAGATAGGATAGACTAGGGTTTTTTCCCAAAATTTCAATGCCTTAAATTAATAGTCTATTACTAATATTTTATAAATATTTTATAATTTTATACGGAGTATTGTTTTGATATTTTTAAATTTATCATTTAGTAAATTTGAAGGTTTTATTTTTTGTTAATTAATAATGTTATAATTTATTTTTAAAAATAAAAAAATTATAATTATATCTTTATTTCTAGGCCCCGATTAGTCCCCGACTAGTCGTCTGGGCGCTAGGCTCTGATGCGGCGCCTAGCGTCCGCCTAACGATTTTTAGAACCATGTTCAAGACTAGGGGCTTTCAAACCCAGGGGTATCTCTTTTGCCCATATTGATGCCTACGGCCCATCCTTGCAGAGTGTGCTCACTAGTCCATTTGGTCTCCGTTCTTTCAAAAGTCCAATCAAGTCCTCAGATCGAGCTTTCCAAAGGTATCCATCTCGATATTCGAGTCTGGTAAAACTCTTGCTTCTCCTATATTAGCTTGTCGAGTCTTCTTCTTGATCTCTGAGCACCACCTATCACTAATATATTTGTTATATAAAAAAAATGATGAATCAACTCATGTAAAAACATGATAAAACTACACGGGTTGATAATGAGTCATTTCACAATATGGACCCACAAACCATTAAAAAATTTTGTTTGATGAAGCAACCTTCTGTCTTGGTAAAAGGTCATCTTCGACTCATTGCGACCGAGCTATTAAATGGCACACTAGGGGCTTCCAACCATACACCAAACCTCTTCAAAATACCTGAACAAATCAACCACATACCAAAGCCTAACCATCTCTAAGAGCCAGCCTCTCAAAACTGGGGCTGCTCCACCCTTATATATATCCACCAAGAGTGACAACCCTTTTTATCCCAAGAGAGAGAAGGCAGATATCTCTTCAAGCACTCTCTAAAAATTGCTCCGAGAGGTCAACAAAAAAAAGAAAAAGAAAAAAAAGAAGCCTCTCTTGAGAGATTTCCTCAAAATTTCTCTCTCGCAAAAAAAAAAAGAGAAAAAAAGAGAGAAAAAGAAAAAAAAAGAAGCCTCTCCTGAGCAATTTCCTTAAAATCTCTTGCTCACAAAAAAAGAGAGAGGGAAAAAGATCAATCTCTCCTGAACGACCCCATAACCCATAACCAAAGCCAAAAGCCGATCTCACCAGATCCAGAAACTAAATTCTCATCCAAAACCCACAGCTTAAAAGGCCAGCCAATGATCGCTTTGCGATCGCCTTTCCGAAAATAACCAAGTCCACAGCCCAAAATGCCTTTGAGCAGGAGGCCAATCAAATCCTCAACCCTGAAGCAAATCTATCCCAAATACTTAAACACTATACCCTAACCTAGTTGCCACCTATAGCTCTGTTTTAATCGGTTGTAACGTGATCTAGGTCCAAGACAGAACTCCTTGCTAAAGACACATGAAATTATCAAAAGATAAATGTTAAGTAGGGTCCATGAAACTCATGATACTTGGCGATAAACTCTGGATCATGACTCTTCTTTTTGTCCATTAGAGTCATCCTCTTTCTCTGAGCATACTCATTTCTATCTCTCACAAAAGTCTCTCCAAAACAAGTCTGTCTGGGGCTGTCCCTAGTTAATTTCTCCAGGAACATTCCCGTCATGCAAAATTTGGTTGATCAAATTCATCGTGGGGCTTCTCCCGCCAAACTCATGGGATACATAAAGACTCATCATCTCTAGAAGCAGCTGTCATTTCCATCTCTGCCTGAAGAAACGAAGAAACTACAAAGGCATGATCCTTCGAAAACAAGCGGCTTATCTTCACATACATTGAAAAACTGGCTCCCTATAAGGTAAAAGCTCGCTAGGTTGAAAACCCGAAAGGGCGGCCTAGGCAAAAGTTAGAGCACAAAAAAAACACAGAAAAAAATAAGCAAAGCAAAAACAAAAACAAAAAAAACAAAAAACAAAAAAAGAGAAAAAAGTGGTCCCTCTAAGGCATCGATTAGTAGGATTCACTAGTCCTGGTTGAATTCCTTTCTTGAATGATGCACTAGTCAAAAGACTGAAAAATGACCCAGCACTCCATTCACCTTCCCCTCAAATATCACCATCAGCTCCTATACTCATAACTCTTCAAAGCCAGCCAAAAGCCACATCTCAAGCTCTTATATTACATTTTCATCACCTTACCTTATCTTGTCTTTAACATGTTTAAGAAACAGATGATACACATGCACATTCAAAAGTCCTTTCTCTAAGAAAAAGAAAGATTTCATTCGAATGCTTGCATCCTTTGCTTGCATCTTTCTACTACATCTTATCAAGGTCTTCCGCCGCATCGGCCTATGAATGTTCTGCCAGCATCTTGCCAAGGATCACCTCTCAAAGATCCTCCACAGCATCATCAAAAGTTACAAAAGTGAAGTCCAAATCCCCAGCAAGTGCAACAAGAGCAGCAAAAGAGCAGCATAAAGCAGCAAAGCGGCAGCAGCGACAAAAATTGCAAATGCAAAGCCAAGGTAAGAAAAGGTAAGTATTTTACCCCTTTTCTGTACATCAATAGCTGTGTTGGAAAACTTTCCTTTAAGGGGCACACAACCCGGATCAGAGGGAAATGTTTTGTTCTCCGGTGAAGGCAGCGTTCCTGAGGAGACATTTCATACCGCAGCACATGCATCATGACACTTGATAATTACCTTTGCAGCACTCGTTCGACAAGCCTTGCAGCACTTACATTGCAGCACATGCATCACAGCATCTGTCCTTTTAGTAATGCGATGGATATCGCATTCAGCGTTGCGATACAATGGATATTGCATCCGTCCTTTTAGTATTGCGATGGATATCGCATTCGACGTTGCGATGCAATGGATATTGCATCCGTCCTTCGTGTTAATGCGATGGATATCGCATTCAGTGTCGTGATGCAATGAATATTGCATCCGCTTTCCGTGTTTAATGCAATGGATATTGCGTCTTGTGTTGTAATGCAATGGATATTGCATCCGTCTTTCCGTGTTAACGCAATGGATATTGCGTTTCGTGCTGCGATGCAATGGATATTGCATCCGTTTTATGTGTTAATGCAATGGATATTACATTAAGTTTTGTGTCGACGCAATGGATATTGCGTCTTGTGTTGTGATGCAATGGATATTGTATCTGTTTTCCGTGCTAATGCAATGGATATTGCATTAAGTTTGTGTCGAAGCAATGGATATTGCGTTTTGTGTTGCGATGCAATGGATATTGCATCTGTTTTCCGTGCTAATGCAATGGATATTGTATTAAGTCTTGTATCGACGCAATGAATATTGCGTTTTGTGTTGCGATGCAATGGATATTGCATCTGCTTTCCGTTTTAATGCAATGGATATTGCATTAAGTTTTGTGTCAACGCAATGGATATTGCGTTTAGTGTCGCAATACAATGGGTTTTGCATTTTGATATGCGTTATTTTCACTAGGTTGTAATGAATATTACGACTATCTTTCTGCATAATACTTGTCTGCATTACAACACTTGATCCCCAGCAGAGATGAACTACGTTTGGTCTGATTCTTTGGATAAGGATACGTAGGCAGCCTATTTCGGTAGGCACGACCATCACAACACATTTTGTTCACATTGCAGCATGCTTGTTCTAGCTTGGGCCGAACTACGTTTGGTCTGATTTCTTTTATTAAGGAATGCGTAGGCAGCCTACATCAGTAGGTCCGACCATAAGAGCATTTTATTGCATATCTGCTTAAAAACTACGATAACCTGCTATAACCGACTAAATATGTCTAGGATATGGAGGTTTGGTTTGCATTATAAATTGTTGCATTATAATTGCTACCTGTTGCATCTCTTCCTTGTTTTATAATTGAACGAAATTGGAGAGTCTATTGCTTATCAACGATGTTCGTCTACTCAGTAAGACTTAGGTTACCCGTAGACTCCATCGTTGAGGGGCTCTGTAGACACCCCAATTTCATACCCCAAGTATGTGACATGACATAAAATATCAAGACCTGTTAAAACATTAACAAATGTCAAGTTACAGGGTTGAAAATGCAAAAGGACAAAATAGTATGTGCAAAACAGTGAAATACAGGGTTCAAAGTGCCAAAAATGAAACCAATTTGCATAGTGCTGGCGCCACCCACACTCAAAGTGGGAGTGGCGCCCATTTCCTCCAAACAGTACTGTAGAGTTGCCGCATTGTGCAATTTCTTCGGCGCTGTGTACAATCGGCTGATGCGCGGAAGAAGAAAATTAAATTCCCGATGACTCCCCACTCCAGCCTATAAATAGAGCTTCGGGGTTCGCCTTTAGAAGACAATTTATTCTCCGCAAGCTCTCTGCGTTCTCGTTACGCTAAGAGAACGAAGACAATGAGTGATCCACCCAAAGCCTCAAAACCCTGCCAAACTTCCTCCAAACACAAATCCAACCGGTTAAAGTGATCCCTAACCCTTTAGTTAGGTATCCACCATATTTCCTCGGCCCAAAAACCATAAAGTAAGCCGTTACTCTGCCCGAGTAAATAGGCTTAAATCACCCGAAATAAGCCGTTATTCCGCCCAACCAAAAAGGCCAAAACCACTGAAACTAAGCCGTCATTCTGCCCGAGTGAGTAAGCCAAAACTATCCATAAATAAGCCGTCACTCTGCCCGAATCACATCAGCCACAGCAATAAAAGTCTCCCTCTCCCTGAAGGATAGAGCGAGCACATTACCGCTCTAAAAGGTAATAGCCTTTGAGAGCGTTTTATTAATTTATTTATTATTTATAAAAGTTATTATTTAAATCCGTCCAATGTAGTCAATATAAGCCGTTGTGCTACCCGGATTAGAATAGGAAATATTATGTAAAAGAGCCGTTATAATGACCAAATATTTGTAAATACATTTGTAATTATTGTAAGGAAATGGCTGCAAGTCCGTAAATAATGTAGCCACGGATGTATTTGTTTTATTTTCCTGTCTTTTAATTCTTTATTTATTTGCTAAATAAATATAACAATAAGCATACTTTAGCCAAAAACTATTTTGAGACCGAAAGGGCGAGTTGGGTGCCTAGCACCTTCCCAACTCGTAACTTAGCCTCCAAACCCGTTTTCTATCTCTGGTTTTTTTTTTTTTTTTTTTTGCCTTAAAATAAAGATGGCGACTCTAAAAACTTTTTGGATCCAGTGGGGCCTCACAGCACTCCTCTCTTGCACTTTTCCGTTTTTCCCTAAAAAAGGGAGAATGAGAATGAAAGGGTGGTGTATTCTCATATCCTGGTATCCCCTGAAAAAGGGATAACTTGATGCGGGAAACTCAAAGCTCCCATAGTGATCCAAAAGGAGCCATAAGACTATTTTTAATAAAAGCCACTAAAGGCAACCGAGGCGCATTCCAACGCGCTATCTTAGATAGCACTCCTCTCGCACTTTTGATTTCGTCTTCCCCTAAAAAAGGGAGGATGGAATGAGAGCAGTGGTGTCCCGCATCCGCACGTACGCGCACCCCTATCCAAGGGCGCGCGGGGCACGGGCGCACAGTCCTGGGAGCCCACACTCTCCCTTTCCCTTTCCCCTTCTATTTCTTTTTTGTTTTCTTAAATGTTGGATTGATTTGCATGTATGGCTTATTCTATTTCATCAAGAATATGGATATAGTATTATCCTAAGAAAAGGCTTTCTCCTCTCATTGGAAGGGGTGTCAAATGCCTGCCTTCTTTGATTTCCTATTTCTATTTTCTTTAAGTGCTCGTGAGATTTAGATGGAGATCATAGCCAGTTGAAATATGTATGATTTACTTAAAACCATTAAGTATACAAACTTAGTAATCCACATTTTTCATTAATTGATTTAATCAGTAGGTTGAAACTTTAGTTTGCTATCGACCGACACTACAAAATTATTGAAAACAGTTTATTTCCGTATTTGCTCAAACAAATTATTTCTAACACTTTCCTTATTTGTGCTAGGATAATATCCATGTCTTATATCTTCTACACAAGATCCCTATAATCTTGTAAAAGATACTCTTATCCGAATTATTACAATTCAAATTCAAACTTGCTTCTAACGGATTGGAAATGTCGATCTTTATATAAAGACATTGAAGCAAGGATTGAAACTCACTTGAAGCATTCATACAACTCTTACAGGAAATTATTCTTTGAAGTGCTCAAGTCCTTAAACATCTACTAGATAGCCTGTCATCTCAATTCTTTCTAGTTCTTGTTTAGACAATCATTGTACTCTTTATTCCTTACTTCTTTCAAATCATAAAGGAATCTTTGATTGTCTCATGAGTGTGATTGATTCTCAATCATACTCCAAAACAATGGTCTTTGTTGTACACTGATCCATTAGTGATCACTTAGATTATTGATAAAATTAGTGCACTTCAAAAAATCCAAGTTTGATCAACTTGGTAGTGGACATAGCAGCTTACACTGTGAACCACTTCTAAATATCTTGTCATTTATTCATCAGCTTCCTCAAAATTGTTCTAACACATACGCAACTTCAATCTACTTAAGTATCAACCAGTTACCTTCCTCAGTTATTTACTTGATTGTTTTATAAATTCTTCTTCGGTTCATTCTCTATACTTGTGATTTTACCAAAAACACTTTTATACTTAATTATGTCAGCAAGCTGACAAAGTGTAACCAAGTTCATCAGTCAATTGACAAACTATGACAAACTTCTTATTTCTGCTGCAAGTTTAGAAAGTTTTCAAAACAACCTCTAAAGTTTTAAAAGGCTATTCACCCCCCCCTCTAGCCTTATTTGTTGCCAACTAGACTTACAATTGGTATCAGAGCTTATTTTTTCAAAAATTATTATTTTCCAAGTTTAAAAACTTGAAAGATAGATCATGGAAACTACAAAAGCTTTTCAATCAAATAATGTTACTCAAATACCTATTTTTGATGAAGATCACTTTGATATATTGAAAGAAATGATTACAAGATATATGAACAGTATTGATAAAAGACTAATGAAATGTGTAAAAGGTGGCCCCATATAACCTATGAAAACTAACACTAAAGTTGGTAAATTTTCTAATGCAGATGATGATAACATAAATCCTCTTGGAACAAATGCAAGAAATGTATTCCAAGTTTGAGACACTTAAAAGAAATCACATTTCTCTATGTGGTGACTTCAAAAGAATTTATGATGAAAACCGTGAGCTTCAAAAGATAAATGAGCTTTATAAAGTACATCAAAATGAAATACTGCAACTTAAAAGCATCAATGAACAACATGAGAATCAAGATAAGATCTCAGGAGCTCAAATTGTTGACCTTGTTGAAAGGAATCTTCGATTGACCAATGTTGTTGATACCTACTCAAAGTCAAAAGCTGCTGTTGAAACCATCATTGTCAATAGAAAGATCATGAAGACCAACATGGTCTTGGATACTCAAAAGATGATGGAAGTTGTGAAATCAGACAGTCAAACGGTGAACCTAAGATTCTTCTAAAAAAGAATGAAGGATCGACTTACAATGTTATCCTTTGTAAATATCCTAAGAATCAACTTAAGAAGTCCTTCAACAATAAAGACAAGCTGAACCATGACAGCTATCAGCCTTCTGTTCAAAATCCTCACAAACTGTCAACCTCTAAAACAACTGATAAAAATCAGTCTACTGACAGAAGAGGAGGGATCGAAGGAAGGTAGCTAACAAATTTAAGTCAATCAATTTTGTTGCTGCTAAGACCTCCAAGCTGACTCAAGATGAATCTAAGGATTCCCCTCAAATGACAGATAAAACTGGTTATTACAAATGCAAAGTCTGTTTTACTTTTGGTCACCAGTTTCATGAATGCTTATTTAGATTTAAACCTACTGACAAAGTCAAACTGCCTAAATTAAGGCATGTTTGGCTACCAAAGAAAGCTAACCTTATAGACCCAAAGATATAAAGGGTACCATGATTTAAATATTCATATTTCAGGTGTGCTTAATGGCAAATGATCAATCAACTGATGTATGGATATTAGACAGTGGATGCTCTAGACACATGACTGGGTCAGCTGAACTTCTTACTGACATTATTTCAGCAAAAAGACCTTCAGTCATTTTTGGTGTTAGCTCCAAAGGTAAAACCTTAGGGTATGGATCCATTGTTAAAGGATCCGTGAAAATTGAAAATGTCTTCCTAGTACAAGGGTTGAAACATAATCTTCTGAGCATTTCACAATTTTGTGACAAAGGTATAAACTGCACTTTCTCTACATCTCACTGCTTCGTCAAAAACAATATTACAAACGAAGTTTTACTTATTGGAACAAAAAAGAAATGTTTTTGCTATTGATTTACTTCCTTTAGACAACAGTACTCAAATTTGTTTAGTAGCAAATAGTGTTTCAAAAACTTCATGGCTGTGGCATAAAAGACTTTCACATTTTAACTTTAAATATTTTTCAAAACTTTCAAAAAGAGTTTTAGTGAATGATTTGCCATCAGTTAGTTTTCCTGATGACAAGAATGCAAAGTATGTGCTATGTGCTTTAGGAAAAATCACAAAAGCATCTTTCAAACCCAAACTATGTCTTTCAACGAAAAGAATTCTTGAATTATTACATATGGGTTTGTTTGGTCCTGATACTACTGCATGTCTTGGTGGAAGCAGATACACTCTATTTGTTATTGATAACTACTCAAGGTATACGTACATGGGTTGAAATGATGCATTATAAGGATGAAACTTATGGTATACCCATTGCCTTGTTCAGAAACCTTCAAATTCAAAAAAAGTATGAAATTATAAGTGTAAAATCTAACAATGGTACTGAATTCAAAAACCTTGGAATGGATACCTACTGACTACTGTGATGATCATGGTATATATCATAATTTCTCTGCAGTAATAACTCCATAGCAAACCTTCAAAGGGACGTTGATGCGACCTTCGGGGGGAAGGCGATCTACGTTTACGGCGAGATTGTGCCGAATCATCTACCACTCGAGGTCCCAGCCGAGAATGCACACTCGGTACAACCCTGTGACTAGCTCGGCCTTCCTCCTGGTTACGTCCCTTTGATTCCCGCCCTCCCTGCTGTGAGGGGACGAGTACTAGATTTAATTGATTCCTCCCGGTTCTTGACCCACTCGATGCCTGGCTTGGTGCAGGCAAAACAGTTAGGGGCTTCAATTCAATGGGTAGAGGTGGCTTACCCATTGCAATTAACTGCAGGTTCAGCTGATGCATCTGCCCCAAATATATAGCCCTTTGACGAAGAGCTTCCTCCCAGAACTCGTTGGCCAACCCAACGGCTGCCACTACGCTCCTAGCTAAGGAATCCACACCCCGTTGTTGATTAAGCTGATGGCGCGCATCATGAGGAGGTGGGTTATTTCCAGCCAGTTGATTAAGACTGGGTGTTGCATGCACTTCCTCCTGATTGCTACCGTTGACACCATTAACATCGTTCTCCGCCATAACTAAAACTTACCAAGAACATAATTTCACTTCACAAAGAATGCTCCTTCGTTTCCCGGCAACGGAACCAATTGATGCGTCCAAAATATTCCTAGACGCACTGGGCTTCGTTAATTGGATACCTGGCTTTCAATATATCCTTAAACTTCAAGGCCCAACTCTGCAAGCAAATAAGAATAACCGTAAACTAGGCAGGGGCACTCCCTGCAAAAACCCTCCTGCGTGAGAGTTAGCACAACAATTTGTTGAGTAAGCAATTGGACAGAGTCTAGGCTAGTAATTAGAATCACCTACCTCCCTCCTTAATCTCAAGGGGTTTATATAGCTATTGTCGGAGGGTAACTGCCGATTAAACATCATCGCATAAATGGCGGGCACATTAATTGTCATATTAACTGCCCCATTCACCATAACGGTCTCAACCTAGAGAAGGTGGCGGGTTTCTCGGAAGTAACCGTCCATATTCAAGACAACCGTCTTTCATTAACGAGTATGGTAAATCCTGCTCGGTATATACTGTTGCCCGGTGGGCAAGCCCCCCAGCTCGCTGTAACCTTGCCCGCTGGATGCTATGCCCCCAGCTCGCTGCCCGTTTCTTAATGGCATGAACCTCAACGCACGTGTGTCGCTCGTGATTGGTGAAGACGTGTCAGGCATGTGACTAATGACTTGGGCCTATTGGGCTGGGCATCTCAAAAACAAAAAAAACTCTTCCAACATTGACACAAACTCCAACACTTTTAAAAATCTTCGCCATTTTTATCTTGAAAATCGGTTTGGTTTCCAGATGGAACAAATTAAGTCTCTATTTATAGATACAAATGTGTACTATTTAAAAAAAATTGAATTGCTAAAATACTAAGAAGGAGGATAAAAATCAAAAAGTGGTTGTTTGATTTGATTTTAATTTGTATCATATATTGATACAAATCAAACAAAAGATTAGTATTATTATTAATAATATGAGGATTAATAATACCACCTTTTCCATGGTATAAATAGCGAGCAGGTTAAGCCATTTATCCAGATAATTGATGTAGAACAGACAATGGACACGTTCCTGACAAAGTTGGAAGGTTCTAAAGGCCTTCAGAAGAAATCGAAGTTTAAAGGTGTTAGTTGTAACTTTGGACAAAAAACGTGATAGTAAAAAAATCAAGATGTTGAGGACTCTTCCATCAATTGGCCATAACTTTGTATCCCAGATGAACCACGGCACCCGTCGTATATCAAATCGAAACTCTCGACGTGATCTACAAGATTCACATGGTTAACCATAATGAGTTTGTTTTAAGCCCAAATGAAATTTGTTTAAGCACTGTTATGAGCTTCAGAAGCTTTTCGGGTTTTTCGTAATTTTTGTTTATTTATTCATTTTAAAGTTTGGATTGTTTTAAGACATATAAATACCCTCTTAAACATTTTATTTAGACAGTTTTGATAATGAATACACAATTTCTTCCTTTATATGTTTTGTTGTGAAATCCTAAGCCGAAGAAGAAGAAAAAAAGTCATTGGCTTTTTTGAGAAATTTTCGTGGAAAGAATTCTTGTTGTTATTTTCGTTGCGTCAATAATGCGATTAATAATGTCAAACGCAATAATTTATCAAAGATTCTTTTTTGGTGTTATTAATTCTATTCGGTAATTTATTAAAAATCATTTGAAAATAATAATACTTGTTTAAGTCATTTAATATAATATAAGGCTTAAATAACAATTTGGTTACCCTACTTTTACATTTTTTTTTTCGTTAAACTCACTGTACTATTTTTTTCTCAACTTAATAACTATACTTGACTTTATTTTCACGTTAATCATTACATCCATTTTTTTTGTATGAAAAACTTAAAATAAATTTAAAAACCCCAAAATGACCCTACTGAACACAATTGAGACCTTTTGCATTTTATGCTCCACATACATTCGATCAATCAAACGGTACACTTTTTGATATGGCGTTGGCGGAAGAGGATACAAAGTTGTCTATACAAGAAGCTCTATCTCTTCTCGATTCAGCTGCAGCCTTATTCCTTCTCTCCCAATTTTCCCCCTTCTTACCATCCAAAACGCAGACCACACCCTTTTGCCTTCGTCCCCACCCCTCAAATTCAAACCATCCCACCAATTTCCCTTCTTCCTTTAACCTTCCATCCGGTGAGTCTATCACTCTCTATATCTCTGTTTATTCGTATGTATACGTTTCAGTTCTACTTTTGCTTTACACAAGTATGAGAATATTTAGTTCAAAAGTAAAACATAAAAATTTGGTTTTGAAGCTTGATCATATGTTAATACTTTTCGTTGATGATTCTTTGTGTGTGGGTGACGGTAGTTGAATCTAAATTTGACGGGTTCAAAGGTTGAATTTTGTCAGATTTATTTTATTTTATTTTTTGAAGTTTTTCTTTGATTCTCTTTTTTAATGAAAATAGAGAGGGCGTCGGTGGCTATGGAGGCCGAAGGAGGTGGACTGCTGCTGCCGCCTGTCTACTGGAGGCTGGAGCGGCTAGAATGGGAGGGAGACAGGGAGAGGGAGTTGGGAATGAAAGAGTTCGTTTTTTTAACTCAAATGACCAAGATGTAAATTTTAAAAGATTATTATTAAAAAAATATAAATATATATTTTAAAGCCAAAGGGGGGCACTTGCCCCCAAATTAAATATCGGGTTATGCTTGAATAAATGAACATATAAATTAAAAAAAATTAAGATAGGTTATTGAATAAATTAATGAAAATAAATTAAATATAGGTAATTTGATCTTTTAGTTCGATCCCTTAACTATTAACATTTTAAACTGGAAACTTTTAACATTAGTAAGGATATTTTGATCATTTCAAATATTTCTATCCCTTAACTATTAAATTAAAAAAAATTAAGATAGGTTATTGAATAAATTAATGAAAATAAATTAAATATAGGTAATTTGATCTTTTAGTTCGATCCCTTAACTATTAACATTTTAAACTGAAAACTTTTAACATTAGTAAGGATATTTTGATCATTTCAAATATTTCTATCCATCTAACTAACGAAAATAATCCTCATTAAAGAAAAAAAATAGTATAGTGAGCTTAACTAAAAAAAAAAAAAGTAGGATGACCAATTTACTATTTAAGCTATAATATAAAGACTTATTTTAAAAATAAAGAAGTATGGTATTATTATTTGACTACGCCAACAACGGTTCATGGGACGAGCAATGCCTACAGCTTATATAAAGAAGTATGAATTTTTTTACATTAAATTCAACCAACTCATACAAAAATTAATTAGGATGATTTGGTTTTGTGGTTTATGTAAATTATTTTTAATCAACTTAAGCATCATTAAGAATAAGAATAAAACTAAGATTTAATAATTAACATCAAAATTATATAATAACCTAGTAAAATAAAATTATCATAAAGATTACGATACAAGTTCCAAAATTAACACAAACAATGGAAGACATAATAGTTCTTAAACAATCAAAATTTTGTTTGGTTTACTATGTGTGTGTGTGTGTGTGTATATATATATATATATATATATATATATATATATATATATATATATATATATATATATAGGCAAAACACACAAATGGGCCACCCAACTTTGCCCCTTTTTGCAATTCGGCCACCGAAACTTTGGTCCATCTATTTTGGTCACCCTACTTTCGTTATGATGCAAGCCGCCCCATTTTTTAGATGGAAGTTAGATTTATCCGTTAAGTTGGATCAAATATCTATTTTACCCTTGTAAATACATTTTTTTGTGATATTAAAAATTCAAAGGGGTTTAACTAAAACAAAAAGTTACATATGCTATTTATATAAAGTGAAGGGGTCAAAGTATGATTAAAAATTAAAAATAAAACTAAACATCATTTTGATTGTATTCTAGTTCTACACCAGCCGCCGCCGCCCACCCCCTCCCACCCATCTTCATCTTTCTCCTACTCTTTTTTCTTCCCCCGTCCTTCTCAGTCAGATCCAACATCGACATCTCCAACATCTTCCTCAGAATCTGTCTCATTGAAGAAGACAACGGGACTGGGGACGGTGAAGATCGATGCCGGAGACCGAAAGGTTGTGGAGAAGACGATTGGAGATGGTGGGATTCGAAGTGCGGCGAGTGTAGATGGCGGGGATGGAGATGGCGGGACTAGGAGAGTGTGGGTTTGCGGCTTCTTGTCTATCGGGGACGGTGAAGATCGATGCCGGAGACCGAAAGGCTGTGGAGAAGACGATTGGAGATGGTGGGATTCGAAGTGCGGTGAATGTAGATGGCGAGGATGGAGACGATGAGGTTGTTACTTGAGGAATTTTTTGAGAAAGAGAGCGCTGGGCTAGGACTGTTCCGCCATCCTCCAGATCTGGTCCACCACCGATGATGACGACATAGCCCCCGCCCCCGAGTCAGACATCTCTACACTCACCTTCCTTAACCCCAACCTCTATTGCTCTCCAAGATTGGAGACGCCATTTTATATCCATTCAACTTCATTTCCAACTAGACAGGCCCCAATGTCCACTCCTACGGTGGCGTCTTCTTCGCCGCTTCCCAAACCCAATATTCCGGCTAACCCCTTTCCACACCATTGAAAATCTTTCTAAGAAATTTCTAATGTTCTTAACAAACGGCATAGTTGCCAAACCCCTTTAGATTTTATGCCAAATCGTCGGCCCAAAACACCTACCCACAATGATTTCTTCTTTCTACTGCAATTCCTTCCGCCCAAAATGAAAATTTTCTCAGATAATGAACATATTTCTTATTTATGATGGAATGTTGTCGGAGAATGAATTGTGAAGGATGGAGAGTCAATGGAGGTGGGTGAAGTTAGCAATATAGGGAAGGAGGGTGTCAGACAGATTAGCAGCGGTGAGGTTGAGAGAGATGACGCGGGAGGAGAAGAATGGCAGAGGACATACCAGTGGCAATGGTCGGTGGTGGTCCAGTTGAGGAGGAGGCTGGAGGTTTCTTTAGTAATAGTCTAACTGATGACTTGAAAATGGCATACATAATTTTCCTTCGAATTTGCGATCTTAATCTGTTAGATACCGAATTGAATAAGACTAGGTTTTCTTCCCAAAATATTTTTGGATTTATTTTTTCTGTGTTCTGGAATAGAGAAGATGAACATGAACATTTTTTTATCCAAACCTGTAACCCAAATTTCTATTATTTACGGTTGGACCCCTTTTTAATTATAATTGTTTCTATTTTTTGTTTGTATTTTCAGTTGGACCCCTTTAAATTTATAATATTACGAAGTTTTAGTATTTATAAGGGTAAAATAGATATTTGATCCAACTTAACGGATAAATCTAACATTCATTCAAAAAATGGGGCGGCTTGCATCATAACGAAAGTAGGGTGGTCAAAATAGATGAACCAAAGTTTCAGTGGTCGAATTGCAAAAAGGAACAAAATTGGGTGACACATTTGTGTGTTTTGCCTATATATATTATGACTAAATCAAGATAATGTTTATGTTTAGAATAATTAACAAATGATATATAATATGCATTAATATTATAAATAAATAAAAATATATAAAATTTAGTTTGATTCACTTTAATTTGATTTGATTTAGTGGTTCTGGTTTACGCATCTAAATTCAACCAAAGTACATCAAACTATTTTTTATTTGACTTTATGCGATTATGGTATTGGAGCATTAACGCTTCAATGACCCGTTATAGCACCTAAATTAATTAGATACACACAGAAAGTACATGAATAATATTGACGTGATAGGTCACTTGAAAGTTTGGGTGTTAGTGCCTGGTTACGGTGGATGTCGCTATTAAATCGTTGATGTAAAGTGAGGAATCATTACTATTTTAAAAAAAAAATTATTTATAATTTCTTGCTCTAAAAATTCTAGTCCATTACTCATAACTCACGTAGATCCACTACTAGAGCTGTCAAAATGGGTTGGTGGATTGGATCAACCCACGGGTCAAGAAAACCACTATATAATAGTGTGGGACGGGTCGACTCATCTAGATAACGGGTCAATAAAACACCAACCCAACCCAACATGGGTTGTGGGTCAGATGGGTCAACCCACCAATTTTTCTTACCTAAAGACTACTTCTTTTATTTTCAATTTTCCATAGTTTTTCCATTTCCCTGTACTATACAACCACTCAAAATCAAGTAACCAACTCAACTATTGTCGGCTAATATAAAATAAACAAACTAAAACAATTAAATCTTCATTTCAGACTTCTGCCAAACAATTTAAGGGCATTCCTCTTACATGACTAAAAAAACCTTGGATGTTAAGACATGACTTCATGTAGGATGGCATAGATTAGTATAATCCAAACTGACTGCTACATAATAATTTAATAAACATTAGATTTGTTATATATAAAAAAGTAAAATAAAAAACAAAAAATAATAATAATAAAAGAAAATGAGAGATTATAGGAAGACTATTATGCAAAAATAAAAGTATACTAGACATGTATTCACAATATATTTTTTTTAAAAAGGTATTCTCTAAACGGGTCAGCCCGTTAAAAACCCGACCCAACTCACTTTAATCCGTGACCCATACGGGTCCAACCCATATGACCCATATTTTTATGGGTTGTCAATTTCCCAACCAACCCACTATTTTAAACAACGATTTGGATTGACCCAACGAGTTCCGACCCATTTTGAACGACTCTACCCACTACGACAACACATCTAGGTCAACTAGACCCACCCCATGCTCAACAAAAACATTCATCTATGATTTTTTTATTTTATTTTAAGGTTTTTCAAAAATTGGTTGCTTTTCCATAGGTCAAAAAAGTTAGAACAATCTTTTTATCAAATTGATTTGACAATTACAATTTGGAAATTGACAATTTATAAAATCCTAGGTACTTAATACAGTACCTATAAAATGATTAATACAACACTTTTATAAAATATTTGACTAAAATACCTTTTACGTAATTTATTTTTTTGTTTTTTTAATTAAATTTAAATTAACTAATTTTTTTTATTAAATTTAAATTAGATAATTTAAAATTTAATAATTAATTTTATTTGAATTAGATTTAATTTGAATTAGGTTTAAATTTTAAAAAAAATCAAGTTTTGGGGTAAAAAAACATGTTAAAAAACATTTTTTGGGTAATTTATTTTTTTTATTAAATTTAAATTAACTTAAATTCATTTTTTTCTTTTTTATAAAATTTAAATTAGCTAATTTAAAATTTAATAATTAATTTGATTTGAATTATGTTTAAATTAAAAAAAAAAACCAACTTTTGGGTTTAAGGACTGGATTGAAACCAGTTCTAAACCCATTCATTTCCCCCCACAAGCCCCACTGCCTGCTACAAGACCAGCCCTCAACCCAGCCCCCCCTTTTTGGCCTGCTACAAGACCAGCCCTCAACCCATCCCCCCTTTTGGACTGTCACCCAATCAGGACTGTCACCCAACCCGTCAGGCTCAATTTGGCATGTCTAGCAGACCGGTCCAATTTGGCATGCTAGCCCATCTCCTCTCCTCATTTGGACTGGTACAAAACCAGTCCTAAGGCCTAAACCCAAAACTTGTTTTTTTTTTAATTTAAACCTAATTCAAATCAAATTAATTATTAAATTTTAAATTAGCTAATTTAAATTTAAGAAAAAAACAAAAAATTAAGTTTTAGCTAATTTAAATTTAATTAAAATAAATAAATAAATTACCCAAAACTTGTTTTTTTTAAATTTAAACCTAATTCAAATCAAATTAATTTTTTTAAATTTAAATCTAACTCAAAGATAAAAATCTAACTCAAATATAATTTTTCACTTAGTATAACTAAATCAAATTAATTAATAAATTAATTTTGTTTAAAATATTTTTAAATTTAAAATTTGTTAAATTAAATTTAATAAAAAAACAAAAAAATTAATTATGTAAAGGGTATTTTGGTCAAATATTTTTTTAAAGTGTTGTATTAATCATTTTATAGGTGTTGTATTAAGTATACCCCTTATACGATTTGACTTAAAAATCATTCGATCCAATTTAACCCGTTAAATTTTTTGGGTCAAAACGGATAACCCGTTTGACCGAAAAATATTAACAGGTTGGTCCGGGTTGAGTTAAAGCAGGTCGAATCTGTTACCCATTTTGATTACTTTATAAATGTATGCATTTTTGGTGCAAAATTTGGGTCAAAATGGATCGACCCGTTTTAGATAGTTACTTGTTATAACACGAGCCGATCCAACCCATTTGATATTCAAGATCTAATGGATTTCGACTCGTTACTTGTCTCAACCCGACTTAACTCACGCAATTATCGGGCATATTACCAGCTACATGTTTGTTGGCCGGTGGTATAGTGAGTGAGAGTGACCATTTAAGGCATACACAACCCCGCATCTAACCTATGTGTGTTGGTACTAACTACTAAGCTCATATCTCAAGTGTAATTCCTGCAAAATTCAATTGGCATGCATGAAGGAACTTGCCAGAAAACTTGACCAAATTTTCAAATGGAAAGAATATTTTGGAAGTTATTAGGCTAACATGATTACCTGCTAAAAACTAAAGTCTTGATGCGTTCTTTAAGGATCCTAAACTTAAATTTAAATTTTACATTCTTAAACCATTAATTTCCATCACTACTCCCAACAATCCATCACATATCAATGTGAGTACAGTACATTTGAGTACCTTCCATGACAAGATCTAATCTCATCTTCCTAAGCAAACCCTCCTATTCATCTGAATAAAGTCTATAAATAACTTGTACATTTCATCTGATTTCTCTCATCAACCCTGTACAATCTACACACATAAAATGTTGTCATCCAAGTTTCTCTTCATTCTCTTCGCGACGTTTTTGTCGACTTCTAATGCAGCCTACAATGTGGTTAGTTTCGGGGCTAGGCCTAACGGTCGAACCGACTCAACCCAAGCCTTTCTCGGGGCATGGAACGGGGCGTGTCACTCGGTTAAACCGATGACCGTCTATGTTCCCCGGGGTATTTTTTTGGTAAAACAAGTAACGTTTAGCGGTCCGTGCCGGAGTAGAGTCCGATTCGAGATCGATGGAACTATTGTGGCTCCCGCCAATTATTGGTCTTTTGCCAACACGGGGTTCTGGTTTCTTTTTCGACATGTTTCTAGGTTAAATATTCACGGAGGTGTCTTTGATGCAAGGGGTTCTAAATTCTGGGCTTGTCGACGGAGGGGTAGTAATTGTCCTGGAGGAGTAAGGGTATGTATGTATGTCAATCAACAAATTAATTTTATTTATTTTTTAGTCAATCTCGTATTTATATATACACTCCATCTTGTTTTACTCAACTTGCCCATTTATGTATTAATCTGTTTTTATCTCTTAAATAAATTAGCTTAGATCTAAGAGCAAGATTAATTGTTTTTTATTCACTGCAAAACATATGTATATATATTGATCATGCCACGAGAGGGGTTGTCGAAAGTCTCGTCGCACGTGACTAGTCCGTGATGTCGTCGGGAGGATATCTGGCTGTTTAGTCTGCAAAGAAAGAGCTGGGATATTTTTGAAAGAAAAATAGAGTAAATACTATGTTTTTCAAGTCAAACTTAATTGTGTAACGAGCTACAAATTTTGTTGCAGATAAATTTCATTAACTAACGAATCAATTTCAAACGATTTTTTATTTTATTGAGCGGTATATAATGAGCCAAACTCGAAGGGCTCTGTTATGTTTGCTATTTATTTAAATTTCAATGTATTTATTTATTACTTACTATTTTTATCTATATATCTTAAATGCAGTCAATAACGATCCAATGGTGTAACGACGTCGTTGTGAGTGGTTTAACATCAATAAACAGCCAGATAATTCACATGGCCATTGACCAGTCAAGTAGAGTTCATTTACAAAACGTGAGAATTAGAGCCCCTAGTCAAAGCCCTAACACTGACGGTATTAACATTCAGCATTCCACCGGCGTTACTATCTCTAGCAGTGTAATCAGGACCGGAGATGACTGTATTTCAATTGGTCCGGGCTCCAAGAACATATGGATGGAGAAAATCGGATGCGGCCCCGGTCACGGCATAAGGTACATAGTATTATATAAATGAAAAAGTTTTCAATAGTTACTTTCCTCAGATTCAATAACTATATTAACGGTTATTAGCTTTGTGCAAGTTGACATTAAAGGCTACAACTTATGAAATACGATGTTATGTGCATTTTATATAAAGGTAAACACTTGGATAAGACAGTTTATAGATATTTTTTGTAAGATGGATTCTTCTTATCCGACTTACCGTGTACCGTGTGTTGGTGGGTTGACATGTAAAAGGGTAAAACTTCATCTTACGAATAAAAATCGGTAAGTCCGTCTTACAGAAGACTTACCATTATGTAAGATGAATCATCTTGACCTATTAATAAATTGAGTTGTACGAGAGTGGAGCTTCATTTTACGATTTAAGATCCATAAAACGATCTCATATGAGAGATGCTCATTAACAAAAAGGAATTACTATCAATGCATGCATCTAGTAACTGTACTCTACATCAATTAAAAGCTTGTTGTAAAGGCGCAAAATACCTTATCGTAACACCAAAATTCTTAAACGTAACACTATTTAAAAGGTAAAATTACTTCACTACCCTCTCCACATTTAAACTATACTACCACCTCCCTCTCTCCCTCTTCACGTAATTTTCATTACGTATCATTGTTAATTCGGTTTCCATTTTTAAGGTATGATATCGAATGTTAATTGGATTGATTTTGATTCGGTTTATTTTTTCTTTTTAATTACAAACAAAAAATCGTTGATTTGTATTTTTTTTCGATTTCGGATAAAACATCCACTACACACTAGCGAATGTTTTGTCAAGCATCCGCTAGGGCATAGCGGATGTTTTACAAAACATTCGCAAATGTGTACCATAAGTGAGTATCTATTAAATGTAAAAAGAATATTTATGTCATTTTATATATTAATTTGTGTTACGCTTAGGAATTTTGGTGTTACATTTAGGGTCACTCAAAAGTATTACATTTATAGGAAGTTTTTTGTAAGACGGTTTTACAAATCTTAATTCGTAATATAGAGCCTTACTCTCTTACAACTCAATCTAGCACTACACATACACAGTGGGTGGGTAAGAAGAATCTGTTTTATAAAAAATATCTGTGAGACCGTTTTACGTAAATTTTTACCTTACAATTTATATATTTAAGCTTGTGAATCGAACTATACATAATCATTAATTAATAAATAATTTTGACAGTTAAAATGTTTGAAATAATTTTGTGGTTGACATTTTTACCCTCACAGCATAGGTAGCTTAGGCAACGGTTACAACGAAGACGGGGTACAAAATGTGACGGTAACAAATTCAGTCTTCACGAAAACAGATAACGGCATTAGAATAAAATCGTGGGCAAGGGCAAGCAATAGTTACGCGACCAATATTGTTTTCAAGAACATTATCATGAGGAACGTTGGCAACCCTATGATCATCGATCAAACATATTGCCCTGACAATCAATGTCCTCATCAGGTAAATGCAATTTTGAAACCCCATATATATATATATATATATATATATATATATATATATATATATATATATATATATATATATACATACACATATACACATGATCCATCGATTATCTATATGAAACTCATAAAATCGTCTTTATTTTTAGTAAGTTGACTTTTCAAACAACCAAATTGTCTTACGAGTTACGATACGTCTAACAAGTGAAATTAAGAGGTTAACTTTTATAACTAGAGTATTTGATAATTAAAATGATTTTTAAAATTTTTTGGATTAAAAACTAACCATATTTCCCTTCTAAATATAGTATGCTTATCGTTACATTTATTTATCCATGTTATCAAATTGTTAGTAATATTATAAATACATACTAGACAATATCTTGAACGTAATATTAATTTTACAAAGAAATAATTTAATTAACAATCTAACATAATTATCTACTTGATAAAGAAAATATTTGAATCAATTAAGGTAAAGGGACAGGGTGGGGAGATAAGTGAAAAAGATAAGTTAGACTCAACTAATCAAAAAGTTTGGGCAAAAAATTAGGAAATACGGATCTTACGAGTATGTTTTTAATATAAGAAAGATATCTTTGACCCGACTTACCACATATGTTTTTAATATAAGAAAGATATTATTGACCCAACTTACTGCATGTTGGTGAATTGTGTTATAAAAGGATTGATCTCCGTTGGATTCATAAAAGACATACTCAAAAGTTAAATATTATTTTCACCGAGCACACTCATAAGCATACTATCAAAGCTACTTCTATCCGATATGGGTTTTCGGCCTATTACAAACACATACAGATAACTTTTTGTCAAGTTTTTAGATACGTTTAATTCCGAAAGGAAAGGCATGAAAAAAAGGCGTAAATCTAATAGGTAAAAACTTGGGTAAAACGGTCTTACGGATATTTTTTTGTAAAACGGGTCCTCTTTACTCGACCTACTGTGTGTTGGTGAGTTAAGCCGTGAGAGAGTAGGGTTCCGTCTTACGAATTAGAATCCGTAAGACAATCTTACATAAGATTACTCAATCTAATTTTACTTTCTTTTTCTTCTTCTTCGTGTTGAATACAGAGTTCTGGAGTTAGAGTTAGTCAAATAACGTACAGAAATATTAGAGGAACATCATCAACACAAGCAGCCATGATATTTGAATGCAGTCCAAGCAATCCATGCAGAGGAATCAGATTACAAGATATTAAGCTTACGACACCAAATAAACCCACAATTGCTTCATGTTCTAATGCAGGTGGGTATAGTGTTGGTTTAGTCAGCCCAAGGAGTTGTCTTTGGAGATAAATAGGGTTTCTTTTCTATGTGAAAAGTAATTTCCTCAACCTAATTTTCCTATATAATTTCCAATGCCTTGTTTGGAAATTCTTTGGTCACATAAATTTTGTATGTTGGAGAAATTTTTTTAGTTAGTTACTATTACTCCATCAAGATAATACTTCATCTCTTCCTTAAAAAAAGGGGTTAATCGCACCATTGGTTCCTTGACTTTGAGACATTGTTAATATTAGTCTCTTAATAATTTTTTTGTCAATTGAGCCCTAAGAGTATGAAATTTTCACAGTCGCAGTCCTTCTGATTGATGTCGTTAAAGAAATACCGTTAAGTTGTCAATATGCATTTAGTAAAGACTAAAATAAAATTTTATGAAACCAAAATTATATCACAATTTGCAATTGAATCCCTACGGTTTGAAAAAAAAAAAAGACTATAAGTCCTTCCCCAAATGTTTTGGAAGAAGGATCGATTTCTCCTCAAACCCACCAGATTTTTCAACCCTTCTTCAAGCATTTCCATTTGGGAAAAACATTTGATAATTTCAGATAATAGATTCCACAGAAAACACCCAAAAAAACATCAAACAGACAGAACCTGAGATTGCAGAGTAGCGATAATCGATCGATGAACTGGGGTTTTTAGTTTTATGCTTCAAAACCTCATTTGGAACCTGGGATAAACGATTCAAGAGAGAGAAAATCGAGAAATGGGTGTTGTCAAAAATCGAATTGGAAGTTAGAGAAATCGATCAAATGGGTTTCGTTTCGTTTGATCTTGATCGGTGGTGAGATTGATTGAACTAGAAGGGAGATCGATCCCTCTTCCATTCCTCGAACCCAAAACCCTTTTGATTCCTAGGCATGAAACCATTGAACAACACCATAGCTAAACCACATTTCCCATCTTTAATGGTTTTCACAATCAATTTCTAATAGCTCCGCTGCTACAACCAACTCTTCATCCCTTACAATACCACTCGATTTTGTAGTGGCATCATTGTGGGGGCTTGGATTTCTCTCGGTAACTCCTCCCCCTCTCTCATATCCATTAACGCCCGTAAGAGCGAGTCGGAAATGAGCCACAACAGCCAGTGGAGGAAATGATGTTTACAGCCGCAACAACGACGCTGTTACAATAGTGGAAAGCGTTAATGATGTAAAAGAGGGGAGAATTGTATTGGCTAAACTTCATAGTGACGCGATTTGGGGATATTGTAAGTATTTATTTAAGGAACAAGGCATTGTGGTTTATTTTCAAACCCTAGGGACTCGATTGTAAATTATGATATATGTTAGGTTTGCTAACATTTCATTTTAGTGCTTACTAAATGCACGTGGAAAATACATGGGCATTAGAGTTGTCAATGGATCGGGTCGAGTCAAGCTTGCACTAAGCCCACTGGGCCAAACGTTAAAATCAGGCCGGGTTGGGTATGAAAATTTATTAGGGCTGCCAAAACTAAAGCCTAAGCCCACACAAAACACCCTATCGACTAGCCTAGCCCATGATCCTACCCATTGAACATGTCAATTTTGCCTATTTTTACTTATTTTTTTGGCCCACGACAAAGCTCACCGGACCAATCATTGAAGTCGGTTCGGGCCTGTGGAACTTAAATCCCATCCCGACATTCTATCGGGTGAGCAGGCCCAATCAACTTAACGGTATTTCTTCAACGGCATCCATCAAAAGGACTGCAACTTTGAAAATTTCATACTCTTAGTACCCAATTTTAACAAAAAACTGTTAAAGGACTAATACTAAGAATGACTCAAATTTAAGGGACCAATGGTGTGATTAACCTTAATAAAAGTTCATCTCTTGTTTTTTTTTTTCGATAAGATGTGTGCACTTTCTAATTTTCACTTTATTTAGATGTTATCTTTACTATTTTACCCTAGATTTAAATCTTACTTTAATTTATGGGCCCCACTCAAGCATGTGAACTATAGAAAATAAAACATTATCATAAAATCTACAGTAAAATCAATTACTTCATTGGTTTCTAAATGATTATTATGTTTGACTGAGCACACGATTAAAAAAAGGGAGAAGCTATTTCTATTAAATTTTTTGTTTATCTACTACATCCTTAACTATTTCATTAAATAAATACATATTTGGACAAAATTACCCCTTAAGTACTTATATGTTTTAAATTGACTAATCAATTTACTTTTTAATTGCCTTCTAACATTATTTTTTAATCAAACATCAAAGAAAAACATAGTTATTTTAATATATTTTTTTACGTTTTTAATGACTTTATTAATTAATCTTATAACTAAAGTTATACTGTTTAATTAAAAAATACCATACAGACATTTTTCGTCTACCAAACTTTGAATAAATATGTGTTCTTTGGTTATCGAAAAAAAACTTAAAAAGTGAAATTTAAATGACGTAATTGTAAAATTTTGATCTAATAGTAAAATCATAATATGATATAGTATCATAAAATTTTAAATCTATTGTCTACCTTTAAAATTGATTCAAAATTTTAATTACTAACTTGATTGAAACCAATATTCAGATTAATACCTACCATATTATTATTATTGAATTGATCTTTTAAAATAATATTTTTAAACGGAATTAAATTATTTTAGTTTGATAATAAAATATTCATTTATTTCTAAAAATTTGGTAGAAAATGCATTAATTGTATTATTTTTATGATAATGGAATATGAGACATGAGTGATTAGAAGAATTGACTAAACATATTTATTACGAAAAAAGGAATAAGTACCTTATTTGTTGAGAATTAAAATATAAAAATAAAAATAGAAGAATTGTGTTGTTTATTAATGTTTGAACAAAAAAAAACTTATAAGGTAATAGGAAACTAACTTGATTAGTCAACTTTAAATGGGTAAGTATTTAATGTAGTTTTGTCAAAATATGTAATTATTTAATACAATAATTGAAGATGTAGTGGATAAGTAAAAATTATAGTGGAAATAGTATCTCCCTTAAAAAAATTGATTGACTCTATTATAAATATTTATATACTCCACCCGTCCCAAAATTATTGTCCTACTTTCATTTTTCGTCCGTTCCAAAATAGTTGTCTTGTTTGAAACTTTCCTTTTTATAACAACACTTTTACCATATTACCCTCTTACATTAATTATGAGTCACATGTACACGAGCTTTAAAGTAAACTACACATCAAACTAATATTAATAATCTAGTCAAATGTATTTTCTTAAACCCTGCGTCAAATCAAACCAGACGATAATTTTGGGACGGAGGGAATAATGTGTAGTCTCATTTAAACCCAATAAGCATGTGCTCATCATTAAATTAGTATGAAAAAATGAGGGAAAAATGATTAAAAAAATATTTTCTAAAAAAAGAAGCTTAGAAACATGACAATTTTTTTGAACGGATGAAAAAGGAAAATAACACAAATATTTTAAAAGGAGGGAGTATTATTTATTAATTGAATAAAAAAATTATCCACCCACAGTGTAGAATCTTTTTTATATAAGCGATCTTTGGAACACACGATATGTGACCAACCAAAATTTAAAAAAAATCGAGACAAAAATTATGATTGACATGTGTCATGATCCAATAAATGCTTATATAAAAAAGATTTTATGCCCACTCTTTTAAAAATGGGTGGAGCAGCCAATTTGACAACCTAAGAGCATGTATAATGGGGGAGCAAATGTTGCTCCCCCAAGCTACCCAAATTATTTATTAAAAAAAAAATTAAGCTACCAACAAAAAAAATTCTTCTAGTGGTGGCACAAACCCTAATAACTTTACATATCACATTATCTTTATCTCAATTATATTATATCTTTATGTATTATATATTAATAAATAAATTTGTGTATGCAATATTAGTAACTAAATTATAATAATAGTAATATTAATAATTAACTACTAAATAAAATATTAGTACTAAAGGTAGTTTAAAAAGTTTCTTGAAATAACTAAATATAGCTAATTGAAAATATCAAATTTTGGGAGGGAGAGAAAGAAATTGAAGGAAAATTTCAGAAAACCGAGTTGATATCCAAATCCAGCAAATCAAGTCTCTATTTATAGATAAAAAATGTATTATTTTCAAAAAAAATGATGAAAAAAATAATTTTTGAGGTGAAAAATAGGCACAAAAAAACATGATGAAAAGAAAAAAAAACCCACATGACCACCCAGATTGCCATGTGGAAAGGCAATGAAAGGAGTTGTCGACCACTTTTCATATTCTGCATCAATATTTGATTATTAACGGCACTATTTTTTGTCTTCTATCCACAATACTATGTCGTTTTGGAATTGATGATCCAATTGGATTGGGGAACATTCAAAACTACTGAAAGCTATTTTTTCTTACCTGGCTACCGTTTGCTCCTCCGATTTATTTGCTCGAACACAAAACTAACATTTGAAAATTCACTTTTATTAGAATCGATTTTCAATGATACTAGTTATTTAGCTCGTGCTATACACGTGTACAATGTGAGATATATACATTTTTGTGATAATAATATAACTTTTAGTCATTATAATTAGATTGTTAATCTTTTCCATTATTATAATTTTTTTTATATTGTTAATACTATTAAACGATTTTTTTACCTAAATACTTTTAAAATTAATATAAGTTTCTAGCTAACATGAGATACATATTTTGTATTAATAATAATAGTAATTTTTTTATCTAAAGACTTTTAAAATTAACATTTAACTTGATAATAATATTAGAAGTTATTTTGTTAAAAACTTTTAAATTCATAATTCATTTTTAAACAATATAGGATACACATTTTCTATTGGTAATAATTGCAGAAGTTTTTTTTATCAAAAAACTTTGAAAACCAACATCACTTTAGAACAAATGTATGCTACATCTTTTCAATTAGTAATTAATAATAGTATTTTTAATACAAACATTAATTTCTAACCAATGTGTGATACATCTCTTCTATTGGTAATAATAATATAATATTTTGCAACCATGTGAGATACATCTCTTGTAAAAGTGAAAGTCTTTAGTCTAAAGACTTTAAAATCTAACATTTTCTTTTTAAACAATGTGTTATACATCTCTTTTATTGGTAATAATATGTTGGAAATTATTCGAGTCCCATATCGAATACGGGTCGAATAAAATCAGTCTTTTCGATCAAATCGAACGGAAGCGGAAGCGATGGATTTCAAAAATCAATACAACGATATAAGAACATCAA
Source organism: Codonopsis lanceolata (assembly GCA_013146195.2). Taxonomy (NCBI): domain Eukaryota; kingdom Viridiplantae; phylum Streptophyta; class Magnoliopsida; order Asterales; family Campanulaceae; genus Codonopsis; species Codonopsis lanceolata. The sequence continues at coordinate 76,927,153 of CM028384.1, read as the reverse complement.
AAATTATGCGTATTAAATTTATTTGATCAACAGAAGGAAAAAATGGAGAATACCTCTTACGACAATTTCTTTTAACTTTGATCGTAACTTTCGAATCTTGAAATCTCGTAGACACCACGATCTTCCGATTCGTTCCTTCCGATTAACAGTAGTGTGTGGGCATTCCAATAATACTAATATGTTCCTTGATTTAATATGGACGAAGATTTTAACTTTCTAACAAAACTGAACCACAATAAAGAAAAACTTTTTTTTTTCTTTTTGATATTCTCACTGTTGGTCACCTTCCTTTTTTTTTTTTTTTTTCGGATGCTCCTGTACCGTCCCTGTACCATCCCTATTAGCAGCATGACCCATCATCATATACAGGGAAGTCCTTTTCAAAGCAAATGACATTTTGTGAGCAATACCAATTGCTCAACAACTCTATCTGACTGCCAAGATGTATCCAATCCTAATGGGAAACTATTTCCCTTTGTTCCGTTTTGTGACCCTATGCAAGTGAGATGTGGTTCTTGTTTTGGTAGCTTTGTCTATGTTAAACCCAATCCCAACTATCCAAATAGTTTCATACTTCTTAATAATTATCAAATACTAATAAATATTATTTTATTTTAAGTAAGTAAGTCAAATTTTTATCAATCTTCCTAATATATCCTTTTATTTAATACTATAATTATTACACATTCAGAGAGAGATAGTGTTAATATCAAAGATATTTTACTTCCTATCATTAATTACATTTCTTAATCCTTGTGTTTTACTCACTAGGAATATTTATCCGGGACGGAGGGAGTATAATTATTAATAAGTAAGTATATAAATATCCAAAATATCTCATATTTATTCAATTCTCAATACAATTAAAATTGTATGTTACCCGATATTCTCGGAATCAATGGATATTTATATATTAACCGGAAAACAATTTTCCATAAGCCTTTAGGAACATAAATATTACTACTAATCTATTTAAATCTGGAAGGCGAATCGGGGACCATGGACCTATAATTATAAGCTCAAATAAATTGAATAAATAATTAAACTCTTTAATTAATTTATTCGACTTATTAATTCCGATATTATTCCACTATAAATTCGGAATTGCACTCTTATAAATATAGAATATCTTACTCTACGAAATAGAACAGTCCATTGATTTAATCATTACATATAGATTAATCCTCCATAGACAATTCGTAATTGAAGCTAGGTAATATTCGTTAACCTCTTTAATTACATCTTTTCCTCATTTACCATTAATTCACTAGCGAATGGTTAATTTATAATTAGATTATAAATTAGAGATCTCAAACCACTCATTTCTAGAATTAACAAATGAGAGAACCGTTTTTCTACTTCTCGTAAGAAGGAATGGATTCCGTATCTGTGAATTCATATTCCCAGCCATTTAATTCAAATGTGAATCTAAAATGCAAGTGCTGTGAATGTCATCGAAAGACAAACTTAGACGAGCAAATCAAGAAACACCTCGAAATAAATAGGAGTTTATAACCACTCAGGATTAAGATCCATCCATATATGATCATCTAGAGATTTAATTTGATTTTCCATTTCTATAACGAAGTTTATAGGAAAATTACAAATTAAATCGGTCCAAGTCCTATATGATCAAATCATATATAAATGCCCCCACTTAGATGTCTATACATCGACGGTCCGGATAAGACGGTCACATTCAAAATGTTTTGGGCCGCATTAGTGATGTTTTAATTAAAGATCTCATACTTTAATTAATATCATCACAGACTTAATTTTAAGTTTATTATCCACAATCTTAATCCTCTTGTATATAACACTCATATACTAAGATTATGGTTACAAAAATAAACTAGAGATTTTCTATGATGTTTAATAAAATGCATACAATAAGCACAAGTGTTCATAAATAAATGTCGCTTTTATAAATAGTCTAAAAACAATTCAAAATTGCTTTAAGGGCACTATCACTAACAATCTCCCACTTGCCCTAAAGCAAATGAGACATGTCTCTCAGTTCAAGATTATGCATGTGTCTGTCAAACACTTTGGCACAGAAAGTTTTGGTGAACGGATCAGCAAGGTTGTCGACAGAAGCAATCTTGAGAATTGAGACGTCGCCCCTTTGTACTATCTCCCGAATCAAATGATACTTCCGTTCTATATGCTTTTACCTCTTGTGACTACGAGGTTTTTTAGAATTGGCCACTGCTCCACTATTGTCACAAAACAAAGTAAGTGGCCTATCCATATTTGGAACAACTTCCAAATCAGAAAGAAACTTCTTTAGCCATACCGCTTCCTTAGCAGCCTTAAGCTGCATGCACTCGACCTCCATAGTGGAGTCGCGGTCTTTGGATTGCATATTGCTCCTCCAGACTATGGCACCGCCACCAAGAGTAAACACTGACCCGGATCTCGACTTTCGAGTATCATTGTCTGCTTGAAAGTCAGAATCAGTGTAACCATCTATTTTAAGGTCATCACCCGAATAGACTAGCATATAATATCTCGTTCTCCGAAGATATTTGAGAATGTTCTTGACTGCTATCCAATGATCAATCCCTGGATTAGATTGATAAGGGCTGACTATCTCTACCGCATAACAAATGTCGGGCCTAGTACACAACATAGCATACATTAGGCTGCCTACTGCAGAGGCATAGGGTATGCGTCTCATGTCCACTTCTTCTTGCGGTGTCTTAGGACACTGCTCCTTAGAGAGGACAACTCCATGTCGGGTTGATAGGTAACCCTTCTTGGAATCTTGCATTCTATAACGCAACAACATCTTATCAATATAAGAAGCTTGAGACAATGCCAATAATTTGTTCTTAAGATCTCGAACAATTCGAATTCCAAGAACATAATTCGCTTCTCCCAAATCCTTCATTTGGAATTGCTTGGCTAGTCAACCTTTGACCGCAGATAACATATCTACATCATTCCCAATGAGTAGAATGTCATCTACGTAAAGCACTAAAAATGCCACTTTACCATCCTTGATTTTCTTGTAAACACAAGGCTCATCAAAGCTTTGGTCAAACCCAAAGGACTTGATCGTCTCATCAAATCTATGGTTCCATGACCTAGAGGCTTGCTTTAATCCATAGATGGATCTAAGAAATTTGCAGACTCTCTGCTCTTGGCCTTTAACTACGAAACCCTTTGGTTTCTGCATGTAGATTTCTTCGTCTAGATGACCATTCAAAAAGGCCGTCTTGACATCCATTTGCCATATCTCATAATCAAGACATGCTGCAATTGAAAGGAGTATGCGAATGGATTTGAGCATTGCTACAGGCGAGAAAGTCTCCTCGTAGTCGACTCCCTCTTTTTGGGTAAAACCCTTAGCCACTAGTCTTGCTTTGAAAGTATCCACTTTCCCATCCGCACCCTTCTTTCTCTTGTAGATCCATTTGCACCCAATGGGCTTGACTTCTTCATGTGGATCTACAAGAACCCAAACAGTGTTGGAGTACATTGACTCAATTTATTGGTTCATAGCCTCAAGCCACTTCTCTCTATCAGAATCTTACATTGCATGTTTAAATGACAATGGATCATCATCTATCCCATCGGAGACGACAACATTTGCTTCTTCGATTTGACGATAGCGGATTGGTGGTCTAATCACCCTCCTACTGCGTCGAGGTGATGCGACATTCTGATTAGGTATAGTGGTATTTTCAGAGGTTTCTTCAACAACTCTTGTTGATAGTGGTCTGATCTCATCAGAAAGTAACTCCTTGAGTACAATTTTACTTCGAGGCTGGAAGTTGTCCATATAATCATGCTCGAGAAAGACAGCATTAGTTGACACTATTACTTTCTTTTCTTGCGGATCATAAAACAAACCTCCTCTAGTTCCTTTAGGATATCCAATGAACTGACACACTTCTAAACATGGATGCAACTTTCCAGTCTTTCCTTTCAGCACATGTGCTGGACAACCCCAAATGCGAAAATGGCGTAAACTTACTTTACTGCCATTCCACAATTCTAGTGGTGTCTTTTGGATTGACTTAGATGGAACTGCATTCAAAATGTAAGTCGCCGTTTGCAATGCATATCCCCAGAACATATTTGGCAGTGAAGCGTAGCTCATCATAGTCCTTACCATATCAAGCAAAGTACGATTTCTCCTTTCGGCAACACCGTTTTGCTAAGGTGTGCCATGTGCTGTGAGTTGGCATAAAATGCCATGCTCTAGCAAATAATCTTTGAACTCAGTATCAACATACTCGCCCCCTCGATCAGATCGAATGGACTTCAAAGGTTTTCCTAAGCCTTCGCATGAAATTCCTTAAACTTTCAAAAGTTTCGATTTTCTATGCATTAGATAAACATATCCATACCTTGAATAATCATCAATAAAAGTGACGAAATATTCAAAGCCACCCCTTGCTTGTACGTTCAAAGGACCACATACATCAGTATGTACAAGCACAAGGGGTTCTTTGGCTCTATTGCCCTTTGCTAAGAAAGGTCTCTTAGTCATTTTTCCTTCTAGACAGGATTCACAAACAGGAAGGGTGCCAATTTTTAGCTCCCTTAAAGGACCATCCTTTACAAGCCTATTTATCATTTCTAGTGAAATATGTCCTAACCTTAGATGCCAAAGATATGTTTCATCTTCGTGAGATACCTTTTGCTTTTTGGTTTTGGGATGTTCTACTCTAAACATTTCAGCATTAAGTAGTGGTTGTTCATGTGGCCTAATCAAATAGAGTCCGTTTTCCATCTTAGCATAACAAATGTCACGCCCATTCTTGGAAATAATAATCTCATTATTATTAAATGAAAGCTTAAAATAATTGTTCATGCGGTTTGAAGCAATCAAATTTCTGAAAACTAGGAATAAAATAAACATCGTTCAAAATTAAACTCCTATCTCTAATATTAAGCAAAACAACTCCCAACGCTCTTCTTTGGCGATTTGCACCATTGCCTACTCGCGTCGTGAAGGACCCCTCGACAAGCTCTTCATAAGAACTAAGCATACGTAAGAAAAAGACAAACATGATTAGTAGCGCCCAGGAAAAGCTACCCAGTAGAAGAATCTCTAACTACTAAACAAGTTTCAGAACAAGTAAATCAAATTTACCTTTCTTTTCTTTCCTTTAGCTCTGAGGTATCGAGGGCGCCTTCTTCCAATGTCCATCAACTCCACAAAGGGAAACATTTTCCTTTAGGTTTCTTTTGACCTAACTTTGCTTTTGCCATCGAATGCTTCCTTTTCTT
>CM028384.1:76813955-76921809 GCA_013146195.2 Codonopsis lanceolata | reverse complement strand
TGGATCCACAGCGATACCATCACTAGACACAACATGCCCAAGAAAAGCAACTTGTTCTAGCTGTAAAGCACACTTGCTAAATTTAGCAAAAAGGTTTCTTACGCAATACAAGAAGAACTCTCAAATGATGCTATGCTCCTCTCGTGACTCGAGTACACAAGGATATCATCAATGAACACCACTACAAAACAATCAAGGTACTCATGAAACCCTATTCATCAAGTCCATAAATGACAGCGCTGCCACAACCCAAACTAAGATCACAACAAACTCATAATGGCTATAACGCTGCACAAGGCCGTCTTCTGACATCCTCAAAGGCGAACCCTCAACGGTGGTAACCACCTCAAGTCTAACTTGGAATACACAATCACCCTTGAAGTCGATCAAAGAGATCATCAATGAGGTAATGGATACTTATTCTTTATAGTAACTGATTCAACCGACGATAGTCAATGCATAATCAAGAAACTACCATCTTCACAAACAAAACCTGCACCCTTACCTGAGACACACTCGTTTAATAAACTTCTATCCAAAGAAGCCTTTCAACTCTCAACTCACCTGGAGCCATCCTATAAGGTGCTCTAGAGATAGGTGAAGCATGGCAATAACTCAATGCAAAACTCTAACTCGCTCGGGAGGTAATGCATAATCGATAAAAGACATCCGAAATTCATTAACTACCGGTACATCTTCTATACTAACAAAGAGACATGCTAGTATCAAGCACACAAGCAATATACCCAAGACACCCCCGAGATAGAAGTTTTCTAGCCCGCGCAGCGTAAATAACATGTATACCTCTCATAGCATGATCGCCAATAAACACAAATTCCTTCCTGCATGGCAAAAGTAACCTCTTGCGACGGCAATCTACTAAAGCATGGTAAACACATAGCCAATCCATACCCAATATCACATCAAAATCCCGGATAGGCAATACTACCAAATCCGCATGCAAACCCGATCACAAACAAGTACATCGCAACCCCTATAAACCTCGATGCAAGCATACAATCACCCAACGGTGTAGACACCTCAAGCACATAAGGCAACCGAAAGGTGCAAGACGCGTAAATTTCAATAAAATGCGGTGCATCATATTTGCACATGTATAACAATACACCATTTGTTGTTCCATACCTTTTTGGTAATTGGTTCGGTCAATTTCAAATCTAATTTATACCATTCTAGTTCTCCGACGAAGACCTCTTGATAATCAAGTCGTGGGCCCTCTCAAGTGACTTCAAAAGCTTTCGTCAGAAGGATGGGGTGTTCGTGAATCACAAAAAGCATCCTTTATATCGGTCTCAAGAATACAAATCATAAGCACATATAGGCATGGCATCAACATCATGCAACATAGTATATTAATTTACTATGTATGTAAACCAAATTATGGAATATTCATACTATTAACTACCTATCAATGGTAGATAAAACACATTAGACAAGGCTAGTACACTATCAATGTATTAGACTAATAAAGAGACAATACAACATTTCACGAGTCACTAGGTAGCATATTCTTACTAACTAGTATACGGCCAATCCTTATAAGTCAAACCGTATACCTGTCGACAACCAATCCAACCAATCATCACGTGATCACCCATCGCCAATCTCCAAGTTCCAACATATCATGAGGAAATTTCACCTTGATCAAGGTAGTCCCCCAAATACCCAAACACAACCATCTAGAAAGAGTTCTCAAATTCCCAACACAAGTAATACAAGGACCGGTGGTTAATTACTACCCTAACTATCTACACATGTATAGTAATCTATGAAATACTAATAGGTACCACGGGAGGTTTAACCACTCCGCTCTCGAAACGTATTACAACGAACTTTCGCCATAATGATTAACACGACGATCACCCTTGGGACCGACAATCTAGCTTCTCCGATTCCTAAAAATGGAACAAGGAACAACAGCTCTACTGAAACGCAACACCCACTCTTGGTATAACTGCAACTCATAAGCAATATAGAGAAATATAATACTCCTAGACACAAACCTTCACTCACAAAGAATCTAGACCAAACGAACTTAGTACTCCAAGTCGTATTCGCTCACGAAGAATCTGCCAATAAGGCACGAAACGTAACACTCAACGCCAAGATTCACACAAAGAACCAACCCACCTAGGCCATGGAACCTATCCTCGGCCGATAGCTAACCTATAAAGCTCGATACCAACTGGACGACCCGGACCCCGAGGTGGAATCACAAGTCAAGTCATCCAAATAGGAAAACAATACATGAAAATACTCAATTATAGAAAACGACGTGACGCAACATTTTAGTTGAAGCGCGACTCGGCACCAAAAGGCCGGAAATTTTTAAAACTTTTTAAACCTGATATAACAATTAAAGACAAGTATATCAATTCATCGGCGACTTTACTACCGAACCCAACACTACGCAGCTTCATGCAAATATACCTCGACGGCTACAACATGCCGGAGAAACAACATAAATAAATAAGAGCTAAAGTAATGCCCACGGAAGTTTTAAAACACGTGAACCATACTACATCTATACAAGGCTCTGTGCGCTACCAAAATAGAATACAACAAGTATAGACATAAATACAAATAAAACCAAGTTCCCAAGCAAAGTCTAAATGACTTGATCCCAACGCCCTTACAAAAGAGTTTAACAAAAAAGGACATCTATAAACCACAACCTTCGTCGCAAGTGATCACGGACAAGTAAGAATCCCGCACACCTCAACGAGCGCACTGATCGGCTCGGATCTAAAGCAAGAAAAGGGAGGGGTAAGTCATAAAGACTTTGTGAGTTAACAATTATGCATGTCATGGCATTATGCAACATACATAGCAAGATATCATTTTTAATATCAAGTCACTCAAAGCATTCATTTAATAAACACTTAAAATCACATATCCATGGTAGCACGTTGTTTCACATAAGTGCTATAAAGTAAATCACATATAAGGAGGATATGTTATGGAACCGGTGCCGCCACGTAGCTCTGCAATACACAGCGTTAACATTCGTGCCAATGATACCCGTGATGAGTGTATCAAAGTACCGAGCCTCTACTCGGTTACCAAGCTCTCTCTTGGTAATTAGACTTGCCAATGTGCTCTCTTGGTTACAAAGAAAGGGCTACTTCCCCACCGTGGCCAACAGTGGAGGCGTGTGTGATAAAAACCCGGTATAACAACCCATCACTATCACGAGTCCCATAACTCGTGACGGCGATGCATTGTCACACCAACGACTCAATCAAATATGCCAGCTGGACTCATGCAATGCCAAGTAGATGTTTACTCGTCATGAAATTCAAATAAGGAATAAGTTCGACAAGAGCGAACTTATTCAACAAGTAGTTGTTTACTCATTTAAGGAATCACACAAGAATTCGACAAGAGCGAATTCAACATGTCAAATAGATACATTATTCTACAACATGCTCTCAATCATGCATTTACTTCACACGATCACATAAACCGCATAAGAACTCAATCGAGTCTTAAAAGCACACAAACCTCAAGGCATAAGCATCAATCCATCTCAAAGTATCGAAAGCTAATTCATTAGTCTAACGAACTACATTCGTCATACGGATTGATTGTGGAGTCGTTATTGTTCATAACTCCCTAAATTCAACTCCGGTGAGTTTTACTACATTTCAACCAAGAAGCGTATTGATACTATATGTATCACATTGCCCTCTCCTAAGTTCTCCGTTTATTTAGAACTTGATAACTAAGCCGTTCATGTTCTTAAACTAGCCTTAAACACAATCTCGAGTTTCAAACCCTAGTTTCGGCGATTTTGATAAACCTTGAATTGAACTAAATTCTTTCACAAGAGTTATTCCCAAGCTTAATACAAACAACATTCATGCTTTAATAAATGTCAAAATCATAACTTCATAGAGATTTCATAAAATCATACACATATTTTATATGTTGAATTGGAAGTTTTGTCTTCACAAAAGGTGTTCATAATCAACCCTAGAACAACTATAATGAAGGGGTCATGCTATATTATTGAACATGAAAATTCTGGGAATTGTCACTCACCTTAGTCCTATGATTAATGGATTAAAGGTTGATTAAAGAGAGGATTGTAGTAGAGAAGATCGAGAGCTTCGATTTGGCTATCTCGGTTCGACGATCGGACCACCGGATCTCCGGGAAATGGTCTCTCAAGTTTGTGTGACCTCTATGGACGAAATTGAGCTCAAGTCTCTTAAGTTCAGCTTGTTTGATGATCAACAATGGCTGAAGGCTGAATAATTGACTTATATACCTCCCTAAAGACCCCAATCCATGTGATGGATGGATGTTAAATGGCCTCTCATTGGCCAAGGCATGTGAGCCATTGATAAGCAAATGATCAAAGGCTCAAAAGGGTTGTAAACAAGTCAACAAAGGTGGCTGAGACTCGCTTAGGTCGGCCAAGGGCAAGGGTGCAAGAGTCAATAGCCAAAACCCACTCAAAACTCACAAAACCAGATTCTGGAAAACAGACAGTCAATCTTGTAAAATAGACCATAAATAGATCACACCTCGAAATGAGGTTATTATTGATTTTTATGAAACTAGACTCTTTAAACTATAGTTTAGCATTTTAAATTACTCAATTTGGACTTATATTCATCAAAATATGGCTACTACAAGTTCAAGTACAGAAGCTGATTTCCTGAAAACAGAATTCTGGCACAGCCGTAAGTCAAGACCTAAATGAGGTACTTATACACCTTGTAAAAATACCATATTTTACAGGGAGTATCCTAACATATGTAGGAAAAACATACTAAATTTTTAGAAAATTCTCTTTAGTATATTGGTACCAGAATTTTCCCGAAGTTTACCCAAAACCGGACAGAATCTGTGAAGTAATATGTTGGTCATCTTATTTCCAAATGCAAGAAGTCTATGAACAATGATTATGCAAGCATGGGAAATACTAGTACACTTGGTTTAGAACTCAAATGAAATTCTCGCAAGTTGAGAACACAAACAATACAAGCAACGAAGGCAATCCCGAGAAACCCTAAGGCTCAAACGAAGCAACAATGCTTCTAAACTCTCAACCAACTCAATGCAAACATGATATGAATGAAATGAAGTCTCTAGCATGTCAAGACCTATTATAAACATATTATAATGATGACAAACACGAAATGGGTTTGGGTTCTCACATTAATGGCAATTTGATTTACTACTACTTCCATATTTCTTCTAGCCGGTTCTTCTTCTCTTTGATTCACATTTACCGGATGAACCGGATCTTCAAGATTTTGATTAATATTGTCCATTGGAGGATCAAACCAGAGGATCCTCTTGATTCAATTGTTCTTGATTATCAGGCTGGGTTGCTAGATTATCAAGATCTTCTTGATTCTTTCCAATATTATTTATATTTTGATTCAGTTCTACCAGTTTAGGATTCAAAGATCTACGACCGTGCATAAAATAAATAAAGCAATTTAAAACAACTAACTAAAAACAAATAAAATCTTTTTGTAGCTTTATTTTTATAAAAACTGAAATTAAAAATTAAATTTACGCTACCAACAAACTAACTATGCAAACTAGCTTGTCCCCGGCAACGGCGCCAAACACTTGATCGATGTCTTATTTTAATTATTTCCTTACAAGTGGACAAGACTATTGTAGAATAGTTTTGGGAAGCAAGGGTCAAACAACAGACATAAGAAGATCACAGATAGCACGATTATCGGTAGCAAATTATTAAACTAAGAGGGTTTTTATATTGATTTTATTCTAAACTGATTATTATTCTAATGTTAACAAATTAGCAGCAATTACAGATTATGAAGATCTTATGGTGGAGGAAAATCTAGGATTAGGGTTTCACTTGTATCTCCTCTATTGCTTATTTTAATAAAGTATCATTCAATCCATTGGGTTCGTTCACAAAAGATAGATATAGCCTGTTGAATTACTGTTCAGTCTCCATCTTCAAATAATTCATCCATTCTATATCCTAGGCACAAGAACATATGATCTAACTGTCACTTAGGTCATATATGGAACCTGGCCCTAACTTATCACTCTCGTGCATTGATAGGTTCAATTTATTGTGATGGTGAGCCAGCGTACGACATATGCACATTGATCATTCAGTTATCCGCACCTCTAGTCCTTTATTATTCACAATTACATTCATTTGTTCAAAGTGAAATAATAGAGGGATTGATAAACACCACAATCAACAAGAATTGAATGAATAAAAATATATATAAAGCATAGATTCGATACAAGTTACCTCCCAACTCCTAGATTAATGAGTGATTAGTTCATCCTTGAAGATGAACATCACATAGAGATGATAGAATTAATGAATCGATCTTCAATACTTGTAATTACAACAACTAATTATGTTATACACACTAAATCCTATTCTAAAGCTATCGAAAACTAATTTCTGGCCCTCCTAAAGCCTTTGGCTACCGGCCTCTATTTATACCATGGAGTTGTAGGGGGATTAGGTCTTCCAGCCTGGTGTGAGAACTCACAGATCTGCATTCTGACCACCTTGCGGACGCAAGGTAAGAGGCACCTTGCGGCCGCCTTATAATTTACACTTTGGCCCCCTTCTTGGAATTTTCACCAAAAAGCCTTATAATTTGCAATAATTCACCTAAAACCCTGAAACTCATAAAATCACTGAAAAACACATATCAGTAGCCAAAAGCCTCGTGGAATCACTCAATTTAAGTCATAAAAGTATCTGAAATCGACGTATAAAATATATCGAAAGCTTCTTGGCCTCTGTTTGTCTGTGTTTAAAGATATGAAAAAAATTGCCCCATTGCATATCTCCTTATTACTTACTGCCTTGGAATTCTACTTCCTTTTCTCTTTTATTCTCTTTCATATCATGCAACTCATCCTTTATAGCTTGGGAAATTTGGTAGTATTTCATAAACATACGAGATTATCTATAACAATATCAAAGCAAAGGCTGAAAATTATCAATCCGTAGCATTAAACGAACAAACGAACTTACCTTCTTAAATGAACAAACGAACATACCTTCTCTGTTTCGTGTAGAGTATGATTAGAAAAAATTCCCTGAAAAACAATCCTAGATTTCTGCAAATTCGATCTGAAATGCTTACTTAGTTTTTGATTCACGTATAAAACAAAATGGAAGTCAGGAAGGACCATTATATACTAACACCTGGCCAGAGTGAAAGGCTATCGTTCTCTGACGAAGGATGAGTTCCTGAGGTGACGATGCATTCCACCGTCGTGTTCGGTAAAAGGTTTCGACCCTTTGAGGATACGACATGATTTGATGTGTTTTGTGTTTGGAAACTTTCCCTGAAGGGGCTGCAACCCCGGGTCAGAGGGAAAGGCTATCGTTCTCTGACGAAGGCCGAGTTCCTGAGGAGACGATGCATTCCGCCGTCGTATTCGGCAAAGGGTTTAGACCCTTTTAGGATATGACATGCATTATGATTTGTGTTTTGCCTTTCTCATGAAGGGGCTGCAACCCCGGGCCAGAGAGAAAGGCTATCGTGTTCCGACGAAGGACCCTGTTATGAGGACGTGATGTTTGATCTTGGCATCCTACCCAACACTGTTTGTTTGCATTGTGGGAACTACGTTTAGTCTGATTCCTTTGATAAGGATACGTAAGAAGCCTATTTCGAAAGGCACGACCGTCACAACACACTTGTTTATCGACATTTTCGGGGAACTACGTTCGGTCTGATTCCTTTTATTAGGATACGTAGGCAGCCTATTTTGGGTAGGCACGACCGTCGCAGCATGCTTGTTTCGGCTTTTGGCTGAACTACGTTTGGTCTGATTCCTTTTATTAATGGATACGTAGGCAGCCTACTATAGTAGGTCCGACCATTAGAGCACATAATTTGCATATCTGCTTAAAAACTACGATAACCTGCTATAACCGACTAAATATGTCTAAGATATGTGAGGTTTGGTTTGCATTATAAACTGTTGGATTATAAATGCTACCTGTTGCATTTCTCCCCCATTATAATTGCACGAAATTGGAGAGTCTATATCTTATCAATGATGTTCGTCTACTCAGTAAGCTTCGGGTTACCCGTAGACTCCATCGTTGAGGGGCTCTGTAGACACCTCAATTTCGTACCCCTTGTACGTAACATTGACATGCGATATCAAGACCTGTTAAAACTTAACAAATGTCAAGTTACAGGATTTAAAAATGCAAAAGACAAAGCAGGATGCACAAAACAGTAAAATGCAGGGACTAGAAGTGTCAAAAAGGCTGAAATTTGGAGGGCTGGCGCTACCACATCAAGCCCTTGGTTCTGGCACCCAAATATGTTACAGTGGCGCCCAAATGTGCTCTACAGTATGCCAAGCTTAACACATTGCACAATTTATTAAGCATGCGGTACAAGCAAAAGCATCACAAGGAAGAAGAATTAAAGATCGCGGTGTCCCTCACTCAGCCTATAAATAGAGGCCTCGGGTTCACTTTCAGAAAAAAACGAAAACACCCAAAGCTTTCAGCGTTGTTGTTACGCTGTGAGAATAGTGAGCGATCATGAGATAGTGAGCGCCCCCTCCTATAAAGCCTCAAAGATCTGGAAAAACTCCTCCAAACGCAAATCCAACCGGTTAAAGTGATCTTTATCCCCCCAGCTAGGTTTCCACCCTATTACCCCAGTCCAAAAATCTCGAAAAGAGCAGTTGCTCTGCCTCGAGTAAAAAAGCCAAATCTGCCAAAAACAAGTAGTTGTTTTGCCCGATTTCTGCCAGCAGCAAGCATGCAACAGCAAAAACGCAAGTAGTTGCTATGCCCGTTTAACGGTGTCCAGAAGCAACCTTCGAAGCAGTCACCCTGCCCGAACCGCAGCAACAGCAGTAAAAAAGACTCTCTCTCCCGAAAGGACAGGGCGAGCACACCACGCTCTAAAAGGTGAGCCTTTAAGAGCGTTATTTTATTAAAAAAAAACTATTTTCCATCCGGACCAATGTAAAAATATAAGCCGTTGTGCTACTCGAATTTATTTAGAAAATAGCATTAAAAAGAGTCATTGTTATGACCAAATATTTTTAAGTGTATTTGTAAAATATTGGAAGGAGATGGCTGCAAGTCCGTAAATAATGTAGACATAGATGTATTTGTTTTCTTTTCATTATTTTAAATGTTTTATTTATTCGCTAGATAAATATAACAAAAAAGCATACTTTAGCCAAAAACTGTTTTTGAGACCGAAAGGGTGAGTTGGGTGCCTAGCACCTTCCCAACTCGTAACTTAGCCTCCGAACCCGTTTTTTGTATTCTCTGGTTTTATTTTTGGTTTTTTCTTTATTTTCTCCTTAAAATAAAGATGGCGACTCTGTCAAAACATTTTGGATCACGATGAGGCATCTCAACATCTTTTTTTGCACTTTTCCGTTTTCCCCTAATTAAGGGAGAATGGGAATGAAAGGGTGATGTATTCCTATATCCTGGTATCCCCTAAACAAGGGATAACTTGATATAGAAAACCCAAAGCACTCATAGCGATCCGAAATAGGCCTTAAGGCAATTTTCGCAAAATCCATAGTTGGGCCCGCAACATCCTTTCTTGCACTTTCCATTTTCCCCTAAACAAGGGAATATGCGAATGGAAGGGTGATATTTTCCTGCATCCTGTTATCCCCTAAAAAGGGGATAACTTGATACAAAAAACCCAAAGCTCCCATAATGGACCAAAAATCACTGAAGTGACCGAGGCGTATTCAACGCGCTTCCTGACAGTATCATTTCCGCATTTTTAATTTCGTCCTCCCCTAGACAAGGGAGGGTGGAATGGAAAGTGTGGTGTCCGCACTGCACGTCGCCTTCCCCTACCCAAGGGAGCGCGGGGCGCGGGCGCAATCTGGAGCACACATGCATGCTGGCACCAGTGTCAATCCACCATTGATTGGGGTTTGAACCCACCAAGTTCACTTTAGTGACAACCGCAGCAAGGCTCAGGTCCGATACATCTTGAGAGATATCATCCACCATGTTTGCTTTCACGGTTTCTACTTGGCTTTCTGTAAGCTGTAGCCTTGTGACCTGTGCCACCACAGTTGTAGCACTTTACAGAAAATCTCTTTTTAAAGATTCCTCCCTTGGGTCACAAACCGACCCTTTTCCCAGCAGCAGCCTTTCCTTTGCCTTTTGAGCTTTTGTCATGCTCTACCATATTGGCTTTAGCAGCCACATGAATGAATGTCTTCTTGTCAGAACCACTGTTGTCCTCTTCAATACGAAGTCTGACAACCACCTGTTCCACATTCATCTCCTTTCGCTTGTGTTTCAGATAGCTCTTGAAATCTTTCCAAGCTGGAGGCAGTTTCTCAATAATTGCAGTCACTTGGAAGGTTTCACTAACAACCATCCCTTCAGCTTGAATTTCGTGAAAGATCACTTGCAATTTTTGGACTTGACTGTAGATAGTCTTGGAGTCCACCATCTTATAATCCAGGAAGCGACCAACAATAAACTTCTTGGCTCCAGCATCCTCGGATGTATACTTGTGGTCCAACGATGTCCACAACTCCTTTGTCGTTGTCTTCTTACGGTAAACTTCGTACAATGAGTCTGTCAACCCATTCAATACGTAGTTTCTACAAAGGAAATCATAATGATTCCATGCTTCCACAACAGTAGCAGCTTGGACATCATTCTGATTCTCACCCACCGTTGGAGGATCTTCTTTCAGACACCTCGCTAGGTTCAGGGTGGTCAAGTAGAATAACATCTTCTGCTGCCAACGCTTGAAACTCAAGCCACCGAATTTCTCCGGTTTCTCGCTATGATGCACCGGCATAGTTTGATTGGCCGTAATCTAAGTCACATTAGCGTTAGAGGGCGTTGGGTTCAAGGTCACATTAGGTTCCTTTCCAGTAGCTTGGGTATTCAATTCAATTATCATATCTGAAATATGAACAACGTCATAATATACAATTCTGTATTTTTGTAAAAAATTGTTTTTCCCTTTAGAAGAGGCTACTGCTATCCAAGATAACAGTTCGATTCTGTTTTAAGATTGTTAGAAATAGTACAGGGAAAAACAATAATTAAATCAAATTACAGAATTGAAACCAATTGAAAAGTTACTGATTTGTCTTCTAAGTCTGCAGGTAGACTTCAAGTCTGTTGGTGAACTTCAGGTCTGCTGGTGACTTCAAGTCTGCTGGTGGAGTTCAAGTCTGCTGGTGCTTCACACAATGTCTGTTGTATAGAGCTGTAATCATCCTTGAAGTCTGAGGCATGTGTCGCACACATTTTCCTTAAAACAGATTTGTCCCTTCCCGTCTGTGCTTGGAAGCTCTAATGGACGTCTGTCTCCCAGGATACAACGGAGACACCGGAGAAACCTTCAGCACTAAAGGATTCCGGCAAACTGAATTTGTGCCTGACTCTATCACCAATAAGAAAACAGGAGGTCAAAGAAATACGCTCAACGATTTGCAAAATGCAGTGGAGAAATGGAGATTGTTCTTAACTGTGTTCTGTAATTGTGGAAATAATCTCCTTTTATAGGAGAAGACAAGAGACTGATTAAATAACCACATTGATGATGAAATAAGGAGTTACAAAAACCAAAAGAATAATTAACAAAACGTGGGTTGGTCTGAACAGGAAAATTTGGTCCGACATTCGTGTCTGCGAGACGCGCTCGCACATGAGTACGGTATCCCGAAAGCCAAACTGGACCATGATTTGCACCCCCCTGCGCAGGCGTGCGCGAGTGAGAAACTCTATTCTATACAAGCTTACCCTTATCACATAAAGTACTTGTATATAAACCACTCAAGTTTTTGTTAATCTTCCAATGTGGGATAAACCCACATAACTCCCACACTTTAATCAATCATAACTTATTCATTGCAACAACAAATTGGACAAATAAATATATGATTTCGAAGTTCTCACGGAGTAGAACACGATTTCACAATTTCTCTTGTCATTACACAAACGACATGTGAAGAAATCTGTGTCACAAGATTGCACAATTTCATTCTTTAAACATAATTTTTCAAACACAAAGATGCACATGTGTGTTTTTTGTAGTTCAAACACACAAATAATGGTCATAACGAGGTGTCTAGATTCTTTTGCGCGCCATGCTCGGATAGATTTATAAGAAAATGATACTTTAAGTCGTCCATTAGTAATAAAATGATATTTTTATGCCTTCATTTTTAAAAGTGAACTCTTTAAGTGAAACGTCTCAAAATGGAATATTAGACTCTTTGCCCGGAACGGAAAGAATACAAATTAAGTATTATCTCTCGTCAACTTTTTTAGATAGATGTGAGATCTTTTTTTTTTCAACGAAGGGAGAAGTTAATTTGGAAATTTAGTGTATTATAGTCATTTTGTATTACATAAGCTACTTTTAGCTTATTTAAAAAATAATCATAACAACTCATAACCCGCTTTTAAAGGTGCAACAAACAGTCTATATGTTACATGTCAATTAGTCACCAGCCTAAGCCATTGGTTGTGACATATGAGCCCTAACAATATTGATATTTTCAAAGCATAGTTAGAGCATGGACAACGGTTTGATTAAATCAAACACAACTTATTAAAAACCAATAAAAATAATTAATTTGATATCCATTTGATTAAAAACCAAAAAAAAAACCCTTTCAATGGTGACACAAATTCCAACACTTTTATATACCCTACCATCTTTATTTTCAAAATTGTTTTGGTATCCAAATGAGACAAACAAAATCTCTATTTATAGATAAAAATATGTACTTTTTCATGAAAAAAATAAAAAAGAAGTATTCTTTGACACCCAAAAATGCCAAAAAGAGGAGAAAAATCAAAAAGTGGTTGATGATAATTGATAATGTGATACTCAAATCAACCAAATCAAATTTGATGATTTGCTTATGATTCGGTTATAAAAAACCTCTTATGTGTCTTCTTAAATGGCCTTCTTATGAAGGAGATTTACATATTGGAGGAGGTATTCTTATGGATGTCATGTAGGAGAGAGCGGATTTATTCTTCTTGTTGAAGAAGAAAACCACAGGCTAAGAAGGAGAGAGATAGCAGGGGGCGTTATGGTGCACGCCTTCCTCGAACATGGTGCGTGCACCACACGCGTGGAGGAGGCAAGTAAGAAGGCCGGCAGGGTGGGTCCCAACGTTTGATTGAAGTTTGATTTTCCCATTTTTTTTATTTTTTATTTTAAATCTTACCATTCTATTTTTTAGTCGTATGGTGGGTGGGGGTGGGGGGTTGTTTGGGTTTTATTTTTTTTATTTTAATTTTTTAAAAAATAAATTCTTTCTTCTTCCCTAAAAATATACCACCTCAAGCTTATTTATTTTCTCCACAACTTCTTCATTTTCTCATCTATTTCTGTATCATCGCTTTTAAAAAATAAATTTCTCAACATATAAAATGAGAATGTATAATATGTGTTTTATAGATAATTTATTAATTAAATTATAAATTATATAATTTATGTCTTAATTTATAAATTAATTTATTTATACGGAATATTTAAATATGAAATATATTAAATAAAGTTAAATAAATTTATTTGTTGAGAAGTATAAAAATAAGATTGAAGTGTAAAGTTAATGAGGTGGCAGTGAGACCCAACTAAGAAGATGTGTAAGAAGATTAGGAAAAAGAAGATATACTCTTAAATAGAAAAGAAGAGAAAAATGTGTAGGTGACAATAGGACCTAGCTAAGAAAATGTATAAGAATAAGAGGTGGTCTCCTGTAAGATGGTCTTATGTATCCTTATCCGTTAAACAGATCTATTCAGGTTAAATGAGACAAAGTTCAAAAATATCAATGCAACCCCTTAGTTTTTAAAAATCACAGCATCACCCATCATGTTTATATATGTAAACTGTCACTTTTTATTATTAACAGTATCACTTTGTAGTATAAAATGTGTCATTTTTTGCCTTAGAAGTGTCACTTTGCATTTTTAATGAAAATTATAAATTTTTTCCCCTAAAAAATGTTTACTTTTTGGGTTTAAATGTGTTACTTTTACTTTGGAAAATGTCTCATTTTTTATAAATGAAAACCATTACGATTGATATTAAAGTGTCACTTTATAGCATTAGAAATGTCACTTTTTAGCATTAAATAAATGTGTTACTTTTGACCCTAGAAGTGTTATTTTGTCTTATAAATAAAAATCGTCGTTATTGACCATAAAATTGTCACTTTTTAGTATTGAAAGTGTCACGTTTTAGTATTAAATGTGTCACTTTTGACAGTCACCGCTAGTTTTAAAGTTACACTTTTTAATATTAAATATAATTTTTAGTATTAAAAGTGTCACATTTTACTATTAAGAGTGTTACTTTGTATTTTAATGAAAATTATAATAAATTTCTTTTTATAGTGTCACTTTTAAGCTTAAAATGTGTCACTTTTAACCTTAAAATGTGTTACTTTTGACTTTTAAATATGTCACGTTTGGCTTTAGATGTGTCGCTTTCCATCTCGTCAAAATCCGTTAGGGTCCGTCAAACATCTCAGGACAAATGAGGCTAACGGAGTTGACATTGTATTGAACTGCAAGAGGTGGGAAACATTTGGTGACAAATCTGTTAGGATCCGTAAGACTATCCTACAAAAGAATTTAGGAAGCACATTAGAGATGCTCTAAGAGGGTTAGAGTATCAAGTTCTTGCCAACTTCAATTTACAACAAACAAAATCTGAAGATAGTATAGGTCAGAAATCAAATCAAAATCATGTTTATTTTGGGTTTGGAGAAGTTAACAAAGCAGTAGCAGTTTGAAAGTTTTTGGTAAACAACAAGACTTGAAGCTTCTATAAGAGGATTGAACTAATGAACATCAATTTGTTTTACGCTTAAATTGCCTTTTGATTTATAAACAACCATTTTTACGAATGATATAACCCTAGCTAATTAACAATTCTCCACCACTCAGTAGAACTCGTTTAAATCGCTTCCTTCGTTCCTCGTGCTCTTGCTAACGTAACCTAGTTCATGCATTGGCCTTCTCAGAGTTAACGATAGCTAGCCCCAACTGTTCGTCCACACGAAATGACCATATCTGAATTATGGTGTTTTCCACAAGTCCATTCCTTATAACTACCTCATACCAAGGTTTGTTTAACACATACTGTCGACTCACCTTACCGTTTGTCTTCTTCAAATTATATTGCCTCAAAGTAATCTCAGTCTCTTTAAGGTCTGGTGGTAGCAGTACAACATTAATAGATTGTTTGTCTCCAAGTAATCCCGCGTCTCTCTCAAGTAACTCTTTCTCCCTCTTCTTCAAAAAATCTGCAGCGTCAAGGATGGAAATGAAGAGTCGGTTCTGATCTTTTTTACAATCTGAACAACTCAAAGCCTTTTGAATCACTAACTTTATCTATGTACCCCCCATCTTCAATATTCTATTCTTGAACTGAGTTGGCATGTCCGGGGGCGGAGACGGAACCACCTGCATACCCTTTTCCTTCTTACCACCTTTTTTTATTTTCACTCCTTCCCCTACTCTTCTCCTTCTTCTTACTGTTGTAGTTACCACATTCTTCTTCACTATCCTCAAAACCTGCATTACTACAACGTCGTCTCTTGAGTGTAACATGCTTTTGTCTGTTTTCTTCTTCATCATTAATCGACGTCTTTCTCTTCTCTCCTTGGTTTGTGGCTTGTAAGCCATCACCGACGCCATCAATGGGCTTAGAAGTGAAATCTGTTAGCACATAATTAATTCCCCCATGTGGTGTAATTCAAAAATAGAAAAGTTCATGAGCTGGATTTGGTGTAACGCCATCTTTTAGGAATTTAGGCGGGGGAGTGGTTTGAGTGATGGTGTCCATGATTTTGTGTGTTTGAAGAACAGAGTTAAAAAGGGAGCTCCAGTTGAGATAGTTGTCACTAGTGAGATGAGTATGGGACATGTAGGACTGAATGTTTACGAAGAGGGGAAGGGAAGGAAGAGGGATAGTGGAAGAGGTTGCATCATCCGTGGCCATTATCGGCTCTGATATAATGAAAGAGTAAAAGAAAGAACATAAGAAAAGAGGAGGAAGACACAGAAGACGCAAGACCAAGACAACAGAAGATGCAAGACCAAAACACAATAAGAAAGAAGATTCTCAAATCACTGTATTGATATGATTAGGACTATACAATATATGCTGTATTGAGGAGTACAAGTAAGGAAAGATTTGACCAATTTGTTGTCAATCTTTCTGTCAAATCCCGGCTACAATTTCTGCACTAATGAAACTTTCCTATTTTTGAACTTTTTCATCAAGCATCCGGTCTTGTTCTCGGTTGGATTAAAGCAACCGTATCCGCCGACATTCAACCATACGTTAATCCATGTAAGACTGCACCCGAAGCTTGGATGTTGCTAGCCAACGAATTTGGTGTGTCCTCCCAAATTCATATCCAAAAGCTTCAAGATGAACTTCATGATCTGAAACGTGGTCCCGATATGTCCATTAGAGCCAAAACCATTCAAAATTCCCTTGTCACTGCCGGGGTAGCTGTCTCAAACGACGATCTTCAGCGTCGTATCCTTGGTGGTTTAGGTCCCTCTTTCAAAGAATTTATCACTGTGCAAAACTCACGCCACGCCATGTCCCTAAACGATCTTCAGGATCTTCTTCTTCAAGAAGAAACCCTTCAGAACAAGTTCTCCACTCTAACTCTCAATCCCACAACCACTCTTGTTGCAAATCAAACCAACCCCAACCCATCAGCCTCCCCTTCACCTACTCAGTTTCCACAGTCCACCCATCATACCCATGCTAACAGTCGCTCCAACACTAGCGGCTACTATCCGGTCTACAAGCGGAATCGTGGGCGTGGTCGTGGTAAGCAATGGTGGAAACACCGTCATGGCCGTGGGGGTAGCAATGGCCGTGGTATACTTCCTACACCCACTCATGCTCCTATCCAGCTAACCCCTCCTCAATTTTCTTATTCTGCTCCTAATCCCTTCATGGTTACCAACCCTGCAGCCACTTGCCAACTTTGCAACCGTCCAGACCACTTGGTTTCGACCTGCCCCAACCGCCTCAATCAAGCCTATACTGCTTACTATTCCCCACAGCCTGCTCCGCCCCTTTTTCCTCCGTCCTATCCCTACCCAAACCCAGCACAACCTGCATCATCCATGGCCCCGGTCTCCTTTGTTCTTGACTCGTGCGACATCTCATATGACACAATCTCCCGATATTCTCTCTCACTCCACTGCACTGGTAAGTGACTCGTTATTATAGCAAATGGCTCGCATCTTCCCATATCATGCATCTCGGCCTCATTTTTTAAGTGGTTCTCGCTCCTTTAATTTACAAAACGTATTATGTGTTCCTCCATGCATAAAAATTTACTTTCAATTGGCCAATTTTCTCGCGATAATAACTTTTTTTGAAATTGACCATTGTGGTTTTCGTGTGAAGGACCACCGCAGGCATTTACTATTCTTTTCTCGGCAAGTAGCACCGATGGTCTCAATAGTTTATCATTCATGCCCTCTTCTGCTCTTAACTCCATTGCTCTCATTGGTGAACGTACGACATCCAACACGTGGCATGCGCGTTTGGGGCACCCTTCCCAGCCTATTTTTTCATCAGTTGTCAAAAAGTTTCGGATCCCAGTTCATGGGTCTCTGAAACCTAGTATGTGTCATGTATGTCCTTTGGGAAAATCTTGCAAATCAACCTTTTCTTCCCCGCATTTTAACTCGTTAAATCCCTTTAGACATGTTACATTTGGACGCGCTTGGGGACCTTCCCGCTTTCTTCTATTTCTCGGTTTTAAATATTATTTGTCAATTGTGGATGATTTTTCTATGTTTGGCTTTTCCTCTCAAGCAAAAATCCGATGTTTTGTCTGCTTTTTTCAACTTTCAAAATTCAAGTGGAAAATCAATTAAGCGAAAATTTCAAAGAATACACACAATTAAGACCATTCAAACTGACGGTGGTGGGGAGTTCATAAATACACTCTTCGCTTAATTTTTAGCTCAACACGGGATTCAACACCAAGTAACTTGTCCATATACTCCCCAACAAAACGGAGTAGTAGAACGCAAACACCGTCATATTGTTGAGATGGGATTGTGCCTTCTTGCACGCCTAACGCACCTCAACGATATTGGCTCGAGGCGCTTTCATCATGTTTTTCTTATTAACCATCTTCCCATGCGCCAACTGTGAGAACCCAAACCCATTACTTGTTTATTGCCTTAATAACATGCTTGTATTATGCCTTAACATGTTAGACACTTCTATTTGTCCATGTCATGCTCACATTGGAGTATTACGTGCCTAGTTGCTTGAATACCTTCTACGCATTGCTTGCCTTGCCGTTGTACTTTGAGTGGTTGCCTTAGCATGTTTAGCACTCAACCAAGACTTGTTAGAGTTCTATTGTCTTCCATAGATGACTTAGAACATTCACCTTGATCATAGTAAGCTTGATTGGAAGTTTAGAAACCTTCTTGCTTTGTTTTGGCCTTAGCGATTTCCCTCGTCTCCCGTAGTGCCCGTATTTCGATGTGTGAAATGTTCGTTGAGTTCTTGGACTTGTATTCAAGTCATAACCATGTTTAAACAAACCTTTTCATGCCCAAGTTATCCTAGTTTTATTGACGCTTGATTCGGGTTTGATTCACAACCAATCGTCGCATGATTCGAGCCTTGTCCTACCTTGTTCCCGGTGTTGTTCGTGTGTTACTGACTTGATTTGAGTTATGTTAGACCCTAGAATGGTTGCCCATAAGTTTGGGACCATTTAGGACTTGTTTAGGTCAAGTTTTGGAGCCTCAAGCCCAAGCCGCATGGCTCGAGTGAGGCGCCCGCCCCAAGTACTGAGAGCAAATGAAAAAGGGAACCAGCCCCAAGATCCGAGGCCGCATACATGGCTGCATGAGGCGCCCGCCTCACTTGCTGTTAAATCCTACGGGATTTTCCTCCTTCAATCTTTTGTGATCCAATTAGCCACTTAAACCTCCTTCCTAATTGGCCCTAATCCAACCTATTAAACCCTAATCAAGTTAGATTAGTCCTAATCTCAAGCAACCTCCTTTGGACAAGTGGAATTTGGAGCCCTCTCCTCTTGACATGTGGAATTCCACCAAAATCATGCAACATATAAAAGGCTCTCTCTTGTTGACTTAGCCAAAAACTCCCATTATCAGATTTCTTCTTCTCTCTCTTGCCATGCTTAGTGTGTGTAGAGAAAAGGTGAGATTAGTGTGTGTCTCTTCCCTAGATTGAGCTCCCGACCTCCGATTGCCAAACCGAGACCACCGGAGTGAAGCTACCGACGAGGAGATCGATTCCATCCGATTACTTTGTGCTCCAACCTTCCTTTTCCTTGGTGAAGGTAAGCTATCGATTCCCCCTTAGGATGTATGCTAGAATTGCCATGTCTTCCCCTCTTCTTGTAACTCCCATGCTCCTACCATGCCCATGCCATGATTGTTGATGAATTGGTCTTTGGAGAATTTGAATAATATGTTCATCTTGTTAAATTAGTCCTATGCCTAGAATTAATTATGTTCTATGCTTCCTTAGGAACAACTAATGTTCTTGGATCAATAGATTTTGTTAACTCTTGGAAACTATGATTTCTAGGGTTCCATATGCCATGAATTGTCTATCCTATTGAATTGGATCCTATGCCTAGAATTAAAAGAGTTCTATGTCCCCTTAGGAACAACTATTGTTCTTGGACCAATAACTTTTGATAACTCTTGGAGATGATGACTTCTAGGGTTTCACATGCTACATACTGTCCATCCTATTGATTGAGTCCTACGCCTAGAATTGAATATGTTTCATGTCCCCTTAGGAACAACTAATGTTCTTGGACTTACGACTTTTGACAACTCTTGGAGAATATGAATTCTAGAGTTTCACCTGACTATGGATTGTTCATCCTGTTGATTTGGGTCCTATGCTTAGAATCGAATGTGATCTATGTCTTCCTAAGAATAACAAATGTTCTTGGACTATTGGTTTTTGATAACTTTGACAAATTGATTCTAAAGTTCCCTTGAATTATGAAATGTTGAACTTATGTTAATACTTGACTATGGTTGTTAAGGATTAACGGCCTAGTAATCGATACGAGAACTTAGAAAAGGATTTTGGATGCATCTAGCATCTTAACTCTCTTGGATGAATTGTTAGAGACGACTCAATGAGTCAAACTTAAGTGAGCCATTGAACAATACCGGCTCAATGATCAATCCCTACGACGCCCTAAACACGCCTCTAAGAATGAAGATTCTAGACTCTTGAGAATTGATTGATTACCTTGCTTGATTCTTGATGTCATACGATAGAATGCCTATTTGACATATTGAGTTCGCTCTTGTCGAACTCATTCTCGCTTGATTATTGATGATAATTTTAACTACGGTTGTTAAATAGATTAATGACCTAGCCGATCATATACGAGAACTTAGAAAAGGTTCATGATGCATTTAGCGCCTTAACTCTCTTGGATGAATTGTTAGAGATGACTCAACGGAGTCAAGTTTAGCGAGCCATTGAACAATACCGCTCACCGACCAATCCCTACGACGCTCTAAACGCTGCTTCCCTAAGAATAATAATTCTAGACTCTTGAACTTGAACTGATTACCTTGCTTGATCTTGAATGTCATATTATTGAATGACTAATTGACATGTGAGTTCGCTCTTGTCGAACTCAATCCTACTTGGTTATTGATGAGAATAATTTATTTGTCATGAACGAGATCGCTCTTGCCGACCTCGCTTTTATACTTGAGAATTTTGTTAAGTAAACATTACTTGGCATTTGCATGAGTCCACCTGGCATACTGCCTTTGTTCACACACGCCTCCACCGGCCACAGTGGGAAGTAGCTCCCTTGTTGTAATCATTTAAGAGCACCATTGGTGACTATCCCTGCATCTCCTCGGAAGATCGATGTACTTACACACATTCGATACCCGCACATTTCCGTATAACGCTTGTATGCAGAACTACGTAGCGGCCCGGCCTCCATATATCCTCATCCTATGTGATTTAATTATGCGCACTTATATGAAACAATGTGCATCTTGGATATATGACCTCTATGCTTATGTGACGATATCTTGCCTTGTATGTTGCATATTGCCATGACATGCATGATTGATAGCTTACAAGTCTTTATGACTTACCCTTTCCCCTTTACTGCTTTTTAGATCCTAGCAAGTCGTCCTCGCTCGTTGAGACTCGATGTGTTCGTGCTTTGTGCCCTTTTGGTGCGCCGTTGATTATTGAAGAGGTGGTTTGATGGCCTCTTACTCTTGTTTATATTTTTGTAAGGACGACGGGTTAAGCAAGTCAACTAGACTATGCTTGGGTATTTGTGTAGAACTTGATTGTAACTCTTGTTAGCTACTAGTAGTTTAATACTTGTAGTACTTGTAACCCTTTTTGTGTCGGCATTGTGTAAGCCGAGCTTTGGTTAACTTGTTATTATTCCTCTGCGTATTAGTCTTCCGCTGAGCATGCTATTAGCTCTTATTTAATCCTTGTCCATAAACTGTTAGCTTGGGTTCCGGCATGTAGTGTCGCCGAAGACTTGGTTATATTGTTTAACTGCTTATCGTTGAAAAAGATTTTAAAATACCGGCCTTTTGGTGCCGAGGCGTGCTACGCCTCTAATGTTGCGTCACGCTTTTTATGAATGAAGTCCTTGCATGTTTATTGCCTACTTGTTTCCTCCTTATTTGGGCGGTCCGACCCTCGGTCCCATCTCGGGCCCGGGCCGGGTCGCCACATCAACTACATTACATTTCTCCATACCAAAAGTTACTTAAGCGTGTTCCCGATTACCGCTATTTAAAACCCTTTGGTTGTTTATGCTTCCCTCATCTAGTTCCTTATAATCGTCACAAATTGATGCTTAAATCCACCCCTTGTGTGTTTTTAGGGTATGATCAATTAAGGAAAGGGTACCGGTGTCTTGACCGGTCGACGAGTCGCATTTATGTTTCTCGACATGTCTTTTTTGATGAAGATTGTTATCCTTTTGGTTCTAACACTTTTTCAGCAAAGGCTCCTGGTCTTCACCACCATCCACTATCTCACCATCGGCCCTGTCACCCATTCCCGCCCACACCACCATCTGGTCACATTGTTCATCCTGGCCCGCGCCAGTCATTTGCTACTCCATTGGATTCACATATCAGTCCCTTGGTCTCTCCAGTTACTACAACTTTGGGCCCTGAATCTCCCTTGGCTATTCCTACACATACTAGCCCACCTCCTTCCCACAGCCACAACCCCACACACACGGGCCATTCTCCGCCCTGAACCACAAGAGGTCACCTCATCCCCATACCACCTGCCTCAATCCACCAGCCTCGGTCCTCAGCTTTCACCAACACTCCTGTCCCATTCCACTTATACATTTCTCCCACCTCTCCATCTTCAAGCCCAGACTCCACACCTCCGCGTAATTTTCGGAGCATAAATGAATTGGTCTACGGCCCTTCGGCAGCCTTAACTGCCATGTCTAACCACTCTCTCGAACCCCGCACCTTCAAACAGGCCGCACCTTTCCCCCAATGGCAATCTGCTATGCATGAAGAATTAAATGCTCTCTATAAAAATGGTACGTGGTCTCTTGTCCCTCGCACTCAGGATATGAACGTGGTTGGTAGCAAGTGAGTGTTCAAAATCAAACGGAAATCTGATGGTACTATAGAACGTCATAAGGCTCGACTTGTTGCTCAGGGCTACTTGCAGCAAGAGGGTCTCGATTATGACGAAACATTTAGTCATGTGGTTAAGCCTCCAACTATTCGGACAATTCTTGCTCTTGCTCACGCTCGTGCATGGCCAATCCAGCAATTGGATGTTCGAAATGCATTCCTTAACGACACACTCAATGAAGAGGTATTCATGTCTCAACCTCCCGGGTTCATCGACCCAAAGTTTCCTAACCATGTCTGCAAGCTCCACCGTGCTCTCTATGGTTTGAAGCAATCCCCTCGGGCTTGGTTTCAACGGTAACATGACTTTTTTCTCTCTCTCGGTTTTTTTAATAGCAAAGCGTATGGTTCCTTATTTATTCGTCATTCAAACTCATCCATCATTGCTATTCTTGTGTACGTGGATGATTTTATTGTAACAGGATCTAATCCACAAGAGGTCTCCAAGGTTCTTGATGACATATGCCAAACGTTTGATAGCCGTCGCTTGGGTAATCTCAGCTTCTTTCTTGATATTGAAGCAACTCGATCCTCCACCACATTAACTTTGAGTCAATCACGCTATGCCAGTGACTTACTCAACAAGTTCAATATGGCAAATCGCAAATCTGTACCAACACCAATGCTTCCTGGTTCCCACTTATCATCTACGGCAGGAGATCCTCTACCCGATGCAAGTGTTTATCGTAGCATGGTCGGTGGTCTCCAATATTTGACACTCACTCGCCCTGACATCTCCTTCGCCGTCAATCAAGTGTGCCAGTACATGCACCAGCCCCGAACTTCTCATCTGCAAGCCGTCAAAAGGATTTTTCGTTTCATCTAGGGCACTCGTTCTCTCGGTTTAACATATACCGTTTCTCCTGACATCGCTTTGTTCTGCTTATTCCGATGTCGATTGGGCTGGGGATCCCAATGATCGTCGATTTATCACTGGTGCCTGTGTTTTCATTGGCCATAATATTGTGGCATGGACGGCAAAGAAGTAATCCACAGTGTCTCGTTCAAGCAGTGAAGCTGAGTACCGCGCCTTGGCAACCACCGCAGCCGAACTTCGTTGGTTCTCTTTTCTCTATCGTGAGCTGGGTCTACAGTTACATCCTCCGACTTTATATTGCGATAACCAATCTGCAATACACATGTCCAAAAACCCAGTATTCCATGCTCGAACCCGTCATATTGAAATCGATCACCACTTTGTTCGGGAGTTTCACCAACGAGGTTTTCTCCGTTTGGCTCACGTCTCCACAAAGGATCAATTAGCAGACATCTTCACGAAGGCCCTTGCTCATCCTCGACTGTCCTTACTTTCCTCCAAACTATACCTCCACAAAGTTCCGCTTCGTTTGAGGGGGGGGGGTGTTAGCACATAATTAATTCCCCCATGTGGTGTAATTTAAAAATATGAAAGTTTCATTAGTGCATAAATTGTAGCCGGGATTTGACAGAAAGATTGACAGCAAATTGGTCAAACCTTTCCTTACTTGTACTCCTCAATACAACATATATTGTACAGTCCTAATCATATCAATACAGTGATTTGAGAATCTTCTTTCTTATTGTATTTTGGTCTTGCGTCTTCTGTTGTCTTGGTCTTGCGTCTTCTGTGTCTTCCTCCTCTTTTCTTCTGTTCTTTCTTTTACTCTTTCAAAATCTTTTAACATTTGAGCTCTTACAAACTTTGCAACTGCTACCAGTATATCCCACTTCTTGTGATCGGCCTTCTTTGGGTCGAGCTCTATATCATCCACCACATCTTCCTCCTTCAATTTCTTAGTAAGATCCATGGCTGCTGCTTCACTGTTGGAAAGATACAAGGGAGAACTATGATCGACAGAAAGATAGGTACTATATGCATGCTCCTGTTCATTAATTACTTATACCAAGTATATATGACCGAAACAAACGGACTTACCTTCTTCGAAAAAACGAACGTGCCTTCTTCGTTTCATGTAGAATATGATTAGAAAAAATTCCATTAAAAACAATCCTAGATTTCTGCAAATTCGATCTGAAACGCTTACTTAGTTTTTGATTCACGTATAAAACAAAGTGGAAGTCAGGAAGGACCATTATATACTAACTTCTGGCTAAGCCTGAGTTTTCCTTTTCCAATCTTCTTTAGGAAATAATAACCAGACCAAGTGCAACTCATATTCTAGTATTCTTCTTATTTTATGTTCTAATCCTATACGGATATTCCCACTCCTATTTTTTCTCTTATTGTCATAATTTTTGTTTTTTTTAATTTAAGCTAAATAAATTAAGTTTGATCGTAATTTTGATGTAATGACATAGTATTAATATTTAAAATAGGGTATTTTTATTTTAAGATTCTATTCAAACAAGTATTAAACTAACGGAATAACCACTCCCTCCTTCTTAACTAGATTAGGGACAAAGTTATGGGCTCTCTCTGTCTCACACACACAATATAAATAAAAAGAATGAAAAGAAAGAAGCACGTGATATACCTCCGAGCGTTTCCGTAGCTTCTGCATCAATAATATGTGTCCTTAAGACCTCCAAAGGCATTTCTGTATCTTCTGTACCAAAAATATGTGTCCTTACTAGGTCATATAGCTTTTTTTTTCTTCCAATTATTTAGGGTCGTATGTGTAATATACCCAATTTTTTTGAGTAAAAATATTTATTATATTATTAATAAATAATTTATTTTGGGCTGACCTTAATATATTTTGGGCCTATTTTGTTTGGACAGAAAATCCCCAAAATTGGGCCATTAGTACTTCATATTTGTTTGGGCTAACTTAAATAAAATTGGACATGTGATAGCTTGGCCCATTATTAATAAGTAAATAACAAAAAATGGTCACAATTAGTTGTTTAAAAATAAAAATAATAATAATTACAATAAAGCGGATGAAGAGACGCTGGAAAGATAATTCACCGGGAGAAGAATGGAAGGAGACGAATCGGTGGGCAAAGGAATCGTCCCTCCTTGGAAATAAAAAGGGAAAGAGATTGCGTAAACTATTTTTCTTAGATTAGGCACACACACACACAGAGCCGAAAAAATATTCTGAACGGGTACTTTCCGAGAAGACGAACGAGAGTGTGACGGCAGCAACAGAAGAGACGACAACGGCGAGAATAGAGAGTTGCGGCATTTGAACTATCGATTAAGGAGCTGATCAGGCCAAGTGTATCACCTTGGGGCGCTCCAGTGTTGTTCATGAAGAATAAGGATGGATCTATGAGGCTGCGTATTGATTATCGCGAGTTGAGTCGAGTCATGGTGAAAAATAAGTACCCGTTGCCTCGCATTGACGATCTGTTTGATCAGTTACAGGGTGTCCGTTATTTCTCCAAGATAGGCCTTCGTTCAGGCTATCATCAGCTAAGGGTCAGAAAGAAGATATTTCAAAAACAGCTTTTAAGACAAGGTATGGGCACTACGAGTTTTTGGTTATGCCATTTGGGTTGACGAATGCCCCAGCGGCATTTATGGATCTGATGAATAGGTTGTTCAAGCAGTTTCTAGATCGATGTGTAATAGTGTTCATTGATGACATCTTGATCTACTCGAAGACTCGGGAGGAGCATGAGCAACATTTAAGAACAACACTGAAAATTTTAATGGAAGAGAAGTTGTATGCTAAGTTCAAAAAATGTGAATTCTGGTTGGAGAAGGTAGCTTTCTTAGGACATGTGGTCTCAAATGAGGGTATTTCAGTGGACCCGGCCAAAATTGAAGTCGTAGTAAATTGGGAGAGACCCACAACGGTTACCGAAGGTCGAAGTTTCTTGGGTCTAGCAGGGTATTATCGTTGGTTTGTTGAGGGTTTTTCAAAGATAGCAGGGCCGTTGTCTCGACTTACACAGAAAAACACGAAATTTGTGTGGACAGCTGAGTGTGAGACCAGCTTTCAAGAGTTGAAAAATCGACTAGTGTCAGCCCCGATTCTTGCTCTACCATCAGGGACGGGATGATTTGTGGTTTATAGTGATGCATCGCAAAAAGGTTTGGGTTATGTGCTAATGCAGAATGGGAAAGTAATTGCTTATGCTTCCCGACAGTTAAAGAACTATGAACAAAACTACCCAACACACGACTTAGAACTGGCAGCAGTGGTCTTTACATTAAAAATCTGAAGGCACTATTTGTATGGCGAGACGTGCGAAATTTACACGGATCATAAGAGTTTGAAGTACATATTCACTTAGAAGGAGTTAAACATGCGGCAACGGAGATGGTTGAAGTTGTTGAAAGATTATGATTGCACAATATTGTATCACCCTGGAAAGGCCAATGTAGTGGTTGGCGCCTTGAGTCGGAAGAATATGGGAAGTTTGGCGGCTTTGATAACTAAGGAAAAGAGGATATTGGACGATGTTTACTCGATGGGAATTGAAGTTAGGGTTCGCAGTGGTGATGGTTTCTTGGCACACTTGAGTGTACAACCATCCTTGCTAGAAAAGATTAAAGCGGCACATGCAGTGGATCTAGAGTTAGTAAAGATTTTGTGACGACCCGACCCGGATCCCAAGACGAAATCCCAAGGTCGTGCCGTCGGGAAACAAATAACAACAAACAAGTAGCAAATAATGGGTAGGGCCATAACGGCGATACGCCAACAACTCAAAACATATGCGGAAGCGAAATAAATGAAACAGTGGCGCTCGAGCTAACAAGGTCAAACTAAAAACAACCAAAGAGATAATTAATCTCTTGGTCCAAAAATTCGACTCGCGTGTCGCAACATTGGGCACGTAGGACTAAACTCCCTGTCATGCAATTCAATATAAAGCATAATATAAACCAAGTCATCGACGAAGCTACGGCCGGAACCCAACATTACACTAAGTCTAAGACTCTAGTCTAACAACTCAACGGCTAAAAACATGCCGGAGAACAAACATAATATTTAACTAGCAATGTAACATGCTAAACATATTCATCAATAAACCAAGCACGACTAACACCAGTCGGCTACCAACGACATAAGTACTAATAACAAGAAAACATATGGAAGTATAACCACCAACATACATCAAGCACGACTACTACTTGTCGGCTACCAAAAGAATAGGCTAACAACATAATTACAACATTTCAAATCACATTAAGGTTTGCTACCCAACATGAAGTTTACATAACTTCATCTTTCCCAACGACCTCACCAAAAGCAAAATAACTATCTAAGTAGCAACCTGCCAAAAGAATCCCTTGCCAATGTAACCTTCTCGATTTACTTGGATCCGCTCGTGCGACTCGGATCTAGGGAAAAACAACCAACAAATAAACGTAAGTCACAAAGACTTAGTAAGTTACTAACCATAACTTCCTACCATGGCATAATGCTCAATCATAAATTACATCATGCTATCGTCATGAAATAACCTTATATAAAATCATGTTATGGCATCCATGCTCAACATTAAATAAATATGTTATCATTATAGTATAACATCTCACTAAAATTCATGTCAAGACATACTAGGCTTAACAATAATGATTTATGCCTTTGGCATAATACAACTTTCAAACAATGTTCATGTGATAGCATTTATGCTTAACAACCTTAATCAATATGTTATCTATCAAGTATAACATTTATGCAACCAAAACAACCATCATATCATATCCAAATCACCAAGAACATTATTCACATAAGCACTTGTGAGACAATTCATATATAAGGGATATGATACCATTACCAATTCTTCCGCTCGTGTCGCTCCTGCAAAAACACGTGCAAAACCTTTATGTGCCCTCGATATCCCTCTCGTAGATATCGACGTCCCCGAGACAGTCTCCGCTCGAGTTCCATAGTTATCAAAGTCATGTGTATTACTACAACTGAGATAAACTACTTCCCCACCATGGCCATCGATGGAGGGGTGTGTGCAAACCCGACACGGCGATCCATCGCGATCACGAATCTCGCAATTCGTGAAGACGATGTATCGTCCTACCAAAGACTCAATGCAGACTCAGTGGACTCAAAACCCAAGCACAAGTAATATATACTCATATGCTCAAAACAAGTAGGTAAACACTCTACCACCAAACTAGTCATGCATTTCATCCACAACTAGCGTAAATATCACAACCGAGAAACATATAAGCTCTCTTAATCAAGTGTGCTTCACACACTTCAAAACTTCTTGGAGGCTCGACCTCCATGAATTCTACCCAAAATTCCGTAGGACTTAAGATTATAGTTCCTAGGATTCATACTAACCCAAAGGTTGACTCCGTTGAGTCCAATCTAAATTTTCCGAAAATTCAAGGAATAGAAGCATAGGCTTCAACATCCCCCTATGTTCATAACTATCGCCAAAACCATGTCCCCAATGTTCAATGAACTCATATAAACCCAATGAAACATTTAACAATGTAACATAGAACAATTTGCCATTATGTGCATAAATTCATTCGTGACACCTTACCAATCATAATCTCCAATTCATGATTTAATCACACAACATGGTTTAATAAGGCTCTACTAAACATGTATAATACAATAATTAGGCTTACAATCATGTTTAACAAGCCAAAACACAATTTGGGGAAAATCCCCTTCCAAACATCTCAACCAAATCAAGTTCAATATCCATGGGAAATTCACATAACCAAGTTTAATAGACTATTTAGAACATGAATTTCACATAATGCAAGGTCTCACATAGGTTCAATCCATTCTATCATCAATTTGAAAACCTAGGGTTCATGCATCTCTACAAACCCTAACAATGGCATCCATTGACCTCACATAGCATAAATGGTTGTGTCCCTAGGGTCAATGGAGCCCAAAAGAAAAGGAAGAGAGGTAGAAACTTACTGTTAATCAGCCCTACACAAGCTGTAGATTCGAATCCAAGAACTGATGTCTTTCTCCTCACCTCTCTCTTCAAGCTCACGGGTATGGAATGGGGGAAGAAGACTCCTAGCAATGGCCTCCAAGATCAGCCCTTCAAGAGCCCTAGAATCGCACTCCCAAGCTCCCTCTCAAGTCTCCTTGACTGCTCGCAGAAAACCCAAGGCTGAAA
Organism: Codonopsis lanceolata; assembly: GCA_013146195.2. Lineage (NCBI taxonomy): Eukaryota > Viridiplantae > Streptophyta > Magnoliopsida > Asterales > Campanulaceae > Codonopsis > Codonopsis lanceolata. The sequence goes on along the minus strand of CM028384.1, from coordinate 76,892,069 downwards.
TCGTATTCTGTTTTGCGACTAAGTGAAGTGTGCGTTGGTTTTTGGTTTAAATAGGGGGGATTAATTCTCCTTAATCACTCACTAATCAACCCCTAATATCTCTAATAGTGTTTAGGACAAGTCTTAGGCTAAGTAATAGGGTTTAGGTTAGGTTTAAATTAGGTTTAAGTGGGTAAAATTCGGACAGTGAGTAAAAGACTTGCAAAATCCCGTAATTCTGCCCCAGCATTTGATGCGGCCGCATGGCCTCAAGTGATGCGAGCGCATCACTTCTGCAATCCCCATTTCGGCCTTTGTTGCTTCTTCGCTCGGTCCCGGACTCCCCCGCATGCAACCTTGAGTCCTTCCAAGCCAAAAATGGTCTACAATCCAACCTTAATAACCTCCAAACAATAACCAAAACAATCAAGCCTCTAACCTCAATCAAACAAGGCCAAGAACTCAGGCAAAACTCTCCTGAACGACAACCGAAAAAGTCAAACGGAGAAGGGTTAACGCTAGAATCAAACTAGCAACCAAACCGATGATGCAACAAGTGTCTAACCAACATCCAAGGCATATAAATGATGTTATAAATGCCTTCTAACAATTATCCATGTGATAACCACATAAATCACAAACCCGAGATTCAAAGTATCTCGCGAAAGAAAAATGCATACGTGCATCTCAAACGACGTCAACGAACATGCTATTGACTCCAAACATATGAGTGAGCTAAATAAACATATTTATGATGATTATAAGTGTATGAATCCATGCATAACACAAGCAAGCCATAAATCAGGGTTTTACAGATTTCCTTGGGGTTGGAAGATGGGGATTGGAAAGATTTTCAGTAGGATAATGACGGCGTCCTTCATTTTGGGTCAAGAATTTGTGTTCCATCAGACCCAGAATTGAAAAGGCAGATTTTAGAAGACGCTCACAACTCAAGGTTTGCCATACACCCGGGTAGCACGAAGATGTATCGGGACGTGTGTGACACCTTTTGGTGGGAGAATATGAAAAGGGATATAGCCGAGTTTGTGAGTAAGTGTCTTGTGTGCCAGCAAGTGAAAACAGAGCATCAGAAACCCGGTGGATTGTTGCAGTCCTTGCCGATACCTGAGTGGAAGTGGGAGCATATCACTATGGACTTCGTGGTAGGGTTACCCAGAACATTGAAGGGGTATAATTCAATTTGGGTCATTATGGATAGGTTGACCAAGTCTGCACATTTCTTAGCGTTTAAAATTACTGACTCGATGGAAATGTTGGCAAAGTTGTACATCGATGAGATTGTTCGGCTGCATGGAGTACCGGTCTCGATAGTTTCAGATCGTGATGCTAGATTCACCTCGAAGTTTTGGGGTAGCTTACAAAAAACATTGGGTACAAATTTGAGTATGAGTACAGCTTTCCACCCACAAACAGACAGTCAGTCAGAGCGGACAATACAAACTTTGGAAGGTATGCTTCGCGCATGCGTGTTGGACTTGCAAGGTAATTAGGATGATCACTTGCCTTTGGTGGAGTTTACCTACAATAACAGTTTTCATGCAAGTATTGGTATGGCAACCTATGAAGCTTTGTATGGACGGAAGTGTAGATCGCCTATTTGTTGGGATGAGGTGGGCGAAAGGAAACTAATAGGACCAGAGTTGGTGCAAGTTACTTCGAAGAAAGTGTAGTTGATTCAAAAACAACTCCTTATAGCTTAGAGCCGACATAAGTCTTATGCAGATAATCGTCGACGCGGACTCGAATTTGAAGTGGGGGACCATGTATACCTTAAAATCTCACCCACAAGAGGGGTCATGAGATTTGGTATTCGGGGAAAGCTTAGTCCAAGATTTGTGGGACCATTTGAAATACTCGAGGGGGTTGGTGAGGTCGCCTACAGACTAGCTCTGCTGCCTACACTATCTGGAGTGCACAACATATTTCATGTATCTATGCTAAGGAAGTATGTCTCAGATCCGAACCATGTGATTGAGTTCGAACCGTTAAAATTTCGGGAAGACCCATAAGATGAGAAGCCAGTTCGAATTGTTGACCGGAAGGATCAAGTATTGAGGAGACGAACTATTCCATATGTCAAGATTCAGTGGAGTAATCATACCGAAAGAGAAGCCACATGGGAGCTAGAAGAAGATATGCGAGAGAAGTTCCCTGAGCTTTTTGAATAAAATTTGTATTTCAAGTCTTTTGGTTACTTTGGCGTAAAGTTTAGAGGACTAAACTTTTTTAAGGGGGTAAGGGTGTAATATACCCAATTTTTTTGAGTAAAAATATTTATTATATTATTAATTAATAAATTGTTTTGGGCTGACCTGAATATATTTTGGGCCTATTTTATTTGGACAAAAAATCCCCAAAATTGGGCCATTAGTAGTTCATATTTGTTTGGGCTAACTTTAATAAAATTGGACTTGTGATAGCTTGGTCCATTATTAATAAGTAAATAACAAAAAATGGTCACAATTAGTTGTTTAAAAAAAAGAAAAATAATAATAATTACAATAAAGCGGATGAAGAGATGTTGGAAAGAGAATTCGCCAGAAGAAGAATGGAAGGTGTTGATTCTCATTATATCTATATTTATATCTGCTCATACATTACATTAGTTTTATATATTAGTGGCTAACTGGGCTGCGTATCAATTAGTGTGGCAATTGTGTATAGAATTTTGCCAAGAATAATTTATTTTATAGGCTTCACAGGTTCAGCGGAAGACTTCAGTTGTGCTTCACCGGAAGACCTGCAGCAGCAACCAGCGGTAGACCTTGTCTGCACATGGTCAAGCATGACGTGTCCAGTCAAACAAGTCTTAGTGGATCAATTAAATTTATCCTTATCAGTTTGAATTTAAATTGAGACATTCTCTGGCTTCTCAGACACACCTAAAACAGCTTTCCGAAAAGCAGGAAGACTTTCGCAGTCTGAACAGTGACATAGCAGGTGAATAGACTGTCACCTACAGTCTGTACCAAATCTTGCAGATCTGACATCCGGATTGCCCTACTACCAGTCTCTGCAAACATCTCTGCACCCATTCCCTGCTCTATATCAGTGAAGACGAAATCATCAAGACAGCTCCATGCATTTAATGCATTCAACCTAATAGATCTGTTACACTTCTTCTTTCCCAACGGATCTCCAGAATGCTCCAACTATAAATACCTCCATTAAAGACTGAAGACACACACTTGAGGAAATGCTCTGAAAATCTAAAACAACTCAAAGTCTTTATACTCAGTGCATTCAAGAGATCTTAAACTGATCAAAGAAGTCCTCGACAACAACAAGAAGACCTGCATCAACATTTATCTTTTAACTTCTTGTTGTTATCCTTCATAATTATTCTTCTGCACGAACTAAATATCTAGTTTACCCAGATATTTAATTCCTAAACCTCCGAACATAAGTCAATATTTTTGTACACGATCCATTGGGTATATTCCTTGTAATAGAACTAGTGGAAAACATAGTGCACTTTTAAATCCAAGGTTGACTGCCTTGGTGGTGGACGTAGCACTCTTTATAGTATGAACCATCTCAAATACTTGTGTTCTTCCTTTACTGCTTGTTTACTCTTGAACTGTTTATTATTTACTTTACCTATATCCCCAACTGCAGACTTGAGTATTCAGTCAAGTCTATCGGTAGTCCTTATCAACAGACTTAAACCTATTTCCTTGCAAGACTTCCGCTACTTCAATCTTCCCAATAGATTGCAAGTGCTTGTCAAAGGAATTTACTTAACAAGTTTTTAAGTGTCTAATAAGCTATTCAACCCCCCCTTCTAGCTTATTATTGTGCCCTTTGGAACTCACAATTGGTATCAGAGCTTTACTCTTTGAAAACTATTTTTTCCGAGGTTAAACTCTTTAGAGACTTGATCCAATGGCACAAACACACTACATGCTGCCTACATCAAATGCGAACCACGTCCCAATATTGGACGAAGGCCATTTCGATGTTTGGAAGGATAAGGTAATGCGTTTTATGAACTCCATTGACGACAGGTTATGGAAGTGTGTACTAGGAGGACAACATGTACCAATGAAGGCCAACCTTCTAGCCTCTATCGCTGGGAATCCTGCCGAAGTACCTAAAGAAGAATCAAAATGGACAGAGGATGACAGAAAACTAGTAGAGCTAGATAGCAAAACAATCAACATCATAACTAGCTCTCTAGACACGAGCACGTATCAGCAAGTGATCCGATGTAGCACTGCAAAAGAGATGTGGGAAGCTCTTGTGGAATACTTGGAAGGAGACCAAGACACAAGAGATAACAGATGATACACATTTATCCAACAGTTTGACTCCTTCAAGAAAGATCCCAAGAAAACTCTGAGACAAGCTTACGATCGCTTTAGTGAGGTAATTAATAGTTGCTTTTCTCTTGGTAAAACCTATGACAAAAAGGAAATGAACATGAGATTTCTAGGCTCTCTAGGTAGCTTGTGGCATGTTAAGACCACTGCCATAAAAGAATCCAAGAACTTAAACGAAATGACTCTCCGTAGTCTTTACGCAAGTTTAAATGTTTATGAGCTCGAAGTAAATCAAGCTCTAGAGCAGGAAAAAACAGTTCAGAACCGTGTCCTTGCCATCCATGGTTCAAGAAGAAACCACTGTTGAAAACAAACCTTCCACTTCCTCCAGTGAAAACGATTTTCTTTCAGACGAACAATTTGCTATGTTTGTAAAACGTTTTCAAAAGTTTGCAAAATATGGAAGGAAGGACACACACCAGTAGTCTTTTAGAAAGACTGGTGAAAGCTCATCTAAAGAAGAGCTTGTATGTTACAGTTGTAGAAAACCTAGTCACTTCGCCTCCAAATGTCCAAAGCCAAAATTTGAAGCATACTGAAGGCCTACTTATGAAAAATTTCAAAAGCAAAAGGGTATGCTGGCTGAAGACTTAGAAGATAAACAAGTTGCTACATTGTTTGAGACTGATTCAGACAAGGAAGAGGACGATTGTGAGCAAGCTAACATATGCTTAATAGCTCATGATTCAGGTCCCACCTATGACTCTGAACATGAAGTCGAAGTCTCACCTAGTCCCTTGGACAAAAGTGAGATCAACTGTGAGAACTTCAGTAAGGAAGAACTTCTTAAAGATAATCAAGATATGCTTGAAGAGTTCAATTCCTTTAGAGTAGCCTATGTAAAACTCGCCAAGAATTGTGAGAAGCTTGCTGCTGAGAAATCTTTGATGGCAGCTGAGATTCAAACTCTCAATAGGTGTCAACAAGAGAGTATCAAGCTTAAAGGAGAAAACAAATTCCTTTCATACAAAATCGAATGTCTCACTGAGCACATAAAAGGACTTGACCTGGAGAAAATTGCCTTGCAAAAGACAATTGACTCTTGGAACAACTCCAAGGATACCTTTGAAGAAATCCTTTCAAGCCAAAAGTCAAGTAAAGATAAATATGGCATAGGATATTCTGATGAGCCCAATATGACATACTCATTTGTCACAGAGAAAGGTGAATCCTCCGAGACTGCTTATGATATCTCCTTCTCTAAACAGACGTTCGGAAACAAGGGGAAACAAAGTCTTGGTTATACAAGTGTACCTTATGTTTACCCCAAGGCTCAAAAAGGGAAAGCCAGGATTACTGCTTCTAATGAAAAACTTGAGAAAGTAACGGTAGAGAAACTAAAGTCTACCGACAACAACTCTGCCAAGGTTAAGTCTGCTGGTGGTAGACCTACGAAATCTCTACCGGTGACTATCAAGTTTGTCTATGAAACAAGCAAGGCCCCTGTACTTGTTGAAAGTAAACTTAAAGATATTCTACCGGATCCTCCTAAAAGGATTATCAACAGACCAGCCAAGGCTAAGTCTGGTGGTAACATACCTAGGAAGATCCAAAAGAAACCAAGTAAGTCAACCGTTAACAAACCAGCTGAACCAAGGACTGTTGTTAAGATCAAGAATAATCACAATCACTCTTCAGCTAAGGCCACTGACAGTTCTCTATGGAACTTCCATTTATGTCATTCTTGCAATTGCCTAGGCCATCTGGCCCCAGAATGCCTGCTAAGGTTCACTCCAAAATCTGAGAGACCTAGTTCTCTCAAGGTTAGGCAGGTATGGGTTCCAAAAGGTAGCTAATCCTTAGGCACCAAAAGAAAATAAAGGGGACCTTGTTTCTTTAAATATTTTTCAGGTATGCTTCATGGCTATAGATTCAGAAGATAAGGACATCCGTACTGACAAGGGTCGCCAAGACACATGACAGGAACAAGTCTACTCTCAGATATAGCTTAAGCCAAAGGTCCCACAGTTATTTTCGGAGACAATGCAAGAAGGAAAACAATTGGGTATGGCTCAATCACTAGATGAAGTCTCTCCATCAACAAAGTTTCTCTTGTGAACGGCTTAAAGCATAATATTCTGAGCATTTCTCAATTCTGCGCCAAAGGACTAATCTGCCAATTCAACTCCAACCAATGTCTTTTCAAAGATCGTGAATCCTACTCAACAATACTAATCGGCAATAGACAAGGAAACATCTATGTCGTGGACTTAAATCTTCTAGGGAGATTCTCCAGCCTTTGCCTAGTAGCTAACAACGTTCGTGACAATAGTTGGCTATGACACAAGCGTCTCAGTCACCTCAACTTCAAGCACCTCTCCAAGCTCTCCAAAGATGGGCTTGTCAAAGGTCTACCTACGATGTCTGCCGACCATGACAGAAGCTGTAAAGCTTGCCAATTAGGAAAACTTTTCAAGTCTTCCTTCAAAAGAAAGTCTGTCATGTCAACAAACAGACCTCTTCAACTTCTGCATATGGATCTTTTTGGACCAATCACTACAGTCAGTATCTCAGGAGACAAGTACACACTTGTAGTAGTTGACGACTACTCTAGGTTCACCTGGATCGAAACAATGACTTCGAAAGATGAGACATATGATCTAGTTACCGCTCTTTTCAGAAGACTTCAAACCCAAAAGCTTGAGGATACTAGTGACATAAGATCAGACAATGGCACCGAATTCAAGAACAACGGTGTAGAAAGATATTGTGATGACCACGGGATCGGCCACAACTTCTCTGCTGCCGGAACTGCTCAACAAAATGGTGTAGCTGAACGGAAGAACAGAACACTGGTTGAAGCAGCAAGAACTATGTTGGCAGAAGCAAAACTTCCAAAATACTTCTGGGCAGAAGGCGTCAACTCTGCATGTTTTACCCAGAACAGATCCCTGGTAAACAAGTTTCATAACAAAACTCCATATGAAATTTGGAGAGGAAGAGCCCCAAACATAGGATTTTTAAAAATCTTCGGCTGTAAATGTTTTATTCTTTATAATGGAAAAGAATATAGAGGAAAATTTGATGCAAAATCAGACGAAGGAATTTTTCTGGGCTATTCCAAACATTCAAAAGCATTTCGCATTTTCAGTAAAACTTCTTTAAATTTTTTAGAATTTGTGCATGTTACTTTTGATGAATATGACTTGTTAGAGCCTAGAAAGGCTCTGAATGTTGCTAATGATTCTGATAATGATGAGACATGTACAAATACATCATCTACTTCTACTCCTCTTCAGAATTCTGCAACTGCATACTCTTCTAGTTCTGCTAACCCTTCACCGGCAGACTTCAACTCTGCCGATGCCAGCTCCAACTCTTCTGTTGACCCAGAACCTATCTCTTCTGTTTTACCCCAAACACCTTTGCAGATCACTCACCCTTCTTGTTCACCAGAAAATGAAGGTTTCATAGATTCTATCTCTTCTGAACCTAATTTTGGAGAATCACCTTCTCAACCTACTCCAGAATTCTTAAGGGAAGAACCCACTAGAAGTGATCTTCCTCCAACTATTATTGAAGCAAGAGATCATCCCATTTCTGAAATCATTGGTGATATCAACTCAGGAGTTCGTACGAGAAATAGAGTTCGAAATGAGACTATGTTTGCATTTGCATTCGTATCTGAAATCGAGCCAAAAAAGATTGATGAAGCTATCGAAGTCCATTACTAGATTGAAGCTATGGAAGAAGAGCTGAACCAGTTTGAATGATGCAAAGTGCTACCACTACATCCCACTTCTTGTGATCGGCCTTCTTTGGGTCGAGCTCTATATCATCCACCACATCTTCCTCCTTCAATTTCTTAGTAAGATTCATGGCTGCTGCTTCACTGTTGGAACGATACAAGGGAGAACTATGATCGACAGAAAGATAGGTATATGCATGCTCCTGTTCGTTAATTACTTATACCAAGTATATAAGACCGAAACAAATGGACTTACCTTCTTCGAACAAACGAACAAACGAACGTGCCTTCTTCGTTTCGTGTAGAATATAATTAGAAAAAATTCAGTGAAAAACGGTCCTAGATTTCTGCAAATTCGATCTGGAACGCTTACTTAGTTTTTGATTCACGTATAAAACAAAGTGGAAGTCAGGAAGGACCATTATATACTAACGTCTGGCTAAGCCTGGGTTTTCCTTTTCCAATCTTCTTTAGGAAATAATAACCAGGCCAAGTGCAACTCCTATTCTAGTTTTCTTCTTATTTTATGTCCTAATCTTATACGGATACTCCCACTCCTATATTTTCTCTTATTGTCATAATGTTTATTTTTTTAAATTTAAGCTAAATAAATTAAGTTGGGTCGTAATTTTGATGTAATGACATAGTATTAATTTTTAAAATAGGGTATTTTTATGTTGAAATTATACTCAAACAAGTATTAAACTAACGGAATAACCACTCCCACCTTCTTAACTAGATCAGGGACAAAGTTATGGGCTCTCTTTCTCTCTCACACACACACACAAGATAAATAAAAAGAATGAAAAGAAAGAAGCATGTGATATACCTCCAAGCGTTTTCCGTAGCTTCTGCATCAATAATATGTGTCCTTAATACCTCCGAAGGCATTTCCGTATCTTCTGAACCAAAAATATGTGTCCTTACTAGGTCATATAGCTTCTTCATTTTTCTTCCAATTATTTAAGGTCGTATGCATAAATCATTTTTTGTCATTCGTTTCGCTCCCACTTTCAGAAACTGCCGCTGGCCCCCCTTAACTTCGAACTCTTCCCTAACGCTTTGCTCAAATATGTGTCAGCCATTTGTTCTACATCATTATGAAATCAGACAATTAAGGAAAAGGAATTATATCCTTAGGATTAGTTCGGACAATTACAACACAAAACTCGTTAACTCATCTTACCCAAACTGAAAATTACCTTACCCAAAGCGGGGTTAAACCCGTACCCATTTGACCCGATAGTTTTTACTCTAAATATATGTTGCTGTTTTTTTAAATTCGGGTTAAGACGGGTAGACTCATTTAAACCGTTTGATATTCAGGTTCTAATGAGTTTTGATTCAGTTCGACTTGTTACTGGTCCCAACCCAACCTATACCCGAACAACCCCCCCTGATTGCCCGGCCACAATTTAGGACTTACCAAATCAGTTTTCAACAATAACAAACACAAAGAAAACTTATATATATATTTTGTCAAACGAAACCATATTTTTGAGGTTATTTAGCGAAATAACACAAACAATCCCATGCAAACGAACTAAACAATCCCATGCAGACACCTCAGAGAGAGGTTGTTGAATATATCTCTCTCTATCGCGCTCTCTCACTCGCACGCTCGGTTGAGGTTGAATGGAAGGTCCCTCTCAACTAAACCATTTTCATGGTAATTATCCTAAATAAAGATTCTTGGCCTCTGTTTGTCTGTCTGTGTTTAAGGATGTGAAGAAAATTGCCCCATGGCATATAACCTTTTTATTACTTACTTCCTTGGAATTCTACTTCCTTTTCTCTTTTATTCTCTTCATATCATGCAACTCATTCTTTATAGCTTGGGAAATTTGGTAGTATTTCATAAACATAGGAGATTATTTATAACAATATCAAAACAAAGGCTGAAAATTATCAATCCGTAGCATTATAAAAAATTCCGTAGCTGAAATTAAGGATGTGAACAAACGAATGTACCTTTTTCGTTTCGTGCAGAGTATGATTAGAAAAAAAAATTCCCTGAAAAACAATCCTAGATTTCTGCAAATTCGATCAGAAACACTTACTTAGTTTTTGATTCACATATAAAACAAAATGGAAGTCAGGAAGGACCATTATATACTAACGCCTGGCCAAGCCTGCGTTTTCCTTTTCCAATCTTCTTTAGGAAATAATAACCAGGCCAAGTGCAACTCCTATTCTAGCATTCTTCTTATTTTATGTCCTAATCCTATTTGGATACTCCCACTCTTATTTTTTCTCTTATTGTTATAATTTTAAAATTTTTTAATTTAAGGTAAATAAATTAAGTTGGGTCGTAATTTTGATGTAATGACATATATTAATTTTAAAACTAGGGTATTTTTATTTTGAAATTCCACCATGGTATTCAAACAAGTATTAAACTCCTAATTATCTTTCACTAGGGATCAAAAGAACCTAAATTTTTGATACTATAAATAAAAGACTGAAACACTAACGAACAATGGCTGTCAAATAGTTTTCAAATAATTGTCATCTTTGTTCGAGCACACCATTTAAGAAAAATTAATTGACTGTACTATAAATATTAGTATAATAGGTGGTTTTCTTTAATACCCTTGAGCTTGTGGCTATAATTATAACTCACTATATAAATAGTTGATTCAATCAATGAAAAAGGTTATGCTATTATTCATATCAATTGTGAATTTAAATAGATATTTGATACTTGATCGGGGACCCCAATGTTCTGACGCATCAGAAATAATAACAAGGAACTTATTCCACGATAAATTCCTTAACAAAGCCTATGACGGCTTTAGGGTTTCAGGCAAAAACAAGAAAACGGAAGAAATTCAAATTTTTATTTAAAAGCTGCCGAATTAATGTTTAAGAGGGTGTTTATATACCCTAATAGACCAAACCCTAAAGGAAAAAAAAATTTGACGGGAAAACCCTAAAACATTTGTGGTCCAAAACAGTAACTAAACAGCGTGTTTTTCGGCTTCAAACGAATGTCTCACTGGGTTCCACCCTATATTTCTTGTAGATCTCGTCAAGAGCTTCGATTTGATATGCGATGAGCCCCGTAGTTCATCTAGATGCAAAAGTTACGCTCTGTTAAATATCTACCGACCGTTAAGTGATTTCTAATATTGCTTAACGGAAACTAACGGAAAAACTGCGAAGAACCCACCGACCCAACTTTCAGAAACTGCCACTGGCCCCCCTTAACTTCAAACTCTTCCCTGACGTTTTGCTCAAATATGTCTCGGCCATTTGCTCTACATCATTATGAAATCAGACAATTAAGGAAAAGGAATTATATCCTTACGATTAGTTCAGACAATTACAACCCAAAACTCGTTAACTTTTCTTACCCAAACTGAAAATTACCCTACCCAAAGTGGGGTTGAACCCGTTACCCGTTTGACCGGATAGTTTTTACTCTAAATATAAGTTGTTGTTTTTTAGAAAATCCGGGTTAAGACGGGTAGATTCATTTAAACCGTTTGATATTCAGGTTCTAATGAATTTTGATTCAGTTTGACTCGTTACCGGTCCCAACCCAACCTATAACCGAACAACCCCCCTGATTGCCCGGCCACAATTTAGGACTTACCAAATCAATTTTCAACAGTAACAAACACAAAGAAAGCTTTTATATATTTTGTCAAATGAAATCATATTTTTGAGGTTATTTAGCGAAATAACACAAACAATCTCATGCAAGTGAATTAAGAAAAAGTTTCAGACAAAAATAAACCAAAACATAAACACTAAATTCTTTGCAACGTGAAAAGCAAACACCAGATTTTAACACGAAAAAACTCAGAAAAATCATATGAAACCCTCCACATTCTGATCTGAGGAATAACTCGGCTAGGTCCGACTGTTGCCCGTGTGACGAGTGAGACACCTCAGAGAGAGGTTGCTGAATATATCTCTCTCTATCGCGCTCTCTCACTCGCACGCTCTGTTGAGGTTGAATGGAAGGTCCCTCTCAACTAAACCATTTTCATTGTAATTATCCTCAATAAAACTTCTTGGCCTCTGTCTGTCTCTCTATGTTTAAGGATATGAAGACAATTGCCCCATGACATATCTCCTTCTTATTACTTACTGCCTTGGAATTCTACTTCCTTTTCTCTTTTATTTTCTTCAGATCATGCAACTCATCCTTTATAGCTTGGGAAATTTGGTAGTATTTCATAAACATACGAGATTATCTATAACAATATCAAAGCAAAGGCTGAAAATTATCAATCCGTAGCATTAAACGAACAAACGAACTTACCTTCTTAAATGAACAAACGAACGTACCTTCTTCGTTTTGTGTAGAGTTTGATTAGAAAAAAAATTCCCTGAAAAACAATCCTAGATTTCTGCAAATTCGATCTGAAACACTTACTTAGTTTTTGATTCATGTATAAAACAAAGTGGAAGTTAGGAAGGACCATTATATACTAACGCCTGGCCAAGCCTGGGTTTTCCTTTTCCAATCTTCTTTTGGAAATAATAACCAGGCCAAGTGCAACTCCTATTCTAGAATTCTTCTTATTTTATGTCCTAATCCTATTTGGATACTCCCACTCCTATTTTTTCTCTTATTGTCATAATTTTTAATTTTTTTTCAAATTTAAGCTAAATAAATTAAGTTGGGTCGTAATTTTGATGTAATGACATGGTATTAATTTTTAAAATAGGGTATTTTTGTTTTAAAATTCCACCATGGTATTCAAACAAGTATCAAACTCCTAATTATCTTTCACTACGGATCAAGAAAACCTAAATTTTGGATACTATAAATAAAAGACTGAAACACTAACCAACAATGGCTGTCAAATAGTTTTCAAATAATTGTCATCTTTGTCCGAGCACACCATTTAAGAAAAATTAATTGACTGTACTATAAATATTAGTATAATTGGTGGTTTTCTTTAATACCCTTGAGCTGGTGGCTATAATTATAACTTTTTTTTTTTTTTTTAGGAAACAGGGGCGGCACCCTGCACATTTTTATTAAATAAAAGGGAAAGTACAAACTTGAGGGGGACAACCAGCCTTACCCTTATAATTGGGGGGACAGAGGAGCCTTACCTCGAAAACGGAAATACAGAAATATAAATTAAGAAATACGAATGTGAGAGGTGCCATTTCTGTCCAACATAGAATTCCCCCGAGAGAGGGGGGGCAAATCAGCAAGAGATGAGAACTCAGAATCCAACCGAGAGTCAATAGCGTAATTGGCGAGCCCATCAGCTACGGAATTAGCTTCTCTGTAACAGTGACGGAAGGTAAGTAACAAATCCCTTTGCATGGCTAGAATGCGGCGAAAGTAATAGAGAAGAGACCAGGGAGGGTTGAACCCCTTGGTAAGACAATTAAATATAATCATGGAGTCCATCTCGACTATGACCTCCCGAAATCCATGAGAATGAAGCCATAACACACCTTGGAAAAGAGCCTTAACTTCAGCCATCTGCATTAGACGCATTTCCATAATAAGAAGAGTAAGCAAAAATAACTTCACCATCCGAGTCACGGACAATGCCACCACCACCACTAAGGCCAGGATTTCCCCGACTGGCACCGTCTGAATTGAGCTTAAGAAAGGGAGCAGGCGGCTTGGACCAGGAGATAGCTTGAACCCGGATTTGCCTTCTAATAGCAAAGGAAGAAGGATGACCCGGTTGATTTGGCAGGACAAAATAATTTCCACTACCCATAATAAGAGATAAATCATTAGAAACTGCTCGAATAATGGTGGTAGTCGAGTGACTAGAATTGTCAAATATGATGGCATTACGGGTTTTCCATATGTGCCAAAGAATGAGGGGAGGGAGAAATTTGTGAGCTGTCGAGCTTGAGGACCAACCCGCCATGCATCTTTGCAAAATAGAGTTACCCGAAATAGGGAGATTGTGAGACAATCTGAAAGCAAGCCAGATCTCAGAAGCTAGCTGACCATGAATGAAAAGATGGCTAAAGGTTTCTGCGGCATAATGAGAACAGCAAACACATCTAGATACAATCTGGAAACCTTTTTTGATCAGAGCTTCATCTTTGGGGAGCCGATTCAACAATAGCCTCCAAGAAAAAACTCCAATATGAGTTGGAAGAAGTTTGTGCCATATAAACTTGGAGTAAGGGAAGAGGGGAGCTTCTGGATTAATGATTGAGTATACTGAAGAGAGAGAGAACTTGCCCGATGAATTGACCGTCCAGCAAGGAAGATCAGGCTGAGAAGAGAGGGAAATACCTTGGTCATGAATAGCTGAAAGGGCTGCTTCCGGCAAGATAGAGAGAGCCAAAGAATTAAGATGAAGCCCAGAGGAATCAAATAAGTCTTTGACATGAGATAACGCACAGTCCGGAGGCCGAGTGAGGGTCTGACCATAAATCCACCGATCGTACCAGATAGAACTATCACCCAGGCCGATATTCCAATGAATCTTAGGCTCAACAACATGCTGGATTTTTTTAAGTCTACACCAGACATGAGAGCCCCTTGAAGCTGAGATAGTCGCATGCGAGTCTGAACAGTATCTAGCTTTCAGAAAATCTGACCAAATGTTTTGCGACGATCGAAAACGCCACCAGAGCTTGATAGAGAAGGCTTGAACTAGAGAGAAGATGGAAGGAATTCCAAGGCCACCTGAAGACTTAGGTTTGCAGCAGGTTTCCCAAGCTACCCAGTGAAATTTATGAGAGCCTTCGGAGTCACTCCAAAAGAAATTTGCAAGAAAGCGATCAATCAAACCGATAACAGATTTCGGAGGGTCTAAAGAAGCCAGCAAATAAGCCGAAATTGATTGAAGAACATGCCTGATCAAGGTGATTTTCCCCGCCACATTGAGAAAGGATCCTTGCCAAGACTCCACTTTAGATTGAAGCTTGACAAAAAGAGGATCAAATATACTTCTCTTTTTACGCCCAAAGTAAAGGGGACAACCCAAATAAGTTATTGGGAGGGAGCCCAGAGAGAACCCAAGAGAATCTGCTATACTATTGGCTCTAATCGAATTGATCGAGGGAGCTACGAAAACCCGGCCTTTTGCTTTGTTGATGAGTTGACCTGACTTCTGCTCATAAGTGTGAAGAACTTCCAAATGTTTACAAATAGACCATCTATTACCATTGCAAAAAATGATAACATCGTCGGCAAAGGAGAGGTGAGAAATAACCGGGCAACCACTTAAAGAAGAGAACCGAGAACGGACCATAGAATTATGCAACTCATTCAGGCTTCTACTAAGCACATCAGCTGCCAGAATGAAAAGACTAGGGGAAAGAGGGTCACCCTGGCGGAGACCTCGAGAAGAATGAAAGTAACCCGCTGGAGACCCATTAATAAGAACTGAAAACCAGTTGTTTGAAACCAGGCGCCAGATAAGGTCGATGAATACCTCGTGGAAACCAAACTTGCGAAGCACTTTAATAAGGAAAAGCCAGGAGACACGATCAAACGCCTTCGCCATGTCTAGCTTGAGAATAATATTTGAGCCATTAACTTTTTTCCCCAAGAAAGTGACCAGTTCCTGAGCCAAAAGAATATTGTCCTGAATAACCCTTCCTTTAATAAATGCACTTTGATTGGGAGAGATGATCTGAGGGAGAAATTGAGCCAATCGAGAAACAAGAATTTTGGAAATTATTTTGTTACAAAAATTGCAGAGGCTTATCGGCCGAAAGTCTTTAAAAGAGGTAGGGTGATCCGTTTTAGGAATGGTGGCTATAAGAGTGCTAGTCCATGAACGGGGTAGGGAAAACCCAACAAAGAATTCCAGGATAGCAGTGTAGAGATCATCTTGAATTATCTCCCAACAAGAAACAAAAAATTGACCTGTGAACCCATCCGGGCCAGCCGCACTGTCCGAATTCAGGCCAGAAATAGACAAATAAATTTCTTCCTTGGAAGGAGGGCTAATGAGAATTTGATTCCAGTCAGTTGATACTAAGGTAGGAACCATAGAAAGATCAATGTCTGGAGGAACTGGATCTGCCGCTAGTTGAGAAGAAAAGTAATCAACAGCTTCCTTAGCTATGTCAGTCTCGTTTTCTAGAAGCTGATTGGCTGCATTTCGGATAGAATGAATGTGAAGACGACGTCGAGATTGACAGACTGAAGCATGAAAAATTTTTGAGTTGCCATCTCCCTCCTTAAACCATTGAACTTTGGATTTCTGACGCCAGTAAGCCTCTTCAATAGAGAGGGATTTGCACAGTTTAGCTTGAGCACATAACAGATCTGCTCGGTTCTCACCGGACTGATGAAGCTCAAAGAGAAGCTCTTTTTCTAAAACCTCTTCTTCTGCCGCGGTGACTGCTTGAAAGATATTCCCAAAAACTGATTTGTTCCACGCTCTTAAAGCCTGCTTTGTGGCCCGAAGTTTATTGGAAAAGAGAACTAAAGGGCGGCCCGTGGAGGAGGAGTTCCAAGCTGATCTGACCACCGAGAGGAAGGAATCATGACGGGTCCAGACATTAAGGAAGCGAAAAGGCCTAGCCTTTGAATCACCAACTGGAAGGATACTAAGGAGCAAAGGCGAATGATCCGAGCATGTACGGTTTAAGTGGTGAACTGATGATGAAGGAAATTTATCAAGCCACATAGAATTACAAAGTAGGCGGTCAATCCTCTGATGAATTGTGGCTCCCTCTTCCCGTTTATTCCACCAAGTATAGTTTGTCCCCGAGAAACCGAGATCAGACAAGCCACAGGCCGCATTGCAGGCATGAAAGTCAAGAGCTCCAGCTCTATCCCATCCCCGTCCTCCTGATTTCTCTGAAGGATCCAGAATAATGTTAAAGTCGCCTCCAACAAGCCAAGGCAAATTACTATTCTAGGCACAAATATCCATCAATTCTGTCCATAAGGGCTGGCGATCAGAAGCATCACATTTAGCATAAATACATGAGATCAAGGCTGAGTGCTTCCAGGAATAATGTTGAACTTTGACGGTAATTTGCTGATGAGAACTTTGCACTAGAGAGCAAGAAAAAGCTGATTTAGCAAAAATCCAAATAGAGCTAATAGAATTGGAAAGACAATAATTAAATTTAAGACGCCGACTTATGAATTTAATTCGATCTGAGTCGATCATAGGTTCAAGGATAGCAATGAAAGATATTTTGTGTAATTTAATGAGCTTCTTGATTCGAGCCACTGTAGGATCGTTCCCAATCCCTCGGGCGTTCCAGAATAAAGCTTTAATGTCCATGTAAAACAGTAGGGGAGGAAGCGGCGGATTTTGACTTAGATCGGAGAGACCGGTCTGAAGGAGGAACCACTTTCTTTGCTTTCGGCAATGGGGGCTCAGGACCTGGATCAATGTTAAGAGCTTCATAAGAGGAATTGGTTGTATGGTGGCCATCTTCTTCAAGGTCTTGAAGAACCGCAAAAGGGTTAGGGGATAAAGTCGGCTCGGGATCATCATCAACAAGCACCGTATTCATAGGAGGAGGAGAATCATGTTGTGGAAGAGTTGAGTCCGGCAAGGTTGTCGAGGAGGAGGCCCTTTTGGGACTAACTGGAACAAAATCTGGAGTGGGGTTAGGATTTTCTGAGCGCGGGATAGGAGTAGGGTTTGCAGGACCTACACTAGGGTTAGGGTTTTCTTTACTTGTGGAAGGGTTTTGGGAGACAGAAGGGTTTGAGGTTGTTGCATGGGGATCTTGGTTCTCCTTCGCTGGTGAAGGGTTGTGAACTTCATGAGGCTCCGCTGATTGAGATTGATTAATGACAGGATCATTGACGGCTTGGGCTGCAACTTCTTTTGGTTTCCAAATTTGTTTGCTGGGCATCAGAACACTAGTAACAGGAACAGGATTAGGCATCGGATCAGATGTAGGCATTTGAGTTCCAGCAGGCGGATTCTTTAGTTTACAAGAAGAACCATCATGCCCTTGTCTTTGGCAAAAGCTACAATAAAGAGGGAGCTTCTCAGCGATGATATGCTGCCAAAAGCCTTCGCGATCACTGCCACAGTCAATCCAAATTCGCTTGGGGAGAGGCTTTGTGAGATCGATCTCGATGCAAACTCTTGCAACACTAGGGCGAGAAAGAGAAGCAGTAGGGTTATCAAGCAAGAGAGGTTTACCAATTAGACTTGCAATGGAGAAAAGAGCTTGCTTGTGAAAAAGATAAATAGGGAGACCGGGTAATTCAAACCAGACGGGAACAATCGGACTCTCCACCTCAGGCCGGAAATATGGTGTCCACTTGAAGACACGCATTGGATAGGGACCTAGAAACCATTGGTCCTTGATCCATAGTCGTTGATAGTCTTGCTCATGACGGACTTGAATCAGAACATGCTTAGGATCCAAATGGCCAAGGGTCACGTCAGCTTTAAGACCCAGAGTAAGAAAATTCTTGCGGAAAGTTTCCATAGAAGGGCGGCCATGGGAGAACTTGCCCACGAGCGTAAGATGGAATGGTTTAGCTAGGAGATTAATGAGTTCCGGGTTAAGACGCAAACATGGTTCTCCTTTGAAGGTTGATGTAGGAATAAGAGGGATGAAGGTAGAAGGTTGAGAAGAGACTATAGAAGAGAAGGATTGTTTTTGGGATGGGGAAGGAGGCGCGGGAGGGTCCTCCATGACGGCAGAAGCCGCCGCCATAGAGGCTGGGCAAAACGGCGCTAGGGTTGGGAGAGGGTGGTTAGAGAGAATGCAAGGATAATATTGTTAGATTTTTGACTATAATTATAACTCACTATATAAATAGTTGATTCAATCAATGAAAAAGGTTATGCTATTTTTCCTATCAATTGTGAATTTAAACAGATATTTGATGTTTGATCGGGGACACCAAAGTTCTGACGCAGTGGAAATAACAACAAGGAACTCTTTCCACGAGAAATTCCTTAACAAATTAAGTTATGACGACTTTAGGGTTTCAAGCACAAACAAGAAAACGGAAGAAATTCAAATTTTTATTCAAAAGCTGCTGAATTAATGTTTTAGAGGGTATTTATATACCCTAACAGACCAAACCCTAAAGGAAAAAGATTAAAAAAAAAATGACGGAAAAACCCTAAAACATCTGTGGCCCAAAACAGTAACTAAACAACATTTTTTTGGGCTTCAAACGAATGTCTCATTGGGTTCCACCCTAAAGGTCTTGTAGATATCGTCGAAAGCTTCGATTTGATATGCGGTGAGCCCCGTAGTTCATCCAGACGCAAAAGTTACGCTCTGTTAAAGATCTGCCGACCGTTAAGTGATTTCTACTATTGCTTAATGGAAACTAAAGGAAAAACTGCGAAGAACCCACCGACCCAACTTTAAAAAACTGCTGCTGGCCCCCCTTAACTTCGAACTTTTCCCTGACGCTTTGCTCAAATATGTCTCGGCCATTTGTTCTACATCATTATGAAATCAGCCAATTAAGGAAAAGGAATTATATCCTTACGATTAGTTCAGACAATTACAACCCAAAACTCGTTAACTCATCTTACCCAAACTGAAAATTACCCTACCCAAAGCGGGGTTGAACCCGTTACCCATTTGACCTGATAATTTTTACTCTAAATATATGTTGCTTTTTTTTTTAGAAAATCCGGGTTAAGACGGGTATACCCATTTAAACCGTTTGATATTCAGGTTCTAATGAGTTTTGATTCAGTTCGACTCGTTGCCGGTCCCAACCTAACCTATACCCGAAAAACCCCCTGATTGCCCGGCCAAAATTTAGGACTTACCAAATCAGCTTTCAACAATAACAAACACAAAGAAAGCTTATATATATTTTGTCAAATGAAATCATATTTTTGAGGTTATTTAGCAAAATAAAACGAATAATCCCATGCAAGTGAATTAAGAAAAAGTTTCAGACAAAAATAAACCAAAACATATATAAACACTAAATTCTTTGCAACGCGAAAAGCAAACACCATATTTTAACACGAAAAAATTCAGAAAAATCATACGAAACCCTCCACATTCCGATTTGAGGAATAACTCGGCTAGGTCCGGCTGTTGCCCGTGTGACAAGCGAGACACCTCAGAGAGAGGTTGTTGAATAGATCTCTCTCTATCGCGCTGATCGATGTCTTATTTTAATTATTTCCTTGCAAGTGGACAAGACTATTATAGAATAGTTTTGGGAAGCAAGGGTCGAACCACAGACACAAGAAGATCACAGATAGCACGATTATCGGTAGCAAATTATTAAACTAAGAGGGTTTTTATATTGGTTTTATTCTAAACTAATTATTAATCTAATGTTAACTAATTAGTAGCAATTACAGATTATGAAGATCTTATGGTGGAGGAAAATCTAGGATTAGGGTTTCACTTGTATCTCCTCTATTGCTTATTTTAATAAAGTATCATTCAATCTCTTGGGTTCGTTCACAAAAGATAGATATAGCCTGTTGAATTACCGTTCAGTCTGCATCTTCAAATAATTCATCCATTCTATATCCAAGGCACAAGAACATATGATCTAACTGTCACTTAGGTCATATATGGAACCTGACCCTAACTTATCACTCTCGTGCATCGATATGTTCGATTTATTGTGATGGTGAGCCAGTGTACGACATATGCACATTGATCATGCAGTTATCCGCACCTCTAGGCCTTTATTATTCACGATTACATTCATTTGTTCAAAGTTAAATAATAGAGGGATTGTATAAACACCACAATCAACAAGAATTGAATGAATAAAATTATATATAAAGCATAGATTTGATACAAGTTACCTCCCAACACCAAGATTAATAGGTGATTAGTTCATCCTTGAAGATGAACAACACATGGAGATGATAGAATACATGAATCGATCTTCAATATATAATTGTAATTACAACAACTAATTATGTTATACACACTAAACCCTATTCTAAAGCTATCGAAAACTAATTTCTGGCCCTTCTAAAGCCTTGGCTACCGGCCTCTATTTATACCATGCAGTTGTAGGGGGATTAGGTCTTCCAGCCTGGTGTGAGAACTCACGGATCTGCATTCTGACCACCTTGTGGATGCAAGGTAAGAGGCACCTTGTGGCCGCAAGGTGTCCAGCCTTTTCTTCTTTCGATTCTCTTCAATTTACACTTTGGCCCCCTTCTTAGAATTTTCTCCAAAAAACCTTATAATTAGCAATAATTCACCCAAAACCCTAAGACTCATAAAATCATTGAAAAACACATATCAGTAGCTAAAAGCCTCGTGGAATCGCTCAATTTAAGTCATAAAAGAATCTGAAATCGACGTATAAAATACATCGATCAAATACCCCCAAACTTAAACTTTGCTCATCTACGATTAAACAATACTTATAAATACAAAAGCAACAAAAATAACGAAAATCGATCTTTTTGGAGGGTGACACTATTTACACTCCTCTAGAAACCCACAAACTCAAGGAAACTCTTACGAGTGACTCGACTATGCAGATAAATACTAAAGCTAATAAATACAAAAGCAGATAAAAATTAAACTAAAAACAATAAAACAAAAATCTTTTTGGATTAAACCTCAAGTTATAATAGCATGGTATAACAAAGCAGTCTCAGTCCGATGCTCACCACATATGTGCAGACTTAATAGCATAAAACCAACTGACTTTTACTAAAACTGCTACTAATCTAAATTTCTTTGTGTGTGTGTGATCACCAGTCTTAGAGAATATCTTAATTAAAACAGTTTTATTAAGCTAAGCATCACATTCATATGAAAATAAGATATTAATTAAAACCAATGCATCATAATGTATGAGATCTATTACAGAAAGGGAGGTCACCAAGGATTTCAAAAACTTATACATCCATCCCATGCACTTCTATGTATGTCATACAATGCTCTCCTATCCCAATTACTTGTAATAGCTAAGATTATGCTAACATAGTGAGCTTTGCGAATAATGTGAATATGAAGTGTTAGATCAATTCTACATGACATACTTATCAAAGAAAACAAACACAAGCATTGGCAAGAAGATCATTAGGTCTTTAATAGCTTGTAATGTAAGGTCAAGGTGTTGGGGGCTTTGATGGAAAGGGATTAGAATTCAAAGTGAGAGAGTAAGACTACCCTTTATCCCCCATACTTCTAAGAAAAGGAAGTTTTCCCTATTTAGGCTAGGACCTGCAAAGACCACAAGTGGGGGGTATTTTCTTTTCTTTTAGTTTTCTTTTCTTCCCCCCCCCCAAACTTGTTTTGTACAATATATCAAGCTAAAAATATCTCATCATCTTTCTCAGCAGCATCTTTCTAACATATTTTATCTTGAAATCTATGTTTTCATTTGAATCTACTTGCACTCTTCTTCTTCCGCTTCATTTTTCGTCGATCTATTTTTTCTCTTCTTGTTTTTTTTTAACGACGGGAAGAAGAAGTCTTCAGAAAACTTGCCTAGCTGAAAAATAGTCCATAAAATTAATTCCCCACCCACATCCTACTCTTCAAAGGGCAAGCTAAAAGTGTATAGACTTTTAGGGTTAAGTTAATGTGGGTAATATAAACGATATCGAATGAGGGTTTAATGTGTGCTTAGCACACTCCATTCTTTTTAATTAGGCTCAAAAGGGGACACTAGGGATATTTTTAGTAAAGGTCAGGGAATATTTAGGCTCAAACGATCCAAAGATGGCCTAAATCATTTCTTAATGCCAAATGCTCATGCAATTTTTTTAAAGCAAGTGAGATACATAAAATATCATATCAACTGTGAGAATTGTGGGGTTGAATGTTTAGCATCACTAGATTTCACATAAACAATCGCTAAGACAGATGGTAGGGACAATTGAGACTAACATGCATACACGATTCGAAATTGTGCTTGAGATGTATAAGTGAGAAAAATCCAAGGGATCTAACTTATCATGCAATTGACCCTAAGTTACAATTGAATGCAACAATCATGTTCAGACGGCTATTCTTCATATTCTTGTGCATATTTTGTTGAAATGAAATGGGTGCTATAAACTTTATAAAACTATTCTAATTAATCCATAATTATGACTGGTGTAGGTGCATGAAGAATTTGGTGAAAATCAAGAAATTGGCAGAATCAAGTAAATTCCAGAAGGGTCTATGGAAAAGTTATGTGGTTCCTTGCATTAACTCTTCATTGACTAGTACTACCACACAAAAGACTCGAGGATGAAAATTTTGAATTAAAATAAAATTTTGAATTTTTTTTAATAAAGAAAATTGGAGATGGTGATGGATCCCCAAAATGGGAATCCACGAGCATCCAAAATTAAAGTATTCTGGTCAAGACAATATCTCCGAAAATAAGAAAAATTCAAAAGCAAGAAAGACGAGTGAGGAGATGACACGATAGAGGGAAAAGAAATTTTTCCCCACCCTAAAAACGTAGCCCAACTCCATTCCTCATTAGGCTAGGACCTGCTAAGACTCTGGGCTTAGAATCCCCCCCTCCCAAACTTAATTTCTATTTTGTCCCCAAAATTGAGGAACATATGAGAGGCTTGATGGGGAAGGACAAATATAAAAAGGACATAGCAGGCCCACCTAACGAAAGAGGAAGAAACTTGGGCCTCGACTCACGGTGAGTCGGGTGGAAATAACAAACGAGGACGAAACTCGGGGATTGTGCCAGGCGACATCCCAAAATAATTGGAGACATTTTGCCCCACCAGGTTTACCCAACCAAAGAAATCAGTCAGGTCGGCACGCATAAGTGCCAACTGCTGATTTTCCATATCAGCTTCAAGGGCAACCTCCTCTACCCTATTAGAGATCACCTCCAATGGATCCTCTTCCTCCTCGAGCTCCCCCTCGTGAGGAACCCTCTCTCGAGGCTGGTGAACATGCTCAAACAAAATTGCCCTAGTAATGGCGGGCACCTTCTTAATCCTCTCCGAATCTGGAGTCCACCTGACTCCAGCCTCCCTACACAGTCTGGTAATCCAATGCGGGAACGCGAATCCCGCATTTGTCTTACCTCTAATCAGGGTCTGAATTTGGCCGTTGATCAGGCGGCCAACATCAACAGTCCCATTGGTCAATATGGTGTAGATCAAGACCTGCCTTAGCCAAAGTCACCGTGTGTTGGTGACTGGAAGGCATGATTCGGGAGCTAATAAATTTGAACATGGCCTTGGCCGTGTTCAGCAGGAAGGACTCCTCCATAGTACGGGGACCAAATGGTGGGTTTCGGTTCTGAGTCCAAACCACACCAGGAATTGAGATGGTCGCATTGACCACCTCGACAAGGACAGGTGCAGAAAGGTGGCGGCTATAGTCATCGGCACAACCCGCAAAGTTAGAGGTGCCATAGCAACGATTAATGTTTTGGGACTCAAAGCTAATGTCCATGCCCCTAACACTAACAACCTCTAAAACCCCACCGTCTATGCCAATTTTCCCATTGGCATAGAATTCACGGACAATGGCCACGATGGCCTCGTCCAGAGAAGCAGTCAAAGGACCCCACCTACGAGCCTTAAAATTATTATGGAGGCCAAACTCACTAGCCTTAAATCCCCTCTCGGGAATCAAGGTCTTGGAGAGCTTCGCGGTGTAGCTCTCCGACGCCTCAAAATTTATAAAGCGGGTGTTATCATAAACTTGCTCCTCAGGCTCTTTGACAGAGCGGGAAGTGGAAGCAGCGGTATTCCTACGTTTATGGGCCATCTAAGTTTGGGCACCAAAATTAAGTGCAAAAATTCTACTCTTTCTAAAAATTAAAAATTCAACCTATCAACTAAAGCATTCAAAAATAGCTATATTACGTAAAAGAACACTAACACCCTAACATGCAAATATTTTTATACATCAAAAATTAAAAGAGAGGGTGAGAGTTACTTGGATTTTGCAAACTTTGAAGATTAAGGGGTTGACCGGAGGTTGAAGCTCTTCGCCGGAATTAATGGAGCTCTCCTTCTCCAAGCCTCAATGGAGGGCAATGAGGGTGGAAGGAAGGAAAGTTGAAGAAGGGAGAGGAGATCTAGCCTTGGTTCTGCCAGATTTTGAAGGCCTCCACCGGATCTTAGAAAGAGAAAGAAGTCTGCTGCTGCTGCCTTGGGAGAGGAGGGAATTTTTCAGGTGATCTGTGCATTCTGCCTGAGATTTTGCTTAAATAGGGGACATTGCGGCCGCAAGGTCCTTTACACCTTGCGTCTGCAAGGTGGTCAGTCAAGGCACGACACGGATTCTGTTGTACTTGCACTCCGGTCACGATTCTCGCATTTAAAGGGACCTTGCAGCCGCAAGGTGGCTTAGGCCTTGCGTCCGCAAGGTGTCCAGAACATCCATCCTTCATTTTTTCTTTCATCATTTTTGGCAGTTTTGCAATTTGGTCAGTCCGTTAAGTTTCGTTACATTCCGTTTCTTTCCTGCACTCTGAAAGTTCTACAAAAACTTTAAACTAAAATATTATCAACATATAAATACAACACTACGATGCTTTTCTCCCCCAAACTTGAATTTTGGCATATTTAATTTTAAATTAAATGTCCAAAATTAAATAAGACAGAGAATAACATATTTAAATTAACTATAAAAGCAAATAAAATTCATCACAGTGGGTTGCCTCCCACTTAGCGCACTTGTTTAACGTATTTGGCTCAACCCAACTGCAAACCTAACCATCGGGTGGTTCATTGTCAGCGAGACGAATCAGTTCAATTGTTCTCTCGACTGACATGGGTTCAAGATAAGGTTTGAGTCGGTGTCCATTAACTTAAAAAACTTCATTGGTCCTTGGGTTTCTAATATCAATTGCTCAATGAGGATAAATTTGCACTATGGTGAAAGGACCTGACCATTTTGATTTTAATTTTCCGGGGAATAACCTGAGTCTAGAATTGAAAAGAAGCACTTTTAATCCTGGTCGAAACATTTTGTTGGCTAATCCCATATCATAACTAGCTAAAATGGAATAGTAGACTCTTTGCCCAGAACGGAAAGAATATAAATTAAGCATTATCTCTCGTCAACTTTTTTAGATAGATGCGAGACCTTTTTTTTTTTCAACGAAGGGAGATGTTAATTTGGAAATCTAGTGTATTATAGTCATTTTGTATTACATAAGCTACTTTTAGTTTATTTAAAAAATAATCATAACAACTCATAACCCGCTACCAACGAGCTCTAGCTCAATTGGTACTGCTCACTTCTCCTAACGGAGAGGTTGGGTGTTCGAGTCTCACTAGCGACACCCTGGACTTTACAACTCTCAATAGAGAGGTCGGGTATTCAAGCCTCTTCAGAGGCATCGTTGTTGTTAAAAGCCTTATCCAAAGGCCCCATTTAGCTACTCGCCTATCTTAACGGAGAGGTTGAGTATTCAAGCCCTACCAGAGGCACCCTGGGACTTAACTACTCTCAACCGAGAGGTCGGGTGTTCAAAAGCCTCCCCAGAGGCACCAATTGTTCAAGCCATACCAAAGGCATCATATATATATATATATAATTGTAGCCTTTCAAGGCATTAAATATAATTAAAAAATTAAGGGTTGGGGTACGGTCTATGTCCCCTCCAACCTTTAAAAAAAAAAAAAACCAACTGAAACCATGCGGTTTGCAAAAAAATAAATAAATAAAAAATAAAAAATAAAAAATAAAACTCATAACCCGCTTTTAAAGGTGCAACAAACAGTCTATATGTTACCTGTCAATTAGTCACCAGCCTAAGCCATTGGTTGTGACATATGAGCCCTAACAATATTGATATTTTCAAAGCATAGTTAGAGCATGGACAATGGTTTGATCAAATCAAACACAACTTATTAAAAATCAATAAAATAATTAATTTGACACCCATTTGATTAAAAACCAAAAAACCCTTTCAATGGTGACACTAATTCCAACACTTTTATATACCCCACCATCTTTATTTTCAAAATTGTTTTGGTATCCAAATGAGACAAACCAAGTCTCTATTTATAGATAAAAATATGTACTTTTTCATAAAAAAAATAAAAACAATTATTTTTTGACACCCAAAAATGCCAAAAAGAGGGGAAAAATCAAAATGTGGTAGATGATAATTGATAATGTGATACTCAAATCAACCAAATCAAATTTGATGATTTGATTATGATTCCAGTTATAAAAACACCTCCAATGTGTCTTCTTAAATGAGCTTCTTATGAAGGAGATTTACATATTGGAGGAGGTATTCTTATGGATGTCATGTAGGAGAGAGCGGATTTATTCTTCTTGTTGAAGAAGAAAACTACAGGCCGGCTAAGAAGGAGAGAGATAGCAGGGGGCGTTATGGTGCACGCCTTCCACGAACATGGTGCGTGCACCACATGCGTGGAGGAAGCGAGTAAGAAGGCCGGCAGGGTGGGTCCCAACGTTTGATTGAAGTTTGATTTTCCCATTTTTTGATTTTTTTTAAAAAATCTTACAATTCTATTTTTTAGTCGTAGGGTGGGTGGGGGTGGGGGGTTGTTTGGGTTTTATTTTTTTTATTTTAATTTTTTTAAAAAAATTTCTTTCTTCTTCCCTAAAAATATACCACCTCAAGCTTATTTATTTTCTCCACAACTTCTTAATTATCTCATCTATTTCTTTATCATCGCTTCTAAAAAAATAAATTTCTCTATATATAAAATGAGAATGTATAATATGTGTTTTATAGATAATTTATTAATTAAATTATAAATTATATAATTTATGTCTTAATTTATAAATTAATTTATTTATACGGAATATTTAAATATGAAATATATTAAATAAAGTTAAATAAATTTATTTGTTGAGAAGTATAAAAATAAGATTAAAGTGTAAAGTTAATGAGCTGACATTGAGACCCAACTAAGAAGATGTGTAAGAAGATTAGGAAAAAGAAGATATATTCTTAAATAGAAAAAAAGAAAAAAAATGTGCATGTGGCAATAAGACAGAGCTAAGAAAATGTACAAGAATAAGAGGTGGTCTCCTGTAAGACGGTCTTACGTATCCTTATCCGTTAAACAGATCTATTCAGGTTAAATGAGACAGTTCAGAAATATCAATGCAACCCCTTAGTTTTTAAAAATTACAGCATCACCCCCCATGTTTATATATATAAAGTGTCACTTTTTATTATTAATAGTATCACTTTGTAGTATAAAATGTGTCATTTTTGGCTTTAGAAGCGTCACTTTACATTTTTAATGAAAATTATAATTTTTTCCCTAAAAAAGTGTTTACTTTTAGGGTTTAAATATATTACTTTTAGCCTTAAATGTGTTACTTTTACTTTGGAAAATGTTTCATTTTTTATAAATGTAAACCATTACGTTTGATATTAAAGTGTCACTTTATAACATTAGAAATGTCACTTTTAGCATTAAATAAATGTGTTACTTTTGACCCTAGAAGTGTTATTTTGTCCTATAAATAAAAATCGTCGTTATTGACCATAAAAGTGTCACTTTTTAGTATTGAAAGTGTCACGTTTTAGCATTAAATGTGTCAATTTTGGCAGTCACCACTAGTTTTAATAGAGGGTCCTTGTTATAAACGTTTTATAATGTAAAATAGGTTTATAGATACAAAGTAACGACGTGATACGGGGGATAAACCATTAACTTTAACTGAAGATGCTCAAGTTATTATAACTTGGCAACTTGCACACATTTTGGGGACAAAGCAGGTAGTAGTATTAGAGTATCAAGTTTTTGCC
Source organism: Codonopsis lanceolata (assembly GCA_013146195.2). Classification (NCBI taxonomy): domain Eukaryota; kingdom Viridiplantae; phylum Streptophyta; class Magnoliopsida; order Asterales; family Campanulaceae; genus Codonopsis; species Codonopsis lanceolata. The sequence goes on along the minus strand of CM028384.1, from coordinate 76,863,481 downwards.
AACTTCAATTTACAACAAACAAAATCTGAAGATAGTATAGGTCAGAAATCAAATCAAAATCATGTTTATTTTGGGTTTGGAGAAGTTAACAAAGCAGTAGCAGTTTGAAAGTTTTTGGAAGACAACAGACTTGAAGCTTCTACAAGAGGATTGAACTAATGAACATCAATTTGTTACTGCTAAATTGCCTATTGATTTATAAACAACCATTTTTTACAGAATGATATAACCCTAGCTAATTAACAATTCTCCACCAGTACTCGTAGAACTCGTCGCTTCCTTCGTTCCTCGTGCTCTTGCTAACGTAACCTAGTTCATGCATTGGCCTTGTCAGATTTAACGATAGCTAGCCCCAACTGTTCGTCCACACGAAATGACCATATCTGAATTATGGTGTTTTCCACAAGTCCATTCCTTATAACTACCTCATACCAAGGTTTGTTTAACACATACTGTCGACTCACCTTACCGTTTGTCTTCTTCAAATTATATTGCCTCAAAGTAATCTCAGTCTCTTTAAGGTCTGGTGGTAGCAGTACAACATTAATAGATTGTTTGTCTCCAAGTAATCCCGCGTCTCTCTCAAGTAACTCTTTCTCCTTCTCCTTCAAAAAATCTGCAGCGTCAAGGATGGAAATGAAGAGTCGGTTCTGATCTTTTTTACAATCTGAACAACTCAACGCCTTTTGAATTACTAACTTTATATCTGTACCCCCCATCTTCAATATTCTATTCTTGAACTGAGTTGGCATGTCCGGGGGCGGAGACGGAACCACCTGCATACCCTTTTCCTTCTTACCACCTTTTTTATTTTCACTTCTTCCCCTACTCTTCCCCTTCTTCTTATTGTTGTAGTTACCACATTCTTCTTCACTATCCTCAAAACCTGCATTACTACAACGTCGTCTCTTCAGTGTAACATGCTTTTGTCTGTTTTCTTCTTCATCATTAATCGACGTCTTTCTCTTCTCTCCTTGGTTTGTGGCTTGTAAGTCATCACCGACGCCATCAATGGGCTTAGAAGTGAAATCTTTTAACATTTGAGCTCTTACAAACTTTGCAACTGCTACCAGTGCATCCCACTTCTTGTGATCGGCCTTCTTTGGGTCGAGCTCTATATCATCCACCACATCTTCCACCTTCAATTTCTTAGTAAGAATCATGGCTGCTGCTTCACTGTTGGAACGATACAAGGGAGAACTATGAGTCTATGATCGACAGAAAGGTAAGTATATGCATGCTCCTGTTCATTAATTACTTATACCAAGTATATAAGACCGAAACAAACGGACTTACCTTCTTCGAACAAACGAACGTGCCTTCTTCGTTTCGTGTAGAATATATATGATTAGAAAAAATTTCCTGAAAAACAATCCTAGATTTCTGCAAATTCGACCTGAAACGCTTACTTAATTTTTGATTTACGTAAAAAAAAAACAAAGTGGCGGAAGGACCATTATATAATAAGACTGGCCAAGCCTGAGTTTTCCTTTTCCAATCTTCTTTAGGAAATAATAACCAGGCCAAGTGAAACTCCTATTCTAGCATTCTTCTTATTTTATGTCCTAATCCTATTTGAATACTCCCACTCCTATTTTTTCTCTTATTGTCATAATTTTTAATTTTTTAAATTTTTTAATTTTTTTTCTCTTATTCTCCTATTTGAATATTTTAGATTTGATTTGATTAATGTAATATATGATAATTTCATGATTACGACAATACTACTGCCTTCCTTCTGAGGCTATTTTCTTTGTTTAATGACAGTATTTGATTTGATTTGATCTGTTCATACTATATTAGATAATTAGTTATTGCTATTTTTTAATCTACTTTTTTTTTTCTCCGAAATTGAAAATTGGATCATGTGATCATGATTAGAAGCATAGTTCAAATGATAATCTCTGTGAATAAATTAGAGAAATTAGTCTTTCGCTCCTATCTGATGACTGTTTAGTCTGTTTTCATACATAATCCAGAAGCTTTTTTGATTTTTTTTGAAAATTTTATCTGAAGAATACATGATTTTGTTGTTCAGAAAGATATATTGGGACAGTGACGACTCCATGTGATAAGGTCTCGTTCGTCGTAATGGTGAAGTTAATTTACCTTGCCGACCATTCTGTTATATCACCACCCATAAACTGAGTCCCAAATATTGATAATTTCACCATTTTTTCAACATTGATAGATTATTTCGATAATTAGTTTCTTAGTTTTTATTAATTTTGGAAATGTTAATTTTTATGATGTTTGAATTTGAATTTGGGAGTTTTGGAGGTTGTAGTGATTATAAAAGTAATTCCTCCTACTGAATGCTGTTGGCATGATAGACCCCTTTACACCCATGAGGTGGTCTCCTGTAAAACAGTCTCATTTAGAAATTCGCGGATCATAATAAATAAATAATATGTTATAAGAAATAATAAAAATTGGTTAGTTGAGTTGGTCCCAGTGAAATGCTTGAGATTTCAAAGATCAAAGATCAAAGATGTTGCGGTTGGTCTTTGGTTTGAAATTCATTAGTAATTTTTTTAAGTTTTATTGCCATAGTTTTTTTTTTTTTTACATTTACGATTAATCAAAGTGTTACTTTTAGGCTTGGCGTGTGTCACTTTAGTTTTATTGTCATAGTTTTTTTTACGTTTACGATTAATCAAAGTGTTACTTTTAGACTTGACGTGTGTCACTTTGAGAACAAAAGTGTGTCACTTTTGGATAATTGTTGCCTTAGGTCTAATTAAGTTTTACTTAGTTAATGTAAACAATTAATCAAAGTGTTACTTTTAGGCTTGGCGTTTGTCACTTTTGGATAATTGTTGTCTTAGGTCTAATTAAGTTTTACTTAGTTACTTTAAATCAGAGTGTCACTTTTAAACATAGAATGTGTCGCTTTTAAATTTTATGTATGTCACTTTTGGCAAAAAAAAAAAATCACTTTTCATCTTTAAATTTTTATTCATAAGTGTCACGTTTAGTGTGTCACTTTTAGGTATTAATTGTGTCACTTTTAGGTATTAGGTGTATCACTTTTGGTAAAACAACTCATTTTTATAATTATACAATTTGTATCAATAAGAGTATCACTTTTGGGCTTGGAGTGTGTTACTTTAAGGACTAAAGTGTGTCACTTTTGAGCTAGTGATTTTAACAGCAATAATCAATTGATCACTACTGAAATATATCTTCTCATTCATAGAAATGCATATAATCTCAAGTGTCAATCGCTAAAAACACAAAACTATAACTTTTTCAAGGTAAAGTATATGTTTCTTACTCAAACTTACAAAATTTACTGAAAATATGTCTAAAATAATCAAGCATTAGAAGTCTTGGAACCAAATTCCTTGGCTTGATGAGAATCAGAAAAATCAGTAGTCTTTTTCTTGCCTTTTCAATACTTCCCTTAATTTTTTTTCTCCTTCCCTTCGTAACAGAGCGAGCAGGATCTAGGCATGTAGTAGATGATCTTGAAACACGAGATGATTTCTTTTGGTCCGGTAAATTCTTTAAGGAAGAGTATCACTTTTTAGTATTAATAAATGTGTCACTTTTTAGTATTATGAGTGTCACTTTTTAGTATTAAATGTGTCACTTTTTAGTATTAAATGTGTCACTTTTTGTATTAGGAGTGTTACTTTTTACTTTTTAATATTAAGAGTATCACTTTTTAGTATTAAGTGTGTCACATTTTAGTATTAAGAGTTGAGCTGCTTGGCCCAATAGGCCCAAGCCATGAGTCACGTGCCAAGCATTTGGACGCTAGTCAACCAAGCGAGCAAAGCTTATATCCGAGCAAGCGAGCAACGCTTGGGTTTTCACTAGGTGAGTTGCCTACGAGCTGGGGGCTTGACTAGTGAGCAAGATTGATGTGCGAGCATGATTACCTGTGCTTGTCAAATGCAAGTCGTTCTTAGTTGAGGACATCCGTGTTCAGAAAAGATCAAGGCATCCGTTGAGGACGATCATGTCCGAGAAAGAGTTCCCGCTAACAGCGATGATCGGAAAACTCTTCAGGTAAACCGTTAGTATTAATGGGTTCATTAATGTGCCTGCCATAAAGATCCACAATCAATCATGGGCAGTTAATGACAATCATGGACAGTTAATGACAATCATGGGTGGTTATTAACGGGTATCGGCAGTTAAGCCTTCCGGCAGGTATAAAAGTTAAGGGAATTGAAGGAGAAAAGTATGCGCAATCTAATTCTCTAGCCAAAACTCTGTCAAATTGCTTACTCTTTTGTTAATTCGTGTACTGATTTACACGCCGGAGGACCTTTGCAGGGAGTGCCCCTGCCCAGTTCACGTTTATTCATATATATTGCAGGGTTGGGCTTTGAGGATCCACGGACACGTTGAAAGCCAGGTGTTCAGATTGGGCTTATTCAGTGCATCCAGATTTCTTGGACGCATCAGTTGGTTCCGTTGCCGGGAACGAGTTTTTGCAGCATTAAGATTCACTTTCGATGTTGATATCTCTGAGCTTTAACAATGGCGGAGAATGGAATTAATGGTGGAAGCGACAGTCGTAGAGAGGAGGTGCACCATAATCCCAGCCTTAATCAAGTTGCTGGGAATAATGTCCCTCCGCCTCATGATGCGCGCCACCAGCTTAATCAGAGGCGCGGAGTTGATTCGTTGGCTCGGAGTGCCGAGGCAGCAGTTGGGTTGGCTCATGAATTTCGGGAAGAGGCTTTACGTCAGCGAGCCATCTATTTGGGTCAGATGCATCAGCTTAATTTACAATTGATTGCAATGGGTAAACCACCGTTGTCGATTGAGCTGGACCCATTACCAGCTTTGACAGCTCCAAGCCAAGCGGCCGAAATTTCTCGCAGTGGAGGTAATCAGATGAATCCTTTGGTTGTTTATTCTCAACCACGAGCACAAGGTTCTAAACGTCACGAGCAACCAGAGGGTAGCAAAACCAGTCACAAGGTTATTTCCAGTGTTCATTCAAGGCTGGGACCGCGAGTAGGAGAAGATTCGGCTCAGTCTCGTCGTCGACGACGTTCGCCTTCACCGCCAAGGTCACATGCTCGCAGACTTCGTTCACCTTCACCGCGGCGATCTCGTGCTCATACTCGTCGTTCGCGATCACCAAGGGGCTCCTATGTTCGTCGACGTAAGAACTCCCTCACCTAAGCGAACTCATCATTCTCATTGCTCGCAAGGAAAAAGGGACGTGCATCAATCAGTTGCACAAGCTGCACAGCTCGCTGGGGCGCCTCTGGCTCAGGTGGCGCAGGCCGTTGGGGTTCCTCAAGCCGCTGCGGTTATGGGACCCCCACAGGCCCCTCCTATGCCTGTGGTACAGCCTCAGCTCGGGGGTGGTTTGCCTACACCCGTAAACATGCATGATTTTGAGGAGTTGAAGCGCCGGATGGAAGCCTGGGAGCAAGGCAAGGCTTTAGATGGCAATTTCTTGGGTACATCTGCCAGCCCGTTAGCTTCATGGATCGAGAATGCTCCACCCGCACAGGGGTTGATATTTCCAAATATTAAGGAGTATACGGGCAAGACCAAGGCCAGGGATTGGCTAATGTCTTTTGAGTCGCAAATTGGTTTGGTGACCTCGGATGAGGCGTTGAAGATTAGGGATTTTGTGGGCGCGCTGCAAGGTAAAGCTCTAGCTTGGATGGGGGCATTGCCACGACGTTCGATCAACAATTGGGCAGACTTGCGGGCAAAGTTCTTGGCTGATTTTGGAACGACAGGAACATTGGCGAAGATAAGGGCCGATCTGTCAAAAGTTAAGCAAGGGGCGCATGAGTCAACAGCGAGTTACCTTGAGAGGTTCACAAAGGTGTTAGAGCAAGTTCCTGGGTTGACCGAGCAGGAGGTGACCCTATGTTTTGAAACTGGGTTGCTTGAGGGTGAAGGTGGTTTGCGATCAGAGTTGAGCATGCGCGAACCAAAGACACAAGCCGAGATGCTCATGCGAGCACAAAAATGGTGTCTTTGCCGGGAGGACGCAAAAAGGAGAAGAAAAAGAAAATGGTGAAGCTGCGCAGGAATTTCTAAGGGAAGCGGTCAGGCGGGCAGCGGAGGTTACAATAAGAGCAAGTCCCGGTATGACCGGCCGAAAGAATTTCTTCGCGAATCGGATTTGACTCCATTGAACGCATTGCGTGAAGATATTATGTACGAGATAAGGAACGAGCTTCCTAACCCACCTCGCATGAATCCAGCAACTGCCGGTGAAAGGGATCAGACGAAGCGGTGTGCTTATCATGATGATTATGGGCACACTACAGAGGAATGCTGGCCATTGAAGAAGGCAATTCAGAAGCTGATAAATGAGGGGCGGCTAGATCGCTTCAAGCGAGATGGAGGCAACAGGGGGAATGCTCTTAGGCGAGAAGCCCCGCCAATCAGGGGGGTGATCAATGTGATAATGGACGAGGAGCTTACACCGACGCAACTCGGCAAACAAATATATTCTTTGTCCAAAGTGGTGGACCGACCTGCAACTTTGCAGGATGGGGAGCATGCCATTCAGTTTACTCGCAGTGAGTTGGCGAGTAGTGTTGCAGGCGAGCAGTCCTTGATAGTCTCAGCATTAGTGGATGGCTGGGTTGTGCACAGGATTTTGGTGGACACAGGGGCATGCCGAGATGTGATGTATTATTCTTGTTTTCAGGGGCTCGAGTTGAGTGATGATCGGCTGAAGCCGTATACAGGGGCGTTAGAGGGTTTTACAAATCATAAGGTCCCAGTCAAAGGCATAGTTGAGCTAGAAATGTTCATCGGTGAGGGAAGCAAAACCCGAGCAGAAAGGATTACCTTCATGGTAATCGACCTAAAATCTCCTTACAATATAATTTTGGGTGTACCGAGCATGGCTAAATTTCAAATGGTGGAATCAATCCCGCATCAGTGAGCTAAGTTCTATACCGACCAAGGAGTTGGGGTCTTCTGAAGCCAAAGCGGTCTTTCGAATATGTGCGAGATACTCAAAGGAAGAAGCAGAAGTTGACCTTGGAGGATGGCGAGCAGAAGATTACCGTCAGTACTAAGGAAACTTCACATGTGACTGTAGGACCATCAGTAGTGGCGATGGTACAAGAGGGTCTGGAGCATTTTCAGTGGTTGAAGGGAGCTTGGGACCCCTAGATTTGGGTCATCAGTTCGATGACAGTGGGACTGGTGACGGGAGGTGGATTCCATGGGGATAAGCCTTTCTCAACATCGGTCTCGGCCAGTGACTCCAGTTCATCTTCATTGAAAGGCACGAGAGCGTGGCCGGGGCGGGCAGACGAGCTAAACAATGGATTGGCCCCCCATTCAGCGAGTTGCTCGGGGCGGATTTCTAGCCCGCTGCAGGCAATTTGTCAATGTGATTCATGCCCTGCAAAAAGAATGGGTAAGCCTCACCTTCAACACTGGTAGCAAAGTCGTTCGAGCTCTTGTAATCTTCGATGATTTGTCGCTTTTGTTCTTCACTTGTCAAAGAGCCGGTTTCCATCAACTTCTGTTCGAGATCGGTGATCGTAGCATTAGCAGCTTCCAAGTCATTTTGGCAAGCGCGCAGTTCTCGGCGCACCCCAGCTATGTTGTTTAAGGCTACTTCTTCAGATTTTTTGGAGAGGTTCAGTTGGGATTCCAGGGCTGTCTTCTCGGCTTCGACTTGGGAAAGCTCGGTTACCTTGCTTGTTAAGGATTCTTCAGTGCTCTTGAGGTCAGCTCGAATGGAGTTGATTTTTTCCTCTAAGGCATTCTTCTCAGTGGTCAGAGTATCCTTCTCGGCAGTGAGAGTGTTGTTTTTTTTGAGGTTGGTGATTAGGCGCTCATACATCAAAATTGATTTATTGGCAAGCTGTCAGAAAAGTTGCAACTTAAACGAGAGACAAAAATGGAAGTCCAAGCAAGAATTGATCAGAAGAAAAAGGGAAGGAAAATAAGTGGTAAGAAGAAAGCGTTACCTCGGTCATGCCCATTCCCATCTCCCCGATCAAGACGGAACTCGCTTGGTCGGCATACTTTTTCTGGACTCCACTGTGATGCAGCCGTTTCATCAAACCAAGTCCAGTAGTGGCCTGGAAACGACTTCGTTTGTGTATGCTGATGTTGTGGAGATCGGGTACATTGGCAAGTTCCCTAATGAGGGCAGCAGCTTTCGGCTGGTCGTCGGGCATGACGAAGTCTTCCCTCTGCCAAGAGGGGAGTTGGGGAGTACTTTCTTCGACTATAGCCTTGTCTGCCCGGCGTCTGGTCCTCCTAGGGCTTTCACTTGGCTCGACATTGATGATAGGTGGGGAGATGTTTACCGCCTCTCGTACAGTGGGTATCGGGATAGAAGCTGCTGCAGGTTGACTGGGCTCGGGTTGGTTGCGTTTTGTTCCCCGGCTAGAAGTGTTGGCCGGGACCGTCGGAAGATTGATAGCTGGCTGGGTTGACAAATGTTTAGCTCGCTTGTTGGAGCTCTTCTTCGCAACTTGCATAAACTTGCTAACATATGTTAATTGCCTCATATCTGCATAAGTCAAAGTGAATGTTAATCAGGGAAAAGCACAGATTTGTAAAAAGGATGACAAAGTAAGATGCAGTTGAAGTGTGAACCAGTCAGCGAGAAGGAAGGTCGGCAGAGAGTTCCGGTGCGAGCACATTCCTCGCACTCACTAGGGAATCTCTTCCCATGGCAAGAGCCCCAATATGGATGAGGAGTTTCCGGATCAAGAACAACTCGAGGTTCAACTCCTTCAATGGGTAGGTAGGAAATCCTAGCTAATCGTAGAAGACCAAGGTCGGAAGTAAGAATTCGCCAGTCCAACACGAAATCCTGTCCAGCTCGCCCTTCTCTTGCTCCCAGTAGAGTCCTAAAAGCTTTAACTATTCGATGTTCCCCAGCTCGGTAGGCGTTTTTGTCGTACTCAGGAAGTCCGTAGTCGCTGATGTAGGGTGCAAAGAGCCAGCCGATGCTCGATTCAACGAGCAAAGCCTTCGAGTCCCAACCATCGACTTTGTTGGGACCATCAGTAAGAAGTTTGAAGAACCCGTGGTTTGAACGGCTATTGATGCGACCAGATTTCTTGTCAAGGGAGAGAAGGAAGAATTTTCGGAATAAAGTCATATCGGGTTCAAACCCGAGTGACCGGCAAGCTACAGTGAATGACACTAGGAACCTAACAGTGGTTAAAGTCAAGTCGCAGGGGAGAGTATTGGATGCATTCATTAATTCGACAATAAACGGGTCGAGAGGGAGACGAAGCCCGACTTGAAAGAAGTCAAAATAAAATACCATTTTGTCCCCTTGAAAGTTGTGGCCTTCGCTATCTATGTCTAAGTCGAAAGCGTGAACTCGGTAAAGTTTGGGGTCTATTCCTAGAGAGTAGAACCAGGTACTGACCTCTTCCTCGGAATTCAAATCTTCCTACCTAATTGAAGGGGAAGAGTACGAAGAGGCATGAACAAACAAAGTTTGACTTGGTCTGGGTGGTTGGTCGTTTAAATGAGGAGGATTATCTGCTCGCGCGGTTCCACAAGGGATTTGGGGGCTACTGATCACTTGTTGCTCGCTTGATTGCACGAGTTTTCGTCGGCGAATAATTAATGGAATCACATCTTGCTCGCTCTCTTCAGAAGATGAGGTCGAGGACAGAGGCATTTCTTCTGGAGCTCCATGGTCATAGCTCTGGCCTTCAATTTCGGAAACAGTTCCTTCGCTAGACATCCTACAGGAAGAGGAATCGAGAAGTGCAGGTTAGACATTGACTGGGTGAAGTACGACAAAAGAGAAATTGAATGTGGTAAACATGTTGGGAGATCAGCAAACATGGTACTGATCACGGATTTCTCGATTCCCTCGGTTTGGATTGAAAAGGGCTGATAGATTGTGAAGAGTAAAGGGGATTGGATATTGGTCTATTATATCAATTGGTCGAATAGTTCGCAGAAAAGAAAAAAAGGGGTTCAAATAGCATAAACCCTAATTCAAGATTCAAAAGACGAACACGCAGTGGGCGAATGAGGAAAGAAACGTGAAATACCTGGAAGTTTTGGAGAATCTCGATTTTGTCTTCGAAAGCCCTGAGAGGGATTGAATCCAGGGAATCGGCTCTTGGTGAGAATCTGCAGAATCCTTCGTTTGTTCTTCTTTCTTTCAAGAGTCTGTGAATTGTATGAAGCGTAAAGTTGTAAAAAGAGGAGAATTCCGCCTTTTATACTTAGCAAAACTGCCGGTTGAGGGTTCGAATCATTGGGCTCGAAGCACGAGACGCGGTGAACGAGGCAACATTTAATGGGGCATAAGGAATTGGGCCTGCTTTTTCAGGACTGGCGGCTGGCGGCTGACGTTTCACACTTTCAAGAAACGCCTCTTTAAACGTCTCATGATTTGCCGCCTATCCAGATTTTTGACTCCAAAATTATTCGAGAGAAGTGCGTTTTGAATTTTTCTGGGTTCCTCCTCGTCACGAGCATGAATACTCGGAAAGACAAGGAGTAGGGGGCTACGGAGCTGCTTGGCCCAATAGGCCCAAGCCATGAGTCACGTGCCAAGAATTTGGACGCCAGTCAACCAAGTGAGCAAAGCTTATATCCGAGCAAGCGAGCAACGCTTGGGTTTTCACTAGGTGAGTTACCTACGAGCTGGGGGCTTGACTAGCGAGCAAGATTGATGTGCGAGCATGATTACCTGTGCTCGTCAAATGCAAGCCGTTCTTAGTTGAGGACATCCGTGTTCAGAAAAGATCAAGGCATCAGTTGATGACAATCATGTCCGAGCAAGAGTTCCCGCTAACAGCGATGATCGGAAAACTCTTCAGGTAAACCGTTAGTATTAATGGGTTCATTAATGTGCCTGCCATAAAGATCCACGATCAATCATGGGCAGTTAATGACAATCATGGGCAGTTAATGAAAATCATGGGTGGTTATTAACGGGTATCGGCAGTTAAGCCTTCCGACAGGTATAAAAGTTAAGGGAATTGAAGGAGAAAGGTATGCGCAATCTAATTCTCTAGCCAAAACTCTGTCAAATTGCTTACTCTTTTGTTAATTCGTGTACTGATTTACACGCCGGAGGGCCTTTGCAGGGAGTGCCCCTGCCCAGTTCATGTTTATTCATATATATTGCAGGGTTGAGCTTTGAGGATCCCCGAACACGTTGAAAGTCAGGTGTTCAGATTGGGCTTATTCAGTGCATCCAGATTTCTTGGACGCATCAAAAGTGTTACTTTGTATTTTAATAAAAACTATGATAAATTTTCATTTATATTATCACTTTTAACATTAAAATGTGTCAATTTTGTGTTTTTAATGAGCAAATAGAAGAACTTCTCAATAATGAGCATTAAAACGAAAAATTTAAGGAAGAGTGTCACTTTTTAGTATTAATAAATGTGTCACTTTTTAGTATTAAGAGTGTCACTTTTTAGTATTAAATGTGTCACTTTTTGTATTAGGAGTGTCACTTTTTAGTATCAAGAGTGTTACTTTGTATTTTAATAAAAACTACTCTCTTCGTCCCTAAATTATCGTCCTCCTTTCCTTTTTCGTCCGTCCCAAAATAATTGTCCACTTTGAAACTTACCTTTTTAGAACATTATTTTTACCACTTTACCCTTACTTTTTCACCCTACTTTAATTATGAGCCACATACACATGGGCTTTAAAGGAAACTCCACATTAAACCAATATTAATAATCCAGTCAAATAAGTTTTCTTAAACGGTGCGCCGGGTCAACCAGGGCAATAAATTAGGGACGGAGGGAGTATAATAAATTTTCATTTATAGTATCACTTTTAACATTAAAATGTGTCAATTTTGTGTTTTTAATGAGCAAATAGAGGAACTTCTCAATAATGAACATTAAAACGAAAAATTGAAACTAGCAAGATTTGAACCGGTATCCTCCAATAAATAAACCTTTAACTGTTGCCTCCAACCAACTCAACTAACATGATATTTTGACTTTTTATTATCATTTTTAGTTATTAACCCGCGAATTCTTAAATGGGGCTCCGTCTTACGAATTTAGGATCCATAAGATCGTCCTACACAAGTCTTTGCCTATACCCATAGAATATGAGCAACCCCCGTCACAACAACTCCAAATTTTTTTCTTGTATATGTGATAAGAGTCTTCGCAGGACTGTTTTATGAATCTTTATCTGTACGATAGTCTTATAAATCTTTATCTGTATGACCGTCTTATGAATCTTTATTTGTAAGACCATCTTATGAATCTTTTTTTTTTCAAGACCGTCTTATGAATCTTTATCCATAATTTTTTATAATTTTCACCTTAATGAAAAGGGGTCAAGAGAATCTGTCTTTCTAGTTGAGTTTTTGTCTAATGATTTGAAGCAATTCTTGGTGTTTATTCCATAATAGGAATGGTAATTTTTTTTGATGTTAAAGTAATTCCTCGTATAGAATGCTATTGGCATGATAGACCCCTTTACACCCATATAATATGAGCAACCTCCATCTCCAAATATTTTTTATCTTTTTTTTTGTTTGTATGGGTGGAGCTAGGGATATTCCTAAATCCTTTTTATGTACAAATACTTATTTTTGCACTTTGTGTGGCTCTAAGGGTGTATTTTGTTCATAATAACAGATTTAACAATATTATTATGTAAATATTCAAGCATATTTGTAAATATATAGTCTGAAATTTTAATTATGAAGGAAATTTTTTAAAAATATGTTAATTGTTAGAAAATATTACTTATAAATATTATAATCGAGAAAGTAGGATTTTTATCTTCCGATTTGTTGGGCTTTCGATTCGTCGGGTTTGGACATTTATTGGGATAAGAATTGTAAGATAGAGAAGGAAATTGAAAATTTGAATTTTAGGAAGGAAATTGAAATTTTGAATTTAGCTTAAATTTATAGGAATCAAATATTTTTTCTTTTTTTAATTTTTTAATTGTAAGATAGTAGGTTTTCTTTAATACCTTTGAACTTGTGGCTATAATTATAACTCCCTATATAAATAGTTGATTCAATCAATGAAAAAGATTATGCTATTATTTCTATCAATTGCAAATTTAAACAGATATTTGATGCTTGATCGGAGACCCCAATGTTCTGACGCAACGGAAATAACAACAATGAACTCTTTTCACGAGAAATTCCTTAACAAAACCTATGACGGCTTTAGGGTTTCAAGCACAAACAAGAAAATGGAAGAAATTCAAATTTTTATTCAAAAGCTGTCGAATTAATGTTTAAGAGGGTATTTATATACCCTAACAGACCAAACCCTAAAGGAAAATAATAAATAAAATGACGAAAAAAACCCTAAAACTTCTGTGGCCCAAAACAGTTACTAAACAGCGTTTTTTTCGGCTTCAAACGAACGTCTCACTAGGTTTCATCATAAGAGTTTTGTAGATCTCGTCGAGAGCTTCGTTTTGATATGCGGTTGTCCCCGTAATTCATCCGGACGCAAAAGTTACGCTACATTAAAGATCTTTCGACCGTTAAGTGATTTCTACTATTGCTTAACGGAAACTAATGGAAAAACTGCGAACTCTTCCCTAACGCTTTAACTTCGAACTTTTCCCTAACGCTTTGCTCAAATATGTCTCGGCCATTTGTTCTACATAATTATGATATCAGACAATTAAGGAAAATGAATTATATCCTTACGATTAGTTCGGACAATTACAACCCAAAACTTGTTAACTCATCTTACCCAAACTGAAAATTACCCTACCCAAAGCGGGGTTGAACTCGTTACCCATTTGACCCAATAGTTTTTACTCTAAATATATGTTACTGTTTTTTAGAAAATTCGGGTTAAGCCGGGTAGACCTATTTAAACCGTTTGATATTCAGGTTCTAATGAGTTTTGATTCAGTTCGACTCGCTACTGGTCCCAACCCAACCTATATCCGAACAACCCCCTGATTGCCCGGCCACAATTTAGGACTTACCAAATCAGTTTTCAATAGTAACAAACACAAAGAAAGCTTATATATATTTTGTCAAATGAAATCATATTTTTGAGGTTATTTAGTGAAATAACACGAACAATCTCATACAAGTGAATTAAGAAAAAGTTTAAGACAAAAATATACCAAAACATAAACGCTAAATTCTTTGCAACGCGAAAAGCAAACACTAGATTTTAACACGAAAAAACTCAGAAAAATCATATGAAACCCTCCACATTCTGATCTGAGGAATAACTCGGCTATGTCCGGCTGTTGCCCGTGTGACGAGCGAGACACCTCAAAGAGAGGTTGTTGAATATATCTATCTCTATCACGCTCTCTCACTCGCACTCTCTGTTGAGGTTGAATGGAAGGTCCCTCTCAACTAAACAATTTTCATGGTAATTATCATAAATAAAGCTTCTTGGCATGTGGCACCCTAGACATTCATTGCTTGCATTCATACATTCATATTGTTTTTGAGCATGTTTACTTAGTCTATATATGTTTTAGAATCATTTATAAGTCATTCATAATGCTCTTAACATGCTTAGGATCTTGTTTGCATGCTTGTTGAATCGTCGGTTGAATTGCTTGTTTAGTTCTCCTTCTTTCCCTCCTTCGTTTGGATTGTTCGGGTGTTGTTTGAGGGTGTTTGTGATGAGTTTTAGACTCATTTTTGTTGGGCTTTGAAGCCCCATTGATTTGGCTAAGTGTTTGGGGGCCTTTAGCGTTGCATTTTGAGCCTTTTTGGGTCTACCGGGCTTGCGGTCGCAAGGTGGAATGGCCTTGCCCCCGCAAGGTAACCAGAAAATGGAGTGTTGCTGGAGGAGGTAGCATGCGGTCGCATTCTATAGAGGACCATGGGACCGCATGGTCCCCCGAGCCTGGTTTGCTCTGTTTTGCTGCTTTACGAATTTTACACTTAAACCCCTATCCAAAACCCTTCCTAAACCCCACCTAATCCTCCCTAACCCTTATTACTTATACCCTAACATTAGTAACTTGTTTTAAGAGTGGATTAGTGAGTTCTTTAGTGGTTAAATCAAGCCCCATATCATATTTTATGCAACCACATCAAAGTGACACTTGTCCCACTAAGTTTCTAACCTTTAAACACCACAAAATCTGAAGTTTGATCTCACTTTCCCTCCCTCGCTCTCCAAAAACGGGATTCATCTCCCCCAAGGTTCCTCCATGGCTTTGTGAAGCTTCTCCTCCATGGTTCCTCCCTCCATTGCTCAAGCCACCTCTATAGAAGTGAAGACCTTGAAGAGTAGAGCATTTCCTACCGAATAGTTTTCTCCTTTCATTTCTTGGGTGTAGAATACATGTAAGTTACTCTTCTTCATCTTTGTTTTATTTCTCATTGACCCTAAGGAAAACAAAGCCTATGATTTTTTAGGTCAATGAGTACACATATATGCTTTATATGCCTTCATCTTGTGATTTGAACATATGAACTTGTTAGGATCATGTGTAGGATGAATTTATAATTATGAGAGATTGTGATACTCTTTCATCTTGTATATTTAGGATTATGAACATGTTAGAAACATTAATTATATGTGTTGCTTGAAGTGGTTCCATATGAGAGTACCCTAATTATAGCCTACATGATATGTTGGTATGTTGTTATTTATTCTATCCTCTAAATTGGACTCTATGATGAATATGAACTATATTGTAATGCCTTGGAGAATTTATAACCTAGTTGAACTTAGTAATGGCCCTAGGTTGGTTTATGAAGCACATAGCTTCAAATCCCCTAAAATTGGGAATGTATAGTAAAGACTCGACAGATTCGACTCTAGGGAAGATTTGAACATGTTGAACACTACTTTCAATCCCTACGAAGTTTGGACACCGTTTGATCGAGTTTACTCAATTATAAGTTGAGCCTAATTGTATGCAATCAAGTTGTTGTGAATGATTGGTTTTGAGCAATTAATTGTATTGACATGATTTATGGTAGAGAATTAATAACCTACTTGGTTGGATGAGTTCGCTCTTTTTGAATTCAATTCTTATTTGTTTATGACAAGTAAATATCTACTTGTGTATCACATTGAGTCTAGCTGGCATTATTTGGTTTGTTTTATATGTCAAGGTGGGACGATGCATCGCCTCCACGAATTGTGAGATTCGTGCTCGCTATGGATCGCTGCACCCGGGACCGCACACACGCCTCCACTTTGGGCCGCAGTGGGGAAGTAGCCCCTATGCCGTATCAATAAGTGCCGCATTGGCTTGCTAATTAAATCGAGACGGTTCTCGATACAAGTCGATGAATTCACAAAACATCGATGGCACGAACCAGTTAACACAGTTTATTGCAGGAGCTACGTAGCGGCCGTGCCTATATCATATCCTACTTGTATGATTTATTTCCGCACTTACGTGAATAATGTGCTAAGTGCTATATGATGAATATGTACCATAATTGTGATAAATGCTATGCTATGACATGAACATGCATTTTTAGTAACTTACTAAGTCTTTATGACTTACCCTATTTGTTTGTTTTGTTTTCCTTAGATCCGAGCCAAGGAGACGGTTCTCGCTAGACTTGCCGTACCCGTGTTTGTTTGCTAGTGTACTCGAAGGTTGCTCTTTTGGGACTTTGTAGTTAGAATTTTATTTTGGAAAGGACGATGAGAAGCAAGTCACTTAGACTTGACTTGGGTTTTGTTGTTATTGTATAACTTGATGTATTCTAGACTTATAATCTTTTGTATGCCGACTTATATGTCGAGCTTGTTATATGATATGGTTCACCACATCTTATTCCGCTTATTACTCTTTTATAGTATTGATGTTGTTGTCTCCGGCATGTTGTGGCCGTTGAGGTTATTATATGCATGTGAATAAAAAAATAATATGCAGGGGCTGATTGATTATTTTCTGATGCTCAAGTTAGACCACTTTGAATGGTGGATCCCGGAAAGAGTATAGACCTTTCGCCTGGGATCAGTCTGATCTTGGGGAGTCGAAAGGCAGGTGGAATACGAGAGTCCTATACTCTGGAGAAAGAATCCACTGTTACAGGAATAGTCCTGAGATCGTCAAAACAAAGCGGGTGCTTTTCCGGTCAATTGTAGAAAAAAATGAATAATAATAAAATATACTAATAAAGGCACATTGTACTCCAAGCCCAGAAAGCCTTCAGCCAACCTTTCTGATACCTCCAAACCCATTTTCTTCAGAAACCTGACCCGAATTTGGAAAGACAGAGATAATACTGGCCGGTTGATACGGGAAACAGGCGTAGAAATTAGATCAGAAAGCGTCGGGGATAAACAGGCTATGACGGGGATTAGCAATGATTGGAACAACTGGGAACCAGAAAAGGAAACTTCTGAGTATGCACCTCCTCCTGGACTCGAAGTATGGCTAAAGAAAGAATTGGATGCCCATGCGGAAAGAATAACAAAGCAGGTGGTTGGTGATCTTTTAGCAGGTTTTGCAGAAACTCTTGCTGCTCTCTCTCAAAAGATCAAAAGCCCGAAATATGCCCTTAATATTTCTTGCCTTCCTGAAATAAACTGTCCTGATACCTCAGAAAATATTCTTTTTCAAGCCTCCAGAAAACAACCAAGTACTAGCCATCAGCTAGATATTAATCCCATCGCCCAAAGTGATATGGTTCCAAATGCTCATAATTTAATCCATCTCCTTCAGAAGTCAACCCTGAACTCCTTCACTTAAATGCCTGCTACCATAACCAAAAGAATTACCTTCCCCTCGATCCCTCAAATACTTATTCTCAGCAAATGACCCCAGGGACTCCAAAAGAAATAATTTGTGTACCAGGAAAAGAACCTCCCTTAAGTCGGGGCCCAGGCAACCTAATCCCAGTGCAATATTACCCAAGAGTGAAAACTCCACCCTGTTACTTGACCAAACCCCAGCTTGGTAGCATACCCAGACCAAAAGGAAGGAAAGAAATAATTCCAAGGCATTATGATGATCTACCTGCCCCAAGGTCTGAAATATTCCAAACACTATGGGCCCATGAGATACTTAAGCCCGTCGTTAATTATCAACCGCCCAATCCATTGCCTGTTACATGGAATCATGCCCAGTATTGTGAGTACCACCGTTGCAGTGGTCATCTCACCAATAAGTGCTACTCACTCAAAAACGCAATTCAGGATCTTATCGACAATGAGGTAATTACGGTGGCAGGTACAAGAATCTTTGAAACGAATCAAGCCAAGGAGGTCTAAAGGGCAAAGTGAACTTATTTAGCCAATAATAAAGGTGCTGTAAATATTCTCATCAATAAAAGGAGTTTCTAATAAAAGTCTGGGAGATAGTTTCCTGGGAATGATAGATGGAGGCACTGATTATGAAAAACTCTCTATTGAGTTTGAGTCTATTACTGATAAGCCTCTGCAGAATTGGTATACTACGACTGGCCCGCTTTTAACTCCCGTAAATCTGGTGGACCGCTTCAGATATACTATTCCCCATCCTTCCCTTAGTTTTACGGATTGGTCATCTACCGATCCGCTCCCTAAAATTGAGGACCTCAAACCCCAGGTCCTCAATAATGTAAATAACCATGTACAGTTTGTTATTAATGATAATCTTAATGTTTTTGCTTATTCCTTAGTTGCACTTACATTAAAAGACGCATTAAATAATTATAATAATGAGTCATTTGATGAAAAGAACCCAAAAGATAAAAATTACTTGCTTGAGCTTATAGTTGAGTAATTAACACCCATAATCACATGCGACAATATTTATCTCTTCGTAAGCATTCAATTAAAAGAAATCATTACAATGCAACTGAGGATATGATCTTATATGACGTACGTCTCACAACTAAAATAAAATTTGAAAAAAAATGAACGACTAGTGGGAAGAGTTTTATAAAAGAAATGGTGACTAAAATGTATTCACATCCTCAACTATAATATGAAAAATTGACTATATTATAAAAAATGTGAAAAAGAAATTGTTGACAAGTCATATCATAACCCACATGCATCTACAAAAGAGATTTTTGTTCTTTATAAAAAGTGTAAATCCTACGTGACACTTCATTTTTTCCATTAGGGATACTCTAATATTGTAATTTAACTCAAACTAGGATGTCGAGTGTTGATAAACCTCAGCTCATAGTAACCACTAGAAATAACATAAAATTTGTAAGTAAATAAGTGAAGAAAAATTATGAGAAGTATTTTCTTTATATATAATATAAAATCAATTATATTAGAGGAATAGTTTGTTTATTATAGGAAAATAATAAAACCATATAAGATATTAAGTCTAAAACCTCAATCTTGATTTTTGAATATTTTAATTTGTTTTATTAAATAAACCGATAATTGCCCCAATTTTTAAAAGAGTAAAATTTTCATCCACATGTCATACTTTAAAGGTCGTTAGTGAATGTACATTGGAATGATCACTAATTTGTTAGTGTCGAATATTTTTTACACAAGTGGCTCTTGTAATATAACACGTGTCAATTACAATTTTACTCTTGATTTTCTTAGATTTGTTTCTCACATACATGGCAATTCCAAAGTTCTCTTGTGCAAAAATAATAATCTAAAATGCCAGCGAATGAAAATTTATTAAAAAAAAAATTTGATTGACTATTAAAATGAGATTTAATTTAGGACAAAGCCTAACACTGAAGGCATCCACAGTGGTGGAACTCTATGGAGAAAATTGTGGGGTAGTACTTTAGCAGATTTTTAATCGCTTTACTCTGCGATATTTTTTTCAAACCGACAAAGGCACTTTCATTCACTTTCATGTATAGCAATACATCATTTGTGCCTCGCGGCACATAATTTGTGTATTACGATGCATGAAAGTATTTTTTGTTGGTTTGAAAAAAATATCACAAACTAAAGAGATTGAAAATCCATCAAAGTGTACTGCCCCAATTTCTCCCAACTCTATATCACCCTTTAAATACTTCATTATTTTTTCCATTTATATATTTTCAACAATCTAAAAAAAATTCATTCCAACAAGAACCCTTTAAACAACTATCTAAATATCTCAAATATATCTCTACTAACAAACCTAACTACCAAGATACTTTCATCTTTTTTATTTCTATTTTCCCAGCACAATTGAAATGAAATATATTTTATATTTTAAATTTTATATTCAATGATAAATAAAATGTTGTACTCCGTATGATTTTAACAATTTTAATTACTTTCATCTAAAAAAATGTCCATTTAAAGAAAACAATTTATGTTTTAACACATTTTCATTATTAATATTTTGTCCTCTCTAGACACGAGACAAATGATTTTTTTTGGTTGAAAAGAATTCACATATAATTTACAAAATTGATATTACCAAAATAAGTATCTTTATATTTGATAGATTGATAAAATTTACGATAATGATATACCGAAAAGAATATGTATATCAGGTTATTGCCACATCAGGAACAATTTAAAAAGGAAAATAAAAAATGGTATGACCAACAAAAATTATCTATATTATAAAAGAGCTTGGGATCTAACTTGTGGCCCTGATCGAATTGTGCTAACCACAACTAACGATCCAGATTGATTTATAAGTATTGTAGTTACAAATAAACCACACATTTGTAAGTTATGTTTGAATTATCCCCTTACAATTATATATAAAACCTTCAATTGTGTGTTTTGTTTAAATTACCTTCTTAAGCGAACAAACAAACGTACCTTATTCGTTTCGTGTAGAGTATGATTAAAAAAAATTCCCTGAAAAACAATCCTAGATTTCTGCAAATTCGATCTGAAATGCTTACTTAGTTTTTGATTCACATATAAAACAAAGTGGAAGTCAGGAAGGACCATTATATACTAACGCATGGCCAAGCCCGAGTTTCCTTTTCCAATCTTCTTTAGGAAATAATAACCAGGCCAAGTGCAACTCCTATTCTAGCATTCTTCTTATTTTATATCCTAATCCTATTTGGATACTCCCACTCTTATTTTTTCTCTTATTGTCATAATTTTTAATTTTTTTAAATTTAAGCTAAATAAATTAAGTTGGGTCGTAATTTTGATGTAATGACATAGTATTAATTTTAAAAATAGGGTATTTTTATTTTGAAATTCCACCAAAACAAGTATTATACTCGTAATTATCTTTCACTAGGGATCAAGAAAACCTAAATTTTGGATACTATAAATAAAAGACTGAAACACCAACCAACAATGGCTGTCAAATAGTTTTCAAATAATTGTCATCTTTGTCCGAGCACACCATTTAAGAAAAATTAATTGACTGTACTATAAATATTAGTATAATAGGTGGTTTTCTTTAATACCCTTGAGCTTGTGGCTATAATTATAACTCACTATATAAATAGTTGATTCAATCAATGAAAAATGTTATGCTATTATTCATATCAATTGTGAATTTAAACAAATATTTGATACTTGATCGGGGACCCCAATGTTCTGACGTAGTAGAAATAACAACAAAGAACTCTTTCCACGAGAAATTCCTTAACAAAGCCTATGACTAGAGATGTTAAATTGGGTTGACCCTAACCCTATAGGGTTGTGAACCTATAGGCCGCGGGTTAAACGGGTCACTCAAATCGCAACCCTAACCCTAATCATGTAGGGTACGGTTTAACAGGGTCAGCCTTATTAACACATGGTGCCTTATTTAAATCAAAAATTCGAAATTAAGTAACAAAAATATTGACGGAGAAGTGACAACGATTAACAATACGAATTAAAAACATGAAATCGAGTTTTCTTGAGAAAATATCTTCTTCAACATCATTATTCTCTTCATCTACAATAATAAAATAATATAAAATAAATGTTGGTAAGAAGTTAATACAATCAAATAGTAAAATATAATAATAAGGTCAACCCGTTTAGCACGAAATTTAAACGGGTTGCATTTTCCCGACCCTAACCCTTTCCGATTCCCGATTAGCAGGGTCAACCATGCAGTTCTGGGTCCTTTTAACATATCTAATTATGTATCCAAAAATCAAATTTTGACCAATTTTGGAAACTTATATGTCTTAGAATTGTACTTATGACCATGTTTGGATTTGAATTTGATCAAATATACATACATCATCACAAAGATAATAGGGGATAGACATTGATTTACCAAATGAAATGATAATATATATTACACAATTGAATTTTAAACAAACAAATCAGGATGGTTGAGTGGTGTAAGGGGATATTCTTAATTTTCTTTCCACCTTAGTGGTTGTGGGTTCGAATCTCAATTCTAACATTATCAACCCTCTCATTTTATAGCTAAAAGCTTCCAGCTCGCGGGTCAACCCTAGAACTCGTCAGCCCAGACCAGTTTGCCCGCGACCCTATAGGGTTAGCCCGTTTATTAAACGGGTTGGATTTTCCAAACCCTAACATTTTCATGTTTCCGGTTAATAGGGTCGACCCTAAGGTTTCCGCCCTTTTTAGCATCTCTACCTATGACGGCTTTAGGGTTTCAAGCACAAACAAGAAAACGGAAGAAATTTAAATTTTTATTCAAAAGCTGCAAAATTAATGTTTAAGGGGGTATATATATACCCTAACAGACCAAACCCTAAAGGAAAAAAATAAATAAAAATGACGGAAAAAATCCTAAAACATCTATGGACCAAAACAGTAACTAAACAACGTTTTTTTCGGCTTCAAACGAATGTCTCACTGGGTTCCACCCTATGAGTATTGTAGATCTCGTCGAGAGCTTCGATTTGATATGTGGTGAGCCCCGTAGTTCATCCAGACGCAAAAGTTACGCTCTATTAAAGATCTGCCGACCGTTAAGTGATTTCTACTATTGCTTAACGAAACTAACGGAAAAACTGCGAAGCAACCCATCGACCCAACTTTCAGAAACTGCCGCTGACCCCCCTTAACTTCGAACTCTTCCCTGACGCTTTGCTCAAATATGTCTCGGCCATTTGTTCTACATCATTATGAAATCAGACAATTAAGGAAAAGGAATTATATCATTACGATTAGTTCTAACAATTACAACCCAAAACTCGTTAACTCATATTACCCAAACTGAAAATACCCTACCCAAAGTAGGGTTGAACCCGTTACCCATTTGACCCGATAGTTTTTACTCTAAATATATGTTGTTGTTTTTTAGAAAATATGGGTTAAGACGGGTAGACCCATTTAAACTGTTTGATATTCAGGTTCTAATGAGTTTTGATTCTGTTCGACGCGTTGCCGGTCCCAACCCAACCTATACCCGAAAAACCCCCCTGATTCCCCGACCACAATTTAGGACTTACCAAATCAGTTTTCAACAATAACAAACACAAAGAAAGCTTATATATATTTTGTCAAATGAAATCATATTTTTGAGGTTATTTAGCGAAATAAAACAAACAATCCCATGCAAATGAATTAAGAAAAAAGTTTCAGACAAAAATAAACCAAAACATAAACACTAAATTCTTTGCAACATGAAAAGCATACACCAGATTTTTAACACGAAATAATTCAGAAATATCATACGAAACCCTCCACATTCCGATCTGAGGAATAACTCGGCTAGGTCCGGCTGTTGCCCGTGTGACGAGCGAGACACCTCAGAGAGAGGTTGTTGAATATATCTCTCTCTATCACGCTCTCTCACTCGCACGCTCGGTTGAGGTTGAATGGAAGGTCCCTCTCAACTAAACCATTTTCATGGTAATTATCCTCAATAAAGCTTCTTGGCCTCTGTCTGTCTGTCTGTATTTAAAGATATGAAGAAAATTTCCCCATGGCATATCTCCTTCTTATTACTTACTACCTTGGAATTCCTTTTCCTTTTCTCTTTTATTCTCTTCATATCATGCAACTCATCCTTTATAGCTTGGGAAATTTGGTAGTATTTCATAAACATACGAGATTATCTATAACAATATCAAAGCGAAGGCTGAAAATTATCAATCCGTAGCATTAAACAAACTTACCTTCTTAAATGAACAAACGAACGTACCTTCTTCGTTTCGTGTAGAGTATGATTAGAAAAAATTCCCTGAAAAACAATCCTAGATTTATGCAAATTCGATCTGAAACGCTAACTTAGTTTTTGACTCACGTATAAAACAAAGTGGATGTCAGGAAGGACCATTGTATACTAACGCCTGGCCAGAGGGAAAGGCTATCGTTCTCTGACGAAGGATGAGTTCCTAGGGAGACGATGCATTCCGCCGTCATGTTCCGCAAAGGGTTTCGACCCTTTGAGGATACGACATGCATTTGATGTGTTTTGTGTTTGGAAACTTTCCCTGAAGGGGCTGCAACCCCGGGTCAGTGGGAAAGGCTATCGTTCTCTGACGAAGGCTGAGTTCCTGAGGAGACGATGCATTTCGCCGTCGTATTTGGCAAAGGGTTTCGACCTTTTGAGGATATGACATACATTATGATTTGTGTTTTGCCTTTCTCATGAAGGTGTTGCAACCCCGGGCTAGAGAGAAAGGCTATCGTGTTCCGACGAAGGACCCTGTCCTGAGGACGCGATGTTTGATCTTGGCATCCCACCCAGCACTGTTTGTTTGCATTGTGGATACGTAAGCAAACTATTTCGGAAGGCACGACCATCGCAGCACACTTGTTTTCGGCATTTTTGGGGAACTACGTTCGGTCTGATTCCTTTTATAAGGATACGTAGGCAGCCTATTTCGGTAGGCACGACCGTCGCAGCATGCTTGTTTCGGCTTTTGGACGAACTACGTTTGGTCTGACTCTTTTTATTAATGGATACGTAGGCAGCCTACTTTAGTAGGTCCGACCATTAGAGCACATAATTTGCATATCTGCTTAAAAACTACGATAACCTGCTATATCCGACTAAATATGTCTAGGATATGTGAGGTTTGGTTTGCATTATAAACTGTTGCATTATAAATGCTACATGTTGCATTTCTCCCCCATTATAATTGCACGAAATTGGAGAATATTTCTTATCAACGATGTTCGTCTACTCAGTAAGCTTTGGGTTACCCGTAGACTCCATCGTTGAGGGGCTCTGTAGACACCCCAATTTCGTACCCCTGGTACGTAACATTGACATGCGATATCAAGACCTGTTAAAACTTAACAAATGTTAAGTTACAGGGTTTAAAATGCAAAAGACAAAGCAGGATGCGTAAAACAGTAAAATGCAAGGACTAGAAGTGTCAAAATAGGCTGAAATTTGGAGGGCTGGCGCTGCCACATCAGGCCCTTGGCGCGACGTCCAAATATGCTACAATGGCGCCCAAATGTGCTACAGTATGCCAAGATTAACGCATTGCACAATTTATTAAGACGAGGTACAAGCAAAAGCAGCACAAAGAAGAAAAATTAAAGATCGTGGTGTCCCTCACTCAGCCTATAAATAGAGGCCTCGGGTTCACTTTCAGAAAAAAATGAAAACACCCAAAGCTTTCAGCGTTGTTGTTAAGCTGTGAGAATAGTGAGCGATCGTGAGATAGTGAGCGCCCCCTTCTATAAAGCCTCGAAGCTCTGCCAAAATTCCTCCAAACGCAAATCCAACCGGTTAAAGTGATCCTTAACCCCATAGCTAGGTTTCCACCCTATTACCCCGGTCCAAAAATCTCTAAAAGTGTAGTTGCTATGCCCGAGTAAAAAAGCCAAATCCGCTAGAAACAAGCAGTTGTTCTGCCCGATTTCCGCCAGCAGCAAGCACGCAGCAGAAAAAATGCAAGCAGTTGCTCAGCCCATTTAACGGTGTCCAGAAGCAACCTTCGGAAGCAATCACACTGCCCGAACCGCAGCAGCAACAAAAAAGACTCCCTCTCCCGAAAGGACAGAGCGAGCACACCACGCTCTAAAAGGTGAGCCTTTAAGAGCGTTATTTTATAAAAAAACTATTTTCCATCCGGCCCAATGTAAAAATATAATCCGTTGTGCTGCCCGAATTTATTTAGAAAATAGCATTAAAAAGAGTCATTATTATGGCCAAATATTTTTAAGTGTATTTGTAAAATATTGGAAGAAGACGGCTGCAAGTCCGTAAATAATGTAGACATAGATGTATTTGTTTTCTTTTCTTTCTTTTAAATGATTTATTTATTCGCTAGATAAATATAAAAAAAAACCATACTTTAGCCAAAAACTGTTTTTGAGACCGAAAGGGTGAGTTGGGTGCCTAGCACCTTCCTAACTCGTAACTTAGCCTCCGAACCCGTTTTTTGTATTCTCTGGTTTTATTTTTGGTTTTTTCTTTATTTTCTCCTAAAAATGAAGATGACGACTATGTCAAAACATTTTGGATCACAATGAGGCATCTCAACATCCTTTCTTGCACTTTTCCATTTTCTCCTAATAAAGGGAGTATGAGAATGAAAGGGTGATGTATTCCTATATCCTGTTATATCCTAAACAAGGGATAACTTGATATAGAAAACCCAAAGCACTCATAGCGATCCGAAATAGGCCTTAAGGCAATTTTCGCAAAATCCATAGTGGGGCCCGCAACATTCTTTCTTGCACTTTCCATTTTCCCCTTAACAAGGGAATATGCGAATGGAAAGGTGATGCTTTCCTGTATCCTGTTAGACCCTAAAAAAGGGATAACCTGATACAGAAAACCCAAAGCTTCCATAATGGACCAAAAATCACTGAAGTGACCGAGGCGCATTCAACGCGCTTCCTGACAGCACCCGTTCCGTATTTTTAATTTCGTCCTCCCCTAGACAAGGGAGGGTGGAATGGAAAGTGTGGTGTCCGCACTGCACGTCGCGTTCCCCTACCAAAGGGAGCGCGGGGCGAGGGCGCAATCCGGGGCACCCATACCTACGCAAGGTTCCATAATTAACATGTCCTAGTCTACCATGCCACACATAGGAAGACTCAAGCAAATAAACAAAAAGACTTATTCTTGATATTATTGCTTGCTAGTTTAACAACCATTACACTGAGCTTAAATAGCCCATCAGTTATATAACCTTTTCCAACAAACATTCCACTCTTAGATAGAGTTACAACATCTGACTCAAATACAATACGGAAGCCATGCTTCACCAGCAGAGTTCCGGAGACTAAGTTCTTTCGCATATCTGGTACATAGAGTACATTGTTGAGAGTCAGTTCCTTCCCGGACGTCATCTTCAACACCACTTTGCCTTGACCTTGGACTTCAAAAGTGGTAGAGTTTCCCATGAAAACCTTCTCGCCATTCTCAGCAGCTTCAAAGGTACTGAATATTTCTTTGTTAGAGTACACATGCATGCTAGCACCAGTGTCGATCCACCATTGATTGAGGTTTGAACCCACCAAGTTCACTTTAGTGACAAGTACCGCAGCAAGGCTCATGTCCGATACATCTTGAGAGATATCATCCACCTTGTTTGCTTCACGGTCTCTACTTGTCTTTCTGCAAGTTGTAGCCTTGTGACCTGTGCCACCACAGTTGTAGCACTTTACTAAAAATCTCTATTTAGAGATTCTCCCTTGGGTCCCAAACTGACCCTTTTCCTAGCAGCAGCCTTGCCTTTGCCTTTTGAGCTTTGGCCATGCTCTACCATATTGCCTTTAGCAGCCACAGGAATGAATGTCTTCTTGTCAGAACCACTATTGTCCTCTTCAATACGAAGTCTGACAACCACCTGTTCCACATTCATCTCCTTTCGCTTGTGTTTCAAATAGCTCTTAAAATCTTTCCAAGCTGGAGGCAATTTCTCAACAATTGCAGCCACTTGGAAGGTTTCAGTAACAACCATCCCTTCAGCTTGAATTTCATGAAAAATCACTTGCAATTCTTGGACTTGACGGTAGATAGTCTTGGAGTCCACCATCTTATAATCCAGGAAGCGACTAACAATAAACTTCTTGGCTCCAGCATCCTCGGATGTATGCTTGTGTTCCAATGATGTCCACCACTCCTTTGTCGTTGTCTTGTTACGGTAAACTTCGTACAATGAGTCTGTCAACCCATTCAGCACGTAGTTTCTACAAAGGAAATCAGAATGATTCCATGCTTCCACAACAGTAGCAGCTTGGACATCATTCTGATTCTCACCCATCGTTGGAGGATCTTCTTTCAGACACCTCACTAGGTTCAGGGTGGTCAAGTAGAATAGCATCTTCTGCTGCCAACGCTTGAAATTCAAGCCTCTGAATTTCTCCGGTTTCTCGCTATGATGCACCGACATAGTTTGATTGGCCACAATCTAAGTCACATTAGCGTTAGAGGACGTTGGGTTCAAGGTCACATTAGGTTCCTTTCCAGTATCTTGGGTATTCAATTTAGTTATCATATCTGAAATATGAACAAAGAAATAATACACAATTCTGTATTTTTGTAAAAATTTGTTTTTCCCTTTAGAAGGGGTTACTGTTATCCAAGATAACAGTTCGATTCTATTTTAAGATTGTTAGAAATAGTACAGGGAAAAACAGTAATTAAATCAAATTACAGAATTGAAACCAGTTGAAAAGTTACTACTTTGTCTTCTAAGTCTGCAGGTAGACTTCAAGTCTGTTGGTGAACTTCAGCTCTAACAGGGTCTCAAGTCTGGTGGACTTCAAGTCTCTTGGTGAAGTCTGGCCGGTGGATCAAGTCTCTTGAGGTGCTTCACACAATGTCTGTTGTATAGAGCTGTAATCATCCTTCAAGTCTGAGGTCTGTGTCGCACACAGTTTCCTTAAAACAGATTCATCCCTTCTTGTCTATGCTTGGAAGTTCTAATGGACGTTTGTCTCCCAGGATACAACGGAGACAACGGAGAAACCTTCAGCACTAAAGGATTCCGGCAAACTGAATTTGTGCCTGACTCTATCACCAATAAGAAAATAGGAGGTCAAAGAAATACGCTCAATGATTTGTAAAATGCAGTGGAGAAATGGAGATTGTTCTTGATTGTGTAAATAATCTCCTTTTATAGGAGAAGACAAGAGACTGATTAAATAACCACATTGATGATGAAATAAATCCATCATCAATATGTTGTAGAGTTACAAAACCCAAAAGAATAATTAACAAAACGTGGGTTGGTCTGAATAGACAAATTTGGTCCGACATTCGTGTCTACGGGACGCGCTCGCACATGAGTACGGTATCTCGAAGGCCAAACTGGACCATGATTTGCACCCCACCTTGCGCAGGCGTGCGCGAGAGAGAGCCTCTATTCTATACAAGCTTACCCTTATCACATAAGATACTTGTATTGTGACGACCCGGCCCGGGCCCGAGATGGGACCGAGGGTCGGACCGCCCAAATAAGGAGGGAAACAAGTAGGCGGTATAAAACATGCAAGTACTTAATTCACAAAACGACGTGACCAACATTGGAGTCGCAAAGACGCCCGGCACCAAACGGCTGATATATATATATTTTTTTAAACCCGATAAACGAGTTAAACAATATAACCAAGTCTTGGCGACACTAAGACATGCTAGAACCCAAGCTAACAGTTCAAAGACAAGAATTAAAGAAGAGCTAATAGCATGCTCAGCGGAAGACTAAAACATGGAGGGATAATAACAAGTAACCCAAAGCTCGGCTAACACAATGCCGGCACCAAAAGTGTTACAAGTACTACAAGTATAAACGACTAGCAACTAAGGATTTACAATCAAGTTATACACAAATACCCAGGCACAGTCTAGTTGACTGGCTCAACCCGTCGTCCTTACAAAAAGGTAAACAAGAATAAGAGGCCATCAAAAACCACCTCTTCAAGAATCATCGGTCACCAAAAAGGGCACAAAGCGCGAACACAGCTAATCAACGAGCCGGACCTGACTTGCTAGGATCTAAAAGCGATTAAAGGGAAAGGGTAAGTCATAAAGACTTGTAAGCTATCAATCATGCATGTCATGGCAATATGCATCATTCAAGGCAAGATATCATTTTCAGGCAAGATTTCATATTCAGGACAAGATATCAAAGAGGTCATGTATTCAAGATGCACATTGTTTCACATAGGTGCTCGTAATTAAATCACATAGGATCAGGATATATCGAGGCCGGGCCGCTACGTAGTTCACGCATACAAGCGTTATGCGGAAATGTGCGGGTATCGAATGTGTGTAGTACATCGATCTTCAGGAGATGCAGGGATAGTCAATGGTGCTCTTAATGATTACAACAAGGAGCTACTTCCCTTGTGGCCTGAGGCGTGTGTGAACAAAGCAGTATGCCAGGTGGACTCATGCAAATGCCAAGTAATGTTTACTTAACAAAAATTCTCAAGTATAGAGCGAGGTCGACAAGAGCGATCTCGTTCAAGACAAGTAAATTATTCTCATCAATAATCAAGCGAGATTGAGTTAGGTCAGAGTAACTCACATGTCAATTAGTCATGCTATAATATGACATTCAAGATCAAGCAAGGTAATCAGGTCAAGTTCAAGAGTCTAGAATTATTATTCTTAGGAAGCGCGTTTAGAACGTCGAAGGGATGGGTCGGTGAGCCGGTATTGTTCAATGGCTCGCTAAGCTTGACTCCGTTGAGTCATCTATAACAATTCATCCAAGATGGATAAGACGCTAAATGCATCATGAACCTTTTCTAAGTTCTCGTATACGATCGGCTAGGTCATTAATCCATTAAACAACCGTAGTTAATAATTTTCATCAATAATCAAGCAGGAAGGAGTTCGACAAGGGCGAACTCGATATGTCAAATAGACATTCTATTTTATGACATCAAGAATCAAGCCAGGTAACCAATTCAAGTTTCAACAGTCTAGAATCATCATTCTTAGAGGAACGTGTTTAGGACGTCGTAGGGATTGATCATTGAGCCGGTATTGTTCAATGGCTCACCTAAGTTTGACTCCGCTGAGTCGTCTCTACCAATTCATCCAAGGGAGTTAAGGTGCTAGATGCAACCAAAATCCTTTTCTAAGTTCTCGTAGATGATCGACTAGGTCATTAATCCATTTAACAGCCGTAATTAAGAATTATCGATAATTCGAATTCAAGGACCTTAGAATCATTCTTTCAAGGTTATTAAAGTGCAAGGGTCCAAGAACATTATTTTCTCGCAAGGGAACATAGATCACAATTTATACTAGGCCTAGGACCCAATCCAATAGGATGATCAATACAAGGCATAGGAAACCCTAGAATCATAATTCCCAAGAGTTATCAAGAGTCGTAAGTCCAAGGACATTTGTTATTCTTAAGAAGGCATAGAACGTATTCAATTCGAGGCGTAGGACTCACTCAATAGGATGGACAGTTTGTAGCATGTGAAACCCTAGAAGTCATCATCTTCAAGAGTTATCAAAAGTTATTGGTCCAAGAACAATAGTTGTTCCTAAGGGGACATAGAACTCTTTTAATTCTAGGCATAGGACCCCATTCAATAGGATAGACAATTCATGGTATATGGAACCCTAGAAATCATGGTTTCCAAGAGTTACTAAAATCTATTGATCCAAGAACATAAGTTGCTCCTAAGGAAGCATATAACATAGTTAATTCTAAGCATATGTCTCAATCAACAAGATGGACATAAATCAAAATCCCAAGAGATCAAAACATCCACAATCATAATTTGGACATGGAAGAAGCATGGAGATTAATAGAAAAGGGGGAAACATGGCAATTCTAGCATGTATCCTAAGGGGAAATCGATAGCTTACTTTCACCAAGGAAAAGGAAAGTTGAAGCACAAGGTAATCGGATGAAATCGTTCTCCTCGTCGGTAGCTTCACTCCGGTGGTCTCGGTTTGGCAATCGGATGTCGGAAGCTTAAACTATGGGAATCACACACACCAATCTCCCCTATTCTCTACACACACTAACATGGCAAGAGAGAGAGAGAAGAAATCTGATTATGGGAGGTTTAAGGCAAAGTCAACAAGAGAGCCCTTTTATATCTTGCATGATCTTGGTGGAATTCCAAGTGTCAAGGGGAGAGGAGAGGTGGAATCCATGTGTCCAAAGGTGGAGGCTTGAGCTTAGGACTAATCTAGCTTAATTAGGGTTAAATAGGTTGGATTAGGACTAATTAAGAAGGGGGTTTAAGGGTTAAAGGTCGGACAAAACAGAGAAGAAGAAAAATTCCCGTAGAGCTGAACAGAGGGTGAGGCGGGCGCCTCACCCTAGGCCATGCGGCCGCCGGCTCTTGGGGAGGTTGCCATTTTCAATTGCTCTCGATCTTGATGCGCCTCTTCGAGCCATGCGGCCGCCTGAACTTCTGGAGCACCAAAACTTGACTTAAACATGTCCTAAATGGTCCCAAGCTCATGGGCAACCATTCTAGGGTCTAACACAACTCAAAACATGTCCGAAATACACCCGAACATCACCCGGAACAAGGTAGGACAAGGCTCGAGTCAAGCGACAATTGGTTGACGGATCAAACCCGGATCAAACGTTAATAAAACTAGGGTAACTTGGGCATGAAAAAGGATTGTTTAATCATGGTTATGACTTGAATACAAGTCCGGGAACTCAAGGGACAATTCGCACGTCGAAATACGAGCAAAACGGGAGACGGGTGAAATCGCTAAGGCCAAAACAAGGCAAGAAGGTTTCTAAATTTCCCAACAAGCTTACTATGATCAAGGCGAGCGTTCTAGGTCGTCTATGAGAGACAATCGAACCCTAACGAGTCTCGGTTGAGTGCAATTCAGGCTAAGGCAACACTCAAGGCATAACGGAAAGGTATGCTAAGCATAGGAGGAAATCAAGCGACAAGGAACGCAATAATGATAATACGAGTCGGGCATGGACTAAAAGAGATATCTAATCATGTTTAAGCATGAAACAAGCACGTTATTAGGGCATAGAACAAGTAATACAGGTAATGGGTTTTGGGGTCTCACATGTATATAAACCACTCAAGTTTTTGTTAAACTTCCAATGTGGGATAAACCCACATCCAACTCCCACACTTTAATTAATCATAACTTATTCATCTAAATACCAAATTGGACAAATAAATATATGATTTCGAAGTTCTCACGGAGTAGAACACAATTTCACAATTTCCCTTGTCATTACCAAACGACATGCATGTGAAGAAATCTGTGCCACAAGATTGCACAATTTCATTCTTTAAACATAATTTTTCCAATACAAAGATGCACATGTGTGTTTTTTGTGGTTCAAACACACAAATAATGGTCATAACGAGGTGTCTAGATTCTTTTGCGCGCCATGCTCAGATAGATTTATAAGAAAATGATACTTTTAGTCGTCCATTAGTAATAAAATAATATTTTTATGCCTTCATTTTTAAAATTGAACTTTTTAAGTGAAACGTATCAAAATAGAATAGTAGACTTTTTACCCAGAACGGAGAGAGTATAAATTAAGTATTGTCTCTCGTCAACTTTTTTAGATAGATGTGAGACCTTTTTTTTTTCAACAAAGGGAGAAGTTAATTTGGAAATTTAGTGTATTATAGTCATTTTGTATTACATAAGCTACTTTTAGCTTATTTAAAAAATAATTATAACAACTCATAACCCGCTTTTAAAGGTGCAACAAACAGTCTATATGTTACCTGTCAATTAGTCACCAGCCTAAGCCATTGGTTGTGACATATGAGCCCTAACAATATTGATATTTTCAAAGCATAGTTAGAGCATGGACAACGGTTTGATCAAATCAAACCACAAATCAAACACAACTAATTAAAAATCAATAAAAATAATTTATTTGATACCCATTTGATTAAAAACCAAAAAACCCTTTCAATGGTGACACAAATTCCAACACTTTTATATACCCCACCATATTTATTTTCAAAATTGTTTTGGTATCCAAATGAGGCAAACCAAGTCTCTATTTATAGACAAAAATGTGTACTTTTTCATGAAAAAAATAAAAAAATATTTTTTGACACCCAAAAATGCTAAAAAGAGGAGAAAAATCAAAAAGTGGTTGATGATAATTGATAATGTGATACTCAAATCAACCAAATCAAATTTGATGATTTGCTTATGATTCCAGTTATAAAAACACCTCTTATGTGTCTTCTTAAATGGCCTTCTTATGAAGGAGATTTACACATTGGAGGAGGTATTCTTATGGATGTCATGTAGGAGAGAGCGGATTTATTCTTCTTGTTGAAGAAGAAAACCACGGGTTAAGAAGGAGAGAGATAGCAGGGGGCGTTATGGTGCACGCCTTCCTCGAACATGGTGCGTGCACCACACGCGTGGATGAGGCGAGTAAGAAGGCCGACAGGGTGGGTCCCAACGTTTGATTGAAGTCTGATTTTTCCCATTTTTCGATTTTTTTTTAAATCTTACCATTCTATTTTTTAGTCGTAGGGTGGGTGGGGGTAGGGGGTTGTTTGGGTTTTATTTTTTTTATTTTAATTTTTTTAAAAAAATTTCTTTCTTCTTCCCTATAAATATACCACATCAAGCTTATTTATTTTCTCCACAACATCTTCATTCTCTCATCTATTTCTTTATCATCGCTTCTAAAAAATAAATTTTTCTACATATAAAATGAGAATGTATAATATGTGTTTTATAGGTAATTTATTAATTAAATTATAAATTATATAATTTATGTCTTAATTTATAAATTAGTTTATTTATAAGGAATATTTAAATATGAAATATATTAAATAAAGTTAAATAAATTTATTTGTTGAGAAATATAAAAATAAGATTGAAGTGTAAAGTTAATGAGGTGACAGTGAGATCCAACTAAGAAGATGTGTAAGAAGATTAGGAAAAAGAAGATATATTCTTAAATAGAAAAGAAGAGAAAAATGTGTAGGTGGCAATATGACCTAGCTAAGAAAATGTATATGAATAAGAGGTGGTCTCCTGTAAGACCCTCTTACGTATCCTTATCCGTTAAACAGATTTATTCAGGTTAAATGAGACAAAGTTCAGAAATATCAATGCAACCCCTTAGTTTTTAAAAATTACAGCATCACCCCTCATGTTTATATATGTAAAGTGTCACTTTTTATTATTAATAGTATCACTTTGTAGTATAAAATGTGTCATTTTTGGCCTTAGAAGTGTCAATTTGCATTTTTAATGAAAATTATATTTTTTTCCCCTAAAAAAATGTTTACTTTTTGGGTTTAAATGTGTTACTTTTACTTTGGAAAATGTCTCATTTTTTATAAATGAAAACCATTACGATTGATATTAAAGTGTCACTTTATAGCATTAGAAATGTCACTTTTTAGCATTAAATAAATGTGTTACTTTTGACCCTAGAAGTGTTATTTTGTCTTATAAATAAAAATCGTCGTTATTGACCATAAAATTGTCACTTTTTAGTATTGAAAGTGTCACGTTTTAGTATTAAATGTGTCACTTTTGACAGTCACCGCTGGTTTTAAAGTTACACTTTTTAATATTAAATATAATTTTTTAGTATTAAAAGTGTCACATTTTACTATTAAGAGTGTTACTTTGTATTTTAATGAAAATTATAATAAATTTCTTTTTATAGTGTCACTTTTAAGCTTAAAATGTGTCACTTTTAACCTTAAAATGTGTTACTTTTGACTTTTAAATATGTCACGTTTGGCTTTAGATGTGTCGCTTTCCATCTCGTCAAAATCCGTTAGGGTCCGTCAAACATCTCAGGACAAATGAGGCTAACGGAGTTGAGTTGACATAGTATTGAAGCGCATATAAGAGGTGGGACAAATCATAGATCCGTAAGACTATCCTTGAAAAAAAGTAAGCACATTAGAGATGCTCTAAGAGGATTAGAGTATCAAGTTCTTGCCAACTTCAATTTACAACAAACAAAATCAAGAGATAGTATAGGTATGGAAATCAAAAATCAAAATCATGTTTATTTTGGGTTTGGAGAAGTTAACAAAGCAGTAGCAGTTTGAAAGTTTTTGGTAAACAACAAGACTTGAAGCTTCTATAAGAGGATTGAACTAATGAACATCAATTTGTTTCTGCTAAATTGCCTTTTGATTTATAAACAACCATTTTTTACAGAATGATATAACCCTAGCTAATTAACAATTCTCCACCAAAGTACTCGTGAGAACTCGTTTTGCTTCGCTTCGTTCCTCGTGCTCTTGCTAACGTAACCTAGTTCATGCATTGGCCTTCTCAGAGTTAACGATAGCTAGCCCCAACTGTTCGTCCACACGAAATGACCATATCTGAATTATGGTGTTTTTGTGGCGACCCGCCCCGGGCCCGAGATGGGACCGCGGGTCGGACCGCCCAAATAAGGAGGGAAACAAGTAGGCAATTAAACATGCAAGGACTTAATTTTTAAAAACGACGTGACGCAACATTAGAGACGTAGCACGCCTCGGCACCATGGGCCGGTATTTTTAAAACTCTTTTCAACTGATAATAACGGTTAAACAATTTAAACCAAGTCATCGGCGACACTACATGCCGGAACCCAAGCTAACATTTATGGACAAGAATTAAATAAGAGCTAATAGGATGCTCAGCGGAAGACTAATACGTGGAGGAATAATAACAAGTTAACCAAGCTCGGCTTACACAATACCGGCACAAAAGGAATACAAGTACTACAAGTGAGATAACTACTAGTAGCTAACAAGAGTTACACAAGCAAGTTTATATACAAATACCCAAGCATAGTCTAATTGACTTGCTTTAACCCGTCGTCCTTACAAAATACAAAGCAAGAGGAAGAGGACATCTAAACCACCTCTTCAATATCGACGGCGAACCAAAAGGAGTACAAGGCACGAACACAGCAATCTCAACGAGCAGGACCTGTCTTGCTAGGATCTAAAGCAGTAAAGGGGAAAGGGTAAGTCATAAAGACTCGTAAGCTATCAATCATGCATGTCATGGCAATATGCAACATACAAGGCAAGTTATAGTCACATAAGCATAGAGATCATATATCCAAGATGCACATTGTTTCACATAAGTGCGCATAATTAAATCACATAGGATAAGGATATATGAAGAGCCGGGCCTACGTAGTTCACATACAAGCGTTATCTTGGCGTGCATGTGTCGGATGCGTGTAGTACATCGACCTTCCGAGGAATGCTCGGGATAGAACCAATGGTACTCGTATTGATGCAACAAGGGAGCTACTTCCCCACTGTGGCCACAGTGGAGGCGTGTGTGAACAAGGACAGGATGCCAGCTGGACTCATGCAATGCCAAGTAATGTATACTTAACAAAAATATCAAGTAGTGAACGAGGTCGACAAGAGCGATCTCGTTCATGACAAGTAAATTATTCTCATCAATAACCAAGTAGGATTGAGTTCGACAAGAGCGAACTCACATGTCAATCAAGTATTCTATAATATGACATTCAAGATCAAGCAAGGCAATCAATCCAAGTTCAAGAGTCTAGAATTATTATTCTAAGGTAAAGCGTGATTAGAGCGTCGTAGGGATTGATCGGTGAGCCGGTATTGTTCAATAGCTCGCTAAACTTGACTCCGTTGAGTCGTCTCTAACAATTCATCCAATAGAGTTAGGGGCTAAATGCATCATAAACCCTTTTCTAAGTTTGCGTATATGATCGGTTAGGTCATTAATCCATTTAACAACCGTAGGCAAGGATTATCATCAATTCAATTTCAATGAGCCTTAGAATTATTATTTCAAAGGTTGATAATTTACAATGGTCCAAGAACATTAATTATTCGTAGGAGGTATAGAACACATTTAATTCTACACATAAGATCCAATTCAACAAGATGAACAAATCATGGCATATGGAACCTAGAATTCATAGTTTCCAAAAGTCATCAAAATCCAATAGTCCAAGAACATTAGTTGTTCCTAAGAGGGCATAGAACATATTTAATTCTAGGCATAGGACTAAATTAACAAGATGATCATATTAATCAAAAATCCCAAAAGACCAATTCATCAATAATCATGGCAAGAGCATGGTAGGAGCATGGGATTTACAAGAAGAGGGGACATGGCATATCTAGCATACATCTAAGGGGAATCGATAGCTTACCTTCACCAAGAAAAAGGAGGTTGGAGACAAAAGTAATGTCGGATGGAAATGATCTCCTTGTCGGTAGCTTCACTCCGGTGGTCTCGGTTTGGCAAGCGGAGGTCGGGAGCTCAATCCATGGAGTAGACACACACTAGTCTCACCTTTTCTCTACACACACTAATATGGCAAGAGAGAGAGAAGAAAAATGGAAATGGTAGCTTAATGGCTGATCAACAAGAGAGAGAGGCTTATATACCTTGCATGGTTTGAGTGGAAATCCACTTGGCACAAGGAGAGGGCCTCAAAATACACTTGTCAAAGTGGAGGTAGCTTGAGGTTAGGACTAATCTAACTTGATTAGTGTTTAATAGGTAGGATTAGGGCCAATTAGGAGGGGTTAAAGGGGTCAAAGGTCGGACATAGGAGAGGAGGAGAAAATTTCCCGTAGGCTGAAGAAGAGGCGGAGGCGGGCGCCTCGGCATGCGGCCGCCTCAAATGACGCCTCAGAGTTAGGTTCTGTTTTCATTTGCTCTCGGCTTAGGGGCGCGCCTCACTCGATCCATGCGGGCGCTGAACTGGGGCTCCAAAACTTGACTTAAACATGTCCTAAAGGGTCCTAAACTTGTGGGCAACCATTCTAGGGTCTAACACCACTCAAAACAAGTCAGAAACACACCGAACAACACCGGGAACAAGGTAGGACAAGGCTCGAATCATGCGACGATTGGTTGGAATCGAAAACGTCGTTAATGAAACTAAGATATCTTGGGCATGGAAAAGGCTTGTTTAACCATGGTTAAGAGTTCAATACAAGGCCGGGAACTCAATGAACATATCGCCTGACAATCTGGCAAAAGCGGAGAAGAGGGAAATCGCTAAGGCCAAAACAAAGCAAGAAGGTTTCCAAACTTCCAACTAAAACTTACTATGATCAAGGTGAGCGTTCTAGGTCATCTATGATGGACAATAGAACTATAACAAGTCTCGGTTGAGTGCTATCATGCTAAGGCAAACACTCACGGTACAAGGCAAGGCAAGCAATGCAAGGAAGGTATTCAAGCAACTAGGCACATAATACTCTCAGTGAGTATGACATGAACAATTAGAATTATCTAACATGTTAAGGCATGAAACAAGCATGTTATTAAGGTATAAGACAAGTAATGCAAGTAATGGGTTTGGGTTCTCACATCCTCCCCACTTAAAGGAATTTAGTCCTAAATTCTTCAGGAATCATCGAATAGGAAAGGGTACTTCTCTCATATCAAGCTCGGTCTCCCACGTGGCTTCCTCAATATCATGATTCTTCCACAAGACCTTCACCAAGGAATTTTCTTTGTTCTCAACACTTGCTCTTTTGTATCAAGGATCCTCACGGCTTCTCATCGTAAGAAGGTCGGGCTCAAAAGAAATCTCATCATAAGTCAAGACATGCGATTCATCCTTCAAGTATTTGCGTAGCATCGAGACATGAAAAGGCGTCATGAACATCCGATATAGAAGGTGGCAATGCTAACCGCTCCAATCCTCTCTAGGATCTCGAATGGTCCAATGAATCTAGGTGTAAGTTTACCTTTCTTCCCAAATCGCTTAGTACCGCGTCGAGGCGATACCTTCAAGAATCTGAGAGTCACCAACACTTGAAATTCTAAGTCACGTCTCAGGTTATCGCGTAGCTCTTACGTCTACTGCAGGGTACGTAAGCAATCTATCTCTAATAAGCTTCACGCTCTCGGTAGGCTGTTGTACCATCTCGAACCCCAAAGTTTAGCTTCACCAACCTCATCCCGGCAAATCGGTGAGCGACACTTGCGCCCATATAAAGCCTCGTATGGCGCCATCTCAATCTTGGAATTTGTAGCTTGTTATTGTATGCAAATTCGGCTAACGGTAAATGAAATCCCAACTACCTTGAAATCCATGGCACAAGCAAAAATCCTCCAATACGAATCAATCTCTCAGAGTCATTTGC
Organism: Codonopsis lanceolata; assembly: GCA_013146195.2. NCBI lineage: Eukaryota > Viridiplantae > Streptophyta > Magnoliopsida > Asterales > Campanulaceae > Codonopsis > Codonopsis lanceolata. The sequence continues at coordinate 76,823,777 of CM028384.1, read as the reverse complement.
GGGTGAAAAGCCGTACTAAAGTTTAACCGTACCCAAGCTTCTGCAAAGAATGCCAAAATCTAGAAGTGAACACAGGGTCTCTATAAAACAATGCTAAGCTGGAATGCCGTGCAATCTCACGATGTCTGGACATACAATCGCCCGACTCAAACTATAAGTCATCGCACTTGAGGAATAAAATGTGAAGATTTGGTCAACCTATCACAACAACCCAAAGCGCATCGAAACCTCGGCGATGCGTGGCAATCCGTCACAAAATCCATGGTGATATGCTCCCATTTCCACTCCGGTATCTCAAGTGGTGAAGTAAACCGGCGAGGTCTCGGTGTTCGGCCTTAACTTGACACGTCAAACATCTAGATACATAGTGCGCTATTTCTCGCTTCATCCGTTCCACCAAAGCTGTCTCTTCAAATCCACATACATTTTGGTACTCACTGGATGTATAGTATACTTGGCCTTGTGAGCCTCATCAAGAACCATGCGCTTAACCCGTCGGTAGAAGGCACACAAACTCTACCAGAAAAGTCAAAATCCCATCGGTGTTCAAAGCAAACTCCGGTGTCTTACCATCACCCAAGCCATCAATAATCTTCTTCAACTCAGAATCGGAAACTTGAGCCTTCTTAATCAACTCAAACAATGCAGGCGTAGCACGTACGCTAGCAAAGATAACCCTATGCTCACTCGCTGGACTCCATTCTCGGGCGTCCTCAAGCATCTTCCACTCCTTCATCATCAAACAAGACATATCGCCTTCCTACTCAAGGCATCATGCAACAACATTAGCTTTCCCGGATGATACGAAATAGTGCGAGTCATGATCCTTAAGTTTCTCCATCCATCGCCTCTGTCGCATATTCAACTCTTTTTGTGAAAAGAGATACTTCAAACTCTTATGATCGGTGAATATTTCAAACTTAGCCCCGTAAAGATAATGCTTCCACTTGTGAAGTGCAAAGATAATAGCTGCCAATTCAAGGTCATGTGTCGGGTAATTCTGCTCATAAGGTGATAGCTTCCTCGAAGCATAGGCAATAACTCTCCCATTACATAAATGCGCAACCTAAGCCTTCTAGCGGCGTCGCTATAAATCACAAAGTTCTCCGAACCACTAGGCAATGCCAAAATAGGAGCCGTAGTCAATCTCCTCTTCAACTCTGAAAACTAGCCTCGCACTTATCACTCCATATAAAAGTAGACTTCTTACGAGTCAAGTTAGTCATCGGAGTAGCGATCTTGAAAACCCTCAATGAACCTACGGTAATAACCACGCCAAGCCCAGAAACTACGGACCTCGGTCACCGTACTAGGCGTCTTCCACTTAGTAATGTCGCCTCAATCTTGGATGGATCCACCGCGATACCATCCCTAGACACCACGTGCCCTAGAAAGAAACTTGCTCAAGCCGAGAAAGCACTTACTAAATTTCGCGTAAAGTTGCTTCTTAGTAAGATAGAAAGAACTTCTCTCAAATGATTCGCATGTTCCTCTCGTGACTTGGAGTACACAAGAATGTCATCAATAAACACCACTACAAAGCAATCGAGATACTCATGAAAAACCCTATTCATCGAGTCCATAAAAGCTGCGGTGCGTTGGTCAATCAAGCGGCATCACAACAAACTCATAGTGACCATAAGCGTGCGGAAGGCGTCTTCGGGACATCCTCGCTCTAACCCTCAGCTGGTGATAACCACTCCTCAAATCAAATTTGGAATAGACAAGCTGAACCGAAGTTGATCAAAAGATCATCAATGTGTGGCAAGGGATACCTATTTTTGATAGTAGCTTTGGTTCAAGCTGTCGATAGTCTATACAAGCGTAAACTACCATCCTTCTTTCTCACAAACAACAGGTGCACCCCGAGGAGATACACTCGGTTTAATGAACTCCTATCTAGAAGTTCTTGCGGTGATCTTTCAACTCACGCCTCCGCCGGAACCATACGGTAAGGTGCCTAGAAATAGGCGAAGTCACGGCAATAGTTCAATCGAACTCTAGTTCTCGATCGGGAGGCAAAGGATACTCGGAAGAAAAGACATCGGGGAACTCATTAACTACGGAATATCCTCTAGCTTAGCGAGAAGACATGCTAGTATCAAGAACACAAGCTAAATACCCGTACACCGCGCGATAAGAGTTGTCTAGCCATGGCGAAATAATATGAACCCCATTCATAGCATGATCACCGAAAACACAAACTCGGAATACCGGGCATGGCAAAAGTTACTTTCTTACTACGGCGTCAACTAAAGCATGATGTACACATAGCCAATCCATACCAAGAATCACATCAAAGTCTCTAATAGGCAATACTACCAAATCGGCATGCAAGACTCGATCATGAACAAGCACATCACGGTCTCATAGACCTCGAGGCGCCAACAAGCAATCACCCAGCGGTGTAGACACCTCAAGCACATAAGGTAGCTGGGCGGGCAAAACACATAAATGTTCTAGGAAATGCGATGCAACATAAGAATGAGTAGACCCAGGATCTATAAGAACTTCGAGCATGATGACCGAAGGCGAAAGAGTACCTCAGATCACGGTAGAAGACTTCGGGAACACCTCGTGATCAAGCCGCTCTGAGCCTGCGTCTTAGGGCGCCCATCGCTATCCCTCTTGGACCCGAGGCTTTGAGCCCACCAGGGGGTGAGCTGCTCTAGACTTGGGGCAGTCTTTGGTGATGACTAGAATCTCCACAAATAAGACAAGTACCAAGCACGGTCACTGCACTTCTCACTAGTATGTCCAATCTTATGACGATGCGAACAAGTCACTTTGGTCCACCATCCCAGTCTGCTTGCCCCAGGAGAAGGAGCACTACTACCGACTCTCGGGCAGGCGCTATCACGCCCACTAGGCGATGCCTATTCGACCACCAGCGGCGATTGCCTTGGTAGCGGGCCGATTCCCAGGCGAACTCTACCGTCGCTGTGAAGGCTAGCTGGCGAGAAGGATGCACGGGGAGGCTTACGCCTATGCTCCTCAATGTCTCGGCTCGATCTCATCGCGCGATCTCACCGCACTCCGTGTCAGCTAGCTGCGAGGATAACAAGCGTTTCTGTACTCGGTCTTCAACCCTTTCACGAACCTCACGGGTCTGTGTCTCTCATCTTGCACGGATGTGCGCGATGCTTGGGACAACTCGGTGAATTTAGAAGAATCTTGAGCTATAGTCATGGAACCACTGCTCTAAATCACGGAATTCTTTCTCCCTTCATTTGTCTAACCACGGTAGGCACATAAGTAGCCTTAAACTACGCCTCAAATGTAGGCCACACTGCGCCACCCGATTCAACTCCCAACTAGCATGTAGAACCTCCCACCAATGATTGGCGGCTCCTCTAGCTTATAGCGGCTAAGACCACTTTCTCCTCATCAGTGCAATCCGGTCTTTGCAAAGATTTTCTTCACATCCTCGAGCCAAGCTCGGCCATACTAAGCGTCCGCCTCTCCCTCAAAAGATGGAGGCTTCATTTTCAAGAATCTTTCTAACACGGCATTATTCCGTGCCCAAGCAGGTGAGCCTGGCAGCGCGGTGGCGACACTCTCGCCTCCGGGTTACGGGGTGGTGGTGGAGGAGGTACATTCGACCACAGCCAGTGGGCCATCTCGGTCATAAACTACGTCATGCGGCGATACAAATCCGCCATTTGAGCATTCATGCCCTTGGGTTCGGTGGTGGAGGAGGCAACTCACTTCGGGTTCCTCGGGGAACTCTCACAGGTCGGCCTCTACCTCGGCCTACGGTCGGCTCTAGGGTTCACCATCAAGCACCTATAAGAATTCACTCGGCGTTAGAACAATCACACCAGAAACAACCCACCTAGGCCATGGAACCTATCACGGCCGATAGCTAAGTTATAAACAAGCTCGATACCAAGCTGTGGCGACCCGCCGGGCCAGATGGGACCGCGGGTCGGACCTTAAATAAGGAGGAAACAAGTAGGCAATTAAACATGCAAGGACTTAATTTTTAAAAAGCGGACGTGGCCTTAACATTAGAGGCGTAACACGCCTCGGCACCAAAGCCGGTATTTTTAAAACTTTTCAAACTGATATAACGAGTTAAACAATTTAAACCAAGTCATCGGCGACACTACATCTGCAGGAACCCAAGCTAACAGTTTATGGACAAGAATTAAATAAGAGCTAATAGGATGCTCGGCGGAAGACTTATACAAGTGGGATAATAACAAGTTAACCAAAGCTCACACAACACAAAAGGGATACAAGTACTACAAGTGATATAACTACTAGTAGCTAACAAGAGTTACAAGCAAGTTCTATACAAATACCCAAGCATAGTCTAATTGACTTGCTTTAACCGTCGTCCTTACAAAATACAAAGCAAGAGGAAGAGGACATCTAAACCACCTCTTCAAATCGAGGCGGCGAACCAAAAGGAGTACAAGGCACGAACACGGCAAGTCTCAGCAAGCGGACACATCTTGCTAGGATCTAAAAGCGATAAAGGGGAAAGGGTAAGTCATAAAGACTTCGTAAGCTATCAATCATGCATGTCATGGCAATATGCAACATACAAGGCAAGTTATAGTCACATAAGCATAGAGATCATATATCCAAGATGCACATTGTTTCACATAAGTGCGCATAATTAAATCACATAGGATAAGGATATATGGAGGCCGGGCGCTACGTAGTTCACGCATACAAGCGTTATCTTGGCGTGCATGTGTCGGATGCGTGTAGTACATCGACCTTCAGGGGAATGCTCGGGATAGAACCAATGGTACTCGTATTGATGCAACAAGGGAGCTACTTCCCCCCTTGTGGCCACGGTGGAGGCGTGTGTGAACAAGGGCAGGGATGCCGGTGGACTCATGCAATGCCAAGTAATGTATACTTAACAAAAATATCAAGTAGTGAGCGAGGTCGAAAGAGCGATCTCGTTCATGACAAGTAAATTATTCTCATCAATAACCAAGTAGGATTGAGTTCGACAAGAGCGAACTCACATGTCAATTTAGTATTCTATAATATGACATTCAAGATCAAGCAAGGCAATCAATTCAAGTTCAAAGTCAAGAATTATTATTCTTAGGGAGCAGCGTTTAGAGCGTCGTAGGGATTGATCGGTGAGCCGGTATTGTTCAATAGCTCGCTAAAGCTTGACTCCGTTGAGTCGTCTCTAACAATTCATCCAATAGAGTTAGGATGCTAAATGCATCACAAACCCTTTTCTAAGTTCGCGTACATGATCGGCTAGGTCATTAATCCATTTAACAACCGTAATTAGGAATTGTCATCAATTCAATTTCAATGAGCCTTAGAATTATTATTTCAAAGGTTGATAATTTACAATGGTCCAAGAACATTAATTATTCGTAGGAGGGTATAGAACACATTTAATTCTACACATAAGATCCAATTCAACAAGATGAACAAATCATGGCATATGGAACCCTAGAATTCATAGTTTCCAAAGTCATTAAAATCCAATAGTCCAAGAACATTAGTTGTTCCTAAGAGGGCATAGAACATATTTAATTCTAGGCATAGGACTAAATTTAACAAGATGATCATATTAATCAAAAATCCCAAAAGACCAATTCATCAATAATCATGGCAAGAGCATGGTAGGAGCATGGGATTTACAAGAAGAGGGGACATGGCATATCTAGCATACATCCTAAGGGGAATCGATAGCTTACCTTACACCGAAAAAAGGAGGATGGAATGAACACAAAGTAATCGGATGGAAATGATCTCCTTGTCGGTAGCTTCACTCCGGTGGTCTCGGTTTGGCAAACGGAGGTCGGGAGCTCAATCCATGGAGTAGACACACACTAGTCTCACCTTTTCTCTACACACACTAATATGGCAAGAGAGAGAGAAGAAGAAATGCGGGAATGGTAGCTTAATGGCTGATCAACAAGAGAGAGGCTTATATACCTTGCATGGTTTGAGTGGAAATCCACTTGGCACAAGGAGAGGGCCTCCAAATCCACTTGTCAAGTGGAGGTAGCTTGAGGTTAGGGCTAATCTAACTTGATTAGTGTTTAATAGGTAGGATTAGGGCCAATTAGGAAGGGGTTAAAGGGGTCAAAGGTCGGACATAGGAGAGGAGGGAGAAAATTTCCGTGGCTGAAGAAGAGGCGAGGCGCCTCGGCATGGCCCATGCGGCCGCCTCAATCTGAGGTTAGTTTCTGATTTTCATTTGCTCTCGGCTTGGGCGCGCGCCTCACTCGATCCATGCGGGCGCTGAACCACGGGGCTCCAAAACTTGACTTAAACATGTCCTAAAGGGTCCTAAACTTGTGGGCAACCATTCTAGGGTCTAACACCACTCAAAACAAGTCGAAACACACCGAACAACACCGGAACAAGGTAGGACAAGGCTCGAATCATGCGACGATTGGTTGGCGAATCAAACCGGATCAAACGTCAATGAAACTAAGATATCTTGGGCATGGAAAAGGCTTGTTTAACCATGGTTAAGAGTTCAATACAAGGCCGGGAACTCAATGAACATAACGAAATCTGGGCGAAATCGCTAAGGCCAAAACAAAGCAAGAAGGTTTCCAAACTTCCAACTAAGCTTACTATGATCAAGGTGAGCGTTCTAGGTCATCTATGATGGACAATAGAACTATAACAAGTCTCGGTTGAGTGCTATCATGCTAAGGCAAACACTCGGTACAAGGCAAGGCAAGCAATGCAAGGAAGGTATTCAAGCAACTAGGCACATAATACTCTCAGTGAGTATGACATGAACAATTAGAATTATCTAACATGTTAAGGCATGAAACAAGCATGTTATTAAGGCATAAGACAAGTAATGCAAGTAATGGGTTTGGGTTCTCACAAATTATACGCTCTGGATATCGTGAAGACGAAATTCCTTGGTGACGACCCCATGCATTTAATGCATTTATGAATAAAGTTGTTGAAGCCTTCGTCTCTCCAACGGATTCTTTTGAAGTGCACACCTTTAAATCGCCATTGAAGACTGGAACAACGGACAAGCATGAGAATCAATCGAACACTTAAAGAATTGCTCGAATCTATACAACTCCAAGTCTTTCATTTCGATTGCATTCAATAGTCCTCAACGGATCTAGAAGTCCCAACAACAACAAAAGGCTGCTCTTCAACATTTATTGTTTTATTCTTCTTGTTGTTTACTTCCATTAACTATATACACATTGCGAATTAAATATCTTGTATTCTGAGGATATTTAATTCCATAGACAAACACAAGTCAATATTTTGTACACGATCCACTAGGGATATTCTTTGTAGTTAATCTAAGTGGAAAACATAGTGCACAATTTAAATCCAAGGTTGGCCTTGGTGGTGGGCAGCACTATTTCAGTGTGAACCATCTCAAAATACTTGTGTTATTTCCTTGTTTGTCTATTGCTTGGCTATAGTTTCATTGTTCATTATATCCATTTATCAGAACTTAAGTAATCATAAAGGTCTCTAGTCCTTATCGGCGGACTGGAACAATTTTCTTGAAGGTCTTCCGCTACTTGAAACTCTTCATAAACTTCAAGTAACTTTCAAGGAACTTACTTAAAAGTTTTAAAGTGTTAATAAGCTATTCAACCCCCTTCTAGCTTATTATTGTGCTCATTGGGACCCACAATTGGTATCGAGCCATACTCTTTGAAAACAAGTTTTTCCTAGATTAAACTCTTGAGAGATCGACATAATGGCACAAACACACTATATCTTTGCCTACATCTAATGCTAACCACGTCCCAATATTGGGCGAAGGTCATTTTGATGTATGGAAGGATAAAGTAATGAGATTCATGAACTCTATTGACAACGGGTTATGGAAATGTGTCGCTGCAGTCAACATATACCAATGAAGGCAAATCTTCTGCTCCATCGCTGGAACCCCGCAGAAGTTCCTAAAGAAGAATCGGAATGGACGGAGGGCGATAGAAGCTGGTTGAACTTGCGACAAAAGCAATCAACATAATCACCGACTCTCTAGACACAAGCACATACCGGCCAAGTGATTCGATGTACAAGCTGAAAAGAGATGGGAAGCTCTTGTAGAATACTTGGAGGAGACCAAGACACGAGACAACAAAAATATACATACATCCAGCCGGTTTGATTCTTTCAAAAGGATCCTAAGGAAAGGAGACAAGCATAAATTCGAGGTAATAAATAGTTGCTTTTCTCTTGGTAAAACGTATGACAAAAGGAAATGAACATGAGGTTTCTAGGCTCTCTAGGTAGCTTATGGCATGTGAAGACCACGCATGAAAGAATCTAAAAACTTAAGCGAGATGACTCTTCGTAGTCTCTACGCAAGTTTAAAGGTTTATGAACTTGAAGTTAATCAAGCTCTAGAGCAAGACAAGCTTGATTTCGAGCTGTGTCTTTGCGGACCATGGTCCAAGAAGAAATCATTGTTGAAAACAAACCTTCTACTTCTTCACATGAAAATGATTTTTTATCGATGAACAATTTGCTATGTTTGTTAAACGATTTCAAAAATTTGCAAAATATGGAAGAAAGAACACCCACACCTGACAACCTTTCGGGAAGATTGGTGAAAGTTCATCAAGGAAGAGCTTGTGTGTTATAAGCAGAAAACACGGTCATTTTGCCTCAAAATGTCCTAAGCCAAAATTTGAAGCATACACGAAAACCCTCGTTTAGAAAATTTCAAAAACAAAGGGTATGTTGGTGAAGACATAGAAGATAAACAGGTTGCTACATGGTTTGAAGCCCGATTGATTTAGAAAGAGGAGGAAGAGGATTGTGAGCAAGCTAACATATGCTTAATAGCTCATGATTCATGTCCTACCTATGACTCGAAAATGAAGTTGTAGTTTCACCAAGTCCTTTGGACAAAAATGAAACCAGCATGATAGTGGCCGCTTCGGATAAGGAAGAACTTCTCAAGGATAATCGGGATATGCTTGAAGAATTTAATTCCTTTAGAGTAGCCTATGTTAAGCCAGAGCGTGAAACTTACAAGCGAGAAATCTTTGATGGCGGTGAGATTCAAACTCTCAATAGTGTCAACAAGAGATATCAAATGAAGGAAGAAAACAAATTTCTTCATGACAAAATTACTATACACCGAGCACATCAAAGGACTAGACCTAGAGAAAATTGCCTTGCAAAGACAATTGACTCTGGAATAGCTCAAGGATGCATTCGAAGAAATCCTTCAAGCCAAAAATCTAGCTATGATAAAGCGGCATAGGATATTCGGATGTGTCTCTTGAGACAATCTCTTACGTCAAGAGAAAGGTGAATCCTCAGGCGCTAATGATATATCTTTCTCTAAACGGACATTTGGAAATCTGAGGAAGCAAGGCCTTGGTTACTCAAGTGTTCCTTATGTTTACCCTAAAGTTCACAAAGGAAAAGCCAAAATGAATGATTCAAATGAGAAATGAGAAGGTAACGGTAGAAAGTGATCTACCGCAGCGACTATGTCAAGGCAAAATGCGGCCAGTAGACCTGCTAAACCTCTACCGGTAACTATCAAGTTTGTCAATGAAGCAGACAAAGTTTCTTTACCTTGAAGGTAAACTTAAAGGTATTCTACCGAATCCTCTGGAAAAGTTCTCAACAGAGAAAAGCTAAAGCTAAGTGCATTAATAACCTACCTAGGAAGATTCGAAAGAAACAAATTAAGTCTATTGTCAACAAAAACAAAGCTGAACCAAAAATGGATGTCAAGAAAAGGAATAATCATAAGCACTCTTCGGATGAAGAGATATGAGTCTCTATGGACTTTTCATTTATGTCATTCTTGCCATTGCTTAGGCCATCGGCAGAATGCACGCTAAAGGTTCACTCCAAAGATCG
>CM028384.1:76744506-76813855 GCA_013146195.2 Codonopsis lanceolata | reverse complement strand
TTATCAATCATCATGGAACGAGTCCGACAAGAGCTGTCCTCGTTCAAGATTAATATATATCTATCAATAAATAATCAAGATTGAGCTCGACAAGAGCGAACCTACCATATCAATTATCAAGTATGCATTTATTATGTCATAAAGATACAAGCATGACAGTCAATCCATTTCAATAGTCTAGAATTAGTTTTCTAGTTGAACGCATGTAATAACGTCGTAGGATCGATCATTGAGCCGGTATTGTTCAATAGCTCACTAATGTCGAATTCGTGAGTCATTTCTATAATCAAACCAATTAGAGTTAAAATACTATTTGCATTTCCAACTCTTTTCTAAGTTATCACATTGGATTAATCTAGGTCATTAATCCAATTAATAACCATAGCCAAGAATAAACTCAAGTTCCTATCATGGAACCCCTAGAATCACATTTTCCCAAATAATGGTCGAAAGTCTATGACCCAAGAATAATTATTTCTAATGTAGTAGAACACTTTACTTCTAGGCTTAGTGTCCAAATCAATAAACATTTACATTCATGGTCTATAATTCCCGTGAATTTCATACTCTAAAAATATCAATATCATGGTAGAAATCAAGGAGAGCATGATTTAGACATGAGAGAAGGGAAGCAAGAGGGGTAGCATGTTATCTCTAACATGGACCTAAGGGAAATCGATAGCTTACCTCAAGCCAAGCAAAGACTAAGCAAGAAAACTGATCGGTGACAATCGCACGCTCTCGACGACTGAAGCCGTAGAATCCATCCTCTCGAATCGCAAGTGGGTCTCGAATCTCTTGAAGCCAAACCCTCACGCACTAATCTCACCGAGACTCTCACGCACTACTCTCTCTAGACCAGAAGACTTAAGAAGAAATGAATCGTGAAATGAAGTCTCAACTGAGCGATGTAGTGTAGATCAACTTGATTAAGGTGTTAGTGGAATACATGTCACTTGATGAATGGTAGAAATAGGTTTAGCAATCTTAATTAGGCTTAGATTAGGCTAATAAGACTCTAATACAAGTGGTTTAAGTCACTAATGGTAGAGGTTTAGTAAGGGTAAGTTCGTAATCACCAAATGTTGCGTAAAATCCCGCTTTTGTCGGAATTCTCTGCTCGGTTGTGAGGCCGAACTTCCATCATTTTGTTCGGTTATGGTGGCCGAACAAAGCCCAAAATGTTCGGTTGGCTTGGTGGAACGATTCCTCAAAGCCATACTTTAGGTCAAACAGTCCGCATTTGCACGTATAACGCATATAAGGCATATACAACTCAAAGAAGCATTAGAATGAGTATCAAGGGTCCTTAATAACAATGATAAAAGTCTCTCAAGGTCTTGGCTAAGTCCTAAAAGATCAAAGCCCGAGCAAAAACAAGTCAATCTAGAGCATGCAAGGCAATAGGCGTCGATACGACAATTACGGTTCGATCAAGGAATGCAATCAAGTCAAACATGTTAGTGGATACTACTAGCATGTCAAAACATGTTCTAATCATGTTAAACAAGTATGGAAGACAAGTTATACAAGTAGGTTTGGGTTCTCACATCCTCCCCCACTTAAAGGAATTTAGTCCCTAAATTCATACCGTAATCATCAAATAGAAAGGATATCTTTCTCTCATATCGAGCCTCTGCTTCCCAAGTAGCTTCCTCAATGTCATGGTTCTTCCATAAGACTTTGACTAACGGAACTTTTTCTGCTCTCAAGATTTGCTCCTTAGTATCAAGAATCCTCACCTGTCTTTCATCATAAGAAAGATCGGGTTCGAATGAAATCTCATCGTAAACAAGGACATGCGATTCATCTTTCAAATACTGCGTAGCATCGAGACATGGAATACATCATGAACATCCGATAACGGTGGCAATGCTAACCGATACGCCAAGGATCCAATCCTTTCTAAGATCTCAAATGGTCCAATAAATCTAGGTGTTTGCAATCGCTTAGTACCGCCGGGCGATACTTTCAAGAATACATGATCACCAACTCAAACTCTAAGTCACGCCTCCCTCAGTTGTCTCAGTAGCTTTTCTGCCTACTCGAGCCGAAGCAACTGCCTCTAATCGCTTCACGCTCACCGACCGTTGCACCATCTCTCGAACCCCATAGCTTAGCTTCACCAACTTCATCCCAAAGAAATCGGTGAACGACACTTACGCCCATACAAAGCTTCATATGGCGCCATTTCAATACGGATCGGATAACGTATTATAAGCAAATTCAGCTAATGGCAAATGAGAATCCCAACTACCTTTGAAATCCATGGCACAAGCACGTAGCAAATCCTCTAGCACTTGATCAATCTCTCGATCGACCATCGACGGGTGAAAAGTCAGCATCAAATTCAACTGGCCCCAAAGCCTCTTGTAAAGCATGCCAAAATCTAGAAGTAAACCCGATCTCTATCCGATACAATGCTCACCGAACACCATGTAATCTCACGATATCCTCGAACATACAATGCCGCAACCGACTCAAACTATAAGTCATCGCAATAGAATAAAATGTGATGATTTAGTCAATCTATCCACAACAACCCATACCGCATCAAAACCTCGACGAGTACGTGGCAATCCTGGCCACGAAATCCATGGTGATATGCTCCCATTTCCACCCTCCGGATCTCAAGTGGTTGCAATAAACCCAGGTCTCGGTGTTCACTTTCACCGTTGACATGTCAAGCATCTAGATACATACTCGCGATCTCTCTCTTCATTCCATTCCACCAAAACTCGCCTCTTCAAGTCCCTATACATTTTAGTACTCCCTCGATGTATAGTGTACTTGGCCTTGTGAGCCTCATCAAGAACCATACGCTTAACTCCATCAAGTATGTGAACGCAAACTCTACCTCGAAAAGTCAAAATCCCATCGTTGTTCATAGCAAACTCCGGTGTCTTACCATCACCCAAACCATCAATAATCTTCTCAACTTCAGATCGAGCCCGAGCTTCCTTAATCAACCCAAACAAAGCAGCGTAGCACGCACACTAGCAAAGATAACACTATGCTCACTCACAACCGACTCCATTCGCGACATCCTCGAGCATCTTCCACTCTCTCATCATCAAGCAAGACATGTACACTTTCCTACTCAAGGCATCGGCAACAACATTAGCCTTCCCCGATGATACAAGATAGTACAACCGTGATCCTTAAGCTTCTCCATCCATCGCCTCTGCCGCATGTTCAACTCCTTCTGCGAAAAGAGATACTTCAAACTCTTGTGATCGCTGAATATCTCAAACTTAGCTCCATAAAGATAATGCTTCCACTTATGAAGTGCAAATATGATGGCGGCCAATTCGAGATCATGTGTCGGATACTCTCGCCATGAGGTGATAGCTTCCTCGAAGCATAGGCAATGACTCTCCCATTCTCGCATAAGCACGCAACCCAAACCTTCTAATGAAGCGCCGCTATAAATAACAAAGTTCTCCGAACCATTAGGCAATGCTAAGATAGAGTCGTAGTCAACCTTCTCTTCAATTCCCTCGAAAACTAGCCTCGCACTTATCACTCCATATAAAAGAAGAATTCTTCTCGTGTCAATTTAGTCATCTGAGTAGCGATCTTCGAAAACCCTCGATAAACCTACGGTAATAACCCGCCAAGCCCAAGAAACTACGGACTTCGGTCACCGCATTAGGCGCCTTCCACTTAGTAATCGCCTCAACCTTAGATGGATCCACCGCTATACCATCACTAGACACCACGTGTCCTAGAAAAGCAACCTGTTCCAAATTTAAAGCACACTTATCGAACTTCGCATAAAGCTTCTTCTCACGCAAGATCGAAAGAACCTCTCTCAAGTGAATCTCATGCTCCTCTCGTGACTTCGAGTACACGAGGATATCATCAATAAACACAACCACAAAGCAATCAAGATATTCATGAAACACCCTATTCATTAAATCCATAAAGACCGCAGTGCATTCGTCAAACCAAAAGGCATAACCACGAACTCATAATGGCCATAACGTGTACGAAAGGTCGTCTTTGGAACATCCTCCTCTCGAACTCTCAACCGATAATAGCCACTCCTCAAGTCAAACTTGGAATAAACAATCGAGCCTCGGTTGATCAAAGAGATCATCAATGTGTGGCAAGGATACCGATTCTTGATAGTAACCCGTTCAACTGCCGATAGTCTATGCAAAGTCGTAAACTACCATCCTTCTTTCACAATAACACCGGTGCACCCCACGGTGACACACTCGGTTTAATGAACTCTATCTAGAAGTTCTTGCAACCGCTCTTTCACTTCTCTCAACTCCGCTGAGCCATTCTCAGAAGGCGCTCTAGATATAGGCGAAGTCCCCGGCAAAGCTCAATGCAAAACTCTAACTCACTCGGGAGGCAAAGCATAATCGGTAGAAAAGACATCCGAAATTCACTAACTACCTGAACATCTTCTAATTTAGCAATGAGACACTAGTATCAAGCACACAAGCTAAATACCCCTGCACAACCCCGAGATAAGAGTTGTCTAGCACGTAAAGCAGAAATAACATGAATACCTTTCATAGCATGATCACCCATAAACACGAACTCCGAATACCGGCATGGCAAAAGTGACTCTCTTACGACGGCAATCTACTAAAGCATGATTCACACAAAGCCAGTCCATACCAAGAATCACATCAAAGTCTCGAATAGGCAATACTACCAAATCAAAGATGCAAGACTCGATCATTAACAAGCACGCCACAATCTCTATAAACCTTAGACGCCAATAAGCATTCACCCAACTGTAGACACCTCAAGCACGTAAGGCAACCGAAAGCAGCAATACACATAAATGCTCTATGAAATGCGATGCGACATAAGAATGAGTAGAACCGGATCAATAAGAACTCGAGCTCTATGACCGAAGACGAGAGAATACCTCCGATCACATGTGTAGACTCGGGAACACCTTGCCGATCAAGTGCAAAAACACGAGCCTCGCGCCTTAGACGCCCATCACTATCTCTTGGATCCGGATTGCCGAACGTAACCTACGATGCCACTCTAGTCTTAGGACAGTCTCTGAGCTTATGACTAGAGTCTCCACAACCAAGACAAATGCCAAGCCTATACCTGCACTGCTCGCTCGAATGCCCAATCTTATGACAATGAGAACAAGTCAAAGGTCCACTACTCGAGCCTCGCTCCCGAGGAGTAAAAGCACCTACTACCACGACTCTCCGATCGCCGCCTAAATCGCCCACCGACTGCCGTCTATTCTGATAATGAAAACGACGATTGCCCTGCTGGCCGGATCGATTTCCAGAAGACTGACCTTTCCCTGAATGCTGTGAGGTCACCTGCGAAGACTGCTGCTGAGAAGACTTCTGTCTGTGCTCCTTAATGTCTCGCTTCTATCTCATAAGCACGATCTATCAAGGCCCGATAATCCTCCAACCGAAGAGATAACAATTGCCTCCTAAACTCGTCTTCAACCCCTTCACAAACTTATGAGTCCTGTCTCTCATCCGGCACCGATGTGCACAATAACGGATAATTCAAATGAACTTAGCGTAATATCGGCTACATGCATGGTTCCCTCGCCTGCATCTTGGAACTCTTTCTCTCGCCGTCGCCTAACCACAACAGCACGTAAGAAGCCCTAAACTCCATCTCAAAGTTAGCCATACTTGAGCCACTCGGTTCAACTCCCAACTATCACGCAGAACCTCCCACCAATGATTGGCGGCTCCTCTAAGCTTATACACGCCTAACACAACCTTCTCCTCATCCGCGTAACCGCAAAGATCTTCTTCACGTCTTCTAGCCATAACTTGGACATACTAGCATCCGATTCTCCTTCAAATGATGGAGGCTTCATTTTCAAGAACCTCTCTAAGATAGTATTATTTCGCACTTTTGCTTCAGGTATAACATCATTCCTTGGTGGCGATACTCTCGCATTCGGTTCTAGCGGTGGCGGTACATTCTGACCTTGACCTATCTGAGCCATTTCGGTCATAAACTCTGTCATGCGGCGATACAAATCTGCCATCTGCGCATTCATGCCTACTGGATTCGGTGGTGGAGGTGGCAATTCCGCCTCAAGTTCATCAGGAACTCTCCTGGGTCTGCCTCTACCTCGGCCTACACGATCTGCTCTAGGATTCACCATCAAGCACCTATAAGAATTCACTCAGCGTTAGAACATCACAAAAGAAACAACCCACCTAGGCCATGGAACCTATCCTGACCAATAGCTAACAACAGCTCTGATACCAACTGTGGTGACCCCGACCCCGAACCCGGGATGGGAACGCGGACCGGAGCGCCAAACAAGACAAGACAAGAAAGGAAGAATATGCAAGGACTCAAAATATTTTTAAAACTGACGTGACGCAACATTTCAGTCGCAAGAGAACTCGACACAAAAGGTCGGAAGTTTTAAAATCATTTCACCTGATAAAACAGTTAAGCAATAATCCAAGTCTTCGGCGACACTACAGCTGGAACCCAAGCTAAGCAGTTAATACGACAAGGAAATAAATAAGAGCTAATAGGATGCTCAGCGGAAGTCTATACGTAGTGAACAACAATACGATATACAAGGCACGACGAATACAATTGCCGGCATCAAGAGAAGTATACATACTACAAGAGTTGATACTACAAGTAGCTAACAGGAATACACGAGTACAAGTCTATACAATCCCAAGCATAGTCTAGATGACTAGCTTATACCCATTGTCCTTGCAAAATACAAAAGAAGAGAAGATGACTTCTAAAACCACCTCTTCAACCGCAAAAGTCTGATCAAAAGGGAACTAAGGTGAACGAGCACCGCGAGCCTCAACGAGACGGTCCTGTCGTGCTAGGATCTAAAAAAAGTACAGGGGAACGGGTAAGTCATAAAGACTCGTAAGCTATTAATCATGCATGACATGACATTATGCAACACGTTAGGCAAGACAATATTTCAATCATGTAGATCAATTATTTAAGATGCACATTATTGCACATAGTTCACATAATATGAGGATATAGAGCTGGGCCGCAGTCAGAGACTGCAAAACAGACACCTTCGATAGCGTGCGATGTCGATGGTTGTGATAATACATCGATCTCTGAGGAATGCTCGGGAAACAATAGTCATTCTCAATGGTCGCGTATTGGTTGGCCAAGGAGAGCTCTTCCCCACGGTGGCCCGCCGTGGAGGGGTGTGTGCGATAACAAGTATGCCAGCTGGACTTATGCAATGCCAAGTAGTATTTACTTAACAATCAATCAATATGGAACGAGTCCGACAAGAGCGTCCTCGTTCAAGATTAATATATAATCTCATCAATAAACAATCAAGATTGAGCTCGACAAGAGCGAACTCAATATATCAATTATCAAGTATGCATTTATTATGTCATAAAGATACAAGCATGATGAAATTCATTTCAATAGTCTAGAATTAGTTTTCTAGTTTGAACGCATGTAATAACGTCGTAGGGATTAATCATTGAGCCGGTATTGTTCAATAGCTCACTAATGTCGACTCCGTTGAGTCATTTCTATAATCAAACCAATTAGGGTTAAAATACTATTTGCATTTCCAACTCTTTTCTAGTTATCACATTGATTAATCTAGGTCATTAATCCAATTTATAACCATAGCTAACAATAAACTCAAGTTCCTATTTCATGGAACCCTAGAATCACGTTTTTCCCAAATAATGGTCGAAAGTCTATGACCCAAGAATAATAGTTATTTCTAACGTAGCATAGAACACTTTTACTTCTAGGCTTAGTGTCCAAATCGAAACATTTGCATTCATGGTCTATAATTCCTGATTTTCATACTCTAAAAAATGCTCCAATATCATGGTAGAATTCAAGGAGAGCAATGATTTAGACATGAGAGAAGGGAAGCAAGAGGGGGTAGCATGTTATTTCTAACATGGACCTAAGGGAAATCGATAGCTTACCTCAAGCCAAGCAAAGACGAAGCAAGAAAAACTATGCGGTGACAATCGCTCGTCTCGACGGCGGCTTCGCAACGGCGGTCTCGGAATCGCAAGCGGGTCTCAAATCTCTTGGAAGCCAAACCCTCACGCACTAATCTCACCGAGACTCTCACACACGAACTCTCTCCAGACCAGAGAAGACGAAGCGAAGAAATGAATCGTAATATGAAGTCTCTGGCTGATGTAGTATGGATCAGCTTGATTAAATGTTAATGGAATCCACATGTCATTAGATGAGTGGTGGAAATAGGTTTAGCAATCTTAATTAGGCTTAGATTAGGCTAATAAGACTCTAATACAAGTGGTTTAAGTCACTAATGCAAGAGGTTTAGTAAGGGTAAGATCGTAAACATCCAATGTTGTAGAAAAATCCCGTTTTGCTGGAAATTTCTTCAGTTCGGTTGTGATGGCCGAACTTCCTTCAATATGTTCGGTTCTTGTGGCCGAACAATGCCCAAAATGTTCGGTTGGCATGGTGGAACGATTCCTCAGGCCATACGTTAGGTCAAACAGGTCCAGATTTGCACGTATAACGCGTACAAGGCATATACGACTCAAAGAAGCATTAGAATGAGTATCAAGGGTCCTTATAACAATGATAAAAGTCTCTCAAGGTCTTTGCTAAGTCTAAAAGATCAAAGCTCGAGCAAAAACAAGCCAATCTAGAGCATACAAGGCAATAGGCGTTCGATACGACAATATTACGATTCGATCAAGGAATGCAATCGAGTCAATCATGTTAGGGATACTACTAGCATGTTAAAAGCATGTTCTAATCATGTTAAACAAGTATGGAAGACAAGTTATACAAGTAGGTTTCGAGTTCTCACAAATACAGTCGTGGTCCTCTCTTACCCGTTCCATTGTCCGACCTAGTAGTAACTATCACAAAACCATGTTCTTTTCCTGTGACACATACCCAATCACACAAAATCCTTTCGAGGTGGAAAACGTGCATGCGTTGTGAACACATCGGTGTAATCTACAACAATATCTTGAATTGGGCCTGGATCTACAACACTAGGCTCCGTAGGAGATGTCTTTGAATCCTGAAAAAAAAGAAAATTGCATGTCAATTACACACTGTGCGGCCAACACTTTGTGCACAAAAAAAGAACTGTGCGGCATGTGCTTTGCGCACAAAAGAAGGACTTTGCGGTAAACATTTGGTGTACATTAAGAGATGTGTGCGGAGAATGTCTTGCGCACATAAGGAGAAGTGTGCGACAAACCATAGCTGCACATGACGAACATGTAGGGTTTGGAATTTAGACAAAATTTGATGAAAAATTAAGTTTTAATAGAAAAAATGGAAATAATATTTACATTATTTGTTTCAATTACTTTTTTAGACTCCATGTTTAATATTTTTTAACAATATGATATAGATAAGATTGTTGAGGAACTAAACAAAAGCGAGAATAGTGAGAAAAGAAGACGTAGCTACAGCAAATATCAAATTTAGGAAACAGGTAGAATATTTAAATTTTATAAAATGATATTACTGTAATTAAGTTGTGAGATGTTATTTTAGGTTGAAGGGTTTATTTTATCAATTTACACAATGTCATCTTTACACTTTTAAAACTTGGGGTGTAAAAAAAAGATATTGGGGGTGCAGTTAGCCTTTCCTTCGGTAAATGCCCGAATAGTGTTATCGTGTAGAAGTCCGTTGATCACTCGAAATCAGACTTGAACAAAAAGCATAATCGGAGGACGTCGACGGCCACCGATGCGGTGGTTGGCCGTTAAGATTATCAGGCCCGGTTTTGGGGGAGTTCAGAGTGATCGATCGAACAGGGCCTCCAATATAAGAGGGCCCAATTTTATATATGTGTAGGCTAGTTTTATTTAGATATATAAGAAATAATGTAATATTAATAAACAAAATGTCATTTGGCTCAATGGATTATGTCTGTGCAAGTGTCAAGCAAAGCGGGGAAGTACAAGGTTCAAGACCCTTCACCTGCTTTTTTGTAGTTTTTTTTTATATTTTGGGTGTTAATTATTTTTAGTATTATTTTATATGCATATTATATCATATACTTCCCCGATTTATTTAAATAGTCTCCTATATTGTTTTGAGAGATTTTACATAAATAATCAACTTTTAAAAAATATGCTTATAATTTCACAATATTTCATCTTTATCCTTCACTTGTATTGTAAGTATAATGGTTGTGGTTAAGTATTTTATTTATTTATTACCAACTTTAAATCTACTTATATATGTTTTAATTACTCCGGAACCTAATGAATAAAAAGTTACTATATAAAGATAAATATTTTGTATTTGGTTTCAACAGAGTTATTCAACATTAATTTTATTTTTCGTTCGCTAAATTTAATTATAAAAAAAAGTTAGTTGACAATCAATTTTTTTATCTGGGTCATAAAAAATAACAATTGATTGGACATATAATATCAATATTTCAGGCAAAAATCAAAATTTATTATTATGTTACTATCGTTTTTAATTATTGCTTATGATTATTTAATTCTTTGCTTTGTCAATTCATTGTTTTTTAACTTGAATTTATAGTGCACAATACATGTTACCAAAAAAATATCTATCAAGAAGTCAAAACATAAATAAAAGAAAAAAATTGATGAAGTATATTCTTTTTATTGTAAATTATTTTAACGAATGAAGAATAACAGTTTTCGGTAATTATTTAATACTTATTTTCCTATATGTTTGGGTATTATTCATTTTCAATACTTCAAATGATGAAAAATCAAATAAAATTGTTTGTCTAAAATTCTTATGCTTATATTTTTTTAAGGGCACTTATTTTCTTTTTTGCTTTTCTGAACAAAAATTCGGGGCCAGAAGATTATCCATAATTATACCAGCAACCGAAGATCATCATATTATAATATGGGAGGGGATATTCACACCCCAAAAAGCTATCTCTACACCCCACTTAAAATAATTACATAAATGCCATCGAGTGAAATGACTTAAAAGGCCCCTTTAAACATTACACCCCATTAATTAATCTCTACACCCCATTGAAATAACTATAATACCCTTATACTAAAATACAAATAATACTCCCTACACCCCATTGTTTTATATTTACACCCCATATTTTAAAAATCACAAATATTATACTAAAAACAAATAACGGTCTGTGTAGTGTTCGGCCACCTTGAGATGAACAGCCTGTGTAGTGTTCGGCCACCTTGAGATGAACGGCCTGTGTAGTGTTCGGCCAATGTGGTGAGCGGCTGTGTAGTGTTCGGCTAACCGAACAGTATTTTGCGATTCACCCAAATTCAATTTTTTTTTATATTTTTTAAAGAAAATTCAACACAAATTAATGCATTTCATACATTTGATAGTGGCTGAGATAATGTAGACATTGTTGATGACTTTCAAAACGTGAAAGAATCAAATTCATTTGCACACAATGTTGGATTTTTTGAATTTTTAGTTTGCGCGCATAGGAGGAATTCGGCGTCGAAGAGGAAATACATCTCACCGTTTACAAGTCTTGCCTCTTCTTCCCCGGCGATGGCTTCGTTGTACCAAGTTGAAATTGAATATGGGAGGAGGGGGTGTGATTGTAGATGAGGAATTAATTAGGTTGGTTATTAATTAGGTTGGTTGGGGAAAAGGGTATAATAGGTTTTTAGTTGGGGTGTAGAGAAATAAGTGAGAATGAAGTGGGGTGTAGAGAATAATGGGGTGTAGAGCTATGTTTTTGGGGTGTGAATATCCCCACCCTTATAATATCCCTTTCGCCGGCAACTACAAGCAGAATAATAGAAGAATGATTCAAAATGGACAAGGAAACAACAATTCCGCGACCGTCAAATCAAAACCCAGCAACAGTGTCGACAGAGCGCAGCAACTAGTCAACTCACAGGATTCTACTAGTAATACCCCCTCTCTTTTTGTTCAATTTGAAAATTTATCACTGAATTCGCATCGTTTCCTAATGCAATTAATGGAAGTTTAATATATTTGAATTTTGAAATGATTTTTTTTGTTTTGGGGCTAAATAAAATAATTCAATTTCAGGTGGATGGGAAAACTGTTGGAAGGAAGGAACAACCCCATGGGATTTGGGACAGCCTACCCCTATTCTCTTGAATCTTCTTCGTACGGATGCCCTACCAAATGGCAGGACTTTGGTCCCTGGCTGTGGCAGCGTATGTCCTCTCTCTATGTCACTTGATAATTTTGATCTATACTGCCCTCTCTGTGCAAGTCTATTTCTATCAATTCACTCCCTCTATCCCAAAATTTGACATTTTAAAGTCAATTTTCACTATATTTTTTGATGGATATGATCATATGAACATACTGTTTTTAAAAGAATAATTCACCTTCTTTTTTGGTTTGTCCCAGGCAAAATAGTCTTATTTTTAAAGGAAAATAATAAGAGATACAAACTCTTTTGTCCAAACTTTGTGATCTCAATCCAAGTGCCAAGGATATGAAGAGTTAAAGGGTGACCAGTCACATGCTTATGAGAAAGTTGGACAAAAAATTTGTATCCCTATTACTACTCATTTCCAAATGAGAATATAAGTTTAATGCAATCTAAAGAAGGTAAAAACACGTAAAACTACAATGTACAAAGTTTGACTTGCCATAACAGATTTTTTTTTTTTATCAAGGGAGTATCATATTTTTACTTTTTTTGTTTTTATTTATTTATTAAAGAAATAGGGACGACACCCTGCTAATTTTATTAAAATAAATAAAAGAAGTACAAATAAGAGAGAGACAACCAGCCTTACCTGATTTAGGGGGGACAAGGGAGCCTTACCTTGGAAATTAAATGAAATAAAACAAAGGGCTTGAAGCGAAACAATACATCTAGAGACCAAATCTACAAGTCCAGGTGAATCCCTTGAAGAGCCGCAAAGGAACATTACCTTTTGTAAAATGAGAGAGGAGTTTGTATTTAGCCCGGCGAATGACGAGCTGAGCAGAGGAAATGGAGCTGTCATATAAAGTTTGATTGCGGTGCTTCCATAATTCCCATAGGATAATAGAAGGCAGCAAGATGTGGAGGGGGAGATCTTCAAAATAAGCCACCAAGAAAAACAAGCCTGTTGAACTGAATCAAAATGAGTAATAATGTGGCAGACAGACCTGAAGTAAGACCAAACCTCCATAGCTAAGTTGCTACACAAGAAAACATGAGAGAAAGATTCGAAATTCCCAGTGTGGCAGCAGACGCATCGGGAAGCCAAGCTGAAACCCTTTTATCTGTAATCCCTCGTCAAGAGACAACTTTGCTATAAATAGCTGCCAGAGAAACACCCTAATGCGCCTAGACAAAAGCTTGCGTCAGATGTACTTAGCTGAAAGTAACAAAGGATGATGAGACCGAACTAGATGTCCAGCAGATACCATGGTAAATCTGCCCGAGCTAGTGGCAGTCCTAATTGGAACGTCGTCCTGGTCTGAAAGAGTAATCTGCTGACTGCTGCGAGAGGATTTCCTTGACACTTGACAGCAGCTGTGGAGAGGATGCCGAGAGCAGTTTGAGAGAGTTGAGCAGAATCAACAAAGAGATCTTTAACTTTGTCAATGGAGCTGCCAGTAGGTTTCGTAAGAGAAATTGTGCGGGAAGCCAAGAATCTAGCTACACCGAACAATTACCTTTGCCAATTTTCCCGTGAATATTTGACTCAACCACTTGTCTAATTTGAGCCAAGCGTTGCCATGTACGAGAGCCGTGAGCTGGGGCAACACTTGGACGAGAGTTGCCACAATATTTAGCATGTAAGAACCTGGCCCATAGACTTTTAACTGAGTGAAAACACCACCATAAATTGAGAGAGTAAGCACGCAGAGCGAATCCCCAAACCCCCCTCCAAAACTGGATGACCGCACTTAGACCAAGCAACCCAATGAGCTTTTTTCCGGTTTTCAATTTGGCCCGAGAAAAAATTTCCGAAGAGACTCTCAATCAAACGAACAACTACGGCCGGAGGATCAGCAATAGCCAGTTGGTAAATAGCCATAGAATGCAAGACATGGTTCAGCAATGTGATTTTACCAGCAGAGGAAAGAAGAGCTCCCATCCAAGAATCTATCTTTGAATTTTAAGAATAAGATACCAATGTAGAGCGGGCAGCCCAAATAAAGTAAGGAAAGCATTTTCCTTGGATACCCAAGACAAGAGGCAATGTTTGAAATCTGAGACGGAGACAAGAAGGGGCTCGTAATGAAACAACTCTTGCTAGCTTTAATATTTTGGCCAGAGCATTCTCCATAAGAGTGTATCATATTTTTACTTGGTTCGTAAATTAAGCTAAAGTACTTGATAGTTTTTATATTAAAAAAAAAGAGTAAATCTACATCAAAATTTCATTTGAAAAAAAGTCAAATTGACTTAGAAAAGTCACTCAAAGGCATAATGCAGACTCTTTTGTCGGACTGAGATATGACCACCCTTAATACCCCCTTCCATTCCAAAATTGTATTATTTCTTTTTAGGCTGTTGGAAAAAAAATTGCTTACTTTCAAATTGTTCCTATTTGGGATGTATTTTTCACCATTTTACTCTCTATTTACTAGCTACTTTAGTTGATGGATCCCTCTCCCAAGTGGGCATTATTGAAAACAAAATATACAAATATTTATAATAGTCAATTAGCTTTCTGTAATCTGTGTGCCTTGTCAAACATGACTCTTTTCTAGGAACGGAGGTAGTAGCTTTATTGTGTGTTTTTTTCATTTTGAAGTTCCATCATGTGGTTTGACTTGTCTATGATCTCATAATTAGCCACCATAATAATTTAATTTCCTGGTCAAAGTTTTCAAAGGTAAGTGCTGCAGTATCTCAATTAGCTTCTTTTTTTGTCTTTCGTTTGTTTTTTCCAAGTTAAAGCATCTCATGAACATCAGGGCTAGGCTAACTTTTCTCTGTTACCCCTTGATTGCGAATAATATTTTTGGCTCATTTCCAACCATCAGAATTGATGTTGGTGTCAAGTAGAAAAACTTTATTTGCAATTTCATATGAGGAGCAATTAGAGATCATAGTTGATTGGTTCCTATGAAAACAAGTATTCACTACATATTTTCTTCATCAGAACAAAAAAGATATTGTTTTCCTTTCTTCAGCTCAAACTCTTATAGTCTAAATCAGTTAGAATAACTTTACATCTATTTCCAGGGCTACGATGTTGTTGCAATTGCATGCCCTGAACGCTATGTTGTTGGCTTGGACATCTCAGAGACTGCTATTAAGAAAGCTACAGAGGTAAGAGTCAGCGATATGGTCCATTGGTCCCTGATTACTCCACTTTCATGTGGTGAAAGTGGTCTCTATCTTTTTTTGAATTGCAAATGTGAACTAACTTATTAATGCAGGCATAGTGTTAAGCTGTTATTGTTTTCTAGTTTCACTTCTCACCTTTACTCGTTGCTATAATTGCCTATCCAGTAGGATTTGCTTCAAGGATATAGTTTTGGCTTTTAAGTAGTTTCATCTTTCATTAACAAATCTATTTTCAAATCTTGCCTTATTCACTCAGGCTAGGCTGATGGTCGCCCTAGCAGTCATTGTACTTAGGATAAATAGACTTGGTCTTAGGCTATTGTTGGCGAGGTAAGGATAGGTCTTTCCTTGAGGTCACACTCTGCCTTACACTTATCTTAAATAGAAGGTTTAAGGACTTTTGGTGCGGATCAGTAGGAGTGCCAAATAAACTCAAGTGCACGTGAAAATGGCTGAAAACTAGAATGTAAAGGAATGAGTTGAACTGGAAAAGTACCTCTACCTTATTGAAATAAGTGCTAGAAACAATGTGTAGAAGTATAACAAGCACATACAACTAATTTAGAGCTGATCCATTGAAATGCCAACGATTGAAAATGGCTGAAACAATGTGCTTGTTATACTTTTGGTGTGGATCAGTAGGAGTGCCAAATAAACTCAAGTGCACGGGAAAATGGCTGAAAACTAGAATGTAAAGGAATGAGTTGAACTGGAAAAGTACCTCTACCTTATTGAAATAAGTGCTGGAAACAATGTGTAGAAGTATAACAAGCACATACAACTAATTTAGAGCCGATTCGTTGAAATGAAGAACACCTATTATTTGCGGCTATTTAAGAAGTGGGAAGGAAATCCTAGTCTAAGTGCATGAAAGTAAAGATTCTAATTTAAAAACAGAATGTAAAGTTATGCTAAAGACATTAATGTAAGGAACTATGCTAAAGTAGTCTAGGAACTGGACGACTGTGCGGTAGCGAGTTGATGTTGTGGGGCCTTGCAAGTTTGGTTGGTGCCTTAAACTACTGCGACTGATCTTTTAATTGATGTGTTTGGGACGTGTAAATAACTGTTGTTTGCTATGAATTTTGCCACGGCCCGTGTAATTGATGGTAGGCCAACAATCGTCCCCGATATGATCGTCGCCATGTTCTTGAGAGGGGAGAGGGAGAGGGGAGAGGGGGAATTGGGCTTGGTCTGCTTCATCGTCATTCTTCTTCAGGGTTTATAGATAGGGCTCAGGTTGACTAACCAGTGACGCATAAGACCCATACACACACATCCGGTTCATGGATCGACTCCATATGGCTTAACCGAGAAATATTGATTAGGCCAAGGAATTTGTTAGGAATTAAAAAAGGTTAAGAAATTTTTAGGTTTTAACTTGCAAAATTTTGATGTTGATATAGAAAGATGTATATTTTAGCTCACTCCAATATGTAAATCTTGTTGATAGATTTGAGGAATCATATGTTGATAGATTAAGGGAGCATATTACTCAAACTTTGTATTTTTGGTGCATGGAGTCGGCTTCGCCTACAGCTTATTCCTTTTGAGAGTTCGAGGATAGTTTTTTGGTTATCTAGTAGAATTCGTGGATAGTATCCTACCTGTGTACAAACTACAAAGGATGCGTCACCTGATTTGGTGCTTCTTATATATTACTTCTTACTCATCAACAAATAATAAAAATGTAAATCTTTAATATGATAGCAAAATGCATTTATCAGGGAAGCAAACAAAACATGGGATCATAGGACTAACATACAAAGTGATGAGCAAGTCACTTAGCCGACAAACATGTACCTTGGCTAACCAAATTAATAGATGAGATCAAGGTTCAAGCTTAATGAAAAGCTTACAAATAAACTTGCTACTTATAAAGTGCTTAGCTGAAGTGTCTAACTTGGACATAAGCACTTACCCGACTCTCAACAGAAGGAATGTCGACACCTAGCAGACTAATGGAAGGATTGTCATTTGTCAACACTTAACTGACTTACAGAAGGGATGTCAACAGCTATCTGGATTCTGAAGTCAACTGCTGAACAGAAAGATGGCACATGAAGACAGAATATTTAATTCTAAGGCTGACAAAAGGGAATGTTATCCATTCTAGGTGTGCGGCAAGGCAATTCTGATTGACTAACAGTACAAAAACAATGGACACTTTGTCAGAACAAGTTGACAACTTGTTAAGGAAAACTGCTATAAATAGCAAGGAACTTTCATCTGTGAAACACACAAGAGAGATATACAATACAATAGATAAACAACTCATACACAGAGCAAAAGGAAGAAAACTCGGTGCATATACACGTTACAATTATAAATGTAAATATCTTATAAAAGAAAAGATTACAAGTGTCAATATACATCTAAAGAGAGAAATGATATATATATATATATGTGTGTGTGTGTGTGTAAAGTTGTGAAAGTTGGATTAGAACTTGTGAAAGTTGCTAATGATTTTGTAAAACTGAAGAAACTCTTGAATTAGAGTTTGACCAACACTTGTAACAGAATCTGGAGCCTATTTTGACGCTATTCGTATATAATACTTTTACTTATCACAAAAAAAATTCTGGAGCCTGATTTGGCTTGATTATAGTGGAAACTCAATCTCGTTGGAAGAAAGACAGTGGACGTAGGAAGGCTTGGGATAAAGCCTCTGAACAAT
Organism: Codonopsis lanceolata; assembly: GCA_013146195.2. Taxonomy (NCBI): domain Eukaryota; kingdom Viridiplantae; phylum Streptophyta; class Magnoliopsida; order Asterales; family Campanulaceae; genus Codonopsis; species Codonopsis lanceolata. The sequence goes on along the minus strand of CM028384.1, from coordinate 76,795,958 downwards.
TTTAACTCTGTGAGTTTTCTGTTTTAGCCATTACCTTTTAAGGGGATTAATTAAAAAGGTTTTAAGCTAGTCATTCTGCTGCAATTATACTCTGATAACCCAATTTATTGGGTTAGCCGACCTTTGTTCAAACTCTCTGTTTGATTTTCACGAGAGTTTTAAAAGGCTATTCAACCCCCTCCCAGCTTTTTTTTTTGAAACTAGGGACCTACAGAATTAGTGGTGTAAACATTAACCATAAGTTTCCACTTTTCAGCAAGGTTTGAAAGGGTCTGAATCCTGTGACAACGTGTCTGGCTCCTTACATGGTGTCATAGCCATACTTGCAAGTTGAAGGGGTCTTGATCCTCGGACTACTTGAGTGGTCATTTACCCTTCTCTAATGTAACCTGATGATTAAGATCTTCAAATAAGGCTCATTTTGAGGAATGAGGATTAAAGTTGCTTATCTATCAAAATAAAAAAAAGTTACTTATCAAAAAAACATAAAAATAAAAGTTACTTGTCTATAATCCCTCTCTCCTCATTCATGCAATGCAGGGTCCTCTTTAGGATTTATAAATTCAATTGACAAAAATTTCCGTTTAAACTTTTAAGTGTAACTATTAATCTTCAGCTGTTCCCATCTTGTTCCTTTAGTCATAACTATTAATAAAAGCAAATGTAGTTTATCTGGAACTTTATAGCTTCAAAATGTAGTAAGTACTCTCGTTTTGGACCTCCAGAAAAAGAATTAGAGATGCAAAATGAGTACAAAATCATTGTCTTCCCCTTCTTTTCTTTGTTGTTATTTGAAACTTTTTCAGAATAAGAGTCGCACTTGGCATTAATATTTATTTATGTCAAAACTGATGCTTTTTTTTTTTTTTTTTTAAGTGATGCTTCTTTAGTGGGAGATTTACTTTGATTTCCTGCATGTCAGGGCAGTTGTCTTCCTCATCATCAAAGTCTGATTATCTGACCTTCTTGACTGAGGACTTCTTCACTTGGCATCCGGATGAGTCGTTTGATCTCATTTTTGATTATACGTAAGCTTGGTTAGAGCTTGTCTAGTCATCTTCTAAGAATTCATGATTACGCTTAAAGAGACTTTTGCAGGTTCTTTTGTGCGCTTGCTCCAGATATGAGATCAGCATGGGCAAGCCGAATTTGGGACCTTCTAAAAGCAGATGGAGAGCTCATAACCCTAATGTTTCCGGTACTACTTTTCTTCATCTTATCACCCCTCACCCGCGTGTGTTTTTTCAAATATCTACCTCCGTATATTTTCCTTTCCTTTTTCTTATGTTCTTCGTTAATGGTAATGTTGCCTGTTAAATTGACTATATTGGCCAGACAATAAGGACAAGCATGGATGGCAGGCCGGTTTTGGAGGGGTTCAATATGACCGATGGAACAGGGCCCCCAAGTTAAGAGGGCCCAATTTTATAGATGTTGGCTAATCTTTATTATTTATAAAAGAAATAACGTATTAGCATTACAAAAGTTTTTCTTTGGCTCAATGGATTGGTAGTCAGAACCGGCCCTGAGTTTCGAGAGGCCCATGGCAAAAAAAAAACAGGGGGGGCCTTTATAAAAATGAAATCATTTAAATTTTAAAGTATTGGAAAAAGCCCTTTATAAAAATGAAATCGCAAGAATTGAACCCAAGATCTCTCACAATCTACCAAGTATATTAACCATTGGATCATCTATTATAGATAACAATTATCAACACATTATAACTTATATACAGTTCACAGACTAAAAAAAGTAACAAATTAAAACAAGTAACAACATAGGATTCGAACCTAAAACCTTCAACTTAAATCATGAGCACCGTAACCAACGGGTTAAAAGATTCAATGGTTAACTTTTTTGACACTTTAATATATATACTAAATATAAGGTAGTACCCAAACATTTGGGGCCCTAAAAAATTGGGGGCCCATGGCGGTAGCCCCTCCCGCCACCCCCCAGGGCCGGCCCTGTTGGTAGTGATAATGAAGGAGAGGTCATTGGTTCAAGTCCCACCAATGATAATTCTGTTTTTTGTTTTTTTTTTCTGGTGTACCGTTAATTATTAAATTTTATTTAATGCATATTATATCATATATTTTCCCGTTTTGGGTAAATAATCTCATATACTATTTTGTTTACATAAATAATCATTTAAAAAAAAATATGCTTATAATTTTTTCATAATCTTTCATCTTTATCCCCCAATTGAATTGTAAGTATAATGGTTATGGTTAAGTATTTTTATTTATTTATTACCAACTTCAATATTAATTATATATGTTTTAATTTACTTCGGAAACTAATAGATAAATAGTTACTATATAAAGATAAATATTTTGTATTCGGCTCCGGTAGAGTTATTCAATCTTAATTTTCTTTTGTGTTCGCCAAATTTACTTATCAAAAAAAGTTAGTTGACCATTAAAATTTTTATCTGGATCATAAAAAATAACAATGACTTAAATTGAAATATATGCACAATTATAATAATCATTGGGTATATAATATCAATATTTCAACCAAAAATCAAATTTTATTGTAATGTGACTATAATTTTTATTGCTTATGTCCGTTTGATTCTTAGCTTTGTCACTTGATTTTTTTTTAAACTTGAATTTATAGTGCACACATGTTACCAAAAACATATCCATCCAGAAGTCAAAAAATAAATAAAAAAATTTGATTGAGTATATTCTTTTTATTGCAAATTGTTTTAGCAAATGAATAATAACAATTTTCAATAATTATTTAATATTTATTTTTCTTATATGTTTGTAGGTAGTATACATTTTCAATACTTTAAATTATGAAAAGTCAAAAAATTGTTTGTCAAAAAATCTTATTTTTATAATGTTTCAAGGGCCCTTTTTTTCTTTTCGCTCTGGACCCCCAAAAGTTCAGGACCGGCCTTGATGGATAGCTACATTTTTTTAGTAAGCTCAAATTGCAGAAAAAACTTAACAGATGATTAAAGTAGATACAGTTAGACCCAAAAACTATAACATGAAATCTGGAGCTCCAGATCTAGGATAATTGTTTCATTTTATTTCGGTAACTTTTTCTTAAGTGTCACTTTAGAATTTTTGTTCCTCATTTACTGTTTGATTTTTTTTCTTTCCATTAGGGACTGACGTAGAGCCATACTTGTAAAGTAGGAAGACTATTGAGACAAGGTTCTAGAGAGAAAAAGAAGAAGAAAAAAGTATCCGGAAATTCTTGATGCCTTTCAAGTACTCTGTCTGCCTCCAAACAAGTGTCAGTGTTTCTATTCTGGTCTGCCCCACAAGGAGTGGCTATATATAAAATTGCAAGAACTTTTGCGTTACCTGTGCAGTTCTTCCTTACTAAATAAAGACTAATGGGCTGGAATGCGTGAAGTAATTTAGTAACCCTAGCGCAAGCATAGTTTCAGAAAGATCATATTTCCATTAAATTGCGAGCCTTGGATGTTACCTCTCTACTTGGGAAGAAGGGTTCACTTGTTAACTAAGATTACAAAACCTGTAGTGATATTAAAGTACTTTTTATCTTGGTTGGCAGATCAGTGATCATGTTGGTGGTCCCCCGTACAGTGTATCAGTTACCGAGTAATTATCTTCTATCCATTTCTATCTCTTCAGAAGGATTTTGTTATTTTGATTCAAGAACTTAATGCATTTCTAAGTTATGTAGAGTTGTATAATCCTATCAAGATGGTTAAATCACTTCCAATCTTTGTAGTTATAAAGAGGTGTTGAACCCCGTTGGATTCAAGGAAATATGCATTATTGACAATGAGCTGGCGGTTGGACCTCGGAAGGTATTTGATTTATAAATGATAAACTTGGCATTACTCTTATTTTGCTCATCTTAGTTTCTTCTTTTTTGGGTGTACCGATAATCTTCCAAGAAAGCACATTACTGCATATGCCTGAAGTGAGTTCCTGTGTAAGCTTGTCTGAGAGTTTTTGCACAGCTAGAAACTTGACCATTTTTCTCACATCATATGAGTGGACATCACAGCCAATGCTAATTTCCTGACTTTAGCAAGAAAATTATGACCCTAAAACCTCTAAGGTTGAGTTTAACAGAGGATAGTTTTAATGGTATTTACCAAAACAACGGTGGATCTATTCAGAATTTCTTGGGGATCTCTTGTGATTCTGTTGTCTTCAGTCTCTTGGCAAGAGACTTGGTTTGACTCATTTGGACACCAAATGATTTTTTTCCAAAATTTATAGTTATTGCAGATAAAGATGGTGGGTGTATGAGAGATTATTGGGGTTTGTGCAAAGCTGTTGTGTGAGTTTTTTGCTTGGGTAGCTTATGGGTATCAAATAAATATTTATATTCATTTTTAATGAGTTGAATATCAAATGGGGATCAAAGATGATCCTTTGTTGAACATGCTCTAATAATCTCCTTATTCCCAGCAGAGGAAGCATCTCTCATCACCTCCTTCCAAATCTTTACTATTTATCGAGAGAGAATGTCAATTCGTACTCTACGTCTATAATCGTACTGTCCTTTATTGTAAGAAGTTGACAAGTGCAATTGATAGACATGAGAGAGAGAGAGAGAGAGCATGGTACTTTCAGAGGTGGGGGGGAGTGGCAAAAGAACCTCCAACAGAAGACAAGGGAAAAAGAAAAAAAATAGTCTTTAGTGTCTCAAAACTTTTACTTTCTTGGTGCTTAATGAATTTGTACTTTCTTGGTGTGCAAATGTTGGTATTTTCATCCTAACATTTATAATATTGGTGTTATTTTTTGTTTGCCATTTTGGGTACGTGACTACATTTTGGTATTGGGGTGTGTCGGTCAGGGACCGTTGCAGAGACAATGATATTGCACTAATTCTTACCCTTTGGCTAAAAGAATGCTGGGGCCAATCCCAAGACTTTACTCTTCCCTGAATCTCATGGTGCTTAATTTATATCCTTCCATCGGAGGGGAAGCACAAAAGAAGGACCTAACCCTTCGTCATTGCCACAATGAGGTAGAGAGAATGATCCAGATAGGCCTTCATCTCTCCACAGGAGAGAAAGGGTCTAAAGATGAGATCAGTTTAGCTGTAGGGGTTTATACTAAGACACTATGGCAGATCTCACTAGCTTAATGTTAGGTGTGGAGAAATTAAATGAGTACAACTATCGTGTTGGCGAACATTCATCTGGTCGTGCCTTGAGGACAAAACTTGTGGAATATTATTGATGGTAGTGAAGCCTCACTGTCAGATTGGAAATGCCCAAGTATAAAAATAAAAGGAAGATGAAATCTGTAAAAGCGATGTTCATCATTAAAACAACAACAAAGAAAAGTTTATAGCACGTATTGAAGATGCCCAAATACCGAAAAAAGTGTGGGATGACCTTGCGGCTCTCTTTTCAGGGAAAAAGATGGCTCAGCTTTATCTTCTTGGAAGAGAGCTAATGAACGCCGTCCTAGCACACTTTATTGGTGATTATTTTTTCAAAAATTGAAAGGTTGTGCCATTCAATTGTGAAACGGAAGCCAGGTTCTTTATTCCAAAGGCACTCTGCAGTTGGATGTAATTTGGATTGAACCACGGCATAGCACTGTCTTGTCAATGTGTCCAATTGGCATCCTTGAGTTGTTAGCCATTACTACAACTCGACCTCCTTCATATTCTGCCATGCAACTAGGGGTGGCAAATCGGTCGTGCTGGGCTGTTATCGGGCTGGCACGATAACAGCACGACACGATAAGCACGAACACGAATACGGCACGATAAGCAAAAACACACGATTTATTTAGTCAGACCCGTTAAGCCCAATAAACATTATAAAATATATAATTTTGATTTTTTAATACATATTTTGAAAATTTATCAATATAAATAGTCAAGTAGTTTAAAAGTCATAAATTTTCAAATGATAATACTATGAAATAATCATGAAAATAGTTCGAAAGAAGTTAATAACCCCTAATAAATTTTCAAAAATATATTTTTAAAACATATATATTTTAGTTATCGTGCCTTACCGTGCTTATCAAGCCAGCCCGATAACAACCCATTTTTTATCGTGCCTTATCGTGTTGGCCCTATAACGGCCCGAACCCGATAAGCCCCAGCCCAAACCCTATAATTTCGTGTCGTGTTCGTGTCGGTCAATTGTGTCGTGCCTCAAATTGCCACCCCTACATGCAACTACGCTAGTGCCAATTCCACTGACTTCACAACTGCAACAGTTGGCACTATCTCTTCTTCGATATGCTCCATTTCCTCGAATGTTAGACTTTCTTCAAAGGGGGTTTGCTTGGATACAAAAATGACAAAAGATGTTATATGGCCATATTTAAATGAAAACCCCGAAATACCCTTATTGAGTCAATTAATCAACTCATGATTGACTCATGAGTCGAGTACTCAACTCATGATTGACTCAAGGGTCGATTAATCAACACATGATCGATCATGAGCTCGATCATAAGTTGGTTAATTGACTCGATCATCACTAGGGTAGAAAAGAGAGAGAGAGACGAGGAAAGTTAGGGTTTAGGGCTCTCACCAGAAATGGAGCTTGCAGCACTGTAACAGAGAGAGTGAGAGCAGCTGGAGATGAAGCTCGCTTGTCGGCAATGGAGAAGAGGCGGATGCTGACGCTGCGAACAAAGAGAGGGAGAGTGGAGGGAAAATGCAGACACATGAGTGAGAGAGTGCGTTGTGATGGAGGAAGAGATGTTTAGAGTTTTGGGGCATTTTTGGGAGTTAATACGTTTTCTTTGTCAAAGACTATAAAAGATAAAAAGATAAACAGATGGGTAGTCTCGCTATACTTGACCAATTCCTCTTCTTCAAAGTCTATCTCCTGGTTTGAGAAGGTTTGGGAAGAACTCTGAGGAACTTGCTACATCAAAGGACACTCCAAGATCTCAATCTTCCTCACGCTACCTTATGGGGAATTAGGGGCTTTTCCTTGGGCAGATCCTCACGCTACCACCTGGCTTGCAGCAATTGTAGCATTGATCACCCTTCTTGGATCAGCAATCGCGGGCATACTTTCCTCGCTTGCCACAGTTGTAGCAACCATTTTTGCTGAGTATGTCTTCGTTGGATCGATTGCTTGCCTTGACGTCGCTGAAATTGGTTTGGTCTTGAGCGTTGTTGAGTACCTGTGCTTCATGGCCTCTGTGTTGTCGCCCCTTTGATTTTCCTGCCTCCTTTTTTGTCTTTCCATGTTTCCAAATTTTTTATGTTGGCAATTGTTATTGCTGTATAGTGCTTCCTTGGTATTCTTGAGTGTAGGTCCTAACCACAAGTCCAATGCGATTTTATTCATAGCTTGTGTACAGCAAATATTTTACAAGATATCACCCAATAATTCTTTAGAGAGAATTCAACTGAGTTGGTTGGGACTTGGGAGAGTGCGGATTGAGAAAGAGAAGAGCACGACCAATGTGTAGTTTTTCGCAAAATGGCTTTTCTAGTCTTCATATTGGAAGTTGATTCTCTCACGAAAGCACACAATAAAGAGTTTGGAGCAATGTATCTATCTACGAAAATTACTCAAATGAAGAGCGAAGACGATATAGATGACGTAAAACACTATCTACTTTTGGTTGAAGACGTTGAACTGTGTGGTGCGCATCGAGTGTTTGATGAAAATCCCGGAGGCATCCTTCGCAATTAAAAGTCATGAAAATGAGGTTAATTCGGAAGGCCCACAAGTGCTTGAAATATTTTTCCTTTCTTTATTTTTATTTTTTTGACATGTATGGTGATTACATGAATAACCAATATTATGTGTGTTGCTGTGGAAAATTACGACTGGTGTTGTGATGAGAAGAATAATGATCTGGCCTTGACGTTTTTTTGGAGTGCCGAGGGCATAGTCAGTGAAGATGGAGGCCTTGGGCATATTATCTCGAGAGTATTATGGTACATCTTTTGTTGGTCTATCTATGAGGAGCAAGCCTCTAGTTCAAGTGCACTGGTTAAGGATTGGATGCTATTACATGCGACGTTGGTTATTCAAATTACTAATAAATTGTGGAAAGTAAATTGAATCGATCTCACATTTCAGAACTTGTTTCTACATGAAAACACATTACAACAACCAAAAGTTCCAAAGGTGGATTTGCTTGTGATATGTGAATGGAGACTTGTTTAGAGTACCCATGTTTCATAGCTATTCACAATCTTGTGCAAGAGTTTTTCTAGTTTGCTTTGATCTGAGCATCTCTATAAGGGCACTACATGACCATAAAGCTATAACAATTAGTGACATTCTTGCTGCCAGAGATGTGCCATTTTTTTTGTAAATATCTGATCAGTACTGTTCTAACTGTTACGGGACCTGGATCCCAACTATTTGTTACCTCTAGAATCAATGGGGATGAACTAGCTTTTGTATTAACTGTCAAAATATACGATCCTTGTTTTTAAGCAATAACTTGATTATAGCTCATTTGCTGCTGTAATAGCACCAGTTTTACATGAATATCCAAGGGTATACACCTTGTAGTGGACTTGGGTTGGTCCATTGTTTTTCAAATGTAACTGGAGTGCGCTTCATGCACTTGGCTACCTTTCCTTTTCCAGATATATCAACCGACCTATGGATATTTGGTGGATCACTCTTCTCCTAGCCAAAGTTGAGAATTATCTGGGATGACCAGACTTTGTAAATGGTGTGCAATGGTTGCTATTGCCTGATATGACTGTATCCCCTAGATTCGCCACTTGCTCAATGGGGGATGGCAAGGATCTGATTTACTCGTCTCCCATATGTGCTATGAGGTTGGCAAAGGAATTGATCATTAATGAGATCATCTTACTCACTTCATCATTTTGTAACTTGCAAGAGCAAGCTCGGTCTCCAGATCAGGATTGGGAGCCGTTGAACTACCTCCATCCGATTAAATACAACTTTTCAATCTTTTAGTTTCTACCTATATTAATGGCACTAGATTGACTTGTTTAGTCCGAGTATTAGCTGATTAGTGAAGCGTAGGAACCATTCCCAAGCTCCAATGGCCGGGCAGACCAGAATACGAGTATCCTTGCAAAAATATACTAGGACATATGTGTTCATGCCCTGAGTAACTTTCGGGTAGGGCACAGGATCTGTTATGGTACTCTCTGTGTGCTTTTCCATCCTCGCTGTGTTTACGTGACATCTTTTGAAGATTCATTGTTTAAGATCATTTAATTTCTTTGCAGGGAAAGGAGAAGCTTGGAAGGTGGAAAAGATCCATAGGACAATCGTTGCTGTAGACGACGGCATACAGCAACGGTGTAGGTTTGCATATGTGGGCTGGGGTATGAGGTTGAACTCCGGGAACTTGATAATAGGCTTGGTGATTCAACTCCGTGTAATTCCGGCCATCGTGCTTCATCAGCTTCTCGCAATCCATATTTCCTGCATGGTAAATCAAAATACTTCAAACCGCAAAATTTGAATCAACACAGGCAAAAAATATGAATAACTCTGAAATCACACTGAAAATATTGATTTTAGAAAGACCCATGTGAGTTTCATCCATGGAAAGGATTTACCCAAGGAGTACCCATTTTTGAATGAGTATCTTTTGAAGGTCTTCTCTAAACTCAACCTACGTTCGGGAATTCTCCTTTGCGTATAGTTTGGAAACATCCCGGGTAGGTTTGACAATTTGGTGAGTTAGGTCGTGGAACGGGTCGAAGGGGGTCAAACCCATCAGAACCCAAATATTAAATGGGGTCGAAATATGTTGGGTTGGGTTAAAACAGTTAACATGTCAAAAGGGGTCGACCCGGCTTAACCCGAATTTCTTCCCAAATTGTCATAGAGTTATAGAGAGAAAACTATCGGGTTAAAATGGGTAACGGGCTTGACCCGCTTTTAACCAGACCTGACCAAATTTTTTTTTCTTCGTTAAAACAGGTTACTTATTTTGACTCAAAAATGTTAACGGGTTGGTTGGGTCATGTAATTTTTAAGTCGGGTCGGGTGAGTTAATGGGTTTCGAGTTTGATTGTCGGGCATGATCACGCGTATAGATGAGAGAGTGATAACAGAAAGAGATTTAAAATGAATTTAAGATGGGTTGAAATTGAGATAGGGAAAGAAAAGAGGGGTTGAAATTGAGATAGAGAGTGAAAAGTGGGGGCTGCCATTGTTGGGGTTTTTTGAGGATGCGAAGGAAGAAAGGAAAAAAAAGGGGGAACAACACAAATGGTCCCGTACTTTTTAAAATAAAATGACTATTTGACCCTTAGCAATAATCACCTGTAATGCACGTGTATTAACCTAATGGAAAGAAACGAACGGATTTAGATGGAAACACCAATTGCATCACAACTTTTTGTACAAGGATAAGTTAGTTTTTTTTGCAAAAGGATAAATCCAGAAGAATTTGAAAAGTATAGGGATGATTTGGGTAATTCACTTTATATACTAACCAAAGTTTTATTAATTTTAATTGTGGTACAAACTCAAGTTTTGTCTTTTCTAGCCAACTCGAGCATTATACTTTAAGCTTGAATTTATCATTCGCTTAATTTAGACAAATAAATATATGATCTCGATGATATCACAAAGTTGAATATAATTTCACCATTAACTTTTTTATTATACAAACAAGTTGTCATGAAAATCGTAAAGTTTCACAATTTTCTTTACATTTATTACAAGTTTTCAACACATTTATGAGTTATAAACTTTGTATGTAATAAAAGCAAGAGAACTTACCTTCGTTGATGTTAATTCACAAGTCTTATTGTAATAAAATCAATTTATTAGTTTGCTTTGCACTTCCTTCAAATTTATGGACCAAAAATAAAACAAAAGTTGAACATGAACCTAGAGTTCCTAGTTTTTAGACAAGTGCTTTATCTATTGGGCCCCGAATCAATTATAAAAAGTATGAAAAAATTGGGAGAAATTGCGGGCCGATCTCCCTTTTCAAATATTTAACCTCTCCAATCCAGTGTTTTTTTCATCAATCGCGAAAGTTTTTTTTTAAAATTGTTCATAAAATGCCAGATCATCTTCTTTCACAACTTCGGTGAGTTTGAAAATCACCATTGTTACTCAATGAAACGGGATTGACTTGCTTAGTCAGGTCGCAGGGGTCGAGGAGGCATTGCCCTTCGTGAGGGTTCGGGGGCAATACCACCGAAAGGTAAACATTTTTTTGATTCATTATATGCGAAACTGTAATGGATATGTGTTGGATTAAAAGAATTTTCAATAGGATGAAGGCGAAGGAGAAGGGGGAAGAAGAAAGCTTGACGGAGGAGATGGAAGAAAAATGAGGACAGTTCATTATCATTTTGTATCGCATTACAAAATAGATTAGATAATATTTTATGTATCGCGGTTCAAAAATTAATTCATCGCGGTTCAAAAAGTAAATTAATGTATCGTGGTGCAAAAATTTGATGTAATGCGATCCACTGAGTAAGGCTCCGTTTGTTTTACGGAAAATCATTTCTAGAAAATGATTTCCAGAAAATCAAAAGATTTCTTTCTCAGGTGTTTTGTAAATCTTTTGAAAATATGTTAGAAAACATTTACGGGTGTTTGGCAAACATACGGAAAATGTAACGGAAAATAATATATGAATAAATACAAAAATAAAAATAGAAACTAAACAATGTTTAGGATGTCCCTTCAAAATCAATAAGGACCATTTTTTTAATATCACAATTACAAATAATTTTTTTGATAATTGATAAGAAAAAAACGTTTTAAAATAGAAAATAGACAATGTTTAGGATGTCTCTAGAAAATGTTACGGAAAACTATATATGAAGAAATACAAAAAAATATATTATAATATTAATGCACATATTGAATATAAAATAGTGTTGAACTTTAAGTAATTTTTCTTTAGTAACTCTCAATTAATCATTAGTGGTGTCAAATCAATGTCTATCTTTTTTCAATCTCACAATTACAAATAAATTTTTTGATAATTGATATGAAAAAAACGTTTTAAAATAGAAAAATTGACAATGGTTATGATGTTCCTAAATAATATAGGTAGCATTAATTTTAGAACATAGTAAACATTTATTAAAATTATAATTTATAAATTGTATGCATAAACTTCATTTATATTTTTAAACAATTTATTTGTTGAGTGAAATATTATGTGTGTAAGTAAATATGTACAATTGTGAAAGGGGGCGGAGAGTGCCCGAACATTTGAAAAATGACTTACGGAAAATGAATCCGTAAGTCATTTTCCGAAAAAGAAGCCTTCATTTTTCGTTGACTCGGAAAACCTTTTACGTTGACTGCATTTTCCTAAGGTTACCAAACACCGGAAAATGAGGAAAACGTTTTTTGGAAGTCATTTTCCGTGAAACAAACGGATCCTAAGTGACCTCCGTAGCGCGTCTACGGTTCATTAAGAGTATCGTAGTCATTTTGCCCTAAAAAGTGATTTTTTTTGGTTGATTTTTTTTTTTTTTTGACTTAAGCGATTGAAAACTTTGAAAAGTGAACCGACCCGAATTTCACCCAAAAAATTGTGGGTTATTTCACATTTAAAACTTTGATAAGACGATGCATTAATTGATATTAGACAATTCACACATTTGTGAATCACGATACATTCTTTTGTGCATCGTGATGCATGCCAAATCTTTTTATAGTTTTGAAAAAATATAAACGTGCGTTTATCTTTGCTAAGTGGACCGGCCTGAATTTCTCCCAAATTTAATAACATTAATTATATATTATATATACCTATAATTAGCATGGAGATTTCATACTTGAATGATAATTAGAATGACACTTAATGACTGTAGAAAGGACATATATGGTGATACCAGTTACTCCCTCCGTCCCTAAATTATTATCTTCCTTTTCTTTTTCATTCGTCCCAAAATAATTGTCCATTTTGAAACTTACCTTTTTAGAATATTACTTTTACCACTTTACCCTGACTTTTTCACTCTACTTTAATTATGAGCCACATACACATGGATATTAAAGGAAACTACATATTAAACTAATATAAATAATCAAGTCAATTGTTTTTTCTTAAACTATACGTTGGGTCAACTAGGATAATTATTTAGGGACGGAGGGAGTATTATTTGTTAGGAAAATATATGTTGCCTCCTTTTTATTTGCCTGAGAGCTTTGTTTATCGGGAAAAATACGAGAAAGTCTCACTAAAAAATTTGGATATCCAAAAGACCCAAAAGTCCCAAAAACGAATCTTTCATTCAAAAAGTCTCGAAATTAAAATTTTAATGCTAGTACTCCAAAACTTAAATACCGTTATGTTAAAAGCTTTTATTGTGATGAAAACTTATAATGATAATAAGAATTGCATTAAATATAATAATAATAATAATAATAATAATAATAATAATAATAATAATAATAATAATTATTATTATTATAGAAAAATATTATTATCATTGTCTTAATCAATATTATTAGTACTAAATGGTACCAAAATCTCTTTAAAAAATTCATTTTCGAATGATCCAAAAATATCTTTAAAAAATTTAATGCAAGTAGTGTTTGCAATATAACAAGGAGAGTCACTCTTTTAGGACTTGGTTTTTGCAGTTTTTTTTTTTGGGTTAATCGCACCGTTGGTCCTTGATTGGTCATTTTCAGTATTAGTTCCTTAACAATTTTTTTGTCAAAATTTGGTCATAAAAGTTTCAAATTCTCACGATGTCAATTTTTTAAATGGATGCCGTTGGAAAAATCATACTCCCTCCATTTTTAAATTATTGTCTACCTTTTTTTTTGTTCGTTCTTAAATAATTATCCTCTTTCAAAACTTTCCCTTTTAAGAAAATACTTTTATCATTTTACTGTTATTTTTTCTACTTACTTTAATTATGACTACATACTCAAGGACATTAAAGGAAACTAGACATTTCACTAATATTTATAATCCAGTCAATTCGTTTTTCTTAAACGACGTGCCTGATCAACCCAGACAATATTTTGAAAACGGAGGGAGTATTAAGTATCACAGACATTTGTGTAAGGGCTAAATTGAAAATTTTTATGCCTAAATTTTTTTTTTCAATTTACAATCGAGTCCCTATGATTTGGAAAAAGACCAAATGGCCTTCTTCCCCAAGTCCTTGTTTCATGGTTGACAAATTCCCCAAATTCCATAGATTTATTCTAAATAAATATTGGTAGAAGTTTATGCCGAACAAATAAGGTTTAATAAATAATTTGGTCCTTGAATTTAACAACTCTTCCTGTTTGTGCTTTCACACTTGAACCTTTCATGTTTTGGTACCTAAACCGCACATTTGACAATACACTTCGTCCCTCAAGTGAACGACTATCAGTTGAGACATTAAAACTTGCATAAAATAACTAAAATGCCCTTAGTATATAGTGAGTGAGATTATATGTTGTACTAGAAAGATGAGTTAGATATTTTTAGAACAAGATTAATTATTTTTTTTTTTACTTTTTTCTCTCTGTCCCCCCCTCTTTCTTTCTATTTTGTCTCATTTTTTTGTCATTTTTAATACTTTAATTAATTTTCAATTTCTTTCAAATTTATTTTTCTTTTTTATCGTTTTCTGCTAAATTTCAATAAAAAAATTTATTATGATACAAATAATTTTAAAATTAATCCAAAAAATATTTTTTGGACCGCATTGGTCATTAATTATTAAGTTTTTTTGGTTTATATTTATTTTCTTTTCCTCTTTAAACATTTTCATTTTTAATTAGTTCTTTTTTTAGTTTCTATTTTATACCCAGAACCAAATATTTCATCAACACCAATAACTAATGCACTTCACAATTTCTTGATGTTTTCCTTATATTTTTTAATTTGTTGAAATTTTAGTTAGAAAAAATGAAACAGGAAAATAAAAAAAAAGGGGACTAAAACGTATTTTTTTATGAAATGTAAGCAGAAAATGATAAAAATAAAATTAATTTTGAAATGAACTAGAAAATAATTTAAAGTATAAAATTAAAAATTGAAACAAAAAGGGGAAAATAAAAAAATGAATTGAAATATAAAATAAGAAACATGAAATAGAAAAAAGAAAATTTATATCAAGAAAAAGAAAAATAGATGATGATGAAACATATGAAATTAGCCTGATTTTCCCATTATATAAAATTAAAGTATAAAATAATTTAAAGAACAAAAAGGGGAAAATAAAAAAAATGAATTGAAATATAAAATAAGAAACATGAAATAGAAAAAAGAAAATTTATATCAAGAAAAAGAAAAATAGATGATGATGAAACATATGAAATTAGCCTGATTTTCCCATTATATAAAATTAAAGTATAAAATAATTTAAAGAACAAAAAGGGGAAAATAAAAAAAATGAATTGAAATATAAAATAAGAAACATGAAATAGAAAAAAGAAAATTTATATCAAGAAAAAGAAAAATAGATGATGATGAAACATATGAAATTAGCATGATTTTCCCATTATATCCTCATCTTTCTAATTCCATACCTTCTCTCTCAACTATAGGTCTTTCTCCAGATTAGCTCGTCGTGGTGAGCCATTCTTTTCTTGTGTTGAGCCTGAAATTTCTTTTTTGGATACTCGTACTCCAGCTAGCCTCGAGCTTCTTTTAGACCCAATCAACTAGTTAGATGTTTTCCTGCTCTCTCTCTCTCTCTCTCTCTCTTCTTTGACTCTCTTGAATCCATATCATCAAGAAAGAAGTAAGTAGCAAAATTTCCTTGGCATGGCGACCGGAATACCTCTCAATCACCCTTTTAGGAATGAGTTTCAATTTCAATTGTTTCCTTTGGGCCATTCCAAAATTGAGATTAAAGCATTTTCACTGAGAAATAATAAACAGAGTCTCGTCTTTCTCTTCTTTCACATGAAGAAGAAAACTCAAAACAGCCTCCTCTGTGCAATTAGTCTAGTTAGTCATTTTGAAGCTTAAAATAACCAACATTCTTGAGTTCTCTCTCTCTCTCTCTATATATATATATATATATATATTTTTTTTTTTTTTTTATTATTTTTATTTTTTGAAGCTCAAAGCAACCCATCAATAACAATGTCTTCAAGCTCAACCATATGTATGAATTTTCATCCTCTTCACATTTTAAAGTTTTATGATTATAAAATACATTATTTCTTAAAGAATTTTGTGTTTGAATACTAGTTTTAGGTCTAATTTAAGTATCAATAACAATGTCTTCAAGCTGCTGTTTATCGTCGGTTCAGACCTTGTTTGATGCACACATCAAAGCGTGTTCATCTAACACTGGCCGAACACATTATGGTGTGTTCATCCAGCACTAGTGAACACACCTTAATGTGTTCATCCAGCACTGTCCGAACACAACAAGGTGTGTTCATCCTACACCCTAATGTGTTCATTCAGCACTGGTCGAACACACCTGCATTTGTTCATCGTCGATGATCACTCTTGTATGTGTTCATCCAACTCTAGATAAACAGTGTTGTATTCAATCGATTAATAATGTTTGTTTGATGCTTACATGAAGAGTCATCGATAAATTGTACCAAAGGAAAAAAAGAAGATCGACGATCACAAGAACACATTGAGCCTCGAAGATAAGCAGTTTGAGTCATATTTCAGACATGTATTTGAATTAAACTTTGTTATGTAATTTATTATATTTCAGACATGTATTTGAGTTAAACTTCGGTTATATATTTCACTTAAGCAATAGTTATCTCAATTTCGGTTAAGCAATGGTTATTTCAATTTCGGTTATATTGCTTTAAATTATGTATGATAGTTGAATTAATATGTATTTCATGACAAACATAGTATATGGTACTATAATGAAACTACATAATAACATAAACATAGTCTAAAAAGTCATAACTAAAAATATAAAATGTTTAATAAGTCATAACATTAAAAAAATACAGGAACAATTGTCTAAAAGGTCGTCAATGTTGCCTCCACAAATACACTGGATTGTCAATCAGGGGCTGGAAAACTACATGTGAACGCTCCTGGTACCCCTCTAAATAAACAGGAGCACAATCCCATCCTCTCTATACGCTCAAGTTCCATTTCTTTTCTAGTCAATGTCGTCAGTCTTCTTTTTTTCTTGTTATACATTTTACTGAAGACTCTTCCTATAAACATCAAACAAACCTTATTAATCAATTGAATACAACATTGTTCATCTGGAGCTGGATGAACACATTAAGGTATGTTCGACCAGAGCTGGATGAACACATCAAGGTGTGTTCGACTAGAGTTGGATGAACACATTAAGGTGGTATTCCACCAGTACTGGAGGAACACAGTATGATGTGTTCGGCCACAATGAACACACTATGATGTGTTCGGCTAGTGTTGGATGAACACATTAAAGTATGTTCTAAACAAACATTGATGTGTTCGACCCGGGTGTGATGAACAACCTTTTGGTTGTGAGGCCAGTGCTGGTCGAACGCCCAAAAATGTGTTCATCACACCAGGGACGAACATACGATAATCAACAACTCTTCAAACAATAGTTTTTTTTTTAAAAACCAACATTTAATCAAAGAAAGTGGTAGGAATACTTACATTATTCGTCCCCATGACTTCTTTAGGCTCTTTGTAAGGTATTTCTCCATAATGTGATTATGTTTAGGGTTGAGTTTGAGAGAAGTTTTTGAAAAAAAAAAATTGGAGGAAGAAGAAATATGGAGAAGAATGTGAGTACGTATATATTTTGGGTTGGGGTGTAAATAGAATTAGGGAGTGTATTATAGGGTGTAGGGAGTATTGTTTGTCTTTTTGTATAAGGGTATTATTATCATTAGAGTGGGGTGTAGAGAGTATTTTATGTTGTGTATTTAGTAGAAGGGTTTATTAGGTCTTTTCACAAGATTGCATTTGTGTAATATTTTTAAGTGGGGGTGTGAAAAGAGGAAATTGGGGTGTGGTTAGCCCGTCCCACAATCCCTAAAGTCGAATATACAGTTCTCGAACCAATATGGTTTTTTGGAGGCCCCAACATCCTACACACTCAATTTTCCCATCAAACCCTCCCCCCCAAATACCATAGTTCCCAAACCAAATTCAAATATACCAGCATCAGATCAATATAGCTTCCTCGTAACCCCAAGTTCTTGCACCGGGCATCATTTCTCAGTTGTAAAACACAATAGCAAAATTAATTACAATTCAACGTTCCACAACTTGTAGTGCTCTATATAGTATCCAAGACATGGAG
Organism: Codonopsis lanceolata; assembly: GCA_013146195.2. Classification (NCBI taxonomy): domain Eukaryota; kingdom Viridiplantae; phylum Streptophyta; class Magnoliopsida; order Asterales; family Campanulaceae; genus Codonopsis; species Codonopsis lanceolata. The sequence continues at coordinate 76,777,832 of CM028384.1, read as the reverse complement.
GACAGGTTCCTGAAACCTGTTTTGAAGCATGGGTAGCACTAACGAAATTCTTAAAATAACAAGTATACAATAAGGCGAGAGGGAGACGGTGGGACCTGTAGAGTGGGGGTTTGTTTGGATGTGTCACCGGGCTTCAAGAAGGCTACTGGTGACAATGAAGATGGACGCCAAAGACTTGACAGACATGGGGAAGACAACCAGGGATGATAGGACTAGAAGTGCGGCGACGAGTGTAGATGGTGGGTGTTAGTCCCAAAGGCACAATAATAAGCTAGAAGGGGGGGGGGTTGAATAGCTTATTAGACACTTAAAACTTTTGTATAAATTCCTAAAACAAACACTTGCAATCTATTGAAAAGATTGAAGTAGCGGAAGTCTTGTAAGGAAGACAGTTCAAGTCTGCCGGTGAAGCACTACTGGTAGACTTTGCTGAATACTCAAGTTTGCTGTTAGAAGCGATAAGTAAAGAGATATGAAACAGTATAAAGCAGTAAGCAACAGTAATGAAAGAACACAAGTATTTTGAGATGGTTCGCACTATAAAGAGTGCTACGTCCACCACCAAGGCAGTCAACCTTGGATTTAAATGTGCACTATGTTTTCCACTAGTTCTATTACAGAGAATTCCAATGGATCGTGTACAAAATATTTGACTTGTGTTTGGGGGCTGGGAATTGAATATCTGGACAAACATAATATTCAATGGTGCAGAAGAATAGTAAAAGAAACAACAATAAGAAGCAAAAGATAGAGTGTTGATACAGATCTTCTAGTTGTTATTGAGGACTTCGTTGATCAGTTTATGATCTCTTGAATGCACTGAGTATATAAGACTTTATGCTGTTGGAGAGATTCAGAGCATTGTTTTGTTCAGTCTTTAATGGCAGTATTTATAGTTGGGGCATTCTTGAGACCGTTTGGAGAAGACGAAGAGAGTAACAACTCTATTAGGTTGAATGCATTAAATGCATGGAGCTGACTTTGTAGATTTCGTCTTCACTGATACTGAGCAGGGAATGGTGAAGAGTTGTTGCAACAACTGGCAGGTGAGCAATCAGAGTTACAGACCTACAATAGTTGGTACAGACACTAAGGTGTCAGTCTGTTCACTTGCTCTGTCACTTTTCAGGAGGCGAAAGTCTTCATGCTTTTAAGAAAGCTGGACAGGCGTGTCTGAGAAGTCAAGTGTTGATGAAAGATTGGTTTAAGTTAAATTCAAACTAATAGAGGCTAAATTTAATTAATCTACTAGAAGCTTGATGACCGGACACACCATGGTTGAGTAGGTGCAGACCAGGTCTGCCGCTGAATGCTGTATGAAGTCTTCCGGTGAAGCCTTCAGCTGAAGTCTTCCGCTGAACCTGTGAAGCCTATAAAGCTATTCTAAGGCAAAGTTCTATGCACAGTTGCCACGCTAATTGATACGCAACCCAATTAGCCACTAAGCATAGAACCTAATGTAATGTATGAACAGATGTAAATCAAAATACAAATGAGAAACAACAATCTCCTCCTATTTGCATTTGGTCATCATTACTTATAAGTGAGGGCTATGAAAACTTTATGATAGATAATAACATGTCAGAAAGTATTTTAGTTTTATAACGGTAGACATGCCTCTATCCAAAAAAAAAAAAACACTTCAAGTGTAAAAGCTAATCTAAGTGCTTACAACAGAAGAGATGTAAAGAATAGCACAAGGATTAGTAATAAACAATACAAAATGGATTTAAACTGAATGTTTAAATTCTAAGCAGATATATGAAATTGAAGTAGCAAGAATTTAAACAGAAGACAATTTTTGAAAAGACAATAAGCTTCTGTATTCAAACGAGAAGTTTAATTTGTACAGAGTTTTCAAAAACTAAGATAGATACAAAGGTTTGGGGAGAGAAAAATATGAGCTACCACGGTCTTTTCCCTTTGCCTTTGTCTGCTTTGTCTGCCGCTTCTCTTTCTCTTCTTTGGCGTTCAAGTTCTTCAACTCTTCTAATGTATTCATCATCGGCAGAGGTTGGAGGCCTGGTGGAGCGAGAACGGTAGTCCAATTCTTCACGTAGTATGTTGTTCTCCTCCATTAGAGTTCGGTTAATAGACCTCAGTTGTCTCTCCTCCATGATGGACAGATCACGTTCACGCTCGACATTGATCTTATCATGAGAGACGTTGAGAGCGATGTCGTTGAGCTCCAGAACATGAGGGCGTCTTTGACCCAGGTGAAGAGTTATGCTGTGGAAGAGTTGCCAGAAGAGAGTTGAGAAGAGTCTGACGCATTCCTTGCGTTGAGCTTCTACGTTGATCTTGATGTCAGTGGACTCGTGCCGCATTTCTCCAAACCGTGTCCACACATCCTCTTGAAATTGGCGGATGGTGGCGGCATTTCTGTCGACTGCCTTGGATGTTGCAGTTGCTAGTTCAACGGTAGTTGTGGAGATAATGGTAAGTTCTCCCAGTCTGTCGTAGATAGTGTCCATGCGGCTGAGAATTTCGGAGTTAGCCGGTTGGGAAGGAGAAGGGTCGAGGTCAATGTGTATGTGCTCAATGTCGGCAGAGGTGGCGTCGGTAGAGGTGACCGGGCGGAAGGGCTGCTGGAGAGGTGGAGTGGCTGAGTTGGAGGAAGAAGAGTCGTGTGAGGGAAAGGTATGGGTAGAAGAGGATTTGGAGTGAGGAGGTGATGGAGGAGGGGTTAGGGGAGGGTCAAGTTCAATATGAGTGTCAGAGTGATCACTGACTATTGAGGGTTCTGGTAGGGGGTCGGTAGAGAACCAGAAAGAGGGAGCAGGATAGAAGAGGGATTTGGGTTTAGTTGGTTTAGGTGATGAAGTGGGTTGGGGAAAGAGATTTGCTACCGATGAAAGTTCAAATAAGAATTTCGAGGCAGCAGAGTCTAAGGGTTGAATGGGAATGGTTTGGGTTCGTTCGGATGATGTAGTTGGGTTGGTTGGGCTACGAGGGGGTGAAGATGGGGTAGATGGGTTTGGTGAGTAGTTAAAGGGTGAAGGAGGGGCTGGAGAGTTGTGATTTGGTAGGCTCCTCTTGAGTTTGTGGCTCCTCCTGAGGGGTTGATTCCACCTGAGTAGATGACTCAGTAGGAATGGGTTGTGAAGGGGTAGAAGGCCGGTTAGGTACTGACAGACTTCCTTTTCTGCCTTAGCAGCTGAATAGGAGGTTCAACTGCTTCATCGGCAGAGGTGACAGGGTCTGCTGGGGGTTGGGTAGAAAGACCTTTATGTAGTCGTCTACGTTTAGGCTTGGGTGAAGGTGAAGGTTGATTAGAAGAAGATTTTCGTTTGGGTGTTGGGGATGGCTGGGGAGTGGAGGTTGGTGGTTCAGGGTTAGATGGCTGGGGAGTAGATGTTTGTCAGCCAGAGGAGCTAGGCGCCGCCAGACTTGTCACGGCCAGTTCACGTCTGCCGAATCCACTTGGCCTGAAGCTTCTCAGCCTCTTCTTCCGTCCTTGCCTTCTTAGCTTGAGCCGCTTCCTTCTGTTTCAACAGTCGCTTAGACTCAGTAGCCAGATCCTTGGCTTTACGGAGAATGTCGCGAGCAATGGTAGGGTCTCCTTGTCCCCATTTGGTCACTGCAGAGCGAAATCCTTTGCTGGCAGCATCATACGCGTCCATGTTGAAACGCATGACAACCATTGGCGAGGGCTTGGCTACTTTTTCAAGAGAGATATTGGGTAGCCTTCATTGCTGCCTTCTCTTGTTTTCATAATCCGTATATTTCTTAAAGAAGGTGGCCGTCATCTGCTTGTCTTTGGCCACTGCTATGAGCTCATCTTCTTTAACGGAAGAGTTAATCTCAGGCATATCCCGTAGAAGGGTGTTGATGAGACGGACAAAGGGCCTTTTGAGATTGGGGATCTCCTTCACGTTTTCAACGTAGTTCCGAAGCTTGTTGAAGATTATAGTGCCGTAGTTGAGGTGAGTCTTTATATAGACGACACTTGTGAGATTGAGCTGTTGGGCCGTGAAGTTGTCGTGAGCGCCGTTTTTGAACAGCAGAGACTTGTCCAGCAGATGACTGGAACAATACACATCCAGAGGAAAGATGTTTCTTGACATTTTTCCTTGAGGTTTCCTTGGAGTGTTTGGTCCCCTCATTGCTTCCCAGGCTCTGTCAGCCTCAGTAATGGATAGCTCAGTATCTCCGCCGTAGCGAACCCCAACGATTCTGGAAATTACTTTGGCAGAGATGGAGATGGGTCGTCCTCGAATCCATCCATGCATCACAGACGGAGTCTTGGGGTTGATAACCATTCGTTGATAGGATTCTTCAGCGAGGAGAATGCTATAGTTTTCGTCATGTAGATAGAAGAGCGATAGAATCCCGAACTCGTTCATATCTTTGCATGCTTTGGCTCCGGCGGAAAAAGTACAGACGGTTTTGAGGTCAATGCACATGCCGGGCAGATACATCTTTGGGTCCAGAGCCTGAATGATGTCATGAGCGGCAGGAAATGGAGGGTATCCTGGAAGGTTGATGGACGGACCAGGTGAAATGACCTTTTAAGGGTCAAACGCCTTCCTACTGTCAGTCTTTAACTTGGTAGAGGATTTGACCTACAAAAACATATTCAAAAATTAGGGCTTTTGTCCTGACAGAACAAACAATCAAAGATTTCATTTTTTTAAGAATTAAAATAAAATTTCAGATGAAAAATTTGAAACCCTTGAATGTTTGGATTGATAAAACAGAGAAACGTTTAACAGATGATTTCTCAGAAAAATGAGTATCCAAAGTATAGAGAAAACTGTTAGTTTCAAGGTTTTGAAATGAACAACAATGGTGGAAACCGTCCAGATACACAAAGCGTCTTTTCGGATTCCTCAATAAAGTTACTCAAAAGAAGAAATACTAAGCATAAATCAATGGATAGTAAACTAGATAGTAATGAAAAGCTTACCATTGTTGCTGTAAGGAAGAAGAAATAGATAATAGTTGTAGAGGGAGGGAGCAGTTGCAGAGAAGAGAGAAGGGTCTGAGTAGAGAGAGAAAATCTAGAGAGAGAGGGTTCGTAAAGTTTTGGAAAGGGCGGTTCAAAGTCTATTCAAAGGAGAAAAATCTTTAGCGAAAAGTTGTAACTTAAGATATTTTCAAAGTAATTCAAAAATGACTTTTAACCCCTTTGCCTTTTTAGAAAACCTTTTCCGCTTTAGTAGACTAAACAGTTGAAGTACTAACCTAGTGAAAACGAAGAGCTTAAGTCTGCCGTTAGATAGCAAGTTAAGTCTGCCGGTTAGTAGTAGTTTAAGTCTGCCTGTATGAAAGAAAACTTGAAAATAGAAATTAAGCTGTAGGATCAATCATACCAAGATTTCTCCTTAAATAAGCAAACCTGGTTGCATCTAGTGGCTTGGTGAGAATATCAGCCAATTGATGTTCAGTAGGAACGTATTCCAGACTGATGTTACCTTTTTCCACATGATCTTTGAGGAAGTGATAACGAATATCAATGTGCTTTGTCTTTGAGTGCATCACTGGATTCTTTGAGACTGAAATTGCAGAAGTGTTGTCACACATAATGGGACAATTTGCAGTCTTGATGTTGTAGTCCACAAGTTGCTGCTTCATCCATAGTAGTTGAGAGCAACAGTTGCTGGCAGCAATGTATTCTGCCTCATTGGTAGAGTTTGCAACTGAACCTTGCTTCTTGCATGACAATGAGACAAGTCTATTTCCAAGAAATTGACAAGTCCCACTGGTGCTTCTTCTGCTCACTTTGCAGGCTGCATAATCTGCATCTGAGTACCCAACTAGATCGAAGTTGTTGCGTTTTGAATACCAGATACCCAGATTTGTAGTTTTTGAAACATATCTAATGATACGTTTGGCAGCAAGCAAATGTGATTCCTTTGGATCTGCCTGAAATCTATGACAAAAACAAACAACAAACATAATATCTGGTCTACTGGCAGTAAGGTAAAGAAGTGAACCTGTGATTCCTCGATACTTGGTCATGTTCTCTTGCTTTCCTGTTTCATCTTTGTCAAAATGGCAGTCGGTAGACATTGGAGTCTCGAATCCTTTAGCTGAATCAAGACCAAATTTCTTGATGAGTTCCTTTGCATATTTGGTTTGGCTGATGAAGATCCCGTCTGTAGTTTGCTGAATTAGAAGTCCTAGAAAGTAGGTGAGCTCTCCCATCATGCTCATCTCGAACTTGCTTTGCATCAGTTTCTCGAATCTTTTGCACATGCTTTGATTTGTAGATCCAAAGATAATGTCATCCACGTAGATTTGTACCAGAAGAGAATGACCTTTGTGCTTGAGGATGAACATAGTTGTGTCTATTCTTCCTCTCACGAATCCTTGTTCAATTAAGAACTTGGATAGAGTTTCATACGAAGCTCTGGGAGCTTGTTTCAGGCCATAGAGTGCTTTCTTAAGTCGGTACACTTGATCCTGTTTGTCTTGGATGACAAAACCTGGAGGTTGTTCAACATATACCGTTTCTTGAAGATCACCATTGAGAAAGACACTCTTTACATCCATCTGACATACTTTGAAGTCCATGAACGAAGCATATGCTAGAAAGAGTTTGATTGTCTCTAATCTGGCAACAGGAGCAAATGTTTCATCGAAGTCAATTCCTTTTTCCTGTCGGTAGCCTTGAGCAACCAATCTAGCTTTGTTTCTTGTGACGTTTCTATCTTCATCTCTCTTGTTCCTGAATACCCACTTGGTGCCTATAACTGGATGGGCAGTAGGTCTTTGAACTAAGCTCCACACTTTACATCTTTCAAACTAGTTCAGCTCTTCTTTCATAGCTTCAATCCAGTAATGGTCTTCGATAGTTTCATCAATCTTCTTTGGCTCAATTTCAGACACGAATGCAAATGCAAACATAGTCTCATTTCGAACTCTATTTCTCGTACGAACTCCTGAGTTGAGATCACCAATGATTTGAGAGACGGGGTGATCTCTTGTTTCAATAAGGAAGATCACTTCTGGTGAGTTCTTCCTTTAACGAATCTGGAGAAGGTAGAGAAGGTGATTCACCAAAATCGGGATCAGAAGAGGCAGGGTCTTCAAAACCTTCATTTTCTGGTGAACAAGAAGGGTAAGTGATCTGCAAAGGTGTTTGGGGGTAGAATAGAAGAGATGGGTTCAGGGTCAACAGAAGGGTTGGAACTGGTACCAGCAGAGTTGAAGTCTGTCGGTGCAGGGATAGTAGAACTGGAAGGGTCTGCAGTTGGAGGATTCTGAGGTGGAGTAGAACTAGAAGCTTTATTTGTACCTGTCTCAACATCATCAGAATCATCAGCAACATTCGGAGCCTTTCGAGGCTCTAATAAATCATATTCATCAAAAGTAACATGCACAAATTCTAAGATTTTCAAAGAAGTTTTGTTAAATATGCGAAATATTTTTGAATGATTGGAATAGCTCAGAAAAATTCATTCGTCTGATTTTGAATCAAATTTACCTCTATAATCTTTTCCATTATAAAGAATAAAACATTTACAGCCGAAGATTTTGAAAAATCCTATGTTTGGGGCTCTTCCTCTCCATATTTCATATGGAGTTTTGTTATGAAATTTGTTTACCAGGAATCTATTCTGGGTAAAACATGCAGAGTTGACGCCCGAAGTACTTGGAGTCTTGCTTCGCCAAAGATAGTTCTTCTTTGCTTCAATGAGTGTTTTGTTCTTCTGTTCAGCTACACCATTTTGTTGAGGAGTTCCGGCAGCAGAGAAGTTGTGGCCGATCCCGTGGTCATCACAATATCTTTCAACACCGTTGTTCTTGAATTCGGTGCCGTTGTCTGATCTGATGTCACTAATGTCTTCAAGCTTTTGGGTTTGAAGTCTTCTGAAAAGAGCGGTGACTAGATCATATGTATCATCTTTTGATGTCATTCGTTTTGATCCAAGTGAACCTAGAGTAGTCATCAACTACTACAAATGTATACTTGTCTCCAGAGATACTGACCGTAGTGATTGGTCTAAAGAGATCCATATGCAGAAGTTGAAGAGGTCTGGTCGTAGACATGACAGACTTTCTTTTAAAGAAAGACTTGGAAAGTTTTCCTAATTGGTAAGCTTTGCAACTTCTGTCATGGTCGGTAGACACCGCAGGTAGACCTTTGACAAGCTCATCTTTGGAGAGCTTGGAGAGGTACTTGAGTGACTGAGACGCTTGTGCCAAAGCCAACTGTTGTCATGAATGTTGTTAGCAACTAGGCAAAGGCTGGAGGATCTCCCTAGAAGGTTTAAGTCCACGACATAGACGTTTCCTTGTCTATTGCCTGGATCTTTGATGAGACATTGGTTGGAGGAGAATTTGTAGACGTTGAGTCCAGATTCACGATCTTGTGAGGTGAGATATGCTGAGACATTGGTTGGAGGAGAATTTGTAGAAGATTACTGAGCTTATAAGCTCGTAAGATTATGCTTTAAGCCATTCACTAGAGAAACTTTGTTGATGGAGAGACTTCCTCTAGTGATTGAGCCATACCCAATTGTTTTCCCTCTTGCATTATCGCCGAAAATCACCATAGGACCTTTAGCTTCAGCTATATCTGAGAATATACTTTTGTTCCCTGTCATGTGTCTTGAACAACCACTATCAAGGTACCAGATGTCCTTATCTTCTGAATCTATAGCCATGAAGCAGACCTGAAAAAGATCAAAGAAACAAGGTCCCCTTTATTTTCTTTTGAGTCCTGAGGATTAGCAACCTTTTGGAACCCATACCTGCTTAACCTTGAGAGAACTAGGTCTCTCAGATATTGGTGTGAACCTTAGCAGTCATGCTGGGGCTAGATGGTCTAAATAGTTGCAAGAATGACAAAGATGAAAGTTCCACGGAGGATTGTGATTAGTTTTACCTGTAGAGTGCTTATGACTTTCCTTGTTCTCAACAGCAGTCTTGGGTTCAGCTAGCTTGTTGACGGTAGACTTAATTGGTTTTTATTGAACCTTCCTTGTTTTATGGAACCTGGCCCTAACTTATCACTCTCGTGGATCGATAGGTCCAATTTATTGTGATGGTGAGCCAGTGTACGACATATGCACATTGATCATGCAGTTATCTGCACCTCTAGGCCTTTATTATTCACGATTACATTCATTTGTTCAAAGTGAAATAATATAGAGATTGATAATCACCACAATCAACAAGAATTGAATGAACATAAATATAAATTAAAACATAAATTCGATACAAGTTACCTCCCACCTCCTAGATTAATGAAGATTTAGTTCATCCTTGAAGATGAACAACACATGGAGATGAATGAGTTCATGAATCGATCTTCAATACTTGTAATTACAATGACTAATTATGTTATACAACCTAAAATCTATTCTAAATCTATAGAAAACTACTTCCTAGTCGTTTCTAGTCGTCCTATTCTCTGGCTACAGACCTCTATTTATACCGAGGAGTTGTAGGGCAATTAGATCTCCTGTGAAAACACGAATTCAGGCATTCTGACTACCTTGCGGTCGCAAGGTATGGGACACCTTGCGTCCGCAAGGTCCTTGGAAAATCCGGGGTTTGAGTTTCTTCCTTTCTGTCCACCTTGCGGAGGCAAGGTCTTGATCACCTTGCAGCCGCAAGGTCTTCAGTCTGTTTCTTCTCCTTTTCTTCTTCACTTTTGTACTCTGGCCCCTTCTTAGAATTTTCACCTAAAAGCCTTGTGATTTGAATACTTTTATCTAAAACCCTGAAACTCACAAAAATTACTGAAAACACATATCAGTAGCCAAAAGTCTCGTGAAATAGCACAATTTAAGTCATAGAAGTATAAGAAATCAACGTATAAAATACATCGATCAGGGTCTCCACGTGTGAGGCACATTTTTGCTCACATGTCCCATACGTGGCATGATCTCGTGCGCACCATGTGGTGCTAAATATGGGCCTTGTACCTCAAAAACCCATGTACAAGTGAACCCTCCATTAAGTAGATTACAAAAGTAAGGATAAAATTGTAAACGTTTCTTCAAAAAGGAAAATTTATAAACAAGTAAATTTACTTTAGAATGGACGAAAAAATAAAACATATCAACTATTTTAGAACAAGGAGTACAACAAAACACAATCCCCAAGACAATAGCTTTATGTATGTATCGTTAACAAAATAATTTCTCAATTCTAGGCAAAGAGTCCATTCGTACCACTTTCGAATGTTGCAAGTAAACAATCACTTTGAAAAGTTGTGTTTATCATGTTCATATATCATTTCAACTTTATCCTACACATTGTATATTAATATATTGATTATGATAAATCATTTTTTGTAATTATGATAAAAGTTAAGGATAGCTATATATCTTTTAATAATTATACTTTTTAAAATATAAAATCTTGAGGCGTAAGTGATGGAGTATATTTAAAAGATAGGATTAAATAATTATTTGCTCCCTGAACTATCCAAAAATTATGCATTTGGTCCTGTGACTTTTTTCGAAATGTATTTGGTCCTTAAACTCAGTTTTTGCTAAGAGATTCCCCTCTCACGGGGTTGCCATCAATTTTTTATAAAATTCCAAATTTGCCCTTAGTAATGCTAATGGTTCAAAATAAAAAAAAGAAAAAAGAAAAAAGAACATAGAAAAAAAGAAAAAGGGAAAAGCAATTAAATTGAATTACATATTGCATCTATCTTTTTCATTTCCCAGAAAACCCAAATGGGAGCATCATTGAGCTCCAACAGAAGAAGACGAGCAATTACTACCACCAAAATCCTCACCCTCCCTCCCAATTAATCTCCTTTTCCACACCCAGATTCCGATAATGGAGTGTATAGTCGGAGCTGTGAGAGATGATGATCGAGAAGGAGGCCAGAGGGAGGAGATCAAGAGGCTTTTCGTTTTGGCTTCGGAGGAGGCAGCTAGGGCTGGGCTCGAGGCTACCGTTGGGTATTATGTGTTCCTCGCACGTCTTCACTTTTCCCGGCTCTCTCTCTCCATTCTCTGTAGCAGATCTGGCCGCCATCACCAACCCCCCAATCGACGTTTTCTCTCTTCCCCAAACCCGAGTCCAAATCGGCCAATCTTTTTCCCTCTACTTTCTCTCCCTTCTTTTTTTTTTTTTTTTCTGTAAATGCTACCGGTGATTGTGGTTTCATACAAGTTTCTGCTCTTCTTCGTTGCTCTGTTTTTGGTGATTGTTTTATCCAAGTTGGTCTCCGTGATATTAAAGTGTTTGTTGTGGGTATTTCTATCGACGAACAGATATGCCTACTCTTGTCAATGACAGTGGTGAGTTTTTTCTTGAAACTTGTTTCTTGGGTTCATTTCCAATCTGGCTAGGATTAGGGATTTGAATTTTGAGATGAGTTCTTGACTAGTAGTTGGGTTTTGGGAAGATTGACTGGTTTGGGATTAGAATTTGGAGGTGGGTTTGGTGGATTGAAGGTTGGTTTTGGATCTGTAAGTCAAATTTTTTTTGATCCATTAACATGTACGAGTTGAGAATAAATTAGGGTTTCATAAGATGCCCAAAGACATAAGGGTAAATTTGGGATTTCAAAAAAAATTTAACGACAAAACTAACGGTAACTTCATAAGGGAGAAATCTCTTAACAAAAATCAAATTTAAAGATCAAACACATTTCAAAATAAAATAAAATAACATCAAATACATATTTTATGAATAGTCCAAAAACCAAATAATTATTTAATTCCACAAGATATAGTAGTTGAGGTAACCTAATGTTTGTTTCTTCCAAGAAATCTCCCGTCGTCTCTCTCTTTCTAACTCGGCCGTTGCAAGTTTCCTTTTGTTATTCTTTTCTTTGGAGTGTAGATTTTCTCCACTTCCTATGGTCTATTTATACCTATACCCTACTAGGATTTTGACATTATGTCAAGCAATAAATTAAGATAAGCATATACTCCCTCCGTCCCTAAATTATCGTCATTTTTTTCTTTTTTGTCCGTCTCAAAATAATTGTTTACTTTGAAACTTATCTTTTTAGAATATCATTTTTACGACTTTACCCTTACTTTTTCACTTTACTTTAATTATGAGCCACATACACATGGGCTTTAAAGGAAACTACACATTAAACCAATATAAATAATCAAGTCAATTATTTTTTCTTAAACTGTGCGCCGGATCAAGTAAGTCGATTATTAAGGGACGGAGGGAGTAAAACATAAAATTAATAGATTATTCAAAAGTGGTCAACCTAATTCAATAAAGTAGGATTACTTAAATAGACCTAATTAGTCAAGTTGCACCAAACATAATTAACACAATTAATATTGTAATATAATATTATATGCATATACATAGTGGAGTAATAAAGTTAGCAAATATGACAAAATGTAACTTCAGAAAATTTGAAATCTTGAAGAGTAATACATGGGTTACAAAAAAAAAAAAAACCAAATATTAGTTACAAAATCTTTGATGACATTAATTGATTGATTGTTTTCCAACAAATTATGAGCCAATAATCGTGACCAAGTGCTTTTGGTGAACCGTTTTGGCAAATCGCTGATAAAAAATACAGCGTTTTAAAAATTTGCAGTGTTTTAAAACGTTATAATTTGAAGCGTTTTAAAAATATGTTACTTTTACAACTATTCTGTTTATTAAAATAGTATTTTATGTTTACGTGTTTACGAGAAACAAAACTCCCTTTCCAAAATATTACGTTTTAAAAACGCTACATTTTGAAAAAAAAAACGTTGCATCAAAGGAGGCCTAACAATTTTGTAACCAAAATTTTGTAGCTTTCATTTATCCACTAGGTTTTACTCAATTTTGAAAGGCATATGTGTGGGTCAATTAATTATATGACGTGACATAATCTCAATTGGAATCTACAAAGTGTCCAATTTATGAAAATATCCACATCATAAAATACTCATATTTTAATATAAAATAAGAGTGACTCTAACATTACACCGATGAAATTCACATACATACACACACAAATATATCCACCTTGATTCACCACTTTAAATAAGCACAAACTCATAGGAAAAACCGGTTTGGCCTAAAAAGCCATCCATATGGATTACCAAATCAACCTAGATTCATAAAGATTCAATTTTTTCATAAACTAAAAGAGCCATTCATAAAGGTTACATCAAATGAGGCCTAACAATTTTGCAACTAAAATTTTGTAGCTTTCATTTATTCCCTTGGTTTTACTCAATCTTGAAAGGTTTCACGGGATGTTGTTAATAATATCCTCAATGAGATGTCCTAGAGATGTGTAGGAAGAACCACCCTTATTCAAGGCCATCCTACTCTTCTCACTAGCCTCTTTCACTTTCTTTCCGATCAGTTCATTGTCGCCGTTACCGCCCACCATAAGTTGTCTTAACCCGTTCTCGATCACGTCGGCCGTAACAATGACCGAACTCTCGGTTCTGAAATCCTTTCTATAGTCCATCTTGATCTCCACGGCCATTCCCAACTCCTTCACTAACTCGAATGCATTCAATTGTTGCTCGGCATACATTGGCCACGCCGCAATCGGCACCCCACACCACACACTCTCCAACGTAGAGTTCCATCCGCAGTGCGACACGAATCCCCCCACTGACGGATGGGACATAACCTCGACTTGAGGAGCCCACCCGATCACTTTCCCAATCCCTGCCGTTCTTTCCAAGAATCCATCTGATAGTACCTCTTCGGGATTCGAGTAGTCACTTGGTAAGTCAAACTTCCCCTTTGGAGGAGAACGACGCAAGGACCATAAGAACCTGTGTCCGCTGCGCTCAAGCGCAGCGGCTATCTGTTTTATTTGTTCCTCATCAAAGCTTCCCATGCTCCCAAAGCATAGAAAAACAACCGATGATAATGGCTGATCGTCGAGCCACTTTAGAATCACCTTGGTCTCATCGTTTTTACTATTATCCCTTTTGAGGTTCAACATAGGTCCTACCGGATAGATAGGTGGAATCTCGTCGTCGTTGGTTAACGACTCAATCGCATAGGGTTCGAGCTCCAAGAACGTATTAATGATAATACCTTTGGTCTCTCTAAACCTACTAGCCAGATTGAGAAACATATTTGATCCACCTTCTTTGTCCAATACTACAGAAGGTAAGACCTTAGCAGGAACTGGGTTGATGAAACTCGCGACCGCCAACTCAGCATCCGAGTCCTTGAACTCGTCGGCGATGTCCCGGTTGTGATCATCTCTTAGTGTCTGGAGGTGGAACATGAGACCTAGCATGGCCGCACCACAAGTGTAAAAGACATATGATGGAACCCCGAGCTCATTCGCCACGTCTATCATAGAAACACAGAACATGTCGAGGACAAACCCAGCGAGCCGAGTAGTTGGATCGGACTCAATGATCTCGGCCGCTATGGCTTTGACGTTGGGTTTGTGACTGTCAACCAGAGCTGAGAGGAAAGTGTGTGGGGAAATAAGATTTGGCTTTGACTCGTCGTACGGGAGGTCGACGAAACGTAAGCGAGAGGAAGAGGAATCGGATGAGACGGACTGGGAGAGGCCATTCAACTTTGTTTCAGAAGGTAACTTCATGATGAGAACGGTGATCGAGAGTCGTTCATCCCGATCGATAAGGAGCTTGGCCGTTTCTACGGCCGATACAAGGTGGCCGACTCCCGGCAAAGGGATGAAAACCAATTCTGAATTCTTTATCTTCATCATTACTATCTAAAAATATGTGATTCAGTGATTCTAAAAAATTTAGTAACAAACTATCTTATGGGATATTACAAGTATATATATAGGATAATATTTGAGCTATTCTATTTTGCACCAAAATATAAATAATTTATGATGTTCCTCGCTACACTCTTATTGACTGGAGTGTTAGGACCACAAAATGTCCAACCAATGAATATATACTCTCATTTTACATTAAAATATGAATACTATATAACGTGACATAATCTCATTAATTGGATATTTTGTGGATCCCAACACTCTATATATATATATATACTTGATCTTGACCATGACAATGATACTATAACAATATATTCGATTTGTGGTCAATTAAAAGTTAAAAAATGTTACAGTTGAGTGGTACGTTACTTTAAGTGATAGTTGAGAAATTTATATTTTATAAGAGGTAACTGTTTAAAAGATTAATTGCATGACGTGACCTTATAATATAAAGATAAAATATAAGGAGCATAAAAAATTATGACTGCTCATAATATTAATTGTAGGAGGTGACTTGTAATAGAAAAAAAAATAGGAGTTAAAAATTGATAACTATTTATACATGTGAATGTGAGGATAAATCTCAACCATTAAATTTTTTAACATAATTTAATCTGAATCTCTATATAACGCTAGTCAATTACATATTTGTTTTATAATATATATATATATGGAACGAATATACTTTGAGATCAAGAATTGAAGTGATGTCATGCCTTTGCTGGCAGAGGTAAAATGCATCCCTCAACTCCATTTTAGACTTCGATTTTTTGGAATCACTTGTTTTGGATAATAGTAAAATTTTGATTGATTGGTCTAAATATGTTCCCTTAGAAAGATGACACCACGTATAATGTTTAAATGTTCCATTACACAGCAAAATTATATAAAAAATATTACTCGTATATCATTGATAAATGAAAATTTTATTTTTTGAATAAATATATATATTTTTTGAATAAATTAACACCCTATTTGGTGGATGAAAAATTTAAACATTATTTTTTAGAAAATATTGGGACTTTTTAACCTTAATTTTTTTACTATTTTAACTATGTACACAGTACACATTATGTATATAAAATAATATTATGGCAGTATTTATAATAGATTAGTTAATCGGTTTTTCTTAATTTGTGTCTACTAATACAACTATTAAGGAGCTGCGGAAATAATTGATACTATTATAAATATTAGGATAATATGTGAGAGAAAGACTCATTAATTAAAATGAGAATCATATGCATCTTAAAAAATATAATAACCGTAACATCTACAATTTTTTAAAAAAATTCGAAAGTAGACTTTTTTAGACGACCTAGATGAACTCATTTTTTGGAACGAACGAAATATAATTTTTCAACACATGTATGTCTCCGACAACAATGTGTGTATTTGTAAAAAGAATTAAAAAATTAGAGAAACTATTTCCATTACAATATTTGCTCATTCATTACTTTCTTAATTATTACATCAAATAAATATAAGGTAATGCTTGGGTCACTCTCATTTTGCACCAAAATATAGGTACTCTGTGATGTAGGACACTCTCATTGGCTAGAGTACTGGGACCTACAAAATGTCCAACCAATGGAAGTATACCACATCATAAAGTACTCATATTTTGGTGCAAAATGAGAGTGACTCTAATATTGCCCATAAATATATGTTTGAATAAAATTACCCCTTAAGTACTTATCCATTTAAAGTTGACTAATAAGTTACTTTCCAAATTACCTTTTAACATTATTTTTTAGTTCAAACATTTATGAACAACATAGTTATTCTATTATTATTTTTACTCTTTGTAATGACTTTGTTAATTAATCTTGTAACTAAAGTTATATTGTATAATTAAAAAATATCGTAAGGACATTTTTTCTACCAAACTTTGAGAAATATATGTTCATTGGTTATGGAAAAATCAAAAGTGAAATTTAAAGGATATAATAGTAAAAAATAATTGAATACTAAAACATAATATAAAATAGTATCGTAATATTTAAATATTTTGCTTACCTTTATAACTGATTCAAAAATTTAATTTTGAGTTCATTGAAACCAATATTCAGTTTACTACCTACCATAATAATTGAAATTGATATTTTAAAATAATATTCTAAATTAAAATAATAAATTTTGATAATAAAATATCCAATATAATCTAAAATTTTGGTAGAAATAGTATTAATCATATTATTTTATGATAATGAAATATGAAACATGAGTGATTAAGAAAATTGATTAAACATATTTATTACCAAAAAAATAAGTACTTGTTTGTTAAGAATTAAAATGTTAAGAATATAAATCGAATAACTATGTTGTCCATTAATATTTGATCAAAAAATTAATATTAGAAAGCAATTAAGAAAGTAATTTGATTAGTCAACTTAAAAATGATAGTTTTGTTAAAACATGTATTGATTTATTATAATAATTAGAGAGGTCGTGGATAAGTAAAAATTATAGTGGAAACAATATTTTTCTTAAAAATTATTGTAATATCCTATCATAATTCAAGACTTCTAAATCATTTTGGTTGACCATTGACTAATCAAAAGTACACTCTTGGTGCTGAATGCTGATGACTCAATCTGTAACTACCCAAAATCTCTTTGATATACTGACTGTATTTTTGGTCCAAAATCTTGGAAAGCACTATAATTAGTCACTACCAACCACATTTGTTATATAAAACCACTTTAATTCAACATCTTAAGATTGATTTACTAATCTTTCGGACTCGATGTAAGCCGCCGATATTTTATCTATTTAAATTTTAATAATAATAAATAAACAAATTATATAACACTCTTAACATATTTGACTAAATAAAATCTTGTTGATTTACTTTTAATTATTATATATATATATATATATATATATATATATATATATATATATATATATATATATATATATATATATATATATATATATATATATATATATATACTCTTTATATTATATAGTGTAATAAAATCGTTGGTATTTATATATATATATATATAAAGCCTACGTAGTCTAAAAATAGTAATTTTCCGTCAAAATTTGCATCCTTAAAATAGTAACCCCTATTTATGACAATCATTTAATGAATCCTATAATTAAATAATACAAATTTAAATACCTATAACTTCTTGAAACTAGAGCCTAGGAACTAGAACTATTGCATTCATTGCTTTGTTATCCAAACACAACCTTTTATGCATACAACCGTTAGTTTTCCATTGTTGCCAAATAAACTTCAGAAAAATCATGGATGACTTTGCGAAAGAAATTTTACTGAAAGGAATCACAAATACTCACAATTAATTCTAACTGAATGAGTAATATATATATGATTTTATTTATGATTTTTTTTGTCTACTTAACCAGATTAAAAGTTATTAAAACAAATACTTTCAATGACATCACAAAAACTCACAATTCATTATAACTACATGAAATATATGAATATTTTTTTGTCTATTTCATTGGACCAAAATTATTAAAATAAATATTATGAACAAAATTACAAATACTCATTATTGATATTAAATATATGACTGACCAACAAAAATATATATATTTGAAATTTTGTTGTCCATTTCATCATATTCAAAATTTAAAAATCATCAAAAGTTCATCTAAAACACGAATGTACATGATTAATTATAAATAACTGACAGATCTAAAAAATATATCGATTTAAAATAAATAAAATTTAACAAATACTTCAAGTAACAAGAACTATATAGTAGTGGTAAATAACAAAACGAAACAAACAATATTGCAGCATAATTTCCTCTAACAAAGAGGAAATGTTTCAGAAGTGCAAAGTTACCTCTCTTTAAAAAAAAATGAAGTATCTATCGAACCACTTTGGGATGTTTCAAGTAAACAATCACTTTAAAAAGTTGTGTCTATCATGTCCATATCATTTCAACTTTATCCTACACATTCTATATTAATACATATATTATAATACAAATCAGACAGTTAAAAAAGCTACTACTGGTCAGGATTGGTTTTTACCAAACATAACTAATGACTGGGATTAACTCTTAGTATCCAAGCGTGTAAATTACGGTTTAGTTTATGGTTGTGAATTACGATGTAAATTACAGTTTAGTTTATTATTGTGAATTACGATTTATTTTCTCTCTTCCCACTTTTTTCTCCATTTTCTTCTCCTTTGTTTTCTTCCTCTCCCGTTTCTCTCTTCAAGAAACGTCTAGCCAGTTCCTTTATTAGTTTATTCCCTGCTCCTTCAGGTATATTGATATAACCTCTACAAAACTCCAAACATATATTGATTAGTTTCTACTACTCGAGCATACATTGATCAAATTTCTTGTTGATTATTGGAATATGTTTCTTGATAATTTATTTATCACCTTGCATATTCCATATATATTGATTTGCTTACTCCCATTACAAGTGAACACTGCAAGAAAAGTGGGCAATTACAACGTTTGATTTACAACGTTTTTTGAAAAACGTTGTGATAGGGTCATTTTACACAACGTTTTTTGAAAAACGTTGTGATAGGGTCATTTTAGACAACATTTTTCTAAAAACGTTGTGCTATTGTCATTCATTTTACACAACTTTTTTTCGAAAAACGTTGTGATAGGGGTTATTTTACACAACGTTTTTTCCAGAAACGTTGTGCTATGGTCATTTTACACAACGTTTTTTTTCCAAAAACGTTGTGATAAATTTTACACAACATTTTTTCCAAAAACATTGTGATAGATTTTAAACAACGTTTTTTCCAAAAAACGTTGTGATACATTTTACACAACATTTTTTCCAAAAACGTTGTGATACATTTTCACAACGTTTTTTTTTCAGAAACGTTGTAATAGGGTCATTTTACACAACGTTTCTTCCAAAAACGTTGTATTAGAGTAACTTAACACAACATTTTTCAGGAAAACGTTGTAATATGTCTTAAACAACGTTTTTGACAAAATGTTGTAATATTGTTGTTTTTACACTTTTGCAAAATCAAATTGTTTTGGATTAATCGCAATTTGGTCACCCTACTTTCTCACTTTTGCAATAATCTCTACAAAAGAAAAGGGAAAAATATCAAAAAGTCCCACTAAAATTTTCATATCTATATAAAAAGTCTCAAAAATAATTATTCTATCTAAAAAGTTTCAAACTTAATACCAAATAGTCCAAAATTTAACACTTCTAATAATAATAAATGCAATACAATTCTTATTATAATTTTCATAAATAAAAAGAAAAAAAATGAATTTTCGTCAAAATAAAAGTTTTTACTAAAGAATTTCTTTTCATAGACATGTTTTTGGACTTTTTGGTATGAAAAATTATGATTTTAAGACTTTTTGGATATGATAATTTATGTGTGGGTATTTTCAGGTTTTTATAATTGTTTCAAGCATTCCATCCAAAATATTAGATGAAGTGATGAATATGCTATATTTGCTAAATACAGTGATTAAATTGATTTTGTTTGTAGTCACCTTATTGCAAAAAGTGGGAAAGTAGGCTGACTAAATTGTGATTTAAGCCTAAGGGTAATTTCAGGTTTCTACAATTGTTTTAAACTTTTCGGCCGAAAAATTGGATGGGGTGATAAACGTGCTATATGTTGTCAAGTACAATAATTAAATTGAAAGAAAAAAAATTGTAGAGTCATCGGCAAAACACACAAATGGGCTGCCCAACTTTACCCCTTTTTGCAATTCGGCCACCGAAACTTTGAATCATCTATTTTGGCCACCCTACTTTTGTTCTGTTGCAAGCAAACCCATTTTCTAACGCCCATTAGACCAGAACATTAACTTTAGGGGTAAAATAGGAAAAAACAATGTTAAAACACAGTTCATCTTCATCTCTCTCTTTCTCTCTCTCTCTCACACACACACAGAGATCTGTAACATCTGTTCCTCCATCTTTGTCCTCTCGCTTTCTCTCAACCGCTCATTATTAAATCTGCAGGAAGGAACCCAGCTATCCAACCCCCCTATTTTCTCCAGGCCGCCTCTGATCCATCATGTTCTCACACCGCCCCAGACCTACTTGCCCCAATCGCTTCCACAACTGCAGTCGGCATCCCCCTTCTCTTTGAATCCGACGCCATCTTCTCCGGCCAAACCAAACCCGCCATCTCCTCTCCCTCTCGCCATCGCCAATTTGCTCCATAACCAAAGCTCCAACGAAGTCACCGATCGTTTTCCTGCCCTGGTCAAAGCAGCCGGCCTCCTTCGTTTCACCACCTATCACCATCATCTCCAATCATCATCACCATCCTCTCACGCCAACTCTGTTCCGGCCAAGTCCTCCCATCTTCTCTAATCTCAGGTCTCCATCAATTGTCCCTGGTTATGAATGGCGAGCAGTGATGGTGGGATTTCAACAGGCCTGTTTCTCACTCAATCTCACTTCCCTAAGTGAAGCCGCTGTCCACCCTATCCGACCTCGCTCCTGCTCCAGGTCGTTAATTTCTGTCCCAAATTCGCCAACCATGATTGTTAAATGTCACAGCCACTGCTCCTGTTTTCAAATCGGACCTCCTATAATTTCGAGCTCCGTCTGCATCTGATTTTATCTGCTCCAGTGGGTTTAAAGGAAATTGGTCGGGTACTTTGGGTAGTCGTTGCTGTTGATGATGAACCGCTGGCCATTGAAGAGGATGATAGGGTTTCCCTCACCATTTCTATCTCTCGATAACAATCAAAGTGTTCTGTTTCCTTTCGACTTATTGTTCTCGCAACGAATAACCCTGGCGGGGGTCTCGCAACGGACATTTGATAGGGTCAAATAATTCTTGCAGGAAAGTCCTCTGTGCACGATTCTACAATATATCTAGGTTTCTATCTTCAACATTGTTCCTTTTTAAGTTCATTTCCAACAAAATGTTATGCCCTTTTCCATGTGTCCGGTCCAAACGATCAAGATAATCAAGCGCGAGACTGTCTGCATCACTTTTAAGCACAACGTTTGGAGAAAAAATAGTTGTGTAATATGCTTACTACTATTGAAACTCACAACGTTTTTCTAACTCAGCCTTTATTTCACAATCCCTAACTCAACGTTTTATTAAAATACCTTAAAATTCAACCCACCTGAGGAATCGAAAGGGGTGTGAAGCATACTCATGACAGTTCTTTGGACGATGTGCGCTTTTTTTAGCCTGCCCGCGGCATAATTTTCCCATCAAAATTTCCCCGCCCACTCTAATTTTTAAGCCAAAAACATGCTCACTTTCTCATATCTTTCTCGCACAGGCCAGCCATTCTTCCAAGCCCTCTCTCTTGAATCTTTTGCATCAACAAGGTAAGGTCGAAGATTTTAATCTAAATCGCATAAAAAATGCGTACTGATGTTTCTCTGTTTCTCTTCCCCTTTCTCGCAGATTTTGTAGGAAGAATTTTGGGTTTTGTATCTGTGATTAGGGCTTGTTTGGTCCCTTGAAGTTGTTACATCACCGATAGGCATTCATCTGGTAAGAATCTCTCTATTTCCTTATGTAATTTGTGCCCTAGACCATGTAACTATGCCCTAATACATACTCTATTCTCAAAAGCCGACCCAGGTTGGTTTCCCTCGGCTTACTTAATCCCACGGACCAGTTCCTTCTCGCCGAGAATTCGCTCCATGCTTGTATTACTGGTAATTTTCATCATGCTATTTTTGATTTCTCACCACGCATTATGTTGACATTTATTTTTGGGGATCAATTAGGGCTACTTTGGATTATAGTTTTTCAATCTCGTCCTGTAGCTTAGAATTATATGATTAGTGCTCCTGTGAAAAATGTGGCAATTTATCTCTTTTTAATGGTCTTTAGTTATTGTGTGGCATATTGGATTAAGTTGTTCATGTAAAGAGATAATACCTCCTTAAACATGCTATAGCAATTTCTGGGGAACTAGCAAGAACTGCTTCTGTAACCTGCTGTTCCAATGAGAAATGAACAACTCAGTTTAGCATAAATGTACAATAAATGTTACATTCAGCTTACAGATATTACAGACGTCTCAATGTCAGTATGGTCGATGTACCTTGTGCCATAAAGATATCAACACAATCCACAAATATACACACTGCCCAACTTTTCTATCCCCCCCTTCTTCCTCCTTCCAAAGAGGTTTAGCTTCTGTAGTTTCCATGTATATGAGTCAAGAATCTAGAACGCAATGCACGTCTCTAGCGAGGACTTTGCAAGCCACAACAAGCCCGGATCGTTCCTCTTTAGGACCAAGTATGTCTCTGCCTTTCCCAACTCTTCTAATTAAGATGACATCTTCAGCAAAACCAATCAAGTGTAGGAACTCCATGGCAGCTGTAATCACAACATAGGAACTATCAGAAAACTTCGTTTATTGAAGTATAAAACAGCTAAATGACTGCATCGAAACCATATTTCACATCTGCAATGCATCAGACTTAAGAAGTAGTATGTTTATACTAAAACCTTCCTCAAATAGGTATTTGAACAGTACCAGCTTGACTTCTGTACAAATTCTGAAAGATGTAAAAGAGTACAGTGGTACAATTGTATTCCCATTTTTGAATGTGTTCTTCGAAAAGTTGGACTCCTGTAGCTTCTTTAAGAAAGACAATTAAGAAACTTAAACCCTATTGAATATGATATAAAACTGTAACTAAAATACATTATTATTATTATTATTTTATATGAATAGTAAGAAGAAGAGGAAGAAAGTTAAATGATATGATATAAACTGTACGAAGTTGATAAAAAGTCCATTGATAAAGTAAGCAGAAAGGAAAAACACATTGGAAAAACTTTTAAAAAAAATCTCCGGTAAATATTAACCCAACCCTACAATCCCTGTATAGATCCAAAACAGAAACTTCCGAAAAGCCCACGTACTCTCCCATCACAAATCTATATATCCCTTCTACAAATGCAACAACAGCAATGATTAATCCTAAAAAATCAAGGAGTCCCACTCCCTGCAAATGTGTCATAATGCAACAAAGACTCCACGAATCCAGTTAACTGATTGATTCCTCCAAAACACCAAACAACCCACCAACCAGGTAAAAAATTAATGCAAAAACAGAAGTGTTGCTACAAAGAAAATATATTTTAGAAGAAAGAACCTTGCAACTCCTGTGGTTATGCAAAGAGGTCACTAGTGCTCAGCCTACCATTGACAAGAGCCCAAAGAGAAGTCTTGTACTTAACCAGAACCCTAGAGCCCATACAAAAACCGTAAAATAAAAAATTACCTAGGGTATGAGTAAGGGCATGAAAGAAAAAAAAGAAGGGCTGATAGCTCACTGAACTCTGTATCATTTCACAAGATAGTGCCCCCTTTCCCACATACGTGCACCATCATGAGTAAACAAGTGAAAAAGGTTAAAATAAATATTGAACAGTGTTAATGCCATCCCAAGCATCTTCTCAAAAACGAATCTAGGACCATTCCCAACCTTGAAAAGCATTTCAACAAAAAAGTCTATGAAAGATAAGTCTATCGCATTTTTTCATTAAACAACAACTCCTAATACACGAGTCTTTTCCTTGGCATCTACTGTATGCTTAACTATCGAAAAGGGTTCCTCAGGCCAACCAGTTGGTGAATTTTTCTTAACTATCAACAAGGGTTCATAAACTATTCATAAACTATATGATCCAGAGAAAATACATCAAGTATCAACTTCAAAAACACACACAAACAAGAGCAGCCATAATCTAACTAACTATTCCTAATGCACTCCTTGGAGCTTTGGGTTTGTCATATTCTGTTAACAGTACAGATTTTGGTGTTTTCTGATTCTGCATGCTGTTACAGAACCTGTTTACTTAGTTTGAAGTGTTCAGCCTGTTACTGCATTACTCATCTGTTTTTGCTCAAACAGTCTGTTTTTAATCTGTTTAAGAGACAAATTCTGCATCAGTTTTGTTGTATGCAGTGTGCATTACACTGTTCAGTTTTTATTTATCAATTCCAGTGTGTATTCAGGCTGTTTCTGCTTCTGTTTAATCTGTTTAAAATACATATTTTGCATCAGTTTTTTTTTGAAATAGTGTCCATTCAGCCTGATAACAGTTTACTTCTGAAACTGCATATAACCTGTTTGTACATACATATTTCAGAACATAAATAATTTGTTTCTGTTTCAAATTACAGATTCATACCTGTTTCAGTTTCAGTTCCTGTTTCTGTTTCTGTGCTTGTTTCTGTTTCAATTTTCATAAATACTGCAAACCTGTTTCTGGACATTCATATAAACTGCATTAAAACAGCCTGTTTCTACTTCTGTTTTATCTGTTTCTGTTACAGATTCATTCAATCATCAGCCTGTTTTTTGTTTCAGTTCTTATTTCTGTTTTTGCTGGACTGTATACTTTTTTTTAATGCAAATTCATTCAATATTTTAATATGTTTCTGCATTAAAACCGTAACACAGAAAACTATTCCAGAATCCATTTATGTTATAGATTTTAAAATCAGTTTACAGATTCAGAACATATTAATCTGTTTGTGGGTCCCAATGGACACAATAATAAGCTAGAAGGGGGGGGGGATTGAATAGCTTATTAAACACTTAAAACTTTTTGGTAAATACTTTGAAAGATACTTGCAATCTATTGAAAAGATTCAAGTAGCTGAAGACCTTCAAAGTAGTTGTTCCAGGTCTGCCGATAAGGACTACCGGTAGACTTTTACAAGTTAATTAAGTTCTGCTATAAATGGATAAAGATAATGAAAGTAATTATTCAGTTCAAATATCAGACAAACAATAAGGAATAACACAAGTATTTTGGGATGGTTCACACTATAATGAGTGCTACGTCCACCACCAAGGCAGTCAACCTTGGATTTAAATTGTGCACTATGTTTTCCACTAGATCAATTACAAAGAATATCCCTAATGGATCGTGTACAAAATATTGACTTGTGTTTGCGGTCTACATGATTAAATATCTGTAAATACAAGATATTTAATTCGTGCAGAAGTATAGTTAATGAAAGTAAACAACAAGAAGATAAAACAATAAGTGTTGATGAGCAGCTTCTTGTTGTTGACGAGGACTTCTAGATCTGTAGAGGATCTCTTGATTGCACTGAGCTGTAAGACTTGAAGTTATGGAGTTTCAGAGCACTCCTTTTAGTGTTCGATTGATTCTGTACAGTGTATCTGTATTTCAGTCTTCAATGGCAGTATTTATAGCAGGTGCACTTCAAAAGATCCGTTGGAGAAGACGAATACTTCAACAGCTCTTTTCATCAATGCATTAAATGCATGGGGCTGTCAGTCAAGGATTTTCGTCTTCACAGATATCTAGAGCAGGGAATGATTTATGAGATCTTCAAAAAGGTGGGCGATTTAGGTGTCAGATCTGAGAGTTGTTGCAGAGACTAGGGGACACCGCTTTTCGCTTTCATCGCTCAGACGAAAAGTCTTCCCGCTGAAAGTTGCTTTCTGGGCTTGACATGTCGGGGAATGTCTTGGATTAATTCAAATAAAGAAGTAGAACAAGTTTGAATTAATCCAATGAGTCATTCATTGCCGGATTGGACACGCCATAGGAGACCAGTGGACACAAGGTCTCGCCTGCTTAAGCTATAAGGTGTCTTCCGGTGAAGCCGTGAAGAGGTCTTCCGCCGAACCGTGAAGTCCTATAAAAACTATACAAGGCAAAGTTCTATACACAGTTGCCACGCTAATCGATACGCAGCCCGATTAGCCACTGAAGTATAAAACTAATGTAATGAATTGAACAGATATAAATCTAACATAAGAATCAACAATCTCCTCCTATTTATATCTGGTCATCATTACTACAAATGAGGGTTTTAAAACAGACTATTTGATAGATAATAACATGTCTGAGAAATTTATATATAGAGTAACAGAAGACATGCCTCTATCAAACAGAATAACACCTCAAATGTAAGGGACTAATCTAAGTGCATACAAGGGTATAAGAAATCACAGAATAGCACACAGATTAGTAGCAGTTCAAATAAATTTAAACTGATTGTTTAAATTCTAAACAGATATGAACTATAAAGCAATAAGAATTTAAACAAGATAACCCTTTTTGAAAAACAAGTAATCTTCTGTATTTATAAACAAGAAGTTTACATATCACAGAGTTTTCAAAAATGAAGATAAATACAAAGGTAAGGGAAGAAAAGATACATAAACTACCAAGGTCTTTTCCCTTTTCCTTTGTCCGCAGCCTCCTTTTCTCTTCGTTCTCGCTCAAGCTCTTCCATTCTTCGCTCGTATTCGCCATCCGCATCTGAGGTCCGTGGAACGAGAACGGTAGTCCAGTTCTTCACGAAGACGGTTGTTCTCTTCCATCAGCATTCTGTTGATTGACCTCATTTGCTTCTCCTCCGTGATGGCCAGATCACGATCACGGTTGGCATTCATGACGTCGTGAGCAGAGTCTCGAGCAAGACGGTTGAGTTCGAGAACAGGAGGACGACCGTGGCCGAGATGGAGAGTGATGGCATGGATTAACTTGTAGAAAAGTGAGGAGCAGATACGGACACACTCATCTCATTGAGCTTCAATGTTGATCTTGACATCGGTAAAGTCGTGTCGTATCTGTCCAAAGCGAGTCCAGACATCCTCTTGGAATTGTCGAAGAAGAGCGGTAGTGCGGTCGTTGGCTTTGGACGCAGCAGTGGCTATTTCGGCGGTAGCGGTAGTGATGCTTGTAAGCGCGCCTAGCCGTTCATAGATGGCGTCCAGCCGGGACAAAATTTCATCATTGGCAGGCGGCAGAGGTAGAGTCTGCAGGCCGTATGGGCTGTTGGAGTGGAGGAGTGATGGAGTCGGAAGAGGACGAGTCTTGGGTTGGTATGGTGTTGGTGGAGGAAGAAATGGTAATGGGTGGAGGGGGAGGTGGTGTTGGTGAGGAATCAATCTCAATGTCAGTGTCCGAGTTGTCACTGATATGAGATGATTCGAAGTGTGAGAAAACCGTAAGGAAGGGGCGTGGTAGAAGAGGGATTTTGGTTTTCTAAGGAGAGGTTAAGAAGGTTGAGGAGGTTGATGGGTAGGGGTAAATAGGTCTGCTACTGACGAAAGTTCGAAAAGAAACTTTGCGGCAGCAGAGTCTAATGGCTGGGTGGGAGGGATTTGAGTTGGCTGTGGTGTGGTTGAAGAAGTTGGTTGGGATTGGGGAGGTGAGGAAGGGGTAGATGGGTCAGGTGAGTAGTTGAAAGGGGAAGGTGGAGGAGGAGTGGGGGTTGGCCGGCTCCTCCCGAATTTGAGGCTCCTCCGAGGGATAGACTCCTCCTGAGGTGGTGAATTCTCGAGTAGATGACTCAGAGGAATAGATGAAGGGTTGACAGAATAGATGAAGGGTTGACAGCTGAGGGTTGTGAGTCGGTAGATGGTTGGGGCCGGTAAAGGTAGTTGGTTGGGCGTAGAGTGGTAGTTGGTTTGGGCTGCGGTAGGGTCAGGGGACCGGTAGCTCTCCTTTTCTTCCTTAGCGGCCGAATAGGAGACCTCACCGCTTCATCGGTAGAGGTTGGAGGATCGCCGGGCTGGTCTTCAAAGGTTTTACGAAGTCTCCTTCGTTTGGGTTTAGGAGTTGGTGCAGGAGAGGGTGATGTTGATTGAGTGGTTTGGGTAGGAGGCTGTGAGGATGGCTGGGCTTGGGCTGGTTGTTGAGTTTGAGAGGTTGGCTGGGTTTGGGCTGTTGAAGGTGAGGAATGGTTGGATTGGCCTGGTGCCTTGTTCTTTTGGCCTTCCTTCATCTCCTTCCTAACCCACTTGGCCTGCTCCTCTTCAGTTGGAGTGGCCTCTTCCGCCTAGTCTTTGCCTCGCCTCTCGTCGCCATCTTGGTCCTTAGCAAATGCTCGCCTCATCGCCCAAGTCTTTGGCCTGATGGATGGACGCGCCACTTGATCGCCGAATTTTGCAGGCCTTTTTGTGGGTTCTCGCTTGCCGCCATGTGCTTCCATGTTGAAGCGAAGTGACCAAGATAGGTGCGTGCTTGGCCACTTTGTCGAGAGTGATGGCGGTAGACCCTTCTTGGGCCGTCGCTTGTTCTCGTTTTTAAGATATTTACCGAAGAACGAGGCCGTGAGTTGCCTTCTCCTGGGCAACTGTAAACAACTCATCTTCTTTCAAAGAAGAGTTGACATTAGCATCATCCCTTAGAAGGGCATTAATCAGCCTCACAAAGGGGCGTTTGCAAGTGGGGTTGTTCTTGGCTTTCTCCACCCACTGTTTTAACTCATTGAAGATGATGGCCCCCCAGTTGAGACGTAGCTGAAGGAATACGGCACTTGTTAAGTTGATTTCCTGGGCCGTGAACATATCATGTGCTCCACTCTTGAATAGGAGCCCTTTGTCAAGGAGGTGGCCAGGAGAGACGCCAAGAGGGAAGCATTTCGAGCATTTTCCCTCGAGGCTCCCCTCGAGGGTGTCTACTCCCCTCATGGCTTCCGTGCATGTACGCCTCACCATAGTTGCTGCAAGAGCTCCACCGTAATGCACGCCGATGATAGTGGAGATTGATTTAGCGGTAATGGAGATGGGACGGCCTCGAATCCACCCTCGTAGAGCTGTCTTGTTCATGAGCTCCATTCTCTGATAGAATTCCTCTGCCAGAAAGATGCTATAGTTTTTGTCGTTGAGGCAGAAGAGGGGTAGAATCCCAGAGGCATTTATGTCCTCGCAAGCTTTGACGCCTGCAGCTATTGTATTGATTGACTGAAGGTCAATGCACATTCCTGGAATGTACAGCTTCGGGTCCAGAGCGACAATGATGTCATGAGAGGCGGGAAAGGTTGGATAGCCCTAAGGTTGATATCCGCATCGAGGAATGTCGGTTTCTGGGTTCAAGGTCTTTCCGGTGTCTCGCTTCGATTTTGAAGTTCTTGCCTTAAAGAAAAACAAAATAAAAATTAGGGCTTTTCATCTCAACAACTAAACAAGTAGGAATTTCAAGGTTTTCTGAAATAATTGGAATTTCTGAACCAAAAAACTTGAAACCCTAGGATGTTTAGAGTATCCACACCCGAGAAAGGTAAGACAGAAGTTTTCCATAAGAATAAACGATGAATATACAAAAACGACTGTTAGTATTCTAGGTTTGTAAGAGCAACAATGGCGGAAACTGTATGAAACTCGAAAATGACTGTTTGAATTCCAAAGCAATTTTTAGGTTATGAAATGAAATGCAGAACAGAGAACAATAAGTTTCAAGTAGAGAAGAGAGGAGCGTACCATTGTCGTCGATGAGAAGAAGAAATAAGAAATGCTTGGATTTGCAGAAAGTAGTTGCAGAGAGAGAGAGAGTATGAATAGAGAGAGAAATATATTTGTCAAAGGGTTTCGTAAAGTTTGGCAAATGACGGTTCAAGGACTATTTAAAGGCGAGAAAATTTTAGTTGAAAAAGCGGGAACTTAAGATATTTTCTTAAGTACCAGATTTTATCCTTGACCCCCTTTATTGCTTTAGAAACCACTTTAGCAAAAAAAAAAATAGACTAAGTAAGAATACTGACCTTTAAGTCTTCCGGTAAATGAGAACTTACGTCTTCCGATCAGTCTAAAACTAGGTCTACCGGTATGAAAGAAATATTAACAAATAACTTTGAAAATTAAGCAGTAGGATCAATCATACCAAGATTTCTCCTTAAATAAGCAAACCTGGTGGCATCCAGTGGTTTTGTGAGAATGTCTGCCAATTGATGCTCAATTGGAACATATTCCAAACTGATGTTACCTTTTTCCACATGATCTTTGAGGAAGTGATAATCGATATCAATGTGCTTGGTCTTGGAGTGCATCATCGATTTTAGAGATCGAATTGGTTATGTGTTCACACATGATCGCGCTTTCAGCCTCTGATATGTTGTAGTCCACTAGTTGTTGCTTCATCCATAGAAGTTGAGAGCAATACCGGCAAAGAATGTATTCAACTTCGTAGGTTGAGTTTGCAATCGATCCTTGTTTTCTGCAAGACCATGAGACAAGTCTATTTCAAGAAATTGACAAGTCCCACTGGTGTTCTTCTCGCTCACTTTGCAGAAGTCGCATAACTGCATCCGAGTATCCAACTAGATTGAAATTGTTGGTTTTGGAATACCGTATGCCTAGATTTGTTGTTTTTGAGACATATCTAATGATACGCTTTAAAGAAGCAAATGTGACTCCTTTCGATTCTGCCTCGAAATCTAGCACAAACACAAACAACAAACATAATGTCGCCTACTAGCAAGAAGGTAAGAAGTGAACCTATGATTCCTCGGACTTGGTCGTGTTCTCTTTGCTTTCTCATCTTTGTCAAGATGGCAATTAGACATTGGAGTTTCGAATCTTTACCAAATCAAGACCGAACTTTGATTAGTTCCTTTCAGATATTTGGTTTGGCCGATGAAGATTCCATCTCAAGTCCGTTGTATCTCGCAGCCCTAGAGAGGTAAGTTCACCCATCATGCTCATCTCGAACTTGCTTTGCATCGCCTTCTCGAATCTTTTTACATGCTTTGGTTAGTTGATCCAAAGATGATGTTGTCCACATAGATTTGTACCGTAAGAGAATGACTCAGGTTTGACGATGAATAAAAGTGGTGTCTATTCTTCCTCTCATGAATCGTTTCTATTAAGAACTTGATAGAGTTTCATACCAAGCTCTAGGAGCTTGCTTCAGTCAGAGAGCTTTTCTTGAGTCGGTAGACGGATCCAACTCTGTCCGAAATGACAAATCCCTCGGTGTCGCTCCATCGATACCGCTTTTGAAGATCACCATTCGTAAAGGCACTCTTTACATCCATCCGATACACTTTGAAGTCCATGAACGAGGCATAGTTAGAAAGAGTCCGATTGTTTCTAGTCTAGCAAATGAGCAAAAGTTTCATCAAAGTCAATTCCTTCTTCCCCTCGCCGGTAGCCGTGCAACCAGCCTAGCTTTGCTTCGATGACATTTCCTTCTTCATCTCTTTTGTTTCAAAACCCACTTGGTGCCGATGACCGATGATCGGGCCTTTGAACCGGCTCCACACCTACATCTTTCAAACCGGTTCAAATCTTTCTTGCATAGCTTCAATCCAGCTTATGATCTTCAATAGCTTCATCAATCTTCTTTTGTTCGAGTTCCGATATAAATGCATAAGCAAACATAGTTTCTTCTCGAACTTTATTTCTCGCATTTAACTCCCCGTGTTGAGATCACCAATGATTTGAGAAATGGGATGATATCTTGCTTCAATAAAAGTTGGAGGAAGATTACTCGTGGGATCTTCCTTTAAGAATTCCTAGTAGGTCGAGAAGGAGATTCACCAAAATCCTCGTTCAAGAGATAGTCTTCAAAACCTTCATTTTCTGTGAACAAGAAGGATGAGTGATCTGTGAAGGTGCTTGGGGTAAAACGTAAGAGATGGGTTCAGGTCAATGTAAGAATTGTTATTGGTACCGGGCAGTAGTTCTCGCTCTACCGTGAAGGGTTACCGTACTTTGCGGGTCCAGAAGTTGCGTTTTGTGTGATGAGGAGCAAGGATGTCAGATTAGTACCGCCTCATCATTATCGTAATCATTAGCAACGCTCGAGCCTTTCTAGGCTCTAACAAGTCATATTCATCAAAAGAAACATAATGCATTCTAAAATTTTTAAATTAGCTTTACCAAAATGCAAATACTTTTAATGTTTGAATACCCTAAAAATTCCTTCGTCTCGATTTTGCATCAAATTTTCTCTATATTCTTTCCGTTATAAAGAATAAAACATTTACAAACCAAGATTTTAAGAAATCCTGGGATCTTCTCCTCCATATTTCATATGGAGTTTTGTTATGAAACTTGTTTACAGTGATCTATTCTGTAAACATGCAGTTGTTGGATCGTTTCCGCCTATAAATACTTCGAAGTTTAGCTTCGCCAAAGATTGTTCTAGTTGCTTCAATCGCTCCTCGCTCTTCCGCTCACCTACACCGCTTTGTTGAGGAGCACCGCAAGAGAAGTCAGTGGGCCGATCCCGTGGTCATCGCAGCATTTTCTACACCATCGTTTTGAATTCAGCGTCGTTGTCCGATCTTATGTCGCTTATGTCTTCAAGCTTTGAGTTTGAAGTCTTCCTAAAAGAGCAGCATCAGATCACGCTTTCATCTTTAGATGTCATAGTTTCAATCCTGTGAATCGAGTAGTCGCCAACTACTACAAAGCAGTGTACTTGTCTCCCCAAATATCGGGTCGCTAGGATAGGTCCAAAGAGATCCATATGCGGTTGAAGAGGTCCGCTTTGTAGACAATACAAACTTTCTTTGAAGGAAGACTTGGAAAGTTTTCCCTAGTTGGCTGCTTTACAACTTCGCCATGGTCGGTGCACACCGTAGACCTCCGACAAGCCCGTTTTGGAGAGCTTGGCAGGTGCTTAAAGTTGAGGTGATCGAGACGCCAGGCCATAGCCACCGTTGTCACGAACATTGTTGGCTACTAGACAATGTGCTCAGAATCTCCCTAGAAGATTTAAGTCCACCTATTACGACGCTTCGTCTATTGCCACGTAAGATTGTGTAGCAGATTCACCGTCTCGAATGAGGCACCGCTCGGGAGTTGAATTGGCATAGAAGTCCTTTGTCGCACTGGGATATGCTCTAAGATTGTTTTTAAACCACTTACTAGAGAAACTTTGTTGATGGAGAGACTTCCTCTAGTAATCGAGTCATATCTAATTGTTTTTCCTTTTGCATTATCTCCCGAAAATAACAAGGGTCCTTTTGCCTCAGCC
>CM028384.1:76666358-76744406 GCA_013146195.2 Codonopsis lanceolata | reverse complement strand
CATAAAGCCGCACTAAAATACGGTATTTCAAAATCGAATTAGCCGAAGTAATAAGTAAAGAAGTTCCGAGCTATGAAAGCTCGAAACAAAATCAAGGAACCCAAGAGACATTGAAATGGGGAAAATACAAAACTGCGCGTGCATGACAATGCAGGCGAACAAACCATCGGCACTCCGGGCCGGCGTTTCAAAAAGAACCAACCCGATAACAACTACCCATGGCTAAAGCATACCGGGGTTTACCAACAACTATAAAAATTTAGAATAAAGAAAAGCCCCAAAGCTACTTGAGGAAGATAATCGAAATAAATACTAAAACCACGAATAATGGCATGACACAGCACAAAGGAAAACAATACAAATACCAAGTATCTACCCGAATCCAGTAAGTCTAGATAACTTTACAAAATCGATCTCAGAATAACAAAGTACATAATATATGTGACGATGCTAAAAAGAAATAGGACTCACAAGCTACTACCAAGGATGTCTCCTGTTACTAGCATGAACCACACGATCTAATCTCGATCTATTAGGTACACCGATCACTACTCGGCCTCTTGTGGCTACCAATTTCTCAAACTAGAAACAAAGTACGGAATGATTAATGACCCAAAGATGCCTTCAAGAGATATGTAACATATATTTATGTAACATGTAAATAATCATGGTGTCATTTTACAAAATGACGAAAAAACCATGAAGTAACGTCGTTAGATACTCCACAAGATAGTCATTTCTTCTTACTTACTAAACCATCCAAATGAACCCGAGGGGTGCCATTCCCTGTTCAAACACAAATCAAATGAATTAGAGCGAAATTCCATAAAAACATCATATGTAAGTATATATAATTATATATATATAATAATCAAAGCTGTTCATAGAATCATTAAGTATAAGTGTGCATATTTATATATATACATTAAACAACTTTCATAGAATCATGAGTATGTATATCTAAATATATACATATCAAATGGATTTATAGAATCATAATGTACAAATGCGTATACTTACAGATATACACCTCAAGTATTTCAATAATACACAATCAAGATAAACATGGTCAATCAAATCTCATGTTCAACTAACTCTTTGTTATCACATAAGTGCCCATAGTAAGCCACATAAGGGATAGAGAAGATACCGAATCATTTTCGTCGTATTGCTCCTGCAATCACAACTGTTAATCATATCGTGCCAGTGATACCCGTGATGGGTATCAAAGTACCGAGAAACTCTCTTCTCGAATTAAGAGCTCTCTCGGAAAATCGGAAAATAGCTAGCCAATGCGCTCAATTGGTTACGACAAAGGGGCTACTTTACCCTGTAGCAGCTAGCGGTGGAGGGTGTGTGAAACCGAATCGGTGATGCGGCGATACATTGCAACCACGAATCCCATAATTCGTGAAGACAATGCATCGTCCCACCTTCAACATGAAAACTCTCAAGTAATGCCCAGTTGGACATATATGCAATGCACAAGTAGATGTTTGCTAATTCTCAAGTAGATATAATGATCTACTAAACTCATACGATTATGCACATTGTTACAATAATCACAAAGCCACAATAGGAGCTTATTTGAGTCTCTAAATCATAAGTGTCAAGTTGTTCACTCTATTCGATTCAAGTCCCAAAAGCTAGTAATCTAGTCAAATGGAATATAATTATCATAGGATCTCATCACGATCCTCGTAAGGTTCAATTGTTCCTCAACTCGACTCCGTTGAGTCCTTACTACAGTTTCATCCAAATAGGGCATAAATGTTATATGCATTTCTAGCCCTTCTATGTTCTTGTTTAAGGCATAGCTAGGTTCTCGCTCCATTTAGGAACCCTAGTTCACGTATCAATAAGTCAAGTAGAAGATGGAAGCCTAAGTTGATTAATATCAAATCAAGTCTTAGTTCAATTCAAGTTCATAATCCAACCTATTAGTGGAATCCAAATTTCATAGCAAGTTAACAACCCAATAGTAGAATATGCTTGAAGGCAAGAAACATTATATGTTTTATAAGTCATATTCATCAGTATGGAGAATCAATCCTTAACAAGTTCAAATATTACAAATCACTCGGCGCAGCAATCTTTCTAATTGCATTAAAAATTCCTCTCAACACAAAATGTACTGAATATTTCTTATTCAGAAAGTAGGCTCTTTAAACTATAACTTAGCCTTTTAAATCACTTCATTTCGACTTGTGTTCATCAATCTATGATCATATCAAGATCAAGTTAATAATCTGTTTTTCTGTTATGATTATTCTGCCCAGTCAATTTATAAATTCGACCATTATTTTATCATAACTCCAAATTTTATGAATTTTATATATTCAGAAACTAGACTCTTGGAACTATAATTTAACACTTTAAAGTACTCTATTTGGACCTGTATTCATCAAAATACAGTCACCTCAAGTTCATGTTAAAAATCCGGTTCTCTGTTGTGACTCATTATGCTTAGTTAACTTGTAAATTCATCCATGAATTTCTCACAACTCCAAATGAGTGGATTATTTACTAGTCTAAAACTAGACTCTTGATACTATACTTTAGACTTTCAAATTACTCCATTAGGACTTGTATTAATCAAAATACAGCCCCTCCAAGTTCATGTCAGAAATCTGATTTTCTGTTGTGGTATGTACTGCATGTCTATCATACAAACTTCACCAAAAATTCCTCATTGATCCAAATGACACATATCTTACATTTCCAAAAACTAGACTCTTTTTTCTAGAGTTTACCATTTTAAAACACTACAATTGGACTTGTATTCATCAAGTCATGGTCCTCTCAAGTTCAAGACACAAATCTGATTCTCTGTTATGACTTACACTGAGTGTCTATCATAGAAAATTCACCAAATATTCCTCATAAATCCAAATATAATAAATCTTACATTTCCAGAAACTAGACTCTCCAAAATACAACTTAGAATTTTAAACTACTCAATTCAGACATGTATTCAGCGAAATATCGTCACCTCAATATCACGTTAACAGATTGACTTTCTGGTAACAGCTTACTGGAACAGCCACGATTTGTGACTGATGAAAAACACTTCCTTAACTCCAAAATTTATGAAACTTTACAGAGAGTTACCTAACATGTATAGGTATAACATAATACATTTTTAGAAAATTCCCTTTAGTAGATTAGTAGCAGTAACTTCCCAAAATTTGCCCAAAACAGAAACTGAATTTGTATTGTTTGTTTTCCAACAAGTTCATGAACAACAATGATTCCAAATCAAAGCCTAAGTGTATTTCAAACTAAACCCAAGACCAAAATCATCAAGTCAAGATCCATGGAAAAATTTCCAGATTTCATAGAAGCATCAAAACATTTTATAAACTTGATAAAACTCTTCCTTAGCATGATCTAAGCAACTTTAATGAAGATTAGCATAACAAACAATCTAGCATACAAAATTCTGGAAATTTGAAGCTTACCTTAAGCCCATTAAAAGCTGAAGAAAATGAAAACAAACCAAGGATTAGTAGTCTCCTCATCGATAGCTACAATTGGGTGGTCTCGAATCCAAAATCGGGTGGCCGGATCTCCGGGAAATCACAAAACACACACTAATCTCACAAAGAATCTCCCACACACAAGCTCTCATCAATGGTGGCAGAATATGAGGAGTGGTAGGAGGTGTAAGGAGTGGAAGAAATCAGATATTTCAAGTCACAAAGGTTAGGGAGTGAGTGGAAAACAAGTGTCAAGCCCTTATAGGTCAATTTTTAAGTGAGATTAAGTCCCTAATTGAGGACTTAGTGCTAAAATTTTAACTTAGGCTTAATCCACTCTAATTAATGTCTAATTAAGGTCTCAAGTCAGATTTAGTGAAATTCATTAAGGGTCTCCAAGTAAATCCAATAAACAAGGCAAAACTCAAATGTCTGGAAATACCGAGAATAACAGATTCAGTCAACTTTAAAAATACATATATATTGAAATACAACTCCCAAAATCACACAATAGGTATGATTATAAATATCTTGAAGTCTAGTTTCTAACTCATCAAACGGATCTCAATTCCGAGTTGTCTATAGAAAACTATGGCCAAATTACTACAGCCCTATCGTGTCTGAGGCGAATACACAAGTCACACCGGAAATGAAACACGAGCGTGTTCAAACTGAAACACGACCAAAACAAAATAATATCAAGTTAATCCCCAAGGTCCCCCTAGTCATATAGGGCCAAACCTAGGATATAAATAATACAAACCGAGTAATACGACAATAAACACAACGGTACGAACTCGTACGACAACACGATAACTAAAATCGTGAATCGGAGAATCAAACTTATGATGACCACTACTATGAACATCATGGCCACATGTAAACTTGTAAACATGGTTATTATGAATGTAAATGCATCCGAGCAAGTACACAAAGACTTAGGATCTCTCAAAGGTCGCGAGCAAGAACGAAATACGTAAACGTTCTACCAAGTCAAGTACTGAAGGATTCGGGGTCTCACACGGGCTTGGCCATGCTTTAATTTTCTATGGATTAGGCATGCCGCAACAACGCGAAGAAACTGACCGGCTTTTCCGTCGCATGGGAGGTAAAAATTTTAATATGTATTTGTTTGCTTTTGTATTTTATGTACTTGTATATTATTTATCTGATGAATTTTTCTTTTCCTATTGTTTGTGTATCTATGTAGGTGTGACCTTACGCTGTGTTTGACTTTTCCCCGTTCCCTTGTTGAGTTCGGCTCCAGGCACCTCCTTTCTTTGCGGAGTATCTTGAGGATAACCGTAGGAAGATTGGGAGGAGTACTCTGATTCTCTCTGAGGAGACTGTGCGGGCTGCTATTAGACGATCACGTGTTAACGAGGTCAACTTCTTCTTGTGGGGGGGTTTGTATAGTCATTACTTGACTGCCGTATAGATGAGCAGCCATCGCATACTAATGAGATCAGTGAAGTGTGACTCTATGTATCTGGGAGAGCGGGTTAACCGCCAGCACTCTTCTGCGACGATAGCACCAGTGACACCACCGACTCCTCCGCCATGGATGATCATGCCAGATTCCATTCTTTGTAAGTACTAGTATGCCGCCTGGTAG
Organism: Codonopsis lanceolata; assembly: GCA_013146195.2. Taxonomy (NCBI): domain Eukaryota; kingdom Viridiplantae; phylum Streptophyta; class Magnoliopsida; order Asterales; family Campanulaceae; genus Codonopsis; species Codonopsis lanceolata. The sequence continues at coordinate 76,739,312 of CM028384.1, read as the reverse complement.
ATTGTCCCTGTTAAGGCGTCCCCAGATATGACATATCGTGAGTTCCTCGGGACCGTCCTTCATCCGAGCCCTGCCAGGTCTGCCTCAGATGCTAATGGACCTTTTTGTCCTACTGCTAGGATGCCGCCTAATTATTATATCCCATCTCAGGTCCCACTCAAGGTGCATCCTATACATCGGAGACGACACTTCTTCAAGTCTGTGTCGGATGCTGACGTCCCTAATGACTACAAGATTCCTGATAGTGCATAGAAGGTATATTATTTGCATTTGTTTTGTTTGTATTTTATTTTAATGTTCATGCATGCAATTACTGTATTTTTGATGGTTTGTTTGTATGTGTCAAGTGCCTGCTTCGTCTTACCAAACGCTACTGAACACGTTCTTTTGTCTTACTATTTTGTATCAATTGGCGAAATACAAGCTCTCGTGTCGCGGAGATGACACTGTCAGTCGAGTCAGGCATCGGGATAATGACGATGGGGCAGGGGGATCGGGCCAAAAGAGCCCTCGAGCGGGAGCTGGTATCAGTACTCCTGGCCAGCCGACCAGAAGATCCAGGATGCAGAAGAGTGCCTCGACTCGACAGTAGTAATAAAAAGAATTTACTTTAATAGTTTTTGTATGTACCTATGGAGACATGTATGTATTTTTATAGACAAAGAATTAATTTTAATTTTTGCGATGCATCATATTTTAATGTGTATGTTAGACCCAAACTAATTATTTAATTTGTTGTGCACACTGTACCTGGTAGGGTGATAGTTTGGATAGTTGTTTTTGGGTTAAATGGTAAAATTAGAGGCAGCTATATCGGGGAGGGATGCTAAGGAACAACCCCTTAATGAGCCCAAGATTTTCACGAATTTTTCATAGAATTTTCTTCTATTTTGTGTTATTTTTGAGTTAATTATGCCTCGGGAATATTATTATTTGTGTATTTGTGCTTAATGTAGGTTTCCATGCATAATCAAGCATTTATATAATATTTATCATGAAGTTCGAGGCAATTCTTGGATTTAAAGTTGAGTTGCAAGTCATTCGGTCAAAGTCCGTTAAGAGTCCAAGGCAAGGAAAAGCTAACAGAGGCTTAACGGAGGAGTAACTAGGCTAACGGAGGACTAAACTAAAGAGCTAGAGAGGGAAGGACCTTCGGTGCACATCCCAGAATCTTCAAAGGCACCAGAGTAACTTCCAGAATTGCAGGGGAGGTCGACGTAATTGCTGAAAACTGCCCTTGTGCGTTGTCGCCCAGTTGTGGTTCCACGTGTCGTCATCCGACTGCCCCCTCCTTCATACGTGGCCCGCGTGTCCCATTGATGGACCCAAGTTGCCCCGGCCCATCCAAGCTCCATCCAGCCCACTAATCCACCCGCTCCATCACTCAGCCTCATCCCATTTTCAACATGGGTTGACCCGCGTCCTCATTCCACTGACTGCTGTGCTCGGTAGTCTCATCTCCTTATTTCTTCCCTTTATTGCCCCTAAATCTCCTATTCTCTTCCTAAAATACCCCTGCCTTCTGATGCCTTCTTTGACCGTTCCTTTTATCTTTCTAGCAGCTCCATTTTGAAAAACTAAGCCCCCATTATGGGCTGTTGAGCCCTAAATGGGGCACCAGTCCCATTTCACCCAAAAATTCCTCCATGCCTCCATTGATTGATCACCATTGAAGGTTTGGAGCTTCAAATCAAGAGCCAAGGATACATCTACAAGAGATTTCAACCCCAGACTCGCGATTCTTCGATTTAATTATTTCAACTTATCTTTTGAGATATTTGTTATATTTCCTTGGGTTGAATATCTTGTATATTGTGGAATTGGTTTGTGCTTAATTTATCTATGGAATGCAATTATTTTTTCTAAGTCAAATGTAGTAATTTAATTTAATCTATCTCTTTATTTAGTGCACATTCATGTTTGGTTATTATTTTGTGGACTTAATGCTTTTAATTAATTGGCCATTAATTAAATGATTTTAGAAATGCTTAGGATCCGCGAGAGCAACCTTTGTATTTCGGACCAATCAATTTAATAGTTGGTGTTTTGTGACACACACCAATAGTCATTGTGAGACTTGTTTCGACACGTGATCGAACCACCTTAGCCATTCGCGAGTCGAGGAGGTTAGGGTTGACTATAAGATGCGAGAGCCCGTAGTTAACCAATTTTATTTGTCTCGGCTACCGACATAATTTGTAGAAAAATAGAGAGAATTTCTTTTTGCGAAGTATTACCCATGCACTTGGTTATTATTGTGTGTTCTTCATGCTTTTGATGGTGTAGCGAACCATTAGATGATCACTAGAATTATAGTATAAGATGCAAGAGCCCTTCCTATTAATTCTGAAAATCACAATAATTGTTTGCGTTACGCGAGACCGAGAGGAGATCGTGCGTAGATAGTCATTGGGTGCTTGCTTTGACAAGCAGCTATTTTCTCCTATGTTATAAGATGCGAGAGCCCGTAGCTAGGAGTTGTAGCTAGAATTGTTATACGTTGCGAGAGCCCATAGCAAATATTATAGTGTGCCCGACTACCAAGACTTGAGTTAAAGAAAAGTAGAAAGAGGATTAAAATTAAATGTCGGCTAGACAAGAAATATTGCACTCCTATCTTTTTAATCTTGATTTGTTATTGCCAAACCACCTCGCGTTAGTTTGGATTTAATTGTGTTCTTAGATTTTTTTATATTTTTAGTTTTTTAATTCATTTTGTTTTCGCTCAAATATAATTAGTTAGTATAATTTTGGTACTTAGTTGGAGTGAGAATTATGTACATTCTCTATGGGATCGATATCCGTACTTTTGTACACTTTATTACTTGATACGGCCGGGTATTCTTGGCCGAGTTGTGTTTATGCACACATCACCCCTCCCTTTCCTTCTTCACAAATGCGGAAGACACAGAGTGTAGGTTAGGTTGCAGTATAAGTTTTGACAATTACTCTCGACAAACAAGTGAATGCACTGCAGGATGAAGACTTTCGGAGCCAAAGCTAGGAAATGCGCATAGGAAATAAAGGGACGGGGGTGTGGCACATGCAGATCTGGGCGTCGCGCCCCGACTTGCTTTTTCATATGCCTTTTCTTTCCTTTTCTCGATTGTCGAGCTTTTGTCTTCTATTATTTTCTTGTCCCCTTCTGTCGTTTTTTCCTTTAAAAGGAAACCTTAGCTGCGTACTCATTTCTTACTCCAATCAACTCATATCTCTTTCTGTCTTTCACAAACTCTACGTATATGTTTCCTGTGAAGGCTTGCAGCCTCTACCTGCTGTCTTCCTTTTTGCCGAAAGCAACATGTATCTGTATTTTTGTCTGTTGGGTCTTATCTCAAAGTAGAGCTGTCAAAACGGGCAAACGGGCGGAGTTTGCGCATGCTCTTAACGGTCCTTGATTCTCTTGGCCCAATCCGCCCCGCGTAGGGCCACGGGCAAAGCCCGCAAAAAATGCTTTTATTTATTAAATATATAAATTATATACCAATATACCAAATTACCAATTAATAATTATATACCAATCAATAATTATATACAAATATACCAATTCCAATGAAACAAATGCCAAATCCCATTCCAGTAGAAACTTTAAAACAAGCCAAAATCCCAGATCGTTTTGGAAAATGCATAGAAGATTATTTAATAATGGAATTATGGAATGAGAGATGAAGATCGAGCAGGGGGGAGGACGCTTGGAGAAAGATTCGCCGAGAGAGAGATAGAGAGAAGAGAACCTAATCGACTATGGCGTTGACGATCGACGGTCGGCGGAGGTGTTAGTCGTGAGACGATGAGATCATGAGAGCGAGACTCTCGAGAGAGAGAGCGCTACCGCCGCCGTAGTCGAAGACGGACGCCGTCGAAGAAACTCAAGCCGCCGAGAGAGAGAGATGAAACATTGTTATGTTTTTTACTTTTGCCACAAATGATGAAATGACAATGCAATGGAAAGTAACCTAACCTAATTAATTTAGACGGAGAAATGGAGAATGGGCTGGGCCACTCAAACTTTTAAGTTTTAATAATTATATAATTATATTATAATTTTTAAAAAGTAAAAGTGCAGCCCCGCCCGCCCGCCCGCAAAGCCAAGAACCTGCATGCAAAGCTCCGAAAAGCCCGCTTTTCTAAACGGTATTTAATATCAGCCCAACCCGCCCCTAATAGGTGGCGGGGCGGGCATGCCCGCGGGCTTTTGCCCTATTTGACAGCCCTATCTCAAAGCCTCATATACACCATCTCTGTTATTCGTTAAGCAAAATAATTTTCTTCTCTGTGTCTGTCTGTCTTTCTGTATACAAAAGATGGCTGCTCTATTTATTACTACCGCCAGTATAGAGATCTATGAAGCTACTTTAAACCAGTGAATGAACTAGGTCTGTGGAGAGGAATGGCGAAGTTTCCATCGTACTTATGGTTTTCCGTGTATTTGGGGCAAGGCCGGCTTACGTATCAACTAGGACATGATTCGGGCAGCTTCCCAATTTTGGTTTACACAGTCCCATTTATTCAACTTCTTGCTGCACGAGATGTGTCCTACCTACGAGGAGTTCTGTGCGATGACTGACACTCCTGCGAGTAAATGGGTCGCGGTTCCAAATAGGAAAATTCTTCCTAGTGAGTTACCCTGGGACCATAGATGTGAGGGCTATTGATATCGTACTGCAGGTTCGAGATAGCCAGGTGAATGTCATTCCCCTTATTCTGGCTCCTACACTGGAGGGTCTAGATGTTTACTCTTCTGCTGAAGACCATTTCCCGTCTGGGAATCCACTATTGGTCCATATGTGGCTAGAGGAGCATTTCAGAGGCATCCTCTCCCCTTCCCTGAGGAGAGATGAGGATTATGATCCTAAAGGATATGGATCTCGTGGCCTCTATCGGACGAATCGTGAAACTACGATGGATTGGGTAGAGCACTTCATGCATATAAACTCTGCTGATATAGTATGGGTTATTAGGCATTGGCAGATCCATAGTTTTCATCAGTACACTAGGGAGTATACCCCGGTTGTGCTGGTTGGCCTGCGCAGGGTGACTTTCTATTTACCCTATAGAATCCTCAGCCAGTTCGGGCAGGAACAGGTTATCCCATATCAAAGTCAGCCTCTGATGCTGCCGTGCTCAAGTGATGACGACATTCCCTGGGTTATTCAAGGCTTATGGCGACGGTCTGGAGGAGCACTCTCAAGTGATCAGGTGGACCCTCAGGATTATTCTAGGTTACAGAGTTTCCAATCGTCTGGATTCCCATCTCAAAGAGATCGGCGAAGATATATAAAGCTCGGGTCCTCCAGCTTTACCAACTATATGTCGGTCAAATCGACGTCTTCCAGGTGGTGAGGCCTCGGGATGATATGGTCATGAGGGCACTGGCCCTAGTACTACTCTGTGGAGAGGTTATGATGCACGGTCGGGTGACGCGGGACTAAGTCATATTGTCGGTCGTAGGAACAATGTGGGTAGATCTGATGCACGGACCCGCCACCCGCCTCGCAAAGTGAGCCGGAGAGATGAGCATGAACGCTCCTATCATTCTCACTCCTATTCTACTCACCGATCCCAGAGTTCACCACCCCGGCGGGAGCATGACCGACGGGTAGAACATCTTGTCGCTCCTTGGCCACCAAGGGCTCCCTTACCAGTTGCAGCATAGCCTTCGACTGCATCACATCTAGTTGAAGTTCAGCCCGCTGCAGCTCCCGCGGTAGTGCCACCTGCACCACCTCAAACCATGGCTGAGGTCCTTGTAATTATACATGTAAGGATGAATGGATGGGAATTTGGTCACCGCCCAGATGGTACAATCAGGCCAGCTGATGGTATCCCTTTTGCAGACTGGATTAAGAATACACCTCTAGCTCAGGGGGCTAATTTTCCAAACTTTGATAAGTACTCGAGCAAGACCCGAGCAGGAGATATGACTACGGTCATTTGAGGCCCATGTTGGTCTGGTCACTAGCAGTGAGATGCTCAAAATGAAGGCGTTTGATGGGGCTATACAGGGCAAGGCTCATATAGTTGGTTGGGAAGATTCCCAAGAGGATCCATTACTGCTTGGAAGGATCCGAGGGAAATTTTTTTAGCTGAATTTGGCTCTGCAGGCTCCTTACCTAAGAGCCGATTTGACCTTTGTAAGGTGGTTCAGGGAGTTGATGAATCTTCCCATAGTTATGTAGAAAAATTCACTAAAGTGCTCGAATAAGTCACGTGCATATCTGTGGGTGAGGTCACACTATGTTTCTTGAACAACATGCAAAGTGGGGGCCTAAAACAAGAATTGGTGATGCATCCGCCAATAACTCAGGGTGAGATGGTTGCTCGTGCCCAGTTGTTCAGCTCGACTGAGGTAGATCGAAAATACAAGGGTAAAGAGAAAGTAGAAGGTAGCTCGGCGGCAGCTACAACCCCTAGCTCGGGTAATAACATTTCTCGTAGAGATCGGAACAGGATGTCTTATCCGACTCAACGATTTTGAGAGCAATATTTCACTCCCCTAAACACTTTAAGGGGAGAAATTATGATAAAGATATAAAATGACCTCCCTGCTCCCTATCTCATGAATCCAGACATGACTCAAAATCAAGATAACACCAATTTTTGTGCTTATTACAACGATGTGGGACATGTCATCGAGGAGTGCATTATCCTGAAAAGAGAGATCCAACGCTTAATCAATCAAGGACTTCTTGATAGGTTTAAGCAGGGTCACAATAATGGCACCAATCGACGTGATGCTCCTGCTCGGGGAGGAAATGGAGGGAATAAGGGAAATGCCCCTTAGATATAAGGAGTAGTCAATATGATCCTCGAGGAGGAACCTACCTATACTCAGATGGGAAAGCACATTTTATTTATGTTGTTAGTCCCAAAGGGCACAATAATAAGCTAGAAGGGGCATTGAATAGCTTATTAGACACTTAAAAACTTTTCATATATGTTCCTAAAACAATCACTTGCAATCTATTAAAGAGATTGAAGTAGCGGAAGTCTTGTAAGGAAGACAGTTCAAGTCTACCGATTAAGGACTACCGGTAGACTTGACTGAATACTCAAGTCTGTTGTTAAAGAGATAAGTAAAGGAAATAAGAATTAGTTCAAGGGAATAACCAACGTTAAAGAAAGACACAAGTATTTGAGATGGTTCACAATACAAAGAGTGCTACGTCCACCACCAAGGCAGTAACCTTGGATTTAAAATGTGCACTATGTTTTCCAATAGTTCTATTACAAGGAATATATCTAATGGATCGTGTACAAAATATTTGACTTATGTTTGGGGGTTTGGGAATTGAATATCTAGATAAACAAGATATTCAATTCATGTAGAAGAATAGTTTAAGGAGGACAACAATAAGAAGCTCAAGATAAATGTTGAAGCAGATCTTCTTGTTTTTGTCGAGGACTTCTTGATCAGTTTAAGATCTCTTGAATGCACTGAGTATAAAGACTTAGAGTTGTAGAATTTCATAACATTTTAGGATGGACTGTGTATATTTCTTCGCCTCTAATGGCGATTTATAGTGAGCATTCTTGAGATCCGTTGGAGAAGACGGTGTGTAACAACTCTATTAGGTTGAATGAATTAAATGCATGGAGTTGTCTTTGTAGATTTCGCCTCACCGATACCGAGTAGGGAGTGGTGTAGAGTTGTTTGTGAGTTGGTAGCCGAACAATCGAATTTCGTGCCCGCAATAGTTGGTACTGCATCGCAAGTGTCAATCTTTTCACCCGCTCATCACCGTCAAGAAGCGAGAGTCTTTAGCTTTTCGAAAGTCGCTCAAGCGTGTGAGAAGTTTAGGGATGCTTGAATTCAAATTTTAAACTGATGAAGGATAAACTTGAATTAATCCACTAAGTCTTGGCAGGTTGGACACGTCATGCTTGAACACCTTCTTATAAGGTCTGTCGCTGGATGCTGTTGAAGGTCTTCCGGTGAGGCATTGCTGAAGTCTTCCGCTGAACCTGTGAAGCCTAAAAACAAACTATTCTATGGTGAAGTTTTATACATAGTTGCCATGCTAATTGATACGCAGCCCAATTAGCCACTAATGCATAAAACTAATGTAATGTATGATCAGATGTAAATCAAAATACAAATGAGAAACAACAATCTCTTCCTATTTGCATCTGGTCATCATTACTTACAAGTGAGGGCTAAAAACAATTATTTGATAGATAATAGCATGTTAAGAGGAATTTTTATTTATAACTTTAAACATGCCTCTATCAAACAGAAGAACACCTCAAGTGTAAAAATTTTAATCTAAGTGCTTACAACAAAAGAGATGTAAAGAACAACACAAGGATTAGTAGTAAACAGTTCAATTATAGATTTAAACTGAATGTTAGCAAGAATTGGACTCTAGATGATTTTTGAAAGATAATTAATCTTCTGTATTTAAACGAGAAGTGTAATATATCAGAGTTTTCAAAAAATTATGATAGATACAAAGGTTAAGGGAGATAAAGGATACACAATTACCATGGTCTTTTCCCTTTACCTTTGTCTGCTGCTTCCTTTTCTTTTCGCTGTCGTTCTAGTTCTTCGGCTCTTCTGACATATTCAACATCATCAGAGGTATTAGGTCTGGTGGAGCGAGAACGATAATCCAGTTCTTCACATAGACGTTTGTTCTCATCCAATAGCATCTTCTTTATAGACCTTATTTGTCTCTCCTCTGTGATGGCCAGATCACGATCACGGTGAGCATTCATAACATCATGAGCCGAATTGTGAGCAATGGTGTTGAGCTCGAGAACAGGCGAGCGATCGTGGCCGAGAGGGAGAGTGATGGCGTGAAATAGCTCGTAGAAAAGAGATGAGACGAGCCGGGCACATTCCGTGCTTTGAGCTTCGACGTTGATCTTGATGTCAGTAAACTCATGCTTCACTTGTCCAAATCTGGGCCACACATCTTCCTGGATTTGTCGAAGGATGGCAGCATTTCTCTCAATTACCTTGGATGCATTAGTTGCAATTTCGGATGTAGTTGTGGAGATACTAGTCAGTTCTCCCAGGCGGTTGTAAATGTAGTCCAGGGAGACAAAATGTCGTTGTTGGTCGGTTGAGAAAGAGAAGGGTCCAGGCCAATATGTATATGCGAACTATCGCCAGAAGTGGTGGCTTTGGTAGTGGCTGTGGGTCGGAAGGCTTATTGAAGAGGTGGGGTGACTGAGCTGGAAGAGGTTGAATCACGGGAAGGGAAGGTACGGGTTGAGGAGGAAACTGTTATGGTTGGAGGTGGGGGAGGAGTTGGAGGTTGGTCAATTTTAATGTCAGTGTCGGAGTTGTCCCTAAGCATTGAAGGTTCTGTTAGGGGGTCGGTAGAGAACCAGAAGGAGGGGGCAAGGTAGAAAAGGGATTTGGTTTTAAGTAGGGTCGGTTGGGATGGAGGTTGGGGAAAGAGTTTTGCTATCGATGAAAGTTCAAAAAGAAACTTTGAGGCAGCAGGTTCTAAGGGTTTTATGGGAGTGGTTTGGGTTGGTTTGGATGTTGTATTTTGGGCGTTTGGGTCACGAGAGGGTGAGACAGGGTAGATGCGTTGGGTGAATAGTTGAAGGGTGAAGGAGAAGGTGGAGATGGAGAGGGTGTTCTGGCTGGCTCCTCCTGTGTGTGTGGCTCCTCCCGAGGGATAGATTCCTCTGGAGGGGGTGAAGTCCTCTGAGTAGATGACTCAACAGGAATGGATTGGGTAGCGATAGGGGTTATTTGGCGATAGATGGTTGGGTGCCAGCAGACTCCTTTTTCCGACTTAGCAACTGAACAAGAGGTTCACCGCTTCATCTAAGCAGGCCGGTATGTCTGGCCTGGTGGCTCTGGGTGGTATAAAGCAGGTGTTAGTCACCTACGTTTAGGTTTTGGTGAAGGTGAGTGTTCGTCGGAAAAGGGTTTACGTTTGGGTTTTGGAAAAGGTTGGGTAGATGAGGTTGGTGGTTCTGGGTTAGACGGTTGGGGAGATGAAGGCTTTCCGGCAGCAGCAGAAGAGCTTCCAGCAGACTTGTCATGTCGACCAGCCTTCAGCTCTTGCCTTATCCAATTAGCTTGTTGCTTTTCAGCCTCATCTTCTTCTGCCCGTGCTTTCTTGGCCTTGGCTTCAAGAGAAGCTTTCTTGAACTGAGCAGCTTGTTTTTGTTTCAACAAGAGTTCTGACTCATCTGCTAGTTTTCTAGCAGTTTGCAGGATATCTTTTAGGATAGATGGTAGCGTTGAGATTTTGGAAATCCTTCCATCAGTCTTGCAAATCTCTGCCTTCATCCCTATCAGTATTGCAAAACTTTATTAATAGGCTTTGAACTTTCAAATGTCGTCAAACCCTTTCTTTTCTGATATCAAAACATACTCTACTCGAAGCCCAAAATATTCAATTGGTATCGTATACCCAATTAAATTTGAAATTCATAAAAATTGGTATTAAATTCAAACTTAAACCAACTACATGAATTGACGCTCTTTCATTTAAACAATCATCTTTTTGAATCAACGTCATGACAGGTATCAATTAAATCGTTGCGTCAAATCTCTGTCATAACTTTCTCAGAACAGATACCAATACAACAATTTATAAACCCTTTTCCTCTATAAAATCTTTCATAAAATACTATTAAATAATGCCTCCTGACTCCATCTTAAAAGACTATAATTCTTTTAAAACTCCAAATCTTCTCTCTTCTACTCTTAATTCTTCCATGGCTTCTTTGTCCGGAAACAACCTAGAGACTCAGTTGCAATCAATTCACCACTTGTACTCAATAGGTTCTCAACCAGAGTAGGTCTCTCTACCTACATTTTGGGCCAAACTATACAAGTGGAACAATTCCTTATTAACAACACTGTGGGAGGATCCATCTTCAACATCCTTCAATGTTCTGGACTCATCCCCATTCTCACATTTCGAGAAGAATTCTATAGCCTCAGATTGGATGACGAATTCTACTCTAGGATGAACTTGGCAAGAAATGGTAACAGTTTCTTTGGCCACGTCAGAAGCACAAATGTCATGCTTGATGCTGGAAGCCTCTCATGGGTGTTTCAACTCCCATTATTGGCCCCTCCTCTCTTGATAAGTCCTCTGTCAACGAGTCATGGCTTCAAATAACTGGCATCAATGCTCAAGATGATTATCGTACAATGGACATTCATGAATATTGATCGATGTTTTATTTTATCTATTTCCTTGCAAGTGGACAAGACTATTATAGAATAGACTCTAAGCAAGGGTCGAACCCACGTAGACAAGTGATCACGAACAAGCGATTATAGATAGCAAATTATTAACCTAAGGGGGTTTTTATGTTTAATTCTACTCTAATCTACTAGTTATAGATGTTTAACTAATTAGACAAGAATAATGTATATGAAGATCTTATGGTGAGTGGAAATCTAGGATTCTCGGGTTTCACTTATATCTCCTTTATGTTCAATTCATAATAATGTCATTCAATGTCTTGGGTTCGCTCACTAAAAATAGATATAGTCTGTTGAACAATTGGTTCAAATTCTCCATCCCCCAAAAAATTCACACATTCTATATCCTAAGTATCACAGAACTATCAATCTAGTCACCTAGATTTATGATCTATCTGTCACCTAGATCATGTAAGAACCTGGTCCTAACTTATCACTCGTGCATCGATAGGTCCAATTTATTGTGTTGGTGAGCCAGTTGTACGACATATGCACTTGGTCATGCGCTTATCCGCACCTCTAAGCCTTTATTATTTGCGATTACATTCATTTGTTCAAAGCAAAATAATATAGGGATTGATAAACAACACAATCAACAAGCATTGAATAGACATATATATATGAATCAAAACATAAATTCGATACAAGTTACCTCCCACCTCCTAGATTAGGATGATTTAGTTCATCATAGACGATGAACAACACATGAAGATGATGGAGACATGATTTGATCTTCAATACTTGAAATTACAAAACCTAACTATGTTATACAATCTAAAACTACCTAAAATCTATGTAAAGAGAGCTTCGGCCCTCCTCCCTATGCTTAGGCTCGGCATTTGACTTCTATATATACCGAGTTGTGATTGGATCGAATGACGTGTGAAAATCCGAAAAGGTCGCATTCCCGCCACCTCATGCAGCAGGCCGGATACCTTGCGTCCGCAAGGTCTCCAGATGGTGGCTTTTGATTTCTTTGATTGCCGGCTTCGAGGACCGTACGCCTACCTTGCGGTCGCAGTTCGAGGCACTTTGGTCCGCAAGGTGTCCAGCTTTGTGCGCCTTTATTTTCTTCAATTTTTCTCTTCCTTGTAATTTGCACTTAAAACCCGAGTTTCGCGTATTTTCACAATCCTCAAACTTACAAAACTCACCGAAAACATATATTAGTACTCAAAAGACTCGTGAAATAGCATAATTTAAGTCATAGAAGTATATAAAATCGACGTATAAAATACATCGATCAAATACCCCCAAACTTGAACTTTGCTCATTCACGAGTAAACAAATAAACTTATAAATACAAAAGCATAAATAACAAAAATTAAAATCTTTTGTGAGGGTGACACTATTTACACTCCTCTATAAACCCACAAACTCAAGGAGACTCTTTCGAGTGACTCGACTATGTAAATACAAAACAAATAAATACAAAGCGAATAAATTACACATAAAATAAAACATAAAATCTTTTTGGCTTCATCTCAAGTTATAAGTGTATGGCATGCATGTAATCTCGCTTGGTGCTCACCACATGCAAAGCTTAGTCATATAAAACCAACTAGTCTTTTCTTAATATCGCTACTACTTTTAATTTCTCCGTGTGTGTGTGATCACCCGCCTTAAAGAATATCTTAACTAAAACAGCTATTGAGCTAAACACCACATTCATATGAAAATTACAGCTTAATAGAAAATCATGCATTAAGAAGTATGAGATCTACCATCCAAACCCGGTCGCCATGCATTTAAAAGGTCCCAAGGATTCAAAAGATTTATACATCCATCCCATGCACTTCTATATATACATACAATGCTCTCCTATCCCAATGACTTGTAATAGCTAAGATTATGCTAACACGGTGAGCTTTAAGGTGAATAATAATGATTATGAAGTGTGTGATCAATTTCATGTTACTCACTTGACAAGAAAAAACAACATAAGCATTGGCAAGAAGATCATTAGGACTTTATAAGCTTGTAATGTAAGGCCAAGGTGTTGTGGGATTTGATGGAAAGGAATTGGAATTCAAAGTGAGAGAGTAAGACTACCCTTTATCCCTCATACTTCCAAGCAAAGGAAGTTTTCCCTATTTAGGCTAGGACCTCAAAGACCACAAGTGGAGGGGTGTTTGTGTTACTTTTTAAGTTTCTTCCCTCCCCCAAACTTGTTTTGGGCAATATATTCTTCTAAAAAATATCATCATTCTAATCAATTTTTTCTAACATATTTTTCTCTTGAAAGCTATGCTTTCATTTGAATCTTTTGTTTATCCTCTTCTTCTTCCGTTTCATTTTTCGTCGACACATGATTTTTTTTCGATTTAATTTTAAAGAAGAAGCTTCTCTAAAAATAGCCTAACCGAAAAGAAGTGGTCCTCCTAGAATCAATTTCCCACCCAATCTCTCTCAAAGGGTAGGCTAAAAGTGTATAGGCTTTTAGGTTAAGTTAAGGTATAGAAACGATGGCGAATGGGGTTTAAATAGTGTGCTTAGCACACTCCATTCTTTTTCATTAGGCTCAAAGGGACACTAGGGATATATTTAGTATAGGTCGTGAATATTTAGGCTCTAACGATCCAAAGATGGCCTAAATCATTTCTTAATGCCAAATGCTCACATAGTATTTAAAGCAAGTAAGACAACACAAAATATCATATCAACTATGGAATTGGTTGAGTTGTTTAGCATCCGATTTTACATAAGCATTCGCTAAGATCGTATGGTGACAATTGAGACTAACATGCACATACCTGCTCGAAAGTGTGCTTGAGATATATAAATGAGAGAAAACTGGGATCTAACTAACATGCAATTGACCCTAAGTTACAATTTAATGCAACAATCATGTTCGAATGGCTATGCATCATATTCTTGTGCATATCTTGTTGAAGTGAAATAGGTGTTATAAACTTTATAAAACTATTCTAATCAATCCATAATTATGACTGGTGTGAGTGCATGAAGAATTTGGAGAAAAGTAAAAGTTTCAAGAAAATTAAGTAAATTCCGTGGGGTCTACGGACTAATTCACAGCCTATTGCACTAATCTCCTCATGGACTACGACTAGCATTACCACACCTAAACTCGAGGATGAATATTTTGAATTAAAAATTTTTTTTATATATATATTTTTTAAGAAATTGGGAAATTTGGAGGTGATGACGATGACACATTGATGATGGGTCCCCATAAGAGAACCCACGAGTATCCAAAATGAGTGTATTCTGGTCAAGGCAACACCTCCGAAAATTAGAAAAAATAAAAACAGGATAAATAGGGTGAAGAGTTAAATGGTCATCATATAAAGAAATTCTCTTCACCCTAACGACATAGCCCAACTCCCATTCCTCGTTAGGCTAGACCTGCTAAGACTTAAAGTTTTAAATCCCCCCAAACTTAAGTTCTATTTTGTCCTCAAAATAGAGGAACATATGAGAGGATTGATGGGTAGGACAAATATCAAAAAGGAGATAGCGGGTCCACCTAACGAACGAGGATCGGATCTTGGGCCTCGACTCAAGGTGAGTCGGGCGAGATAACGAATGAGGACGAAACTCTGGGATCGTGCTCGGTGGCAGCCCATAATAATTTGAGACATTATGTCCCACGGTGTTAACCCAAACTCGAAAATTTCACTGGCTCAAGACGCATTTGTGCTAATCGCGACTCACCATATCGGGCTTGAGGACGCCTTCCTCCAACCTCGTTGAGATCCCAAAGCGGGTCCTCTTCCTCTTCTCGTTCCTCCTCTTGAGGAACCCTCACTCTCTACCGGCTGGTGGTGTTCAAACAAAATGGCCCTAGTAATGACCGACCAGCCTTCACCTTCTCCGCATGCTTTGGGCATTCTCACATTTGCCCCTACACAAGTCAAGAATCAAATGCGGAACGCGAACCCCGCGATTCGCCCTACCTCTAATAAGGGTCTTGATTTGGCCGTTGATCAAACGGCCAACATCAATAGACCCACCACCATAATGGTGTAGGTCAAGATGCTCTCTCCCCATTCACCGTGTTTTGGTGACTTGAGGGCATGAGACGCCCCAAGAACAAATTTATACACGGGCTTGGCCGTGTTCGAGGAAGGACTCTCTCAGTGCGTCCATAATGGTGGTTACTCGGCATAGGACCACTCCACACCAGGAGAAAGCAATGGTAGCATTCACCACCTCGACAGGATACTGGGTGGAGGTGTGTTAGAATGGTTCAGACCAACCGCAAAGTGGAGGTGCCGAAATACGTTAGATGTTGGGCCGAAAAATCAACTACGATGTCCTAACATAAACAAGTGTCTAGCACACCGCCATCCATGCCAATGTTGCCATTGGCGTAGAATTCTCTGACAATGGGACTACGGCTGGCCCAGCGAGAATCTAACAAAGCCCCCACCTACGAGCCATCGATTGGGATCGATACCAAAGTTCAAGCCTTAAATCCCCTTTCGGGCACCAAGGACTTGAGAGTTTGTTGGTGTACTTTCTCTCGATGCCTCAGAGACACAATCTAAGCTGTGTGTCTCGGTTCTTCCTCCTCGAAGGGCTGAGGATGAAGCACCCTAATTTTACGCTACTTAAACATTTTGTTTGATAAAAAATTTAAAACTAAAAAGTTTAACAATTAAAATTGTGTTTTAAAATTTAAAATAAAATTTATTCTAAAGCATGCAAAATATATTCTACGTTAAATCCACCCTAGCATGCAAATATTTTACGTATGAAATTAAAGAGGGTGTTAGGGTTACTTGTTTGCCTTAATCGAGTGAATGCAGCTCTGAAAAGTGGAGCTTGATCTTCGACGGCGACAATGGTGGTTCTTCCTTCTTTCTTCAAAATCTTCACTTGGGAGTGCAATGGTGGATGAGTGAATGAGGGAGATGAAGAGTTTGAGGAGAGAGAGAGATGATCTTTGAGATTAGTGCCTCGAATTTGGAAGATCCGCCGAATTTTGAAGAGGAAGGTTGCTGCCGCCGTCCAAGCAATGAGGGAAGAGAAGTTTTTTCTGAAACTGAAAAACCCCTAAGACAAGATTTATAAAGGAACCTTTGCGGCGGTTTGCAGTAGCCGCCACACCTTGCGTCCGGCAAGGTGGCGGCCAAACCGATTATGTTTCGCGTGACATTCCCCATGACCGACAAGACGTGATTCATGAGATTCGTGATCGGGACCTTGGCGGCCGCAGTGTCCTCCACACCTTTGCGCCCGCAAGGTGGGCGTAAAGACTTCCACTTGTTTTTCTTTCAAATTTTCAGCTTTGCGCTTAGCCCTTCCGTTAACTTCCGTTATGTCTTGATATTTCCTCGTATGCAAAAATCTAAACAAAAATTCTAAACTAAAAATTATTAGTAACATATAAATACAACACTAAGATGTTTTTCTCCCCAAACTTAAATTTTGGCATATTTAATTAGAAATTAAATGTCCAAAAATAAAATTTAACTGAGAAAAAGCATATTTAAACTAACTAAATAACAAATAACTTTCAAAATAGTGGGTTGCCTCCCACTTAGCGCCTTTGTTTAACGCCTTTGCCTCGACCAAACCGCAGTTTCCTCTTGGTGGTTCATTGTCACCAAACGGATTAATTCAATTGTTCGCTCAACCGACATTGGCTCAAAATATGGCTTGAGCCTGTCCATTCACTTTAAACACTTCATTATTTTTGGGGTTTTGTATATCAACGTACCCTACGAGGATAAATTGCATTATTCTAAAAAAGGACTGCACTATTTGGATTTTAACTTTCCCTGGAATAACCTTAACCTAGAGTTAAACAATAATACTTTCATACCGGATGAAGCATTTTGTTGGCTAATCCCATGTCATGATACTTTTTGGTCTTTTCTTTATATACGTCTTTCGCATTCTCATACGAATTAAGTCTATGTTCTTCTAACTCATTTAATCGAAACAATTTTCTTCTCCGGCCAATGTCAAATCTAAATTTAATTCTTTAATTGCCCAATAGGCTTTATGCTCAATTTCAACTGGTAAATGGCAAGCCTTGCCATATACCATTCTATATGGACTCATTCCTATGGGTGTCTTAAAAGCAGTTCGGTATGCCCATAAAGCATCCTTGAGCTTAGATTCCCAATCTTTACGATTAGGCCTAACGCCTTTTCTAATACCGCTTTTATCCGCCTATTGCTTACTTCTACTTGTCCTGGATGTTTGTGGATGATAAGGTGTAGCTAACTTGTGAGTTACACCATGCTTTCTAAGAACATTATTTAACAACTTATTGGTAAAATGAGTTCCTCGGTCACTTATTATGGCCTTAGTGGACTCCATATCTAGCAAATAAATCTTCTACAAATTTGACTACTGTTTTTCCATCATTAGTCTTGGTTGCTACCGCTTCTATCCATTTAGAAACATAATCAATCGCTACCAAAATATATTCGCAATTATTGGACACGTGAAAGGGACCCATAAAATCAATACCCCAAACATCAAAAATTTCAACTACTAAATTAACATGTAAGGGCATCTCGCTTTCTTTTCCTATACCACCTGTTCTTTCTTGACATTTGTCGCATGTTCTCAGAAAACGCTTCACAATCTCTAAAAACAAGAGGCCAATACGCACTGATTGCAAAATTTTACGAGCAGCTTACATTACCACTAAATGACCACCACAAGAATATCCATGGCAAAATTCCATGATACCTTGTTGGTCTTTTTCTGGAATACATCTTCTTATTAAAGAATCAGAACAAATTTTGTATAAATGAGGAGCTTCCCAAAAGTAATTTTTAGTTTCCGCCAAAAATTTCTTCTTTTCGTAATGATCAAAATCCGGATTAATGATATCAGACACATAATAGTTGACAAAATCAGCATACCAAGGGTCAGAATCTTTAATGGCTAGAGTTGTTCATCAGAAAATTGTCATTTATGGGGACAGATCATCAAGAAATTGACGTTCAAGCAAGGGTGAAAATTCTAACCTAGACAAATGGTCGCCTACAACATTCTCGCTCCCTTTTTATCCTTGATAGTTATGTCAAATTCTTGTAACAATAACATCCATCTAATTAATCTTGGTTTAGCATCCTTTTTACTTAACAAATATTTTAATGCAGAATGATCAGAAAAAATTATCACCTTTGATCCTAGCAAATATGATCTAAATTTTTCTAAAGCATATACTACTGCTAAAAATTCCTTTTCAGTAGTGGTATAATTCAATTGAGCATCATTTAGAGTTCTACTAGCATAATGGATCACATGAGGCTTTCTATCTACCCTTTGTCCTAACACGGCTCCAATTGCAAAATCTGATGCATCACACATGATTTCAAAAGGAAGTGACCAATCAGGGCCGGATAAAATTGGGGCAGTAGTTAACTTTTCTTTTAATAAATTAAAAGCTTCTAAACATTCTTTATCAAAAATAAATTATGTATCTTTGCTAGCAAATTACATAGAGGTTTACAGATTTTGGAAAAGTCTTTTATAAATCTTCGATAAAACCAAGATGGCCAAGAAAACTTCGAACTCCTTTAACTCGAAGTGGGAGGGGTAGTTGCGAAATAACTTCGATTTTAGCTTTGTCAACTTCAATTCCTTTATTTGAAACAACATGCCCTAAGACAATTCCATGTTTTACCATGAAGTGACTTTTCTCCCAACTTAAAGTTAAATTAGTTTCGCAACATCTTTTAGACGATGTAAGGTTTTCTAAACAATGGATCAAAAGAATTTCCGAAAACTAAAAATCATCCATGAAAACTTCTACGCATCTTTCAACTAAATCGAAAATATAGAAATCATGCATCTTTGAAAAGTAGCGGTGCATTACACAACCCAAAAGGCATTCTCCTAAAAGCAAAAGTACCAAAGGGACATGTAAAGGTTGTTTTCTCTTGGTCTTCGTGCAACAGGATCCGATTATATCCGTAAAAACCATCAAGAAAACAATAATATTCATGACCGCTAATCTTTCAAGAATTTGGTCAATAAATGGTAAAGGAAAGTGGTCTTTCCTAGTTGCCGCATTTAATTTACGCAAATCGATACACATTCTATAACCGCTATAGTCCTTGTAGGGACTAATTCATCTTTATCATTTTTAACAACCGTAATTCCCGACTTTTAGGAACTACTTGAACAGACTAACCCATTTACTATCTCGATATAGGGTAAATTATACCCGCATCTAAGAGCTTAAGAACTTCTTTCCTAACGCCTTCTTCCATGTGTGGGTTAAGTCTTCTTTGTCTTTCTCTGAAGGTTTACTACCTTCTTCTAAATGTATTTTATGCATGCACATAGAGGGACTAATTCCTTTTAGGTCGCCTAAGGACCATCCTAAAGCTTCTCTATGTGTCCATAAAACTTTTAACAAACTTGCTTCTTGTTTTTCTCGTTAAGTCGCTATAATAACATAAAGTGTTACCTTCCCTAAAATGCATATTTTAAGTGGGATGGTAATGGCTTTAATTCTTCGACTTTGGGAGAATTAATGGAAGGCATAAATTCAAAATTTTCTACTTTAATAGTTTCTTTTATTTTAGCCTCATTATTCTCTTCTTGCTTTTCTTCCTTAATATCTTCTATCTCAATATCTTTTATCTCAATTTCTTCAAAGAGAGATTTTGAATCTCTACTTCATCATCTTTGATTTCATAACTTTCTTCTACTACTTTCTCCGACTCATCGTAATTATTTTCTCGATTCTACTTTATTTCTTTACCTTCTATCTTTTTTAGCTTCTAATTTTTCTCTTTCTAATCTTTCCTCTTCTTCTATTTCTCTTTCAATTTCTTCAATGTCAATTTTTATGGGAGAGATAGGGCTATCATCATAGACAATAAATCTATCTCTCTCATAATCTTCCTCTTCTTCAAAAGTTTCGCTTGATAATTTCTCAATCTCATCTATTGAAAAGTGTGCACTCATGTCACTAGGTCTATTCATAGCATCAAACACATAAATTTCAACAGTTTCACCTAGGACTGACATTGTGAGTTTACCATTTTTCACATTAATCATTGTATTAGCAGTTGCCATAAATGGTCTGCCTAACAATATTGGGACTTCATTATTAGTGCATATCTTCCTTTCCATCTCTAGAACCACAAAGTCTATCGGTATGATTAATTTATCAACCCGAACTAGGATATCTTCCACTATACCCAAGGGATATTTAACTGAGCGATCAACTAATTGTAATTGCATATTAGTGGGTTTTAGTTCTCCTAAACCTAATTGTTTATAGACCGCGAAAGGCATCAAGTTAATACTTGCTCCTAAATCTAGCATTGCTTTCATCTTTTTAGAGCTTCCCAAGGAGACTTGGATATTAAAGCTACCTGGGTCTTTCAACTTAGGTGGTAATTCGGGTTGTAAAACGAATCGACGCTTTAAACAACAATCTTTTCGTTGTTTTCAAACTTGTGTTTCTTAGAGTGAAGATCTTTGAAAAACTTTGCATAAGCTGGAATATTTTTAATAACATTAAGCAAAGGTAAATTAACATTTACTTTGGATAACATATTATAAATTTCCGTGAATTGTTTGTCCATTCGGTTTTTCATAAGTCTTCTTGAAACGGAATTGAGGAACATATGGTGGTGGAGCCACATAAGGTTCCTCTTCTTCTTGATCTAAATCTTTATCTTCTTCAATTGTATTATCTTTATTTTGAATTTCTTTTTTCTTTTTCTTGTTCCTTATTTGGAACCTCTAACTCTACTTCTACTTCTTTTCTTTTTCTACCTCTTGATTACTTAAATCATTAATCACTTTATCACTATCACTATCTTTTTCAATTTCTTTCTCTTTACTTTTTCGTAATTTTCTACTCAGTAGCATGCATATTAGAAGAAGGATCGATCACTTACCTCTTCACCTATCACCTTACCACTTCGCAGACGGTGATTGACTTAGCTTGCTCGCTTTGACTAGGAACTTCCCTTCTTCTCTTTTATTTGCTTCGAACTTTCAATATGTTTCTTCAGATTTTCAATTTCTTCAAGCATGTACTTCATCAAAGCCGCTTGACCTTTACTAGCTACTTCTTGCTTGGGAACTTCTTCAATTCTCAACCGATTTTGATTTGGCAACCGTGGAGGTTGTGGTGGTTGAGGTTGGAATTGTTGAGGTTGCAAAGGCTTATTTCCTCCCCAAGAAAAGTTAGGATGATTCCTCCAACCAGATTATATGTATTTGAATAGGGATCATTCCTTGGCCTTTGAGGATACATATTCATAGCATTAGCCTGCTCGTAATACATAGCACTTGACGGACAAAAATTAGTAGCATGAGAATATAATCCACATAGAGCACATGCTTCTTCAATTTGCCAATTTTCAAATTGAGCTTGTGTATTTGAATTATCTTGCAATTGATATAGGCTCCTATTTTTACCTCTAGCACTTTTCTCGTTGGGAATTAATACTTAGCATCTCAAATAATTCTTCTAGTGCTTCCGGTGTCATTCTATTAATAGAACCACCACTGCACTATCAACCATAGTTTGTAAACCGGCGAAAGACCATGATAAAATTGAAGCACTAACACATGTTGAGCCAAATTATGATGAGGACACATAATAAGCGTATTTTAAATCTATCCCATGACTCATGGAATGTTTCACCGGTTCATTTTGGAATGACATGATTTGTTTTCTATACTCTGTAAGAGATGCATGTTTGTAAAATTTGCTCATAAACAAATCATATAATTGTGCCCAAGTATAAACACTGTTTGGTGTTAGGTTCATAAACCATCTCTTTGCCAATTCTTTTAATGCACTTGGAAAGTATTTCATTTTAATTTGATCTTCAGTCAACCCTCCTAAAGGAAAAGTACTCATCATGTATTCATATTCTCTTAAGAAACTGACAGGATCTTCATGGGGCATCCCATGAAAAGATGGTATGGCATTAAAATAATGTCCTTTTAACTCAAAATTCCTAACAAAGATCGGCAAGACTAGACATGATGTCACAACATTTAATGAAGGTCTACTAAATCATTAATAGTTCTTTGATTTACTACTACTTCCATATTTCTTCTTGTGCTCTTCTTGTCTTTGATTCCTATTGACCGGGTCAACTAGGTTTTCGTGATTACGAATATTGTTATTTTCTTCCATTGTAGGATCAACCGAGGATCCTCTTGATTTAGTTGATCTCTTGATTATCAGGCTCGAAAGCTAGATTTTCAAAATATCTTTGGTATCTTTTAACAATATTTATATCTTGATCTAAGTCTACCAATTCAGGATTTAAAGATCTACGACCGTGCATAAAAATAATTTAAAGCAATTTAAAAACAACTAACTATTAAGATAGAATAAAATAAAATAAAATCTTTTTGTATTTTTATTATTTTTATGAAAACTGAAAATTAAACTAAAAACTAAATTAAATTAAAAACTACACTACCTACAAACTAACTACGTGAACTAGCTTGTCCCCGGCAACGGCGCCAAAAACTTGATCGATGTTTTATTTTATCTATTTCCTTGCAAGTGGACAAGACTATTATAGAATAGACTCGGAAGCAAGGGTCGAACCCACGGAGACAAGTGATCACGAACAATGCGATTATTGATAGCAAATTATTAACCTAAGGGGGTTTTTATGTTTAATTCTACTCTAAATTACTAGTTATAGATGTTTAACTAATTAGACAGTAATAACAGATATGAAGATCTTATGGTGAGTGGAAATCTAGGATTCTGGGTTTCACTTATATCTCCTTTATGTTCAATTCATAATAATGTCATTCAATGTCTTGGGTTCGTTCACTAAAAATAGATATAGTCTGTTGAACAATTGGTTCAGCCTCCATCCCCGCAAAATTCATCCATTCCATATCCTAAGCACAGGAACTGTCAATCTAGCTGTCACCTAGATTTATGATCTATCTGTCACCTAGATCATGTAAGAACCTGGTCCTAACTTATCACTCTCGTGCATCGATAGGTCCAATTTATTGTGTTGGTGAGCCAGTGTACGACATATGCACTTGGTCATGCAGTTATCCGCACCTCTAAGCCTTTATTATTTGCGATTACATTCATTTGTTCAAAGCAAAATAATATAGGGGTTGATAAACAACACAATCAACAAGCATTGAATAGACATATATATAAGAATCAAAACATAAATTCGATACAAGTTACCTCCCACCTCCTAGATTATGGATGATTTAGTTCATCATAGACGATGAACATCACATGAAGATGATGGGAGACATGATTTGATCTTCAATACTTGAAATTACAAAACCTAACTATGTTATACAATCTAAAACTACCTAAAATCTATGTAAAGAGAGCTTCCAGCCGTCCTCCTTATGCTTAGGCTCGACATCTGACTTCTATATATACTCGGGAGTTGTGATTGGATCGAATGACTGTGTGAAAATCCGAAAATCAAGCATTCTGCCTACCTTGCGGTTGCAAGGTGCTGGATACCTTGCGTCCGCAAAGTCTCCAGTGTGGGTGGCTTTTGATTTCTTTGATTGCTGGCTTCGAGGACCGTACTGCCTACCTTGCGGTCGCAAGGTCTGAGGCACCTTGCGTCCGCAAGGTGTCCAGTTTGTGCAGTCTTTATTTTTCTTCAATTTTTCTCTTCCTTGTAATTTGCACTTAAAACCCTGGAGTTTCGCGTATTTTCACAATAATCCTGAAACTTACAAAACTCACCGAAAACATATATTAGTACTCAAAAGACTCGTAAAATAGCATAATTTAAGTCATAGAAGTATATAAAATCGACGTATAAAATACATCGATCAATAAGTCTAGGCATATACGCCATAGACATAATACCATTAGCCAACTACTCTCAACTGGTACTATATCTATTGACTACGTAAAGTCAAAGGATAATATAGCAGATCCGTTAACCAAAGGGTTAAATCGAGAGTTAGTTGAAAAGTCATCAAGAGAAATGGGTCTCAAACCTCTTGGAAAATAAAT
The DNA here is from genome assembly GCA_013146195.2 of Codonopsis lanceolata. NCBI lineage: Eukaryota > Viridiplantae > Streptophyta > Magnoliopsida > Asterales > Campanulaceae > Codonopsis > Codonopsis lanceolata. The sequence continues at coordinate 76,715,181 of CM028384.1, read as the reverse complement.
CTATACAATGGAAACCCAACCTAGTTGACTAGAGATCCCAAGATCTAGGTTCAAAGGGACAACCAAATTGTAAAAAGAGTTTGAGTCACTGTGGGGGATTTATCTCTTATCAAGTGATGAGTGTATGTAAGAGGATAAGCATATGGCTTTTAATGATTTTTAAGAATCACCTATGTGAGAGAGAAGTGGGGCCGCTTCGAAGAGAATTGAATGAGACTCAATTCTTAGACCCTCTTGCAGAACCAGGCGTATGTTCAGGGCCATGAATGAACATATAACTATGAGAACTGAATTGTGTCAGGAAGATTCCTGTGTGAAGTATGTAATCGTTTACTCTTAAGACAGAACAGTTCAAAGACATCGTGTCTACTGATCAGTCGGTAAAGTCAGCATGCTTTCGCAAGGGAAGGTTCAAAGGTTAACACCTACCTATCCTATGCAGGTTTCAACTGTTGAAGTCTATCACCGTTATCGTCAATTTCCTTCATGTGGGGGATTGTTGGAAAACTAGTGTTTTAAGTTAAGTAAATTGGGGCTTTGAGGCACTAATTTATTTGTGAGTCATTTATGTAATGACTATGATAATTGTGGAATTATGTTCTTTTCCGTGAGTACATAAGAATACTATATTTATTTGTCCAATTCGGATATCGGATGAATAAGTTATAGAGGTTTAAAGTAGGACATTTGAAATGTTGGAAGTGGGTTATCCCACATTGGGAAAATGTGAAAAGCTTGAAGGGTTTATATACAAAGGCTTCCTTGGTGTTGGGTAAGCTTGTATAGAAAGTACTATCCCTCCCGCGATCGCAGGGGGGGTGCAAATCAAGGTCCAATTTGGCTTGGACTGGCGTACTCGTGTGCCTGCACGAATGTCGGACCAAATTGTGCTACCTAGACAAACCCGCCTTTTGCACATTTTTCTTTTGAATTTTAAATTCAAGTTTTGTAACTCCAGCATTAAAGAGCAGAATAATTCTGTTTTAATGGATAGATTAATTCTGTCTTAATGTCCGCTTTAATTGAGTGGTTAATGGGCATAATCAAAACTGTTTTTTCTAATTAAAACACTTTGATTCACTGGCCTATATAAAGAAACCATTCTCCACAACAGAGATACACACAGAAAACACGAAATTCCCTTCCTCTGATACACTTGCATTAGCATTGCATCTTGATCATCGTCTTTCTTGGCCTCTTGTTTAGTGATAGTCTACAGACATCTATTCAGTTCGCCGGACCTACAGTGCATAGTCATCCGGTTCAGCCGTTGTATCCTGGGAGACGATCGTCCTGCGTAGAAAACTCCACGCTCTTACAGGGAGTAGGACAAATAACGTTTCGAGGAAACTGTGTGTTACACAAGCCTCGGTACGTTTTCCTTCCACCAGAAGACTTCAGTCTTCCACCGGTAGACTTCCAAGATCGCCACCGTAAGACTTGACTTTCCACCCAGGTAAACTGCCGCAGTACTTTCCACCCAGACCTTCGCTAGAAGACCTTCACCAGCAGACCTTGGTTTAAGTCACCAGCAGACTTGAACTAAGTCACCAGCAGACCTTGCAGAGCCACCAGCAGACTTCTCAATATCACCAGAAGACTTGGTTTGAAGCAACCAGCAGCTCAACGGTTTTAGTTTTCGTTATTCATTATTATTTACTATATATTCTGTAAGATTGTATAGGGTTTTACCTAACAATTTTTAGGACATCGTAGCGCAGGGGTACGAAATTAGAATGTATACAAGTAGACTCTTTAAGTGAAATATCGCAAAATGGAATAGTGGACTCTTTGCCCAGAACTGAGGGAGTAATTGTACTCTTTCAAAACTTTTATTTTTAGGAAAACACTTTTACCACTTTACTCTTACTTTTTCTACCTACTTTAATTATGACCACATGCTTATGAGCATTAAAGAAAACCACACATTACACCAATATTTATAAGAGTAGGCCTCCTATAAAACCATCTTACAGATTTACGAAGTCCCACTCTCTCACAACTTAATCCACCAACATACGGTGTGTCGGGTAAAAATGATCTATCTTACAAAAAACATCCATAAGATCGTCTTACCCAAGTTATTGCCTATTTATAATACATTTAATTATTATTTTTTAAATGGTGTGTCGGGTAAAAGATTATGATTATTTGAAGAAGCGGGCTAACCACACCCCAAAACCCTCTCTCTACACCCCATTACTCTCCACACCTCACCCATTTCACACAATACTCTCCCTACCCACCCTAACTCCCCATTCTACCCCTCCTGGCCTCCTCTCTTTCTCTCACGTACTCCTATCTTCATCGTCATCTTCGTCTTCATCTTCCATGACCGTCGCCTGCTCGCCCTCTGTTTAATCGCAAGGTTCGTCCATCTGTTTCGCCTCCTCATCTTCATATTCATCGTCGGTCGGTCGAACAGACAATTCTCTGTTCAGACCTAGTTATGATGATGCTTTGGGTGGAGTTGGGTTGGGAGTAGTTGCACGCTCTAGGTGGAGTTCGACTAAGAGTTGTCGCACATAATGAGATGTGTGCGGCTGAGGGTGGTGTGAATTGTTCATGGGACTATATTGGCATTTCCCACGATGACATTTTTGCAAAAAAAAAAATAAATAGGGAGGTGTAAAGAGAGGGTTTTGGGGTGTGGTTAGCCCACCCCTTATTAGAAATTGGTGGGAGTAATATTTAAGAATTTTTCCGTATTTTTGTGGAATTATTAGGTGCAAAGTGCAACTAAATGAAAGTTAGTAGAGGAATAATGTAATTACTCCATGAAAGAAGAACGTTGCTGCATGAGAGAAAATTGAAGCATTCCTGTCCGTACGCTCCCAGCAAGCCTCGCCTTATTCCTCTCTCGATTTGACTCTCTCTCTCTCTCTCTCTCGCTGATCAATTCTTCCCTCCCCTAACTTCATTCCCTTCGTCAATCAATCAATCAATCAATCTGGTTTTTGCTTGTTTCTGATTCCAATCCGCTTAATTTTGTACAGAAAATAATGAGCCAACGCGAAGACGACGACGATTTAAACGACGCGTTATCGGCGGTAGCCAATGCGCAACCCCGCCACAAAACCAATTCCTACAGCCAACAACTCCGCACCAACACCGGCACCCACATCAAGCGTCACCAGCTCCGCAAGCACAGCCTCGACGAAAACTGCATTCCACAGGTCGTCGATCGTTACTACGATTCCTCCGACGATGACTTCTGCCCTTCCGCCGGCGTCCCCAATGACCAAGACTATCACATTAACCAGCTCAGCGTTAACGCCAATTCTCCTGCCGACGCCTCCGTCACCTCCAACGAACCGTTACCGGAGTTCGTTGGTAACGGCGGAGACGCGGGGATATTTAAAGTGCCGTGTAGAGCGGCGGTTCATCCGGGGCGTCCGCCGTGCCTGGAGCTGAGGCCGCACCCGTTGAGGGAGACGCAAGTTGGTAAGTTTTTGAGGACGATTGCTTGTACGGAGACGCAGCTATGGGCGGGTCAGGAGTCTGGGGTTAGAGTTTGGAATCTTTCCGACGCGTATGAACCGGGGATTGGAATCGGAGGTAGAGTTCGGAGAGGGGATGAGGATGCGGCGCCGTTTTACGAGTCGGCAAATACTTCGCCCACCATCTGTCTGGTAATAGATCGAGGGAGTAAATTGGTGTGGAGTGGACATAAGGATGGTAAGATAAGGTCTTGGAAGATGGATCAGCAGCCTACCGATGATTCTCCCTTCAAGGAAGGCCTTTCTTGGCAAGCTCATCGCGGTCCTGTTCTTTCCATGGTCATTTCTTCCAATGGTAATTTTACTCATTTCATTCAATGCTTGATTTGACATACTAGTTGTATTAGATTTTGAAGGGCAATTTTTCTTTGTCAATGCTTCGGGATCGAATCTCACCTGTAGCTATTGGGGACATCTCTACGTCTGGCACCTCCCCTACTCGCTACACCTCGGCCGAAACTCACAAACACTCGCTTTGGCCCCTAGGTGTAGTGGGGTTCTTTAGATACGTGTGGTAGTTGTCATGCGCAATGTGCCCTATTGGAGGTGAAATGGTTAGCCCCACCAGTTTAGAAAAACGAAAAAAATAATACAGTTGGGCATTCGTGTATGGAAGCACCCTTTATTTGGTCTGCGGTGGATTTTTGATATCTGTAGTATTATGTGATGCGAATGAAATTCATTTTACATAATGAAGACAACTATTGATTTCTTTCCAAATTTTGCTTGCTTACCTATTGGAATTTGATTATAACAATTCAATGCTGAAACATATTGATATCAAGGCTCGATTCGTGTTTCAATGGTGAATAGCTCAGCAATTGTATACTGTACTGTATAAAACTTGTGATCTTGGTCCTCCTTAACTATTATCTTGGTCATGTTTGCTGCCCATCTATGCATTTGTATGCTCTTCCTAACTTTTTTCGTTTTCCAGTGTTTTATATAATTAACTTCCAAATAGTGATCAAAAAGTACATCAGGAATATTGTCTTTGGAATGCCTGCTAGATTATGAACCTACTTTCTTCAAGAATGATCTTCTAAGAACTTATAAGTCATGGATTTCAGCTCTACCCTTTGACAGCTTTACATTTGTGTTGCTTTCCAGGTGACATATGGACAGGTTTTGAGGGTGGTATTATAAAGGTCTGGCCATGGGAATCAGTTGAGAAATCTCTTTCTTTATCACCGGAGGAAAGACACATGGCCGCTTTACTCGTGGAGAGGTCATTCATTGACCTCAGGAGCCAAGTCACCGTTAATGGTGTCTGTAATATATCTTCCTCTGATGTGAAGTATTTGTTGTCAGATAATGTAAGAGCTAAAGTGTGGGCATCTGCCTCTCTGTCCTTCTCGCTATGGTACAGTTTCACTTCACACATTCTCCATCTACAAGATGCATGTATCTCATAATGTACAAGTGATTAATTTTTGTTCTTTGCATAGTTCATCTTTTGAAAGAGAATTTATGAAATGTTGCCACGCTATTCTACATGCTTGGTGCTTCTAAAGGGAATTTTGTGATTTATCTGTCATGAGTCCTAATTGTCCTGATAGTTGGGAAACTGCAGGGATGCTCGGACAAGGGAACTTTTGAAAGTATATAACGTAGATGGTCAGACGGAGAATCGGGTTGATATGCCGGCTGCGCAGGATCAGGCAGTCGAGGATGAGATAAATGTAAAGTTTGTTTCAAAATCAAAAAAGGAAAAATCCCAAAATACCTTCTTGCAGAGGTCACGTAATGCTATAATGGGAGCCGCCGATGCTGTTCGCCGAGTTGCAACCAAGGGTGCGGGGGCCTTTGTGGCTGAAGATAGCAAAAGAACAGAAGCGCTAGTGCTTGCTTCTGATGGGATGATATGGACTGGATGTTCAAATGGCTTACTCGTCCAGTGGGACGGAAATGGCAATCGTCTCCAAGATTACCATCACCATCAGTGTGCTGTGCTGTGCTTTTGCACTTATGGATCACGAATATGGGTTGGCTATGTGAGTGGTGTGATTCAGATGCTCGATCTTGAGGGAAACCTGGCTGCAAGTTGGGTTGCTCATAATGGTCCTGTCCTAAAGCTTGTAGCTGGAAACAGCTGGATTTATAGCTTGGCTTCTCATGGTGGCATACGTGGATGGAACATCGCATCTCCCGGACCTCTTGACAACATTATACGGTCAAATTTGGCGAAGAAGGAACTCATGTACACGCGGCAAGAAAATGTTAAGATTATGGTTGGCACGTGGAACGTTGGTCAAGGAAAACCCAATCACGATGCACTCATGTCGTGGCTGGGCTCTCAGATCTCAGATGTTGGAATTCTTGTGGTTGGGTTGCAAGAAGTAGAGATGGGAGCAGGTTTCCTTGCAATGTCTGCAGCAAAAGAAACTGTGAGATCCTATAAACTTTATAAACATTTGTTGACTCTCACTTCCTTATTCAATCTAAAGTCAAATAGCTCATTGCCATGTAAAAAGTGTATTCTATATGTTTTCCTGGTAAGGGACAGTACGAGTTTTTATCAAATAAATGATGTCTGATATATTATCCAAACCTTTTACGAGTTACTCACCTATTTTTAAATTTCAGCAAATAACAATAACCTACAATTTGCTGCAGTTCTGTCCTAGCATATCTTCTCTACTACTGCACCAGCTATTTGGCTTTCTAAATAATCTTTAAAAAGTTCAGATTTCAAAAATTTCCTTCCGCAAATTTCTTTTTCTTTATCCAGAATCGCTGATTGACCCTAAATTTTTTAAGCAACACCTACAATGAAGAGTAGAGCTCTGCATATTTGGCTACATTATATTATACTGATGCGCTCTTGGTTTATAATTTCCTTAAATTTTGTGATAGAACTGACAAAGGAAGAATACAATGCCCAGTTAGTCTTGGGAGCATCTCTCTCTCTCTCTCTCTCTCTCTCTCAAACCTTTTCCCCCCTTTCCTGCTTCATCTAATAATCTGTGATATATATTCAACGGTTTCATTTCAATTGTAGGTAGGACTTGAAGGCAGTTCTATTGGGCAAATCTGGCAGGACGCAATTGGCAAGAGTTTGGATGAAGGATCAACTTTTGAACGTGTAGGATCTAGGCAGCTAGCAGGCCTGCTTATAGCTATCTGGTTAGTATGCTTATCATATGAAGAAAGATCCCTGAACTGGTTTTATTTCGTGGAAATAAGCTTCTACATTCTTCTTCAACTGTAATTCTCAAGGCCAATTTTTTCTGGCTGAAGAATCTCCTTAGAGTTGTACTTAATTTATTCTGCATCTCTCATATTATTGATTGGAGGTATACTCTTCTCAGGGTGAGAAAGTCCCTTAGAACGCATGTTGGGGACCTTGATGTTGGAGCTGTTCCATGTGGCTTGGGTCGTGCCATTGGTAATAAGGTGTGTAGGTTGACTGTTTCTTTTCTCTTCCTTCGTGCCATGAGCTTTTCGTGCATGGAAGCTTAAAACGGTGTGATTTTCTTTCAAGAAACTGAAAGAAAATTATGTTGGCAATGTGTTAGTTCATGTTCTTTCAGTTCCCATAAGAGTTATAGCATGATAAATGTAATACATGCTTGATTATTCTGCTACACTGACATTCTTATAATATTATCTACTCCTCATCTGTGCAATTCTTTTATTTATTTATTTACTTTTTTGATAAGTAAAGAGGTATATTTAGATAAAAGGCACCAAAACAGGTGATGCAACCTGTGTATACTAGGAGTATGCTTGAACAAAAGAACCTAGCCAGCAGCAAAACTATCTACAAACTCTACAAAAGAATCAGCTGAAGACAACACTTACTTTTCTACACCAAAAAAAAACTTGTGAAGCAGGGATGCCTTCAATCTAGGGATAGACATCTCATCGTTTTCAAAAGCCCTGTGATTCCTTTCTCCCATATTATCTAACAGACTCCCAAGGGGGGCAGCATTAGCTATAAGTATGACCAAAGACCTTGTCAGGCGGCAGGCTTCTTATTACTATGATTTTCAAAAACAGTTTCCATAACTCGGGCCTCTCTTTATTCCGAATCATGGTTTGAGTAGATCCAAATATGACATAGACTAGGAATGTGACATGTACCATTGGACATTGAACCATTGGTTAATTATCCACCCGGTTTGTCAATCCAGTTCGGTTAACTAAAGTAGAACTCAAGTGTGATAAGGAAAGTTTCCTAGGAGATATTTGATAAGATAACGTGGTGTAATAAGGTACTCTGGATCTATTCATCCCTTCTTTTGCTTGTATAATGGTCTCATTTACGAGATGGTTAAATAGTAGTTGAGAAGAAGAGGTTTCAGAAGATGTAGTCATAGAACTTAATAGAGAGCTGCATCTGCAGTTTAATGTGATAGAAAATCTATACATATATGTATTTAAAGTCAGTGAGGATGCCTTAGGTTGGGACACCTTATATCCATTTGTTAAATCTTCAATCTTAAGCCTTCTAACGATTGTAACTTTTGGAATTCTACGCATTATGATTGAAATGTCAATACCTATTAATTATAATTAATATCAATAACTATGGTATGAGGTGTCAAACTTTTGAATGGTTATGGTAATTTAATCTCTTCTATTGAAAATAATTGTAGAAGTCAAGAAGGCTGGGCGGACAGCTCGCTGGTGGAGGAGGAATGGTTTTGGGCCAGACTTGGTGGGCTTGGGTGAACAGTAGCCTAGGCTGATAGCAGGCTCAACAATTGAAAAAAATAAATTGATTGGGCTGGTGTCGTAAATTTGTGCGGTGGGCAAAATAGGAATTTTTTTTACAAAAAGTGCAATATTAAGTATATTGCAATTGCGGTATTAAGTATTTCCCTTCTCTAGTTGGTAATTGTCACAATGTGCATCATCAGCAAGATTGTGTCAAACACGTGATGAGCCATGTGCTCGTTTTCAATCCAAGAGGTGTTGTGATGCATCCCATCACATGATAATTGTGTGTTTGATGGACAAAAATAATTTTCAACTTATTAATTGTCGTCATCGTTGTCTCTCAAAATATGTTGATGGATCAGTGGAAAATTGAATTGGGCACCGATGGGTAAACTAGCGCTATTTGGGTGCATAAGTTGTTAACACGATTGATAAAAATAACATACACTTACTCTAAGTTGGCTACAAAACTGTTTACATGAGAGATAAAAAGTTGGTTGAATAAATTGTTTATACAATAGATAAAAGCGATAGATACCGACTCTAAGTTGGGTGCCTAAGCTCTTTACATGATAATCTCTGAGTGGTTTGAAGAAGTGATAGCCATAGACAGATAGACTGTTTAACAGACCTCCATGAAATTGTAGTACTACTATAGAGGAAAACATAACTGGTCTTGGACCGGACATTATGGGGATCAGACATATTGCCGGCATCTAAGTAGCCCACCTGTGTCTTACCTTAATTTCGTGCATAAAGTAAACCAAGATCTTGTGAACCTTGAAGAATACTTAAAAGTTAAAAATATGTTTAATGCCATTTCAATGTCTCCTTGTAGGAGAAGCACTAAACCTTGCTAGCAAGTTCACTGGAAATGCAATATCTTACTGCAATTTACAAAATAAAGTAATGTGCTCAAGTAAGGAACTTCTAGTCCTAAAATATCCTCGGTATCTTCTGGTTTAAATGGGTCCTTATCCACTTCAATGGATCGGACAACCATTGGTGTGCTAAGTGGATGAGATTTATCCATGTGAAATCTCTCCAGAACTTTCTTCAGGTAGGTTGACTGGTGTATAAAAATTCCTTCAGGAAGATGCTCGATGTGTAGGCCGAGACAATACTTGGTTTTACCCAAGTCCTTCATTTCAAACTCCGTCTTTAGGCATGAGCTTGCTTCTTCAAGTTCTTTATGTGTTCCAATAATATTTATATCATCAACATAGATTGAGATAATACAAAATCCATTCTGCGACTTCCATGAAATTGCATACCACCATAGAGGAAAACATAACTAGTCTGGGACCAGACATTATGGGGATCAGACATACATATAGCGAGCATCCAAATAGCCCACCAATGTCATATATTTCTTGTATAAATTAAACGAAGATCATGTGAACCTTGAAGATACCTAAAAATATGTTTAATTCCATTCCAATGTCTCCTTGTATTAGTAGATCTCTCCATTAGAGATATTGGTCCAACTTTGGGCATATAGTTTTAGGTGGTCTTAGCGGTGGATGCTTCGTGGCAAAGGCTTAACCAGAAGAAAGATTTGACCTTTCTAAGATAGCGTAGCGTCTTAGCTTTCCCTGTGCATGCAATTATAGGACTAATAGGCAGGTCCTAATCTAGACAGACTGGTTTGAAATAGGCAACATAGTAATGCGAGCACTCTAGCTAGTGAACGGGCGAGGGCTTTCCCTTATCCAGTGAACGGAAGTCAGCAATTGAAGACAGCCCCAGAATGCCCAGGGACTAGCTTCGAGACTTCGAATACCTCTTTTCCTAGCCAATCTAAAGAGTCGTGCAACTTATGAACAACATATTCATGAAATTGGTTGGCTGAAATGAGGAAATTATGATGGATGCATGTGAAAACTAGAGAGGTTAAATGATGGGAGATTAAAAGTAATCCTTGCAATTGACTCTTCCCGCAAACATGTGTGGGATGTGTTGAGTACAAAATGAAACCAACGATCATCATTTTTTTCATCGTCGAGTAGCATGGAGTTTGTTTTGTGAATTGTTTGCCTCTTTGTAAGAGCCTTCGGTTTGCAAGATTTCTATTTTGGGTTTTCCCATAACTATTAAAAGATGTTTTGGAAGATGCAAAGACGAGGAGTGTTTGTGGCTTTGTGGTGTGTTCAGGAATCAGGACCCTTCTTGGTTCATAGACAGGGAGGAACTCCTAAATCTTTTCTTTTCTATTTTTTTAAGGTTGAAGGGAAAATTGACCTTAGCCCTACCCTTAATATTATTAATAATGCCTTGAAAGGCTACACAGTAATTAGATAGTGCTATTCGGCTAGAACAATTGTGCTAGTGTCATTTGGCTAGAACAACGGTTCCTTTGGTGAGGCTTGAGTAATAGTGCCTCTAGTGAGGCGTGAACACTCGACCTCTCCGTTAAAGGAATTGAGCAGTACCAGTTGAGCTAAAGCTCTTTGTTAGCAACTCCTAGATCTTCCGAGAACAAGTATTGTCTTATTCACTTTTGAGGGAGAGGGTTGTCCTTCTTGCTTTTTTAAAGCTTCTGCTGTAAGAACGGATAGAAATTTTCATGCTATGTAACTAACATGAAGCAGTTCCATACAAGAACTTGTCTGCGGGTTCCTTAATTTTCCTCCTTCCCATAGAGAAAGTGCGTTTCTTTTTGGAACTGTCGTTTCAAAATTAAGAGGTTTCCCTCAAATCAGATGGTTCTATTCTAAATCTTTATGAATCCTAAACATTACCATTCTCCATTGTTGCTCATTGATCTTTAGAGGGGTGTCACTCACAAGCTTGACGAGGGATTGGGGAGCGGATCATCATTTTTCTTTATCCCACTTGTTGTCCTTTTTATTTATTATTTTTTCTATTTTCTTTGCCTAAGTTTTCTGTTTCGTTTAAGTGGACTCCTTGTCCTTTCTTTTTCTTCTATATTCCTTTTTTCTTCAATGATTCTTTTATCAAGAAAAAGAGGGGTGGAAAGATTCGTATTGGACACACTATGGGATAATGAAATAGCTCCAATTGGAGTTTAATTGAGAGTGAATGGTTTAAGATGGTTCAGACACATACACGTAGTCCTCTAGTGAGTCAATAAAAATAGTAATAATATCAACGTCAATGCCAATGCTACAGGCAGGGGAAACCTGTAACTAACATGGGCGATGCAAATGAAAAAAACTTCGTTGCTAGTAGTTTAAGCTTAGCACGAAGTAATGCTTTGGATAGTGTACATAGCGAAAAATGAAATCATGGTCAAGTACAAGTGGTTGGGACGAATGATCAGTGAGTTGAGTTGATTTTATGTAAACTATGACATGGGCCTGATGTCATTCTATGGTTCAATGGAGTCGTTTGACCAACTGTTACCGTCTTCTTTATGTTCAAGAGTATGTGAACAATGGGGTATCTAGTATAGATTTTACTAGATGATGCTATCTGCAATTGTTGGGGTAACACAAACTTGGGTAATATAGCATATTCGGTATTCTGTTATTAGACCAAATGTATTTGAAATTTCTTTCAATATTTGATTGATTACATAATCTGCACAACGGAAAGATAATAACTTCAATGAAGGTTTCAAGATTGGTGACAGTTTTCTGCGTGCCTTCTCTTATAGTCGAACGTATATTTCTTAAATAGTAATTTCATAGCTCTTCTGAATAAAAGAACATATTCTATGCATGATAACTCAGCTTGTTATAGATTTTCGTTTATCTCAACGAGCTATGATTACTTTGCCATTTATAAACGCAGGGGGGTGTTGGTTTGCGGCTGAGAGTATATGATAGGATAATTACCTTTACAAATTGTCACTTGGCTGCACATTTGGAAGCAGTGAATCGTCGCAATGCTGATTTTGATCACATTTTTCGAACAATGACCTTCAGCCGGTCAGCCAATAATGCTTCTGGTATGGTGCAATACCTGTATTTGTCTTGCTCTCTTGCCTTCTCTACATATTTATTTTGGCTGCTTTACTCTTCCTTTGGCTGGATCCTCGCTCTTTCAGCTGCTGTCTCCTCTACTGCTCAAATGCTCCGTGCCACAAATGTAAACATTTTCTTTTCCTTCTCTCTTCTTTCTGTATTGTTATACTTCACTTATATCACATAAACAGTGCCTTTATTTCAATTATTACTGCTAATCATTGGCTCTGAGTTGCAAGTCATTTTCTTTTTGATAATGTTGTTTGCATTTTGGGTTTGCAAAGGCTGTGGGGATCAATCCTGAAGATGGGAAACCCGATTTAGCAGAAGCAGATATGGTTATTTTTTGTGGGGACTTCAATTACCGACTTTTTGGAATAACTTACGATGAGGCAAGGGACTTTGTTTCCCAAAGAAGCTTTGATTGGCTTCGAGAAAAGGATCAGCTAAAAGCTGAAATGAAAGCCGGTAAAGTTTTCCAGGGAATGCGGGAGGCAATCATCAGATTTCCTCCAACTTACAAATTTGAGAGGGGAAAAGCGGGGTTAGGAGGTATAACATATGTTCTTCTATTTTGCCAAGTTGGCTGATCATAATCGTAGGCTAGCTAGGAGCTCTAGTAACTGCTCCTCAAGGATTCACTCTGGGGTTTCCTTACAGGTTTTTTAGCTCTTGTTTTTACTAGGTTTCCTTACAATATTGGATCTAATTAAATGCTTTATTCGTCCCTTTTTCCAGGATATGATTCAGGGGAAAAGAAGCGTATTCCTGCATGGTGTGATAGGATACTTTATCGAGACAACCGATCAAGTCCAACATCTGAATGCAATTTAGAGTGCCCTGTAGTTGCTGCAATTGTGCTGTAGGTTTCTTGGCAATTTGTTTCTTTTTAGCGTTTTTGCTATATTTCTTAACTGTTTGCTATTTGCTAGGTATGAAGCTTGCATGGATGTGGTAGAGAGTGATCACAAACCTGTGCGCTGCAAATTCAATGTTCAAATTTCCCATGTTGAAAGATCCCTAAGGAGGCAAGAGTTTGGGAGAATATATCTGTCCAATGATAAAATAAGATCTCTACTTAATCAGCTACGCTATGTTCCTGAAACAATTGTCAATACCAGCAAGATTGTCCTTCAAAACCAAGACACAAGCAGTATCATAATCACCAATAAGAGTGTGAAAGACGACGTTGTATTTCAAGTTCTATGCGAAGGTCAGTCCACTATCAAGGACGACGAACAAGCATCGGATTATCGTCCAAGAGCCTCCTTTGGTTTTCCCCGTTGGCTAGAGGTATGTATGTTCTATAGTCTCTATTATATGTAGTCATCTACTTGCAATGTGCTTTTATGTCTACCCTTTCTACACTAACTCGTCTTCTTATTATTTTTATTTTGGTGATTATATGTTTAGGTCACGCCGGCAGCTGGTGTCATCAAAGTGGGCCAAGTTGCAGAAGTCTCTGTACATCACGAAGAGTCTCATACGTTGGAAGAGTTTGTTGAGGGGGTACCTCAAAGCTGGTGGTCTGAAGACACTCGAGACAAAGAAGTAGTATTGTCTGTGGTAATAAGAGGGAGCAGCTCGACCGAGTCAAGAAGTCATCGGGTTCAAGTCCGTCACTGCTTTACAGCCAAGAATACAGTCCGCCTTGACTCAAAAGGTGGTCACAGTTCTAAAAAACATCAAGGCGGTAGTAGCTCCCAACATGGACGGTCTTCCCATAGGCAAGGTGGCAGTTCCCCTGATCCGTCTGATGAAGTTCGAAGTTTACCTGTTCCTTAATACGTTGGAGGACTCAGAAATCGTCATCTGGGGCAATTTCAAAAGGGAATGCCATCTCACGGAGAATCATTCGTGCAATCGGTTCCTCGGACAAGATTAGTTACGACTAGTTAGCTTCCTGATGTAAATACTCATTGATCCAACTGTTGGAGTCTTGTGTCTCCATTTTCAAGCATCCTGGTATAGGGTCCTTGTTTTTTTCTTCTTTTTTCTTAGTATCAGGTCATAATTTGTTTGTTGTCATTCTTTTCAACAGAAATGTTTTACAGTTTGTAATTTTCTTCGACCAACCAACTGTTCGTTGTTTTGAAATCTAAAAAATAAGAAAACATATGCAGGCAGAAGAAGGAAGCTGGTTGATTTTGATTCTTGAATGCAAGCATGCTATTATTTCTGATATTAGGTGGTATGTACAAGTAATGCTATGTACAGTAGTTTTTGTTGGCATGTTCTGGTAGGTCAAAATATTATTCAGTGGTAGAACCCACAAATTACTTAACGAGTCAAACTGAGATTTTGGTTCACATTTAGTGCACATAGCATTACTCAGTATGTACTTGTAATTTCTAATGTTACATATTGGCACCAGGGTTGCAAGGTTTCTTTTTCAAAAACTATGACTGGCACCGCCATGGATGGAACTCGTCTCCTATACGTTTTGAGGGACAAACTCCAGTATATGGCATTTACAGATGTCAGAAAACAGCACGAAACGGCATAAATCAGAGCAAAAACTCATTACACAGACTATGTACTTACAAAGTAGACGCTGCCTGTGCAAGAGCTATTATGCAGACAACGATGTTCATAAATAGACTCAAGAACTTGATGCTCCGTAAAATATAGGCTTTGATGGGTGCAACCAAAGCACTTGATCTACAATGATGTACGGGAACCCAACTCAAGGCATCTGTGATGGACGGGATAAGGTTAATGTAGTTGGTAAGTGAAAGAAATTTCCATTGCTCTTCAACAACTCCGGCCAGAGAAGGAAATGTTACAAACCATTAGAACCTCGACATCAAAAAAACTATCATCCCTTTACAGAAGCAGAGTAGCAGAGTTCCTTGTGCGAGTCTAGTTGACAAACCGGAAAATCATGCTACCAACCCTAATCGGAAATAGGAACTCTTGCAACTCTTATCTACTTCATGACCAAACTATGTCATGACAATGAACAATAACGATGAAAACGAACAGCAACAACAATATACATGAACTCTACTGTTAGACTATAAGCGTCGAATGGTTATCTCAGACATAAAGAATGAACGAAATCTAAAGCAGCTAACGTCAGCATTCACAAGACTAGAATCCTTCACACTGAATACTTGAACCATGTTACATTGGCCAAGTATTAAACCGCCCCCCCCCCCCCCCAAAAAAAAAAAAAATTATGACATTGCAGCAATGCTGAGTATCCCTATTGTTATCCTAGCTGCCTGAACTCAAACTGCCTACTATGGCTCTGGATATTATTGAGAGGTTAATCTGGATAGGAGCTGTCATAATACCTACAATCAGGTAAATCTTATAGATCCCTTTAACCAACAAAGCCACATTGCTGCTGCACAATATAAATGATAATGGTAGATAATCTTCTATAAAATAATAACAGTCAACCTCTACAAAGAATGGAAATAATTGACCAATAAGAATAAGAGCATAAAGCAGATGCTGATAGAAAACAGAGATTTTGTGGAACATATATATATTATCAGTTATATACAAATATTATCGGTCATGAAAACATCTTACATATAGAACTGGATTATAGATAGACTTAGATGCAGATAGTAGATATCATTAATCGGCATGTTCTTCACACAGCTGAATTCTGTTATGATCCATGACTTGTACAGTTGGCTGAAATGGCGTTAATCATATACCGGGCACCTCAACAGCTTTAGTACCACGAGAATGGAATGCATGACTAACCAATCAATTTGTAAGGCTTGAATACTTGGACCGTTGAGATTTTCAGCGATTAAAGCTGCCAGATGTTACTTCAATGCTTGATCAAACATATGTATATATTAGTGCAGAAGGTCTTTAAAATCTTCTGTTCACTTTTTTGTTTCTCTTTCTCCTGAACCCAATATCACTTAAACTGCATACATCCTCTTATATTTCTCGTTATAAATCTCGGGCTCTGACGCCATAGACATTGAGAAAGAACGTGAAAGAGTCTCCGCACGCCTTATGTTTCTCAACTTTGACTCCTCCATCCTATGCCGAACTACACAGTAACACATCGAGCCAATTGTGGTTAGCATGATTATGCTACCAATTAGAGTTGCATAGATAGCAAGCCACCTCTCATGAGTGCCCACCACTACATAGGTGAGAGAAATGAAGGCAATTGAAATGAAGAGGCAAGCCAACCACATGAGCTTGTTTATTACAAACATGAGTTGTTTCTTTTCCTTCTCCTCTATCACCACCACGGATGTCTGGACTACAACGACAGCCAGTGAGATGAAAAGTGCCAGACTGTCAAACAAAAAGAAGAGTATAAAAGCAGCCTTATTAGCTATGTGGGCTTCCCCAAGAGAAAACCCATCTGTTTTCTTCTCAACGTACTGGCCAGGTACGGTAAAGATGGCTGCAAAAGCTACAGTAGCTATAAGGATGGCGACAACAGTAGCGTTATTTATAGCATTGTTGAGACCACTAATGTGCAGCTTCTTTACCCTCTTAGCAATTTTTCGGACCCTAAAGCCAGTTTGACGAGTCTGCTGAATTTGTGACTGAACATCATGCTTTATGTCACTGACAGTCTGCTTGAGTTGCTTTGCAGCACTAGGGGGTTTCCCAAAATCTTTCGAGTGAGTGGCCCCAGCTTCCTTCAAAATGGTAACCAGTTCCGGAGTTGCACACTTCTCTGCTATATCAAGAGGCGTCTCTCCGGCCTTGTTGATTGCATTGACATTTATGTCCTCAACAGAGAGTAGACAACGTACAATCTGCCATTACATGCAGCCTGATATGAATATCTTTTGCCAGGCATGGGAACATTAAGTTGCAGGATAGTAAACATAATCAAATGGAAGATCTAATTCACTCTGGCTACATACAAAAATTTGATAACCTCCAATCACTATGATTGAGCTATTTCATTCTTGTTTCAACAATAAACTACATTTCCACCAGAATATGTTGAATAGGAGGTTAATAAAGAATATATATTATTTTTTTTTCTAATTTAATGGTGGGTTGTATAAACCTAAATAGGGATGAATAAGTCTCATGCAAAAATTTTAGCTTGCATGAAGTATTAATGGATAAAGTTGAAGATCCTTTTACATACTTCAAATAGAGGAGTATGTTCATATTTGCATAGTCATTTTTTTTTTATTTATACATTTTCAATCGACTAACATTACCTATAAATTAAATATTGGGTCAAAGGCATTTGTACCTATATAACTATCGTGAAGGTATCAAAAAAACTACAGATGTATCGCGTGTTGTTAACCATACACTATTGTTTCTGGAAAAGTCCAAGAAAACCACCATCAGTTAGTATCCCATTAGGAATCTAAGGCCCTTGACGGCCAACTTGGATGTGGACCTATATATTACACTGTTTATACAACCCAAAAATGCCTTAAGCTCAACCGATTTTAATTTTAGAACGGGTTGAAAGATCTGAGGATAGACTAGGGATTAGGGTTCATGAGCTAGAAACCAGTTATTTCAAAACAAGAATTATAAATCTCAATTGAGTGAAATTAGCCTAAATCGAGGACATTATCATTGAAGGAGAGAAAGATTAAACAGTTTAAATCATGTCTATCTGTCAATGTTGAATATGTCTATACTGCTAGTTGATTGTGTCAAATCGTTGATTTGCACTAGCAGTGCAACCATTGATCTTTCCCTTTCTCACTCCTGATACTAGATCACAATGAGAATGAGATTGGAGGGAATTTTCCATAAACCGATTTATGTTGTTAACTAAAGATTAATGTCCATCAAAAGCACCTGACTCGGCATTAATGTCCACCTAATTATCAACGTCCACAAAAGACGTTAGTTTTCCAATGGGATGTTAACGGACTGGACTTTATTGGACTATTTCCATGAATGTAGCATATGGTTAACTATACGCGATGCAATGGTAGGTTTTTTGATACCTTCACTAAAATTTGGATAGGAAAAAATGCCATTGACCCTTAAATATTTAGACATCCCTTGTTATTGATATTTGGCCAAAATTTGCAGCTTCCATCTACATGCAACTAAAGTGAATGCAGTTACAGTTCATCAAAAAATGTGCAACAGTCATAAACTCAAACATTATCTACTGGATAGTCTTCACCTCAACGGGAAAAGAAATCTTGACAGCAAGAAAATCTATAGTGAAACTGGGTCAGTGTACTTCAATCATTGTCAAAGGCACACCTGATCATGCAATATGCCCAAGGCTCGTCATGAGTACCTCATCACTCCTAGACCTAGCACCTTCCATTAGGCGTGCACCTCGTGTGCTAATAGGCTCAAGCATTGCTGCTTAGGTGTGCCTTATTTACTTTGACCTTTATTCTTTACCAAAATTACAATTGTCCATAAATCACCCTGAGGTCATATAAAAGTCGCCAAAAGAAGAGAGGACCTTAAGTTAGCCACTTTGTTAGTGTTAGCTTGGGAGGATCGATGGAGATTATAATGGACAATAATCAAGCTGACAAAAGAAGAGAGAAACCTGAGTGCGGCCCTTCCTTGTTGCAATATGAAGTGCTGTGTTCCCCTTGTTATCTTCCAAACCCATGACCGTTGGGTCAGGTTTAATCAGTTCTACCACAATATCAGTATTTTGGCCCTTCACCGCCATGTGCAGCGCGGTTTGGCCTTTTTTATCAGTTCTAAAACCAATGCTTGGATCCTTGCTTAGTACAGATTTTGCCACTTCCAGATGGCCCATCCTTGCCGCTGTATGAAGCACCGTCTTACCATTGTTCCTGGCTATCTTGGCAAGGTTTGAATCAGTATCAAGGAGTAGATTGACTACATCAACGTGTCCTTGAGCAGCAGCTGTGTGTAATGCAGTAGAATTGGACGTATCTGTGGTCATCACCAGGTTTGGGAAACTGCTCAAAAGTTCCCTCAGTATCTCTGTAAAATCATCCAAAGGTGATTAAGTTTGGAAATGATTTTGCATGCTGACATACAACTATCAACCCTACAATAAAGGAATTAAAGAATTAAGGGAAAAATAAGTACTCAGAGAAATCAGTAGTTGAGGAGAGGGTTAACAGAGGAAACTAGATGCAAGTTCGCAACTCGAAAATAGTAAAAAGAAGACTACTGTCATTAGCCTCATCTCAAAAAATTAAACAATCTCGTATCATTTGTGATGTAAGATAGAAGTTAGTGTTAAGAATTAATAAAAGGGTTTAATTGCATTTTAGTGTTCCATGTTTTCGTGAGCTAGCATTGTAGGGTCAGTAGTTTCAAATATAGCAATTTAGGATCTAATGTTCCCATTTTCGTGAGTCTACTGCAACCTATGTTACATTTTAGGCATTACGTGATCACATGCATGGAGCATTGAACCCTAAAATGCAATTAATCCCGTTGAAAATTTAACAAAAGTTACAAAGACCCCCTTTCTAGTACAAAATGGGAACATTGAACCCTAAATTTGAAACCGGGAACCCTAAAATGTGAGCTCATAGAAACATTGGACCCTAAAAAGCAATTAACCCTTCATCGAATAACTTGATGTTACAGTGGTTATGTGAGGCAGGATTTACGGAGTAGGGGGACTCTTTTCCTCAGTTGTTTCCTTTGAGTCTTTGATCTTAAACGTTCAGCATCTGGGGTTATCTTTAATTGGAGTCCGTACTTTGTATACAAAAGTGTGTGTGTGTGTGGGTGGGTGGGTGGGTGAGAGGGGGGAGGGATTTGTGTTGGAGAATTCTTCTGTTATTGCAGTTTGCACCATAATTTTTCTAATGATATGCTTATTATATGAATAACAGTTTCCCTCCATAATCGGAAAGCGGCTTTGCCCCTGGGCTTAAGGAAACTGTTAATAATTTCTTTGTTCATATCCAATAAGAAATAATAAAACACTCTTTGTCGTCAAAAAAGAGCTCCTTCTTCTGTAGTGATTGCCAGAAAAGAGTAGTGTTTTGTATGATGGGAAAAGTCGGACATACCACACCCTTATGCATGTGACATCTGG
Organism: Codonopsis lanceolata; assembly: GCA_013146195.2. Taxonomy (NCBI): domain Eukaryota; kingdom Viridiplantae; phylum Streptophyta; class Magnoliopsida; order Asterales; family Campanulaceae; genus Codonopsis; species Codonopsis lanceolata. The sequence goes on along the minus strand of CM028384.1, from coordinate 76,695,109 downwards.
CGGAGACAGGTATGTAGTAGGAACTGGAGATTCCAAGTCACAGAGGGGATCATTGTGCCTGACTTAGTCTGAGTGATCCATTAAAAACTTTTCAGAGGAGCAATGGCCAATTTTATGGGCAACTGGTTTTGAACAATCAAAGAACAATACATGCCTAACAATTTTTAGATTATTAAGAAATTCAAACAGAAGTCAAAGCAACCCAGCTGCCATGCTCCACATGAACAACATTAGTCTACTACGTAGAGGTGCCATTACCTGTCGGTTGAACAGTAATACAGAGAAAATTGTATCATGCCAACCCGATAGAGTTGCTCAGACTTTAGAGTTTAGAGTTTCTAGAATGTGGTAGTTCAGAACAAAGATGGTCTATACTTTCTTAACCTAGACCTCGTAATGCTTGCATCATTCTCAATCATGAGAAGCAATAAAGGTCACTCGTGGAAAACCATATGACTCCTTACACACACGGACTATGAGGAGTTTGATTGGAATTTCACCTAACCTACTCACATCCTCAAACGCCACTACAACAACTCAACAGCGTGTAAATTTTGTTAAGAATGCACCAGAGACAGACCTTCTGACAAAGCGATTTAAAGGACGTTCTCCATAAACAAATGTAAGTTGCCTCCAATATTAGATTAGATGGGATTTCACTTTAGGTGACAGTGGGAATCAATATTCTAAATGATGACAAGTAGTTTATTACTTATAGTTGGTCTTCAATCAAAAAATTCCTGCATACATCACAGTATCAATTTCAGAATTGACTTGATTCCTACTATGAACGCCACCTATATTTCAACAAGACCAGGCATAACCCAAAATTTTCTAAGCAACAAAGTAATATATATGAGAAGCTCAAAAAATAAATGTATTAAAAAAAAAATCTTACCAAGATGACCCTGCTTCGCGGCCACATGAAACGGATCAAATCCATTATTGGCTGGAATAGAGGCAGTCTGAAGATCTGAATATTTCACTAACTCTGCAACAATATGAGCATGCCCATTCTCTGCAGCCACATATAAAGCAGTCTCTCCCTCAAGGTTTTGCTTTGATAACAACTCTTTTATAGCATTACCATCAAACCTCTGAAAAATGTCTTTCACCTTCATCAAATTTCCAGCTCGAATGGCGAGATGAAGTGGCAAGTCGCCTCGCTTCCCGGGTGAGTCCTTCCCCCTTTTTCTCTCACCGCCAACCCCAAAACTAATCTGCCTCTCCATAGCTATCCTAAAACTCTTCTGTTTCTCCATCAACCCGCGAAAGCTCTTCTGCTTCTCCATGGTTACCCCACCGCGAAAACTCTGTTGCTTTTCCATTACTCCTTTAAAGCTTTGCTGTTTCTCCATTTTTCCAATACGAAAACTAGTCTGTTTCTCCATTATCATACACAAAATTTCACTAAAAAAACACCAGTGTTTCAAAACCTCAGAAACAAGTCATGTCATAAATTATCCAAGAAAATCACTTCTATCAGTCAAATCTCAAACCCCCTCCCCCCCAATCTGTACACAAAATAGTGCAAACAACCCAATTCAAAAATCTCCCCAAATAAACTGTGGAAGCACAACTACATGTTCATATTGCTCAAAATAGATAGCTAAGAAGCTGAAAAATCAGATGCTCAAGAAAATACCTTGGATTTTGGTTTAGAGATGGAAAATCCCCAACTTGAAAACAAACTCTAATCAATAACCATCCATCTTTTTACTGAATAAATCAATACCCAGAACTTCAAATTTGAAGTTATTCGGGAGGTACCCAGAAACCAATAACTTTGTAATCAATAATTATATGATAAGCTCAAGCAGCCTGAATTTTGATGGAAACCCTAGAAAAAGCCACCACCCACTTAGATTTTCATACAGAAAAAAGTAACTATACTGTAAAATTAAAAAAAATCAAATACTACAAACGACACCTACCTCATCATGTGATATGTAAGATTTCTATTACTAATTCGTAAACAGTTACTAAAATATTCTTTATAAAAAGGTATGGCTGTGACCACTTTTAAACTATTTTTTTATTATTTATTTATAATATAAACCATTAACATAAGGTGGTTGTATTCGTTTTCTTTAAATCTTTTTTCTACATGACAAAGAAAACAAAAAAGAAAATCTTGGCCGCCATGGATGTTAACATCAGAGAAACGGAAAATGCACCCAAAAGCTGACAAAGAGGTGGCAGCTTACGTTTGGCAGATGTGATTATTAGGTAGGACCCACTAATTGAGGAGGGAGGAGTAGTAACTCAACTGTTGTTGGTTGAATTGAAGGATGATAAAAGATTGGCTCCAAAAAAGAGAGAAGATAGAAATAGAAAACATGGACTGTAGCAATAGGGACAGGGAGAATCTAATCACAAAAGACGGACCCGGCGCACCACCCTCGTGGTTTATCATTGAGTAGAGACTCTGATTCAGACACGATGAATGTTTCTGTCCTTTTCCTATCAATACCTCCAAATTTGTATTCATTTCTTTTCTCAATGTAATAGGAGTATTTAAAATGAGCATCAGATGTAGTGGCATACTTCTAATTGTCCTCACGAATTAGGATTGGTTGGATAATTTTACACCAGACGTATTCTTGTGTAACATAGTAACATAGATAGAGATTGGAGAAAAAAAAAAGTAAATCGATGAGAGAAAATAAGTAAAAATACACAGAAAAACATTGTGTGTTGAAACAACGTTTTAGTGATTCAAAATTATTACTCATCTCCATCATCTTCATGTCAATGTGATTCTTAAGTGCCAATCTCGCATGCTCAATGGACTCCATTCTTCCCAACCTTAAAAGCACTATCTCTACTGAAATCCAGGCTGTTATAGCCACTAGTGCTCTAATGGAAACTATTGCTGATAATTGAAATTTAATTTTAGCTTTCCAAAAGCAGTGTGCCAAAAGGGCAGAAACTATTGAATTCGTTATGTTTAAAGCCCTTCAGGAGGAGAGGGTATAGAGAGCAAGGACGAATGCATATTTGAAAGAATTAAGGTGGAGAGTGGGAATTCATGCATTTGAAATGAATGACAATAATGTTGATGTTAAAGATGAAGTTGATGTTGTTGTTGTTGTTGTTGTTGCCGACAACAATGATGATGCCAATGCTGCTCATGCTACTAATCGAGAAATATTTGGGAAAAAGATTTAGGCGGAAAAAACCAAATATCTCAATTTTCACAAATATCTCATAAATTAAAATATTTATTTACTACATTGAGAGACTTAGATGTGATACGATGAGCTGATGTCAAGGTTCAGAAGCTACCTGAGTGGTGACTGATGGTCAGTCACTTTGAAATCTTACCTTTGACCACTTTTCAGCAAATTTTTGAAAGTAGGGAATAGTGATCAGTAAATGATATGTCGGCTGACCGATAGGTGTCAGCAAATGCTTGTGAGATCAATTTTCATTGTCAGCAGTTGTATCTGCCGACACTAAGTAACTTGTGAAAGAATAAGCATACCGAGTTCACCTCTTAGAAATTCAAATTTATCATATTTGAAGGCTTTTGTAAAAATGTCAGCAAGTTGGAATTTAGTAGGAACATATTCTAACTGAACTTTACATTTTTCAACATGATCTTTAAGAAACTGGTATCTTATATCTATATACTTGGTTTTAGAATACATAACAAGATTTTGTGATATAGATATTACAGATGTATTATCATAATAAATAGAACATGTTCTCATTTGCATTTCATAGTCCATCAACTGTTGTTTCATCCAGAGAATTTGAAAGCTACAGCTACTAGCAACAATGTACTCAACCTCAATAGTTGAGGTAGAAACTGATGCTTGTTTTTTTACTTGCCCAAGATATGAGCATGTTACCAAGAAGCTGACATGTTTTACTTGTGCTTTTCCTGTTCACTCTACAAGCTGCAAGGTCAACATCTGAATATCTCAATAAATTGAAAGATGAATATCTAGGATACCAAATACGAAATTTTTCAGTATCAATCAAATATCTGATAATTATTTTTGTAGCTATCATATGGGATTCTTTAGGGTCAGCTTGGAAACGAGCACAAACACATATTGCAAACAAAATATTTGGTCTACTAGTAGTTAGATATAAAAGAGATCCAATTATACCTATGTACTTAGTCATGTTGACTGGTTTACCTTTTTCATTAGTAACCAGATGACATTCAACTCCCATTAGAGTGCTTGTTGAATTTGCCTCTTGCAAATTGTATTTGTTTATCAGCTCTGTCATATATTTGGCTTGATGAATAAAAATTCATTCATCAGTTTGCTTAATTTTCAAACCTAGGAAGTATGTAAGTTCTTCCATCATGCTTATTTCAAACTTGCCTTTCATAAGGTTTTCAAACCTCTTACACAAAGCATCATTAATAGAACCAAAAACAATATCATCAACATAAATTTGAACTAACAGGGTGTTACCTTTGTGTTTCATAGAAAAGAGGGTTGTATCAATTTCACCTCTTTGAAAACCTTTTTCCATGAGAAATTTAGATAGAGTTTCATACCATGCTCTTGGGGCTGTTTTTGACCATAAAGAGTTTTTCTAAGCTTGTAGACATGGTCATTCTTCTTGTTGACAAGAAACCCAGGGGTTGTTCAACAAATACTTGTTCTTGAAGGTCACCATTCAAGAATGCACTCTTCACATCCATTTGATAGTCTTTGAAGGTTGAATAGGCAAGGAACAATCCGATGGCTTCTAGTCTTGCAACATGAGCAAATGTTTGATCATAGTCAATGCCCTCCTCTTGTCTATAGCATTGAGCTACCAATCTAGCTTTGTTTCTTATTACTCTTCAATCTTCATCCAGTTTGTTCCTAAAGACCCATTTGGTTCCAGTCACTTATTGATTAGAAGGTCTTGGAACAAGTTGTCAAACTTGACATCTTTCAAATTGGTTTAGTTCTTCTTGCATAGCCTCAATCCATTGAGGATCTTCCAAAGCTTCATCAATCTTTTTGGGTTAAATGCAGGAGACAAAAGCATGGGAATCAAGAGTTTCATTTTTAGTGTTGCTTTTTGTCTTTAATCCAACAAATGGATCACCAATTATGTTAGATACTAGATGATGTCTGGCTTCTATAAATTTCTTTGGGGAGATCTGGAGTGAGGTTTGGATTGATAGGAATGAAAAAAGGATTTTTAGTTTGAGGTGAAGGAAGAGAGGTGTCAACTGACTAAAGATGGTCAGCTGAAGGATCATCAGTAGGTATTGGTTCTGATGAATGAGTAAGATTGTCAACTGGCTGAGTTTCATCAACCTGCTGATGTTCATTTTGATCTTCTGAGTTATCAGCTGGAAGAGTGGTGGATGAATGATTATTTTGGATTGAGATAGCATTGTTACATGTCTCAAAAATCTCAAAGTTGTTAGTAACATCTTGAGTCTCAGCAAACTCAAGTAAACATAATTCATCAAAAGTAACATGCATAGTTTCAAACAATTATTTGAGATTTTCTATTATAAACTATGTAAGCTCTACTATGTTTAGCATAACCAACAAAAATACCTCTGTGATCACTACCATTATAGTGAATGTAGCACTTGCACCCGAATATTTTAAAATAGGCAATGTTGGGTGTTCTTTCTCTCCATAATTCATATGAAGTTTTTTCATGAAATTTGTTGATGAGAGACCTGTTATGTGTAAAACAAGCTGTATTGATAGCTTCTGTCAAAAAACATTTTGGAAGTTTTGCTTCAGCAATCATTGTTTTACCTGCTTCAATCAAAGTTCTATTCTTTCTTTCAACAACACCATTTTTGCTCTGGAGTTCTTACTGCAGAGAAATTATGATATATATCATGATCATCACAGTATGTACGTATTCATTCCAAGGTTTTTGAATTCAGTACCATTGTTAGATCTTACACTTATAATTTCACACTTTTTTTGAGTTTGAAGATTTATAAACAAGGCAATGGGTATACCATAAGTTTCATCCTTATAGTGCATCATTTCAACCCATGTATACCTTAAATAGTCATCAACAACTAATAAAGTTTATCTGCTTCCACCAAGACTTGCAGTAGTCAGGACCAAACAAATTCATATGTAATAATTCAAGAATTCTTTTCGTTGAAAGACATGGTTTGAGCACATAGCACATACTTTGCATTTCTTGTCAGCAGGAAAACTAACTGATGACAAACCATTCACTAAAACTCTTTTTTGAAAATTTTGAAAGATATTTAAGGTTAAATGTGAAAGTCTTTTATGTCACAGCCATGAAGTTTTTGAAACACTATTTGCTACGAAACAAATTTGAGTACTGTTATCTAAAGAAAGTAAATTAATAGCAAAAACATTTCTTTTTTTTGTTCCAATAAGTAAAACTTCATTTGTAATGTTGTTTTTGATGAAGCAGTGAGATGTAGAGAAAGTGTAGTTTATACCTTTGTCACAAAATTGTGAAATGCTTAGAAGATTATGTTTAAACCCTTGTGGTAGAAAGACATTTTCAATTTTCACTGATACTTTAATAGTGGATCCATATCCTATGGTTTTACCTTTGGAGCTATCACCAAAAATGACTGAAGACCTAGTCATGTGCCTAGAGCATCCACTGTCTAATATCCATACATCAGTTGGTTGATCATTTGCCATTAAGTACACCTGAAATATGGATATTTAAATCATGGTACCTTTTATATTTTTGGGTCAATAAGGTTAGCTTACTTTGGTAGCCAAACTTGCCTTAATTTAGGCAGTTTGACTTTGTTAGTAGGTTTAAATCTAAATAAGCATTCATGAAATTGATGACTAAAAGTAAAACATACTGTGCATTTGTAATAACCAGTTTTATCAGTCATTTGAGGGGAATCCTTAGATTCATCTTGAGTCATCTTGGAGGTCTTAACAGCAACAAAATTGATTGGCTTAAATTTGTTAGCTGCCTTCCTTCGATCCCTCCTCTTCTGTCAGTAGATTGATTTTTATCAGTTGTTTTAGTGGTTGATAGTTTGTGACGATTTTGAACAGAAGGCTGGCAGCTATCATGGTTCAGCTTGTCTTTATTGTTGAAGTACTTCTTAAGTTGATTCTTAGGATATTTACAAGGGACAACATTGTAAGTCGATCCTTTATTCTTTTTGAGCAGAATCTGAGGTTCATCATTTGACTGTCTGATTTCACAACTTGCATCATCTTTTGAGTATCCAAGACCATGTTGGTCTTCATGATCTTTCTGTTGACTGATGATGGTTTCAACAGCAGCTTTTGACTTTAAGTAGGTATCAACAACATCTGTCAGTTGAAGATTCCTTTCAACAATGTCAATAATTTGAGCTCCATAGATCTTAGCTTGATTCTCATGTTGTTCATTGATGCTTTTAAGTTGCAGTATTTTATTTTGCTGTACTTTATAAATCTCATTGATCTTTTGAAGCTCGCAGTTTTCATCATAAATTCTTTTGAAGTCACCACATAAAAAAAAATGTGAATTTTTTGAAGTGTCTCAAACTTAGAATAGATTTCTTGCATTTGTTCCAAGACTTCATCAACACTTATGTTAGTATGCTTTTCCTCCTGCTCTTTTGACAGTTTGGTCATCTTAGTGTCAGCAGTCCTTGGAGAGGTTGTCTTGATTTTTCTATCTGGTTGATTTATGATGCATTGTCCATAGAAACCATGTCCAATTTTCTTAACCACAAGCTGATAAGGTTTGATGACCTTTGTCAGCTTGGGATTCTTGATAGGTGAGCTTGGAAGCTCATCATTTGACTCATTTGTGCAGTTTGGACTAAGGCAGTCATTTTCTAAATCATAGACGACTGATTCTGCAACAAGACAAAGGTTTGCTTCTTGCACAAAATCAACAGATTCATCTTCTGAATCTGTCTCAATCCATGTAGTAAGATTTTGATCTTCAACTACTAAACCTTTTGGTTTTTCAAAGTTTCTTGGAGCATTTTTGTAATACTCATTTTTAGTAGATGGACAGTTTGAAGCAAAGTGTCCAAGTTTTCTACAATTAAAGCATAACATTTTTTCTTTCTCATCCTTTTCTTCATGGGATTTGAAGTAAGACTTTTAAAAGTTTGAAGGAGAAGGTATTTGAAAGCTTAAGGAAGGTTTTAGAGAATTTGAGGAAGGTCTTTGGAAGTTAGAAGAAGGTTTTAAAAAGTTTCTTTTAAAAGATTTAAACTTCTTAAATTGTTTGGCAAAAACAGCAAATTCATCTTCATCAAGGTCATCATCTAATAGAGATGAATAAGTTTTTGGTACCTCTCTTTGAACAAACAGAGAGATGCCTTTAAAATTCTTTTCAAGCTCTTGAGTCTTGAGAACTTCCTTTTCATAAATTTTGAGACTAGAAACAAGACTACGGATATGAGTCTTGTTCAAGTCTTTTACTTCCTTTATGGTAGTAACCTTTACATACCGTCTAGTTCTTAAGCTGCTAAGAAAATGCATATTTAAATCTTTCATGTTATATACTTTACCAAGAGAAGAGCATCTATGATATACCTCAAGAAATCTGTCATAAGCGTTTTTGAGGGATTTTTTTGGGTCCTTCTTGAATGCATCAAACTCTTGTATACAATCATAGAGTTTGTTGTCCTTGGTATTTTGATCTCCTTCAACGTAACAAAAAGAGTATCCCAAATTTCTTTGGCAGTTACACAATCATAGAGTTGTTTGTAGGCTTTATCTAGAACAACACTTGATAGAATGTGAACAACCCTAGCGTCCAATCTGTCAGTTGTTTTGTCATCCTCAGTCCGAATGGACTGAGATTTGAGGACATATTCTTCAATGGCATCAGTAAGAGGATTTATGTTATCATCATCTACATTAGAAAATTTACCAACTTTTGTGTTAGTTTTCATAGGTTGCATGGGGCTACCTTTTACACATTCCATTAGTCTTTTATCAATGTTGTTCATATATCTTGTAATAATTTCTTTCCATATATCAAAGTGATCTTCATAAAAAATAGGTTCTTGAGTAACATTGTTTGATTGAAAAGCTTTTGTAGTTGCCATGATCTATCTTTCAAGTTTTTAAACTTGGAAAATAATAATTTTTGAAAAGATAAGCTCTGATACCAATTGTAAGTGTAATTGGCAACAAATAAGGCCAGAGGGGGGGGGGAGGTAAATAGCCTTTTAAAACTTTGGAAGTTGTTTTGAAAACTTTCTAAACTTGCAGGAGAAATAAGAAGTTTGTCATAGTTTGTCAATCGACTGATGAACTTGGTTACACTTTGTCAGCTTGCTGACATAGTTATGTTTTTGTAAGATCACAAGTATAGAGAATGAACTGAAGAAAAATTTATAAACAATCAAGTAAATAACTGAGGAAGGTAACTAGTTGACACTTAAGTAGATTGAAGCTACGTAAGTGTTAGAATAGTTTTGAGGAAGCTGATGAATAAATGACAAGGTATTTAGAAGTGGTTCACAGTGTAAGCTGCTATGTCCATTACCAAGTTGGTCAAACTTGGATTTTTTAACGTGCACTAGTTTTATCAATAATCTAAGTGATCACTAATGGATCAGTGTACAATAAAAACCAGTGTTTTGAATTATGATTGAGAATCAATCACACTCCAGTCCTGGGACAATCAAAGATTCTTTTATGATTTGAAAGAAGTAAGGAATAAAGAGTATAATGATTGTCTAAACAAGAACTAGAAAGAATTGAAATGGCAGGCTATCTAGTAGATGTTTAAGGACTTGAGCACTTCAAAGAATAATTTCTTGTAAGAGTTGTATGAATGCTTCAAGTGAGTTTCAATCCTTGCTTCAATGTCCTTATATAAAGATCGAGATTTCCAATCCGTTAGAAGCAAGTTTGAATTTGAATTGCAATAATTCGGATGAGAGTATCTTTTACAAGATTATAGGGATTTTGTGTAGAAGATATAAGACATGAGATATTATCCTAGCACAAATAAGGAAAGTATTAAAAATAATTTGTTTGAGAAAATAAGGAAATAAATTGTTTTCAATAATTTTGAAGTGTCAGCCGATAGCAAACTAAAGTTTCAGCCCACTGATTAAATCAATTAATCAAAATTGTGGATAACTAAGTTTGTATACTTAATGATTTTAAGTAAATCATGCATATTTCAATAGGCTATGATCTCCGTCTAAATCTCACGAGCACTTAAAGAAAATAGAAATAGGAAATCAGGGAAGGTTGGCGCTCGACACCCCTTCCAATGAGAGGAGAAAGTCTTCTCTTAGGATAATACTATATCCATATTGTTGATGAAATTGAATGAGCAATACATGCAAATCAATTCAACATTTAAGAAAACAAAAAGGAAATAGAAGGGGAAAGGGAAAGGGCGAGGTCAGGCGAGAAATAGAGAAAATGTGAAAGAAGAGGACGGTTGTATTTTAGGAACAATTTTATTAAAGTAGACTTTAGCAATTAAAAAAAAAGGACTAAAGAGGTTAAAAATCTTGTAAAGTGAACTCATCTGTAATTTATCCTAAAATTACTAAAAAACGAAAAGAGACTTTTTTGGGAAGGAGGAAAAATAAAATTTAACTGAATAATATATTTAGTATTAGAACAATTAACATTTTTGTTACTAATTACTAACATCGGTATAGGAGTAGATTTTTTTTTCTTTTTGTGTGTATATTGCGCCGCTTCATAACCAAGGTTCTAAAAATCGTTAGGCGGCACACTAGCGCCTAGCGCCTAGGGGATTAGTCGGGGCGTAATCGGAGCCTAGGCGGGGCCTAGAATTAAGGCATAATTACCATTTTTTTGATAATTTACATCAAAGATCAAACACATTGACTATAAATTTAATTTTTTTTATGTTTATCATTTTATCAAACATTTGTCTATATTTGTAAAATGAACAAAAATATACAAACCTACCTTTAATCTCAATTCTCAACAAACTCAAAGCAATAAACCAGCCAAGTTTAGAACTAAAAACAAAAAAAATATTACTTCACCTACCTACTGCCCCTACAACCCACATTCTAACATATCCTCTCTAATCTCTTCTCATTCTAAATTATGAGTCTCAAGACAGCCCCCTTCTTCTTCATCTTTTTTTCTTCTTCTTTCTTCTATCTATCTGGCAGACCGACAACGTAGGTGCCGACTTGATCGATTAGGTGGCGACTAAGAAAGTCGCGGCGGTAGAGAGGGGCCTAGCGCCTAGGCGGGACCTAGGCGGAGCTTGGCGGGGAGTTTTAGAACACTGTTCATAACTAGTTGACATGATTTTGACATTACTAGTGATTCTTAAAAGATCTATATATATATATATATATATATATATATAAAGTTGGTGAGGAGCACTATGGTTGTGTCATCTCACCACCTTTAGATAAATCTTGATTCTAAAGTATCCATGTGGAAAATTTTAAAAACTTTTGGTTTCTAGCCATTAGCCAATAATAATACATAATAATAATCAATATGATAAGAGATATTAATATTAGTATATATAACTTCTTCTATTGTCAATAGTAGAAGACTTATATTTAAAAACTTTTATAACTAACATTTCTTCTAACCAATATGAGATAAAACTCTTCAAGTTTAGATATTACTTCTAATGACTCACTTTTAACATCATACTTTAAGCTTTGATATCCTATTCATCCAAAACTTGATTTGGACAAATAAATATATCATTTCGATGTTCTTGACGAGTAGAACACATTTGCACAATTACTTTTGTCAACAAACAAATGACACGTAAAGAAATTTGTGTCTCAAGTTGCATAATTTCTTTCACTAAAAACACTAATTTTTTAATAAGTATTATACTTTAACTCTTGATATATTATTCATCCAAAACTCGATTTAGACAAATAAATATATCATTTCGATGCTCTCACTGAGTAGAACACAATTGTCCAATTACCTTTACCAACAAACAAATAACATGTAAAGAAATTCGTGCCTCAAGTTGCACAATTTTTCTCACTAAAAACACTAATTGTTTTAACAAGTATTATACTTTAAGTCTAGATATCTTATTATCCAAAACTCGATTTGGACAAATAAATATATCATTTTGATGCTCTTACCGAGTAGAATGCATTTGCGCAATTACCTTCGTTAACAAACAAATGACACGTAAAGAAATTTGTGCCTCAAGTTGCACAATTTATTTCACTAAAAACACTAATCTTTCAACAATAGAAAAGATGTATCCCACATTGGTTAGAAATTGATGTTTGTTTTAAAAATTCTATTATTAAGTACCAATAAAAGAAATGCATCATACATTGGTTGGAAAGTGATGTTGATTTTCAAAGTCACTAGAAAACCAAAAGTTTTTAAAGCTTCCACATGGATGCTTTAGAATGAAGATTTATCCAAAGGTGGTGAGGTGGCACAACCATAGTGCTTCTCACCAACTTTATATATATATATATATATATATATATATATATATATATATATATATATATATATATATATATATTTACCATTACTACCAATAGAAGATGCATATCTCACATGGTTACAAAATATTCTACTATTATTATCAATAGAAGAGATGTATCACACATTGGTTAGAAATTGATGTTTATATTAAAAATACTATTATTAATTACTAATTGAAAAGATGTATCATACATTTGTAATAAAGTGATGTTTGTTTTCAAAGTTTTTTGATAAAAAACTTCTACCATTATTACCAATAGAAGATGTATATCTCACATTGGTTAAAAAATGATGTTGATTTTTAATTATTTTATTTTAGATTATATAAAAGACTTACTATTATTAGCAATATAAGATATATATACTTTTGGTTTTCTAACAATTAGCTAATAATAATAATAATACATAATAATAATCATTAGGATAAGGGGTATTAGTATTAGTATATATAACTTCTTCTATTGTCAATAGTAGAAGACTTATATTTAAAAAAAATTTACAACTAACAATACTTCTAACCAATATGGGATAAAACTCTTCAAGGTTAGATATTACTTCTAATGACTCACGTTTAACATCATACTTTATGCTTTGATATCTTATTCATCCAAAATTTGATTTGGACAAATAAATATATCATTTTGATGTTTTGACGAGTAGAACACATTTGCACACTTACTTTTGTCAACAAACAAATGACACGTAAAGAAATTTGTGTCTCAAGTTGCACAATTTCTTTCACTAAAAACACTATTTTTTTAATAAGTATTATACTTTAACTCTTGATATCTTATTCATCCAAAACTCGATTTGGACAAATAAATATATCATTTCAATGCTCTCACCGAGTAGAACACATTTGCGCAATTACCTTCGCCAACAAACAAATGACACGTAAAGAAATTCGTGCCTCAAGTTGCACAATTTCTTTCACTAAAAACACTAATTGTTTTAACAAGTATTATACTTTAAGTCTTGATATCTTATTATCCAAAACTCGATTTGGACAAATAAATATGTCATTTTGATGCTCTCACCGAGTAGAATACATTTGCGCAATTACCTTCGTCAACAAACAAATGACACGTAAAGAAATTTTTGCCTCAAGTTGCACAATTTATTTCACTAAAAACACTAATTTTTCAACAATAAATGAGATGTATCCCACATTGGTTAGAAATTGATGTTAGTTTTAAAAATTCTATTGTTAAGTACCAATAAAAGAAATACATCATACATTGGTTGGAAAGTGATGTTGATTTTCAAAATCACTAGAAAACCAAAAGTTTTTAAAGCTTCCACATGGATGCTTTAGAATGAAGATTTATCCAAAGATGGTGAGGTGGCAGAACCATAGAAAATGATTTTTATTTATACACATTTGATAAAAGATTTTTATCATTATTACCATTAGAAGATGTATATCTCACATTGCCTAGAAAATGATGTTGAGTTTAAATTATTTTATATTATGTTAGTGATAATGCCCTTAAAGCAATTTTGAATTGTTTTTAGACTATTTATAAAAGCGACATTTATTTATGAACACTTGTGCTTATTGTATGCATTTTATTAAACATCATAGAAAATCTCTAGTTTATTTTTGTAACCATAATCTTAGTATATGAGTGTTATATACAAGAGGATTAAGATTGTGGATAATAAACTTAAAATTAAGTCTGTGATGATATTAATTAAAGTATGAGATCTTTAATTAAAACATCACTAATGCGGCCCAAAACATTTTGAATGTGACCGTCTTATCCGGACCGTCGATGTATAGACATCTAAGTGGGGGCATTTATATATGATTTGATCATATAGGACTTGGACCGATTTAATTTGTAATTTTCCTATAAACTTCGTTATAGAAATGGAAAATCAAATTAAATCTCTAGATGATCATATATGGATGGATCTTAATCCTGAGTGGTTATAAACTCCTATTTATTTCGAGGTGTTTCTTGATTTGCTCGTCTAAGTTTGTCTTTCGATGACATTCACAGCACTTGCATTTTAGATTCACATTTGAATTAAATGGCTGGGAATATGAATTCACAGATACGGAATCCATTCCTTCTTACGAAGTAGAAAACGGTTCTCTCATTTGTTAATTCTAGAGCGAGTGGTTTGAGATCTCTAATTTATAATCTAATTATAAATTAACCATTAAACGCTAGTGAATTAATGGTAAATGAGGAAAAGATGTAATTGAAGAGGTTAACGAATATTACCTAGCTTCAATTACGAATTGTCTATGGAGGATTAATCTATATGTAATGATTAAATCAATGGACTGTTCTATTTCGTAGAGTAAGATATTCTATATTTATAAGAGTGCAATTCCGAATTTATAGTGGAATAATATCGGAATTAATAAGTCGAATAAAATAATTAAAGAGTTTAATTATTTATTTGATATGCCCGGCCCAAACCTGAGCACGGGCAAAGCATGTGTTATCCTCACGTGCCGGTCACAAGCACAACATTATAAGGCCCACGAGGCCCGCGAGCATGAGTAGCATGAGTAGCGGCATCTAGCGGCGAGCATGATATTCCCGATCAACCTAGTTGGCACGGGCCCGACTTGTCAGGCCGGGGCCTTGCAGGGTGATATATTCGCTTCAAATACATAAGCTATCGTACAAGCGAGTAGGGCCATGCCCGCTCAGTCCAAATCGAGCAGAAGACATCAGTAGCTTGCCCGCCGAGACACGGCTAAAAGTTACCATATGTAGGCAGGACACTTGCCTTATCTATTCTTGATATCGCGCCCGCATATCACCATGAAATCTAGAGTTTCACTCCTTGTTGAACAAGATGACTAAAGAAACCGAATCCTTCGGGATTGACCCCATGAGGCCAATAAATACTCCTCCACCGGACATCACAAAGGTACACGCTTTTAGACACTGAATCTTCCTTGAGTTACGGTTTTACGTCTTACGCGCGATACTTACTCTCGCGCGAGGTTTCGCGAGGCCGCCTTGCACTTCCAGGTTTCTTTGCTCTCGGCCGGTTCGAGAGCGATTCAAGCCGATATCCTACTCTTGAATAGGCGGCCCAAGATGAGGATTTTCCACATCGGTTTGGTTCCGTTCTTTGGAAACATCAACCTCCCACCTTTTTCAAGTTTTACGGCGCAAATTTCTTAACCACGATTGCAATGGTGATAAGAACGACAAACACATGACTTAAAAGCAAGCCATGAAGCAAGGTTGGCCGTGACCTTCCCCAAGCACCCAGGGGTTCGGACTGAAGCAAGAAGATTGCTGCATGGCAAGCGGCTTACGGGAAGGGCGTGCCACATGTGGAAGAAGCGACCATCTCAACATGCTAGTCAAAACCGTGCCGACCAACGTGATGCGAAGGAAATCATCAATGGCGGCTCGGTGCAGAGCATGATCTCGGGACACAATTGAATCGTCAAGGAGAATGGCCATGGCGATCCGTGAATCCGCCCCGCCAAGCCCACGGACAACAGGCCGTACTCTCTCAAGTCAAGCAGACTATTATAACAAGATGTACAAACTTCAAACTACTTGCCTTGGGCCATGCCGATTCAGGTGGTGATTTGGAATTAACTCTCGGTGTCCCGCGTTGGTGATGGCCGGGCCTCGCACAAAGATCCGCTGCTCCAAGCAAGCGTCTTGTCATTGTCGCATGAGTCGAGAAAAGGTTGAAGAGGTAAGCGGCAGATGACCAGACGGAGAGCGAATATAGCCGCCACAATTTTTCACACAGCGCGGCGGGCAAAATTACTATGCCCGCGGTGAAAGTCACGATCAGAGCTCGCGAACTTCGCAGAAAGAGGCATTAGGGCCTAAACGTGAGCGGCGAGTAGACAAGGAGATGGAAGCTTCTTCTTGGGCCTTACCCAGGCCTCACACGAACATCGATCGAGATCATGCCCGTTCATCGGGCATTCGCTAGATCTTTGGCGCTGTCAGGCGCATGGAAGCTATGAAGCGACATGGCAAAAGCAGATGGCTAACTTTGGTGTGGCCAAGCAACTATGGTTCCATCAAGCCATTGGAAGGAAGCCCTTTCACACCCTGAAATCGAGAATGCACCACCCGCTCAAGGTATCATATTCCCACAATTTGAGAAATACTTGGGAAGGCAGGCGGGCAAGTGGCTGGCTCGAGATCATTCGAGGCCGCATTCGAATGGTGGCGGATATTGAAGCCCTAAAAATGCACGAGCATTTGAGGGGGCCTTCGGTGAAAGCACAAGCATGGGCGGGGAGGGTTCAGGTGGATCCATCGGCGGTTGGGAAGTGTTAAGGGAGAGATTCCTAGAAGAATTTGGCACTGCTGGACCAACACCTAAAAACCGATTCGATCTCGCTAAAATCAAGCAAGGTGAGCATGAGTCATATGGAAGCTATTTGAAGAGGTTCGAAGAGATGCTCGACCAAGTGACCGCGACAAGGTGACCA
The DNA here is from genome assembly GCA_013146195.2 of Codonopsis lanceolata. Lineage (NCBI taxonomy): Eukaryota > Viridiplantae > Streptophyta > Magnoliopsida > Asterales > Campanulaceae > Codonopsis > Codonopsis lanceolata. The sequence continues at coordinate 76,678,270 of CM028384.1, read as the reverse complement.
CGAGTACTTTACGTTATCTAAACATCATGAGAGCGAGGGCCACTTAAAACAATGTTAGCTATGAACAGGGAGCCTCCAAGGTGAGCTAGCAAGTTCCCACCTATTTTGTTCAGCAGAGGCGCTCGGACGGACAAAAATAAAAACAAGGACAAGGCCAGGACGGCTCGGCCACGCCGGTGACCAGGACCGGAGGGGATTCGCCGAGGCAGGAGAGGAGATCATCCACTCCCGGGCAAAGGCTATTTAGAGAAGCACAGTTTACCCCGCTGAACACAACGCGGGAAGAAATCATGCTCCAAGTGGGAGATGCTGCCGGTCCATATCTCTTGATCCAGAGCTCGCCCATACTAGGGATCCCAACAAGTCTTGCGACTACCATCATGGCACCGGACACCTTCTGAGAGAATGCGTAATCTTGAAAGCGAGATACGAATACAAAAACTCATAAGCGGGCAAATTAAACCGCTTTAAGAAAAACCGAGGCGGCAGGGAACAATGCGGATAATGACGAGACAAAGACAGACCTCAAGAGGAAGAAGCGGCCGTGCCCCTCAAATTCGAGTGGTCAACATGATCCGAGAAGAGCTTCCATCAACACAGGCGGGAAACACATATACTCACTCTCCAGGCGATAAACTCTCCCGTGCATGGCGGGAGCCCAACATCTTTTTACCCGCGGTGAGCTAGCAAGCACCCCTCTTGCTTAGAACAACCACCGGTCATCTCTGTGCAGTAAGCGAATGGCAAGTCCACGAGTTACGCTCGATCTTGGTGCGTGCGAGAGATATCATGTACTATTCTGCTTGAAAGAGTTAGAGTTAGCGAGATGCCCTGGCTAAAGCCCTACCTTGGAAAGGAAGGGTTCACTAACCACCAAGTGGGCGTAAAGGGACCATCGAACTTGAGGTTTCCATGGGAGGCACAGGCACAAACCCCGAGATGATCACTTTCACGGTGATCGACCTCAAATCGCAACAATTGCATCCAGGCGCTCCATGGCCAAATTTCAAATGGTCGCCGATACCTCACCAAAGGCAAAATTTTACACGAGAAGATGGAGTGGGTATCTTGAATAGCAAACCTCGGGCAATGTGGGAGTATGTCAGAGACTCCCAAAAGAAAAAGGCCCGATCGTGGACATTCCCGACAGGACAACCTCGAAAAAAGAGGTACCCGACACTACGGCAGTTCCCACCTCCATAAACCGCATAGAGATCGAGCGAAGGAAGCAAAGGACCCAATGGACACGGGCAGGCAGGTGCAAGCCCATCCCATCAGCTCATTCCAGGCGTAAGACAAAAGCGCCCAAAGTCGCAAGATATTGAGATGGATACCTGCAAGTGCGGGATGAACCCGATATTCAACTTTGAAGGCGCTGGAAGAAATCATCATCAATCCCTCCTACCCGGCGAGAGAAATCAAAATCGGAAGGCCACCGCCTCACGATGCAGGGAAAAGGCGATCGAACTACTAAAAAAGATGGGATATATTTGCTTGGTATCGAAGATATCTGAGGATCGGTGAGGCGTTGCACGCCATGACCTGAATGTTGATCCAACGTTTCGACCCATCCAACAGCGCCCAAGGCAATACTCCCTGAGGAGCGCAGCCATCAGGGCGAGTCGAAAAGCTTAAGGCAAATATCATCGAGGAAATACAATACCCGACTGGCTAGCAAGCGTAGTGATGGTCGGGGAAAGCCAACGACAAATGGCGGATGTGTGTTGACTTCACAAACCTCAACAAAGCTGAAAAATACCCGCTCGAATAGACATGCTCGTGGACTCCATCGCCGGTTCGAGATGCTTAGCTTCTGGATGCATACTCGAGGTATCACCAGTCGGGATGAGCAGAGCAAGACAAAGCAAAAACGACCTTAGAGGCGGCGGGGGCCTATCTTGCTACAAAATGATGTCGTTTGGGCTAAAGAATGCAAGGGCAACTTATCAACGCATGGTTAATAAGGTCTTTGGCTCACATCGGGAGGAACATGGAAGCATACATAGATGACATGGTCATCAAAACCAAAGGCGCGACCACACTCTTGACTTAGCGAAACATTTGCCAATTTACGAAGACATAACATGAAGCTGAATCCGGGCAAATGCGCCTTTGGGGTGCGGGCAGGAAAATTCCTCGGGTTTATGGTTAACCAACGCGGCATCGAAGCAAACCCGGAGAAGATCCAGGCTCTGCGCGACATGGAGCAGCCTTACTGCATCAAACACATACAACGGCGAGCGGTAGAATCATTGCCCTTGGCCGCTTCATCTCCGGTCGGCGGAGAAGTGTCTCTGTTCTTCAAAATCTGCTGCGGCAACAAAGGATTCGAGTGGAATGCTTGAATGCACCAAAGCCCTAGCAGCGGCTCGAGGGAATATTTGGGCAAACCTCCCTACTCAGCCATCTTGTGCCGGTGAACCTTTATACGTATATTTAGCGGCCATGACCAGGTGGCATTGTTTTAGTTAGGGAAGAATTAGACATTCAAAAGCTTGTACTATGTATCCAAAGCCCTCGTCTGTTGAGGGTCGTTATTTTAATGCGAAAAATTAGCTTATTAAGCTTGTTATAGCCGGAAATTAAGGGCTTATTTTTACACATGTAATCATAGTATACAGATGCACCACTACGCAAGATTCTTCACAAGCGACTCGTCGAGCGGCTATGCTTGGGCGATAGAGCTCACTTGAATTCCACATAGACTACGTCGAGCGAGCAATCAAGGCCCAAGCACTGGCTGATTTTTTGGTAGAAACAAGCTTCACTCAGCAAGAAGAGCACGAAACCCAATGATCAAAGCGAGCAGGGCAAGAACAACCACACCCCGCCTCTTGTTGGGATTTATATGTTGATGGAGCAGCGAGCAAAGTTGGGAGCGGAGCTGGCATCCTTCTCATAGCTCCGACCAAGTTACTGAGTCGAATTAGCATTACGGTTCAAATTCCCGCCTCCAACAACGTTGCAGTCTGGCCGATAATTGCGAGGCCTCGAATTAGCAGCGGACATGGGAATAGACATGATCACAGTGTACTCGGATTCACAACTGGTTGTAAACCAAGTCCAAGGGGATACATGGTGCATCACCCCACACTAGTCAAATACTGCGAGCTTGTCAAAGGAATTTTGAAAAATTTCAAATTTTGGGAAATAATCGAAATTGACGAGGCGAACAACATCTGGCGATTATTTGTCTAAGATCGCTGAGGAAAGCCTATCGCTGTTAAATCCTTCAGTAATGGTCGAGCACCTAGATACTCCGGCTATCGATAGACCAGTGGTAATGGACATTGAGCCAACGACCAGAAGCTGGATTGACGATTACAAGGACTACATCGAGCAAGGGATCTGCCCTTGAGACAAGGTCAAGGCCACCACCGATCGAAGCCGAACTGTCGGTACTCGATAGTAGGGGGAATTCTGTACAAGCGATCTAAGGTCAGACCAATGCTCCGTTGCGTGCCCCGAGTGCTTGAAGGTGTCTGTATGAAGTACATGAGGGAAATGCGGCGGCCATCCGGGCACCAGCTCTAGCGAAAAGGGTATTACGCGAGCGATACTCTTGGATAACCCTCGGAAGATATGCGAGAAATACGTTCGTGAATGTGACAAGTGCCAAAGATACGCGGACATACTGAGACTTCCCTCCACCACGCAAACCCCAGTCGTTGCGGCCTGGCCCTTCGACATGTGGGGGATTGACCTGATCGAACCGTTTCCACTCGCACAAGGCAAGTACAAATATGCAGTTGTCACCTGTGGGTCCCAAAGAGCACAATAATAAGCTAGAAGGGGGGTTGAATAGCTTATAAACACTTTAAAAACTTTTAAGTAAGTTCCTTGAAAGTTACTTGCAATCTATGAAAAGAATCAAGTAGCGGAAGACCTTCAAGAAAATTGTTCGAGATGCCGATAAGGACTAGGTAGACCTTTTACAGTTACTTACTTAGTTCTCTGTGAAATGGATAATATAAACAATGAAACCGAGCAGTTCAAGTAATAGGCAGACAGTGGGAAATAACACAAGTATTTTGGGATGGTTCACACTATAATGAGTGCTAGTCCACCACCAGGCGATCAACCTTGGATTTAAATTGTGCACTATGTTTTCCACTTAGATCAATTACAAAGAATATCCCTAATGGATCGTGTAAAAATATTGACTTGTTTGGGTCTAAGGAATTAAATATCGTAAATACAAGATATTTAATTAGATGCGAAGTATAGTTAATGGAAGTTAACAACAAGAAGAATAAAGCAATAAATGTTGATGAGCGACTTCTTGTTGTTGGCGAGGACTTCTAGATTTAAGGATCTATTGAATGCAGTGAAAGACTTGGAGTTATGAAGTTTGAGCAATTCTTTAAGTGTTCGATTGATTACATGCTTGTCTCTTTGTTCCAGTCTTCAATGGCGGTATTAATAGCAGTGCATTTCAAAAGAATCCGTTGGAGAGGGCGAAGACTTCAACGACTCTATTCATAAATGCATTAAATGCATGGGAATTTGTCGATCAAGGATTTTCGTCTTCCAGATTATCTAGAGCGAGATAATCATTTACGAGATCTTCAAAAGGTGGGCGATTTGGTTGTCGGATCGAGAGATGTAGCGAAAATAGGGGCAGATGCAGCTTTTACGCTTTCATTTGTTCGCTCAGACGAAAAGTCTTCTGCTTTTCGGAAAGTTGCTTTCGGCGGCTTGACATGTCGGGGAATGACTTGGATTAATTCAAATAATATAGGAATAAGTTTGAATTAATCAGTTAGCTTCTTTGGAGAGGACACGTAGAAGCGAATCGGTGGACACGAGGTCTACCGATCTTAAGCTTTGAGCGAGGTCTTCGGTGAAGGCGAGAAGGAGTCTTCCGTGAACACGAAAAGTCCTACAAAAACTATACAAGGCAAAGTTCTATACACGGTTGCCACGCTAATCGATCACCCGATTAGCCAGAAGTATAAAACTAATGTAATGTCTTGATCGGATATAAATTTAACATAAGAATCAACAATCTCCTCCTATTTATATCGGTCATCATTACTACAAATGAGGGCTTTAAAACAAACTATTTGATAGATAATAACATGTCTTAGAAAGTTTTATATATTAAGTAATCGGAAGACATGCCTCTATTAAGCAGAATAACACCTCAAATGCAAGGGACTAATCTAAGTGCATACAAGAATAAGAGAGTCAAAGAAACGACACAGATTAGCGGCCGGTTTAAATAAATTTAAAGCTGAATGTTTAAATTCTAATTAGATAAATAATAAAGCGACAAGAATTTAAACAATATAATTTTTGAGAAAGCAAGTAATCATCGTATTTATAAACAAGATGTTTACATTCAACGAGTTTTCAAAAATAAGATAAATACAAAGGAAAGGGAAGAAAAGATACATAAGCTACCAAGGTCTTTTCCCTTTGCCTTTGTCTGCGACCTCCTTATCTCTTCTTTCTCGCTCTAGCTCTTCCATTCTTCGTTGGTATTCGTCATCGCATCGGTCGGAGGTGCGGTGGAGCGAGCGATAGTCGATTCTTCACGAAGGCGGTTTCTCTTCCATCGGCATTACGTTGATAGACCTCATTTGCTTCTCCTCGTGATGGCGGATCACGATCACGGTTGGCATTCATTATATCGTGGCGAGTTGCGGCGAGGTTGTTGAGTTCGAATGGGAGGATGGCCGTGGCGAGATGGAGAGTGATGGCGTGGAATAACTCGTAGAAAATGGAGCCTATGATCGGCAACCTTCATCTCGTTGAGCCGATGTTGATCTTGACATCGGTGAAGTCGTCCGCATCGTCCAAAAGCGAGTCGAGACATCCTCTTGAAATTGTCGAAGATTAGTGGCGATCCGGTCGTTGGCCTTGGCTGCAGCGATGGCTACTTCGGTAGCGGTAGATATGCTTGTGAGCTCGCTAGCCATTGGTAGATGGCATCAGGTAGGGACAAAACTTCATCATTGGGCGGTGATGGAAAGTAGATGCTTGGCCAATGTGAATGGTGTCGGCGGAGGCGAGTCTGCGAGCTGATGGGGTTGGAGAGGGAGTTCGGAGGCGAGAGAGGATGAGTCTTGGGTTGGTATGGTTTTGGTGGAAGAGGATATGGTTATAGGGGAAGGTGGAGGAGGGGTTGGTGGGAATCAATTCCATATCGGTGTCGAAATTTTCACGATGTGAGAGGATTGGGGAATGGGTTCGGTAGAGAACCAGAAAGAAGGGGCAGGGTAGAAGAGGGATTTTGGTTTTTGAAGGGAAGGTTGAGGAGGTTGATGAGTAGGGATGAAGAGATCTGCTACGGACGAAAGTTCGAAGAGAACTTAGCGGCGGCGGGGTCTAATGGGCGTGGTGTGGTTGATGAAGTTGGATGGGATTGGTGAGGTGAGGAAGGGGTAGATGGGTCAGGTGAGTAGTTGAAAGGTGAGGGAGGAGGAGGAGATGGGGTTCTGGCTGGCTCCTCCTGAGGGATAGACTCCTCCGGAGGTGGTGAATTCCTCTGAGTAGATGATTCAGGAGGAATAGATGAAGGGTTGATAGGTAAGGTTTGGGCGTCGGTAGTTGGTTGGGCGTCGGTAGATGATATAGATGAAGCGTTGACAGGTAAGGGTTGGGCGTCGGTAGTGGTAGTTGGTTGGCTGGCGGTAGAGGGTTGGGGACCGGTAGCTCTCCTTTTCTTCCTCAGCGGCTGAATAGGAGACTCAGCTGCTTCATCGGTAGAGGTTGGAGGGGGCTGGGGTGGCTGGTCTTCAAAGGTTTCTGAAGTTTCCTTCGTTTTGGTTTGGGAGTGGGTGCGGGGAGATGGTGAAGGTGGTTGGCTGGATTGGGTAGGAGGCTGAGAGGATGGCTTAGCTTGGGTAGATGGAGGAGAGGAATTGCTGGATTGGCCTGGTGCCTTCTTATTTTGGCCTTCCTTCATCTCCTTTCTGATCCATTTGGCCTGCTCCTCTTCAGTTGGAGTTGCCACTTCGGCCTTGTTTTCTTGGCTTTGCCCTTGGCTGCCATTTTGGATCTTAGCAGCTGCTCTGCCTCATCAGCTAGGTCTTTGGCCTTTTGATGGAGGTTCGCGGCCACTTGATCGTCAAATTTTGCAAAGGCCTTTTTGTAGGTCCTGCTCGCCGCTTCATGTGCTTCCATGTTGAAGCGGGTGACCAAGATAGGTGCAGGCTTGGCCACTTTGTCAAGAGAGCCGGCGGTGACCTTTCTCGCATCCGGCGCTTGTTCTCGTATTCGGTGTATTTCTTGAAAAACGAGGTTGTGAGTTGCTTGTCCTTGGCCACTGTAAACAACTCATCTTCTTTCAAAGAAGAGTTGACATTTGCATCATCCCTCAAAAGGGCATTGATCAGTCTGACGAAGGGGCGTTTGCAAGTGGGGTTGTTCTTAGCTTTCTCCACCCACTGCTTTAGCTCGTCGAAAATGATGAGCCCCGGTTGAGACGTAGTTGGAGGAATCTGACCTTGGTCAATTTGATTTGTTGGCCGTAAACATGTCATGAGCTCCACTCTTGAATAAGGAGCCACTTGTCTAGAAGATGGTAGTGCGATAGGCGTCGAGGGAACAAATTTGGAGCATTTTCCCTTGTGGCTCCCTGGAGGGTGTCTACTCCCTCATGGCTTCCTGGGCATGTAATGCCTCGGCCACGGTTCTGAAAAGAGCTCCAAGTAATGCACGCCGATGATGGTGGAAATTGATTTAGCGGTGGCGAGAGATGGGGCGGCCTCGAATCCACCACGAAGAAGCGGTCTTGTTCATGAGCTCCATTCTTTGATAAAATTCTTCTTCCGGGAAGATCTTGTAGTTTTGTCGTTGAGGCGAGAAGAGGGCGAGAATCCCGAGGCGTCCATATCCTCGCAAGCTTTGGCCGGCAGCGGTATAGAGTTGATTGGTGAAGGTCAATGCACATGCCGGAATATATAGCTTCGGGTCCAAAGCGACAATAATGTCATGAGAGCGGGATAGGTGGGGTATCTGGAAGGTTGATGTTCGAATCGGGAGGAATGTCATTTCGAGGTTAAAAGCCTTCCATTGTCGCGCTTTGATTTTGAAGTTCTTGCCTGAAAGAAAAACAAAATAAAAATTAGGGCTTTTCATCTAGACATCTAAACAAGTAGGAATTTCAAAGTTTTCTAAAATAATTGAAATTTTCGAAGCAAAAACTTGAAACCCTAGAATGTTTAGAGAAACCACACTCGAGAAATGCATAACAGAAGTTTTCATAAGAATAAACAATGAATATACATAAAAACGACTGTTAGAATTCAAGTTTGTAAGAACAACAATGGCGAATCACTGTATAAACTCGAAAAATGACCGTTTGAATTCCAAAACGATTTTAGGTTGATAATGAAATGCAGAATAGTACATAGAAAATTACGAGTAGAGTAGAGAGAAGCGTACCATTGTTGATGATGAGAAGAAGAAACAAGAAGAACTTGAATTTGCAGAAAGTAGTTACTCAGAGAGAGAGAGAGAGAGAGAGAGAAAGATTTTTGTTCAAAGGGTTTCGTAAAGTTTGCAAATGACGGTTCAAGGACTATTTAAAGGCGAGAGAATTTTAGCTGAAAAAGCGGGAACTTAAGATATTTTCTTAAGTACCAAATTTTGTCCTTGACCCCCTTTATTGCTTTAGAAACCTCTTTAGCAAAAAAATAGACTTAGTAAGAATACTAACCTTTAAGTCTTCCGGTAAAGGAGAACTTACGTCTTCCGATTAGTCTTAAAACAAGTCTACCGGTATGAAAGAAACATTAACAAAATATTAACCTTAAGCAGTAGGATCAATCATACCAAGATTTCTCCTTAAATAAGCAAACCTGGTGGCATCCAAAGGGTTTTGTGAGAATGTACCGCTAATTGATGCTCGATTGGAACATATTCCGCCGATGTTACCTCTTTCCACATGATCTTTGAAAGTGATAACTAATATCAATGTGCTTTGTCTTTGAATGCATCATTGGATTTTTGGAGGCGAGATAGGCGATGTGTTGTCACACATGATCCGGGCCGGTTTCGATCTTGATGTTGTAGTCCACTAGTTGTTGCTTCATCCATGCAGATTGAGAGCAAATGCAACATTTGCTTGCGACAATGTATCCTTACGTGGTTGAGTTTGCCAGCCGATCCTTGTTTCTTGCAAGACCATGAGGCAGTCTCCTTTCCAAGAAATTGACAAGTCCCAATCGGTGCTTCTTACTCGCTCACTTTGCTTCTGCAAAAGTCGCATAATCTGCATCCGAGTATCAACTAGATTGAAGTTGTTGGATTTTGAATACCGAATGCCTAGATTTGTTGTTTTTGAAACATATCGATGATACGTTTGGCGGCAAAGAAGCAAATGTGACTCCTTTGGATACTGCACGAAATCTAGCACAAACACAAACATCAAACATAATGTCGGGTCTACTAGCGAAGAAGGTAAAGAAGTGAACCTATGATTCCTCGGCACTTGGTCAGTTCGTTCTCTTGCTTTCACTTCTCATCTTTGTCAAGATGGCGCGGTAGACATTGGAGTTTCAAATCCTTTGGGTGAATCAAGACCAAACTTCTTGATTAGTTCCTTTGCATATTTGGTTTGGTGATGAAGATTCCGGCCCTCGAAGTCCGTTTGTATCTGCTGATCCCAGAAAATAGGTAAGTTCACCCATCATGCTCATCTCGAACTTGCTTTGCATGAGCTTCTCGAATCTTTTACATAGGCTTTGGTTAGTTGATCCAAAGATGATGTCGATCCACATAGATTTGTACGAGAAGAGAATGGCCTTTGTGCTTGAGGATGAATAAAGTAGTGTCGATTCTTCCTCTCACGAATCCTTGTTCAATTAAGAACTTGGATAGAGTTTCATACCAGGCTCTAGGAGCTTGCTTGGAGAGTAGAGAGCTTTCTTGAGTCGGTAGGCGTGATCGGTTGCGAGATGACAAATCACGGAGGTTTTCACGTATACAGTTTCTTGAAGATCACCATTCAGAAAGGCACTCTTAACATCCATCGATACACTTTGAAGTCCATGAGCGAGGCATAGGCTAGAAAGATCGGTGCTTCTAGTCTAGCAACGGGGGGCAAAAGTTTCATCAAAGTCTATTCCTTCTTCACAGGTAGCCACGAGCAACCAATCTAGCTTTGTTTACGGTGACATTTCCATCTTCATCTCTTTTATTTACGAAAACCCACTTGGTGCCGATAGTGGATGATCGAGTCGGTCTTTGAACTAAGCTCCACACCTTACATCTTTCAAAGCGGTTCAACTCTTCTTGCATAGCTTCAATCGATTATGATCTTCGATAGCTTCATCAATCTTCTTTGGTTCGAGTTCGATACAAATGCATAAGCAAACAAAGTTTCTTCTCGAACCTTATTTCTCAAATGCGAACTCTGAGTTGAGATCACCAATGATTTGAGAAATGGGATGATCTCTTGCTTCAATAACGGTTGGAGGAAGATCATACAGTGGATTCTTCCCTTAAGAGTGCAGGTTGGTTGAGAAGGAGATTCACAAAATGAGTTCGAGAAGAAATAGAGTCTTGAAACTTTCATTTTGGTGAACAAGAAGGATGAGATCTGTAAAGGTGCTTGGGGTAAAAGCAGAAGAGATGGGTTCGGGGTCAGCAGACGAGTTGTTATCGGTATCGGTAGAGGTCATCTCTGGTGAATGATTATCGGTATTGAGTGGGTTCAGCTGTTGTTTTCTGATAAGGGTGGAAGTAGATGTTGTATTTGTACCTGTCTCATCATTATAGAATCATTAGCAACGTTGAACCATTCTAGGCTCTAACAAGTCATATTCATCAAAAGAAACATGCACAGATTCTAAGATTTTTAAGTTAGATTCTTGAAAATGCTGAAATGCTTTTGAATGTTTGGAATACGAGAAAAATTCCTTAAATCGATTTTGCATCAAATTTTCCTCATGTTACTAGTTATATAAAGATAAAACATTCTGATAGAAGATTTTAAGAAATCTATGTTTGGGGATCTTCCTCTCCATATTTCATATGGAGTTTTATTATGAAACTTGTTTACGAGGATCTAATGCAGTAATAAAGCAAGCGGTTTTGGCTATACGCTTGAGAAATACTTCGGAAGTTTAATACGCGGCATTGTTCTAATTTGCTTCAATCGGTGTTGTTCTTGGTTCACTACACCATTTTGTTGAGAATGCGTGAGAGAAGTTGTGGCGATCCATTGTCATCGCGGTACTTTTCTACACCATTGTTTTTGAATTCGGTGCCGTTATCGATCTTATGTCACAAATGTCTTGACTTTTGAGTTTGAAGTCTTCTAAAGATGCGATGGCTAGATCATACGTTTCATCTTTAGATGTCATAGTTTCAATCCAAGTGAATCTAGAGTAGTCATCAACTACTACAAGTGTGTACTTGTCTCCCAGAAATCTTGGTTGTAATAGGTCCCGAAAGATCCCGTATGCGAGAAGTTGAAGAGTGCATTTGTTGTCAATCTGAGACTTTCTTTTGAAGGAAGACTTGGAAAGTTTTCCTAGTTGACAAGCTTTCTACACGTCATGATCGGCGGACACAGTAGGTAGACCTTTGACAAGCCCATTTTGGAGCTTGGAGAGGTGCTTGAAGTTAGAGGTGGTGAGGCGCTTGTGCCCAAGCCATTTGTTGTCACGAACATTGTTGGCTACTAGACACGGTTGAGAATCTCCACTAGAAGATTTGAGTCCTTGACATAGACATTTCCTTGTCTATTAGGTCGATGTGTAAGAGCATGATTCTTTGTCTTTGATGAAGCCTTTGGTTTGAATTAGTTGGCATATAAGTCGCTGTCGCGGGGTGTGATATGCTTTCGGAAGATTGTGCTTTAAACCACTTACTTAGAGAAACTTTGTTGATGGAGAGACTTCCTCAGTAATTGAGCCATATCCAATGTCTTTCCTCTTGCGTTGTCTCAGAAAATA
>CM028384.1:76608156-76666258 GCA_013146195.2 Codonopsis lanceolata | reverse complement strand
GAAACCAATTTAACCCTAAGTTGGGAGAAAAGCCATTTCATGGTAAAACATGGAATTGTCTTAGGTCATGTTGTGTCTAATAAAGGAATCGAAGTTGACAAAACAAAAATTGAAGTTTTATCAAAACTACCTCCCCCAACTTCTGTAAAAGGGGTTAGAAGTTTTCTAGGGCATGCAGGTTTTTATAGAATATTTATAAAAGATTTTTCAAAAATTTGTAAACCTCTATGAAACCTGTTGGCAAAAGACACCGAATTCATTTTTTTACCAAGAATGCTTAAATACATTTAATTTATTAAAGGAAAGATTGACAACTGCCCCAATTTTAACCGGCCCCGATTGGTCTCTTCCTTTCGAGATCATATGTGATGCTTCAGATTTTGCAATTGGAGCTGTGTTAGGTCAAAGGGTAGATAAGAAACCACATGTAATTCATTATGCTTGTAGAACATTAAATGATGCACAACTAAATTATACAACAACAAAAAAAGAATTTTTAGCAGTTGTGTATGCATTAGAAAAATTTAGACCATATTTGTTAGGATCAAAAGTCGTAATATTTTCTGATCATGCAGCCCTAAAATATTTATTGAGTAAGAAAGATGCTAAGCCTAGACTCATAAGGTAGATGTTATTATTACAAGAATTTGATATAACCATTAAGGATAAAAAGGGAACAGAAAATGTCGTAGCTGATCATTTGTCTAGACTCATAAGATTCATGTTTATGAAGATTTTCCCGATGAACAATTATTAGCAGTCAAAGATTCAGATCCTTGGTATGTTGATTGTGTCAACTATTATGTATCTGATATCATAAACTCTGGTTTTGATTTTTATCAAAAGAAGAAATTTTTGACTGAAGTAAAAAATTATTTTTGGGAAGAACCTCATTTATGTAGAATGTGTTCATACTCTTTAATTAGGCGATGTGTTCCAGAACAAGACCAACAAAGTATTATGGCATTCTGTCATGAATAATCTTGTGGTGGTCATTTTAGTGGTAATAAAACTGCTAGAAAAATTTTGCAATCTGGTCTATATTGGCCTTCTATTTTTAGAGATTGTGACATATTTTATAAAACTTGTGATAAATGTCAGAGAACTAGTGGAATAGGCAAAAGGAATGAAATGCCCTTACATGTAAATATGGTTGTTGAAATTTTTGATGCTTGGGGTATTGATTTTATGGGTCCTTTTCCAGTCTCTAATAATTGTGAGTAAATTTTAGTGGCTGTTGATTATGTGTCTAAATGGATAGAAGTCATAGGTACTAAAAATGATGATGGAAAAACGGTGGTCAAATTTGTGGAAGATCTTTTTGCCCCATTTGGAGTACCTAAGGCCATAATTAGTGACCAAGGAACACACTTCACTAATAAATTACTAAACAATGTCCTTAGAAAACATGGTGTAACTCATAAGTTAGCTACACCCTATTATCCTCAAACCTCTGGCCAAGTAGAGGTTAGTAATAGACAAATAAAAGCAGTTTTAGAAAAAGACAGTTAGACCCAATCGTAAAGATTGGCAGTCTAAACTTAACGATGCTTAATGGGCATATCGAATTGCATACAAGACCCCAATAGGAATGAGTCCCTACCAAATGGTGTATGTCAAAGCATGTCATTTACTAGTTGAAATTGAACATAGAGCCTATTCGGCTGTCAAAGAACTTAACTTAGATCTAACCTTGGCCGGTGAGGAAAGATTATTCCAATTAAACGAATTAGAAGAACATAGATTAAATTCGTATGAGAATGCTAAAACGTATAAAGAAAAGACAAAGAAATACCATGATATGGGATTAGCCAACAAAATGTTTCGACCAGGATTAAAAGTGCTTCTTTTCAATTCTAGACTCAGGTTATTTCCCGGAAAATTAAAATCAAAATGGTCAGGTCCTTTCACCATAGTGCGAATTTATCCTCATGGAGCAATTGATATTAGAAACCCAAGGACCAATGAAGTTTTTAAAGTTAATGGACACCGACTCAAACCTTATCTTGAATCCATGTCAGTCGAGAGAACAATTGAACTGATTCGTCTCGCTGACAATGAACCACCCGATGATTAGGTTTGCAGTTGGGTCGAGCCAAAGACGTTAAACAAGTGCGCTAAGTGGGAGGCAACCCACTGTGATGAATTTTATTTGCTTTTATAGTTCATTTAAATATGTTATTCTCTGTCTTATTTAATTTTGGACATTTAATTTAAAATTAAATATGCCAAAATTCAAGTTTGGTGGAGAAACGCATCGTAGTGTTGTATTTATATGTTGATAATATTTTAGTTTAGAGTTTTTGTAGAACTTTCAGAGTGCAGGAAAGAAACGGAATGTAACGGAACTTAACGGACGGACCAAATTGCAAAACTGCCAAAAAGGATGAAAGAAAAATGAAGGATGGATGTTCTGGACACCTTGCGGACGCAAGGCCTAAGCCACCTCGCGGCTGCAAGGTCCCTTTAAATGCGAGAATCGTGACCGGCGTGCAAGTACAAACAGAATCCGTGCGGGTGCCTTATTGACCACCTTGCGGGACCTTGAGTGTAAAGACCTGCGGCAAGGTCCCTATTTAAGCAAAATCTCGGGAAGAATGCACACTCACCAATTCCTCCTCTCCCAAGCGGCGGAGCATCGACTTCTTTCTCTCTAAAATCCGGTGGAGGCCTTCAAAATCCGGCAGCGAGAACAAGGCTAGATCTCTCTCCTCTTCTTCAACTTTCCTTCCTTCCACCCTCATTGCCCTCCATTGAAGCTTGGAGAAGGAGAGCTCCATTAATTCCGGCGAAGAGCTTCAACCTTCGGTCAACCCCTTAACCTTCAAAGTTTGCAAAATCCAAGTAACTCTCATCCTCTCTTTTAATTTTTTATGTATAAAAATATTTGCATGCTAGGGTGTTAGAGTTCTTTTACGTAATATAGCTATTTTTGCATGCTTTAGTTGATAGGTTGAATTTTTAATTTTTAGAAAGAGTAGAATTTTTTGCATTAATTTTGTGCCCAAACTTAGATGGCCCCTAACGTAGGAATACTGGGTGCCTCCACTTCCCGCTCCGTCAAAGAGCACGAGGAGCAAGTTTATGATAACACCCGCTTTATCAGTTTTGAGGCGTCGGAGAGCTACACCGCGAAGCTCTCCAAGACCTTGATTCTCGAGAGGGGATTTAAGGCTAGTGAGTTTGGCCTCCATAATAATTTTAAGGCTCGTAGGTGGGGTCCTTTGACTGCTTCTCTGGACGAGGCCATCGTGGCCATTGTCCGTGAATTATATGCCAATGGGTAAATTGGCATAAACGGTGGGGTTTTAGAGGTTGTTAATGTGAGGGGCATGGACGTTATCTTTGAGTCCCAAAACATTAACCGTTGCTATGGCACCTCTAACTTTGCGGGTTGTGCCGATGACTATAGCCGCCACCTTTCTGCCCATGTCCCTTTTGAGGTGGTCAATGCGGCCATCTCAATGCCTGGTGTGGTTTGGACCTAGAACCGAAACCCACCATTTGGTCCCCGCACTATGGAGGAGTCCTTCCTGTTGAACACGGCCAAGGCCATGTTCAAATTTATTAGCTCCCGACTCATGCCTTCCAGTCACGAACACATGGTGACTTGGGCTAAGGCAGTGTTGATCTACACCATCTTGACCAATGGGACTGTTGATGTTGGCCGCCTGATCAACGGCCAAATTCGGACCCTGATTAGAGGTAAGACAAATGCGGGATTCGTGTTCCCGCATTTGATTACCAGACTGTGTAGGGAGGCTGGAGTCAGGTGGACTCCAGATTCGGAGAGGATTAAGAATCTGCCCGCCATTACTAGGGCAATTTTGTTTGAGCATGTTCGCTAACCTCGAGAGAGGGTTCCTCACAAGGGGGAGCCCGAGGAGGAGGAGGATCCGTTGAAGGCGATCTCTAACAGGGTAGAGGAGGTTGCCATTGAAGCTGATATGGAAAATTAGCATTTGGCACTTACGCGTGCCGACCAGACTGATTTCTTTGGTTGCGTAAACCTGGTGGGGCAAAATGTCTCCAACTATTTTGGGATGCCGCCTGGCACAATCCCCGAGTTTCGTCCTCGTTCGTTATTTCCACCCGACTCACCGTGAGTCGAGGCCCAAGTTTCTTCCTCTTTCGTTAGGTGGGCCTGCTATGTCCTTTTTATATTTGTCGTTCCCCATCAAGCCTCTCATATGTTCCTCAATTTTGGGGACAAAATAGAAATTAAGTTTGGGGGGGGGGATTTTAAGCCCAGAGTCTTAGCAGGTCCTAGCCTAAGGAGGAGTAGAGTTGGGCTACGTTTTTAGGGTGGGGAAAATTTTCTTTTCCCTCTATCGTGTCGTCCTCACCCGTCTTTCTTGCTTTTGAATTTTTCTTATTTTCGGAGATGCTGTCTTGACCAGAATACTTTAATTTTGGATGCTTGTGGATTCCCATTTCGGAGATCCATCATCATCTCCAATTTTCTTTATTAAAAAAAATTCAAAAATTTATTTTAATTCAAAATTTTCATCCTCGAGTCTTTTGTGTGGTAGTACTAGTCAATGAAGAGTTAATACAAGGAACCACATAACTTTTCCATAGACCCTTCTGGAATTTACTTGATTCTGCCAATTTCTTGATTTTGTCCAAATTCTTCATGCACCTACACCAGTCATAATTATGGATTAATTAGAATAGTTTTATAAAGTTTATAGCACCCATTTCATTTCAACAAAATATGCACAAGAATATGAAGAATAGCCGTTTGAACATGATTGTTGCATTCAATTGTAACTTAGGGTCAATTACATGATAAGTTAGATCCCTTGGATTTTTCTCACTTATATATCTCAAGCACAATTTCGAATCGTGTCTGCATGTTAGTCTCGATTGTCCCTACCATCTGTCTTAGCGAATGCTTATGTGAAATCCAGTGATGCTAAACATTCAACCCCACAATTCTCACAATTGATATGATATTTTATGTGTCTCACTTGCTTTAAAGAATTGCATGAGCATTTAGCATTAAGAAATGATTTAGGCCATCTTTGGATCGTTTGAGCCTAAATATTCCCTGACCTTTACTAAAAATATCCCTAGTGTCCCCTTTTGAGCCTAATTAAAAAGAATGGAGTGTGCTAAGCACACATAAACCCCCATTCGACATCGTTTATATTACCCACATTAACTTAACCCTAAAAGTTTATACACTTTTAGCCTACCCTTTGAGAGAGTAGGATGTGGGTGGGGAATTAATTTTATGGACTATTTTTCAGCTAGGCAAGTTTTCTGAAGACTTCTTCTTCCCGTCGTTAAAAAAAAAAAAAAAGAAGAAAAATAGATCGACGAAAAATGAAGCGGAAGAAGAAGAGTGCAAGTAGATTCAAATGAAAACATAGATTTCAAGATAAAATATGTTAGAAAGATGCTGCTGAGAAAGATGATGAGGTATTTTTAGCTTGATATATTGTACAAAACAAGTTGGGGGGGGGGGGGAAGAAAAGAAAAGTAAAAGAAAAGAAAATACCCCCCACTTGTGGTCTCTGCAGGTCCTAGCATAAATAGGGAAAACTTCCTTTTGCTTGGAAGTATGGGGGATAAAGGGTAGTCTTACTCTCTCACTTTGAATTCTAATCCATTTCCATCAAAGCCCCCAACACCTTGGCCTTACATTACAAGCTATTAAAGACCTAACGATCTTCTTGCCAATGCTTGTGTTTGTTTTCTTTGATAAGTATGTCATGTAGAATTGATCTAACACTTCATATTCACATTATTCGCAAAGCTCACTGTGTTAGCATAATCTTAGCTATTACAAGTAATTGGGATAGGAGAGCATTGTATGCCATACATAGAAGTGCATGGGATGGATGTATAAGTTTTTGAAATGCTTGGTGACCTCTCTTTCTGTAATAGATCTCATACATTATGATGCATTGGTTTTAATTAAAATCTGATTTTCATATGAATGTGGTGCTTAGCTTAATAAAACAATTTTAATTAAGATATTCTCTAAGACTGATGATCACTCACACACGGAGAAATTTAGATTAGTAGCAGTTTTGAGTAAAAGTCAGTTGGTTTTATGCGATTAAGTCTGCACATATGTGGTGAGCATCGGACTGAGACTGCTTTGTTATGTCATGCTATTATGACTTGAGGTTGAATCCAAAAAGATTTTTGTTTTATTGCTTTTAGTTTAATTTTTATCTGCTTTTGTATTTATTAGCTTTAGTATTTATCTGCGTAGTCGAGTCACTCGTAAGAGTCTCCTTGAGTTTGTGGGTTTATAGAGGAGTGTAAAAAGTGTCACCCTCCAAAAAGATTTTTGTTATTTTTGTTGCTTTTGTATTTATAAGTATTGTTTAATCGTAGACGAGCAAAGTTTAAGTTTGGGGGTATTTGATCGATGTATTTTATACGTCGATTTCGGAGACTTTTATGATTTAAATTGAGCGATTCCATGAGGCTTTTGGCTACTGATATGTGTTTTTCAATGATTTTATGAGTCTCAGGGTTTTAGGTGAATTATATCTAATTATAAGGTTTTTTGGTGAAAATTCCAAGAAGGGGGCCAAAGTGATAATTGAAGAGAATCGAAAGAAGAAAAGGCTAGACACCTTGCGGCCGCAAGGTGCCTCTTACCTTGCATCCACAAGGTGGTCAGAATGCAGATCTGTGAGTTCTCACGCCAGGCTGGAAGACCTAATCCCCCTACAACTTCATGGTAAAAATAGAGGCCGGTAGCTAAGGCTTTAGGAGGGCCAGAAATTAGTTTTCGATAGCTTTAGAATAGGGTTTAGTGTGTATAGCATAATTAGTTGTTGTAATTACAAGTATTGAAGATCGATTCATGTATTCTATCATCTCCATGTGCTGTTCATCTTCAAGGATGAACTAATTACCTATTAATCTAGGAGTTGGGAGGTAAGTTGTATCGAATCTATGCTTTATATATTTTTTTATTTATTCAATTCTTGTTGATTGTGGTGTTTATCAATCCCTCTATTATTTCACTTTGAACAAATAAATGTAATCATGAATAATAAAGGCCTAGAGATACGGATAACTGCATGATCAATGTGCATATATGTCGTACACTGGCTCACCATCACAATAAATTGAACCGATCGATGCACGAGAGTGATAAGTTAGGGTCAGGTTCCATATATGACCTAAGTGACAGTTAGATCATATGTTCTTGTGCCTTGGATATAGAATGGATGAATTATTTGAAGATGGAGACTGAACGGTAATTCAACAAGCTATATCTATCTTTTGTGAACGAACCCAAGAGATTGAATGATACTTTATTAAAATAAGCAATAGAGGAGATACTAGTGAAACCCTAATCCTATATTTTCCTCCACCATAAGATCTTCATAATCTGTAATTGCTGCTAATTAGTTAACATTAGAATAATAATTAGTTTAGAATAAAATCAATATAAAAACCCTCTTAGTTTAATAATTTGCTACCGATAATCGTGTTATCTGTGATATTCTTGTGTCTATGGTTATTCCTTCGGAATGTGGAGACGTATGATTTTTCTGAATTTTTCGTGTTAAAATATGGTGCTTTTCGTGTTGCAAAGAATTTAGTGTTTATATATGTTTTGGTTTATTTTTGTCTAAAACTTTTCTTAACTGGCGGCATTCGATTTTATTAATATACAAAATAGTCTTGTCCACAAATTGCAAGGAAATAATTAAAATAAGACATCGATCAGTAGCGATGAGCAAGAGAGAGATGGATATTCAACAACCTCTCTACGAGGTGTCTAAAGCCGCTCTTTCACACAAGGAGGACCTAGCCCGGAGAGTTATTCCTCAAATCGGAATGTGGAGAATAGGTTTCGGAGTGAATGATTTTGGAGCAATCTGAATTTTTTCGTGTGGAGCGCCAACCCGCCATAAAATATGAATTTCCCAAGATATGATTTGGGACAAGCTAAAAGCCAACCAAATCGAAGAGGCCAATTGACTATGAATGAAGAGATGATTAAAAGTTTCAATAGAGGGTTGAGAGCAACAAAAATTTGGAGACAAGTGAAAACCCTTTGAATAAGGCTTCAACAATCGGCGATCTCTTTAAGAACAAACGCCAAAGAAAGACCCCAATTGAGAAGGAAGGTGGTGCCGATATTTTTAACCGTAAGGCCGAGGAAAGAGTGAACTTGCCGGATGATGTAATTTTGGAGAATCTTGAGAAGAGAGGAAACACGTTGGCCATTAAAGAGCACTTGCATGGGATTGTTCGTTTTATTTTGCTAAATAACCTAAAAAATATGATTTCATTTGAAAAAATATATATAAGCTTTCTTTGTGTTTGTTATTATTGAAAACTAATTTGGTAAGTCCTAAATTCTGGCCGGGCAATCAGGGGGGTTTTTCGGGTATAGATTGGGTTGGGACCAGCAACGAGTCGAATTAAATCAAAACTCATTAGAACCTGAATATCAAATGGTTTAAATGGGTATACCCGTCTTAACCGGATTTTCTATTAAAAAAGCAACATATATTTAGAGTAAAAACTATCAGGTCAAATGGGTAATGGGTTCAACCCCGCTTTGGGTAGGGTAATTTTCAGTTTGGGTAAGATGAGTTAACGAGTTTTGGGTTGTAATTGTCTGAACTAATCGTAAGGATATAATTCCTTTTCCTTAATTGGCTGATTTCATAATGATGTAGAACAAATGGCCGAGACATATTTGAGCAAAGAGTCAGGGAAGAGTTCGAAGTTAAGGGGGGCCAGCAGCAATTTCTGAAAGTTGGGTCGGTGGGTTCTTCGCAGTTTTTCCGTTAGTTTCCGTTAAGCAATAGTAGAAATCACTTAACGGTCGGTAGATCTTTAACAAAACGTAACTTTTGCGTCTGGATGAACTACGGGGCTCACCGCATATGAAATCGAAGCTTTCGACGATATCTATAAGACCTTTAGGGTGAAACCTAGTGAGACGTTCGTTTGAAGCCCAAAAAAATGTTGTTTAGTTACTGTTTTGAGCCACATATGTTTTAGGGTTTTTTCCGTCATTTTTTTTATTTTTTTCCTTTAGGGTTTGGTCTGTTAGGGTATATAAATACCCTCTTAAACATTAATTCAGCAGCTTTTGAATAAAAAATTGAATTTCTTCTGTTTTCTTGTTTGTGCTTGAAACCCTAAAGTTGTCATAACTTTGTTAAGGAATTTCTCGTGGAAAGAGTTCCTTGTTGTTCGTCGAGACTTTGGTGTCCCCAATCAAACATCAAATATAAATTCACAATTGATAGGAATAATAGCATAACCTTTTTCATTGATTGAATCAACAAAACTTTGGTGTGCTTAAATGGTGTGCTCGGACAAAGATGACAATTATTTGAAAACTATTTGACAGCAATTGTTGGTTAGTGTTTCAGTCTTTTATTTATAGTATCCAAAATTTAGGTTTTCTTGATCCGTAGTGAAAGATAATTAGGAGTTTAATACTTGTTTGAATACCATGGTGGAATTTTAAAATAAAAATACCCTATTTTAAAAATTAATACCATGTCATTACATCAAAATTACGACCCAACTTAATTTATTTAGCTTAAATTTGAAAAAAATTAAAAATTATGACAGTAAGAGAAAAAATTGGAGTGGGAGTATACAAATAGGATTAGGACATAAAATAAGAAGAATTCTAGAATAGGAGTTGCACTTGGCCTGGTTATTATTTCCAAAAGAAGATTGGAAAAGGAAAACCCATGCTTGGCCAGGCGTTAGTATATAATGGTCCTTCCTGACTTCCACTTTGTTTTATACGTGAATCAAAAACTAAGTAAGCGTTTCAGATCGAATTTGCAGAAATCTAGGATTGTTTTTCAGGGAATGTTTTTTCTAATCATACTCTACACGAAACGAAGAAGGTACGTTCGTTTGTTCATTTAAGAAGGTAAGTTCGTTTGTTCGTTTAATGCTACAGATTGATAATTTTCAGGCTTTGCTTTGATATTGTTATAGATAATCTCATATGTTTATGAAATACTACCAAATTTCCCAAGCTATGAAGGATGAGTTGCATGATCTGAAGAAAATAAAAGAAAAGGAAGTAGAATTCCAAGGTAGTAAGTAATAAGAAGGAGATATGTCATGGGGCAATTTTCTTCATATTCTTAAAACACAGACAGACAGATAGAGGCCGAGAAGCTTTATTGATGATAATTACCATGAAAATGGTTTAGTTGAGAGGGACCTTCCATTCAACCTCAATAGAGCGTGCGAGTGAGAGAGAGCGATAGAGAGAGATATATTCAACAACCTCTCTCTGAGGTGTCTCGCTCGTCACACGGGCAACAGCCGGACCTAGCCGAGTTATTCCTCAGATCGGAATGTGGAGGGTTTCATATGATTTTTTTGAGTTTTTTCGTGTTAAAATCTGGTGTTTGCTTTTCGCGTTGCAAAGAATTTAGTGTTTATGTTTTGGTTTATTTTTGTCTGAAACTTTTTCTTAATTCACTTGCATGAGATTGTTTGTGTTATTTCGCTAAATAACCTCAAAAATATGATTTCATTTGACAAAATATATATAAGCTTTCTTTGTGTTTGTTACTGTTGAAAACCGATTTGGTAAGTCTAAATTGTGGCCGGGCAATCGTGGGGTTGTTCGGATATAGGTTGGGTTGGGACAGAGTAGCGAGTCGAACTGAATCAAAACTCATTAGAACCTGAATATCAAACGGTTTAAATGAGTCTACCCGTCTTAACCCGGATTTTCTAAAAAACAACAACTTATATTTAGAGTAAAAACTATCCGGTCAAATGGGTAACGGGTTCAACCCCACTTTGGGTAGGGTAATTTTCAGTTTGGGTAAGATGAGTTAACGAGTTTTGGGTTGTAATTGTCTGAACTAATCGTAAGGATATAATTCCTTTTCCTTAATAGTCTGATTTCATAATGATGTAGAACAAATTGCCGAGACATATTTGAGCAAAACGTCAGGGGAGAGTTTGAAGTTAAGGGGGCCAGTGGCAGTTTCTGAAAGTTGGGTCGGTGGGTTTTTCGCAGTTTTTCCGTTAGTTTCAGTTAAGCAATAGTAGAAATCACTGAATGGTCGACAGATCTTTAACAGAGCGTAACTTTTGCGTCTAGAAGAACTACGGGGCTCACCGCATATCAAATCGAAGCTCTTGACGAGATGTACTACAATTATATGGTGGAACCCAGTAAGACGTTCCTTTGAAGCCGAAAAAACGTTGTTTAGTTACTGTTTTGGACCACAAATGTTTTAGGGTTTTTTCCGTCATATTTATTTATTTATTTCCTTTAGGGTTTGGTCTATTAGGGTACATAAATACCCTCTTAAACATTAATTCGGTAACTTTTGAATAAAAATTTGAATTTCCTCAGTTTTCTTGTTTGTGCTTGAAACCCTAAAGCTGTCATAGGCTTTGTTAAGGAATTTCTCGTGGAATAAGTTCCTTGTTGTTATCTCCGCTGCGTCAGAACATTGGGGTCCCCGATCAAGTATCAAATATCTGTTTAAATTCACAATTGATATGAATAATAGCATAACCTTTTTCATTGATTGAATCAACTATTTATATAGTGAGTTATAATTATAGCCACAAGCTCAAGGGTATTAAAGAAAACCACCTATTATACTAATATATATAGTACAGTCAATTAATTTTTCTTAAATGGTGTGCTCGGACAAAGATGACAATTATTTGAAAACTATTTGACAGCCATTGTTGGTTAGTGTTTCAGTCTTTTATTTATAGTATCCAAAATTTAGGTTTTTTTGATCCCTAGTGAAAGATAATTAGGAGTTTAATACTTGTTTGAATACCATGGTGGAATTTCAAAATAAAAATACCCTAGTTTTAAAATTAATATGTCATTACATCAAAATTACGACCCAACTTAATTTATTTACCTTAAATTAAAAAAAATTTAAAATTATGACAATAAGAGAAAAAATAAGAGTGGGAGTATCCAAATAGGATTAGGACATAAAATAAGAAGAATGCTAGAATAGGAGTTGCACTTGGCCTGGTTATTATTTCCTAAAGAAGATTGGAAAAGGAAAACGCAGGTTTGGCCAGGTGTTAGTATATAATGGTCCTTCCTGACTTCCACTTTGTTTTATACGTGAATCAAAAACTAAGTGTTTCTGATCGAATTTGCAGAAATCTAGGATTGTTTTTCAGAGAATTTTTTTTCTAATCATACTCTGCACGAAACAAAGAAGGTACATTCGTTTGTTCGTTTAAGAAGCTAAGTTCGTTTGTTCGTTTAATGCTACGGATTGATAATTTTCAGCCTTTGCTTTGATATTGTTATAAATAATCTCGTATGTTTATGAAATACTACCAAATTTCCCAAGCTATAAAGAATGAGTTGCATGATATGAAGAGAATAAAAGAGAAAAAGAAATAGAATTCCAAGGCAGTAAGTAATAAGAAGGATATATGTCATGGGGCAATTTTCTTCATATCCTTAAACACAGACAGACAAACAAAGACTAAGAATCTTTATTAAGGATAATTACCATGAAAATGGTTTAGTTGAGACGGACCATCCATTCAACCTCAACCAAGCGTGCGAGTGAGAGAGAGCGATAGAGAGAGATATATTCAACAACCTCTCTCTGAGGTGTCTAGCTCGTCACACGGGCAACAACCGGACCTAGCCGAGTTATTCCTCAGATCGGAATGTGGAGGGTTTATATGATTTTTCTGAGTTTTTTCTTGTTAAAATCTGGTGTTTGCTTTTTGCGTTGCAAAGAATTTAATGTTTATGTTTTGGTTTATTTTTGTCTGAAACTTTTTCTTAATTCACTTGCATGGGATTGTTTGTGTTATTTCGCTAAATAACCTCAAAAATATGATTTCATTTGAAAAAATATATATAAGCTTTCTTTGTGTTTGTTATTGTTGAAAACTGATTTGGTAAGTCCTAAATTGTGGCTGGGCAATCAGGGGGGGTTGTTCGGGTATAGGTTGGGTTGGGACCAGTAACGAGGCGAACTGAATCAAAATTCATTAGAACTTGAATATCAAACGGTTTAAATGAGTCTACCCGTCTTAACCCGGATTTTCTAAAAAACAGCAACATATATTTAGAGTAAAAACTATCGGGTGAAATGGGTAACGGGTTCAACCCCGCTATGGGTAGGGTAATTTTCAGTTTGGGTAAGACGAGTTAACGAGTTTTGGGTTGTAATTGTCCGAACTAATCCTAAGGATATAATTCCTTTTCCTTAATTTTCTGATTTCATAATGATGTAGAACAAATGGCCGACACATATTTGAGCAAAGCGTTAGGGAAGAGTTCGAAGTTAAGGGGGGCCAGCGGCAGTTTCTAAAAGTTGGGTCAGTGGGTTGCTTCACATTTTTTCCGTTAGTTTCTGTTAAGCAATATCCGACTCATCAAGTGGATCCTAGTGAGACGTTCGTTTCAAGCCAAAAAACACTGTTTAGTTCTTGTTTTTGGGCCCTTTGAAGTTTATGGTTTTTCCGTCATTTTTATTTATTCTTTTCCTTTAGGGTTTGGTCTGTTAGGGTATATAAATACCCTCTTAAACATTAATTTGGCAGCTTTTGAATAAAAATTTGAGTTTCTTTAGTTTTCTTGTTTGTGCTTCAAACCCTAAAGCCGTCATAACTTTGTTAAGGAATTTCTCGTGGAAAGAGTTCCTTGTTGTTATTTCCGCTGCGTCAGAACTTTGGGGTCCCCGATCAAACATCAAATATCTGTTTAATTTCACAATTGATAGGAATAATAGCATAACCTTTTTCATTGATTGAATCAACTATTTATATAGTGAGTTATAATTATAGCCACAAGTTCAAGGGTATTAAAGAAAACCACCTATTATACTAATATTTATAGTACAATCAATTAATTTTTCTTAAATGGTGTGCTCGGACAAAGATGACAATTATTTGAAAACTATTTGACAGCCATTGTTGGTTAGTGTTTTAGTCTTTTATTTATAGTATCCAAAATTTAGGTTTTCTTGATCCGTAGTGAAAGATAATTAGGAGTTTAATACTTGTTTGAATACCATGGTGGAATTTCAAAATAAAAATACCCTATTTTAAAAATTAATACTATGTCATTACATAAAAATTACGACCCAACTTATTTTATTTAGCTGAAACTTAAAAAAATTAAAAATTATGACAATAAGAGAAAAAAATAGGAGTGGGAGTATCCAAATAGGATTAGGACATAAAATAAGAAGAATTCTAGAATAGGAGTTGCACTTGGCCTGGTTATTATTTCCTAAAGAAGATTGGAAAAGGAAAACCTAGGCTTGGCCAGGCGTTAGTATATAATGGTCCTTCCTGAATTCCACATTGTTTTATACGTGAATCAAAAACTAAGTATGCGTTTCAGATCGAATTTGCAGAAATCTAGGATTGTTTTTCAAGGAATTTTTTTCTGAATCATACTCTTCACGAAACGAAGAAGGTATGTTCATTTGTTCGTTTAATGCTACAGATTGATAATCTTCAGCCTTTGCTTTGATATTGTTATAGACACTCTCGTATGTTTATGAAATACTGCGAAATTTCCCAAGCTATAAAGGATGAGTTGCATGATCTGAAGAGAATAAAGGAGAAAAGGAAGTAGAATTCCAAGGCAGTAAGTAATAAGAAGGAGATATGTCATGGGGCAATTGTCTTCATATCCTTAAACACAAAGAGACAGACAGAGGCCAAGAAGCTTTATTGAGGATAATTACCATGAAAATGGTTTAGTTGAGAGGGACCTTCCATTCAACCTCAACAGAGCGTGCGAGTGAGAGAGCGCGATCGAGAGAGATATATTCAGCAACCTCTCTTGGAGGTGTCTCACTCGTCACACGGGCAACAGCCGGACCTAGCCGAGTTATTCCTCAGATCAGAATGTGGAGGGTTTCATATGATTTTTCTGAGTTTTTTCGTGTTAAAATCTGGTGTTTGCTTTTCGCGTTGCAAAGAATTTAGTGTTTATGTTTTGGTTTATTTTTGTATGAAACTTTTTCTTAATACACTTGCATGAGATTGTTTGTGTTATTTCGCTAAATAACCTCAAAAATATGATTTCATTTGACAAAATATATATAAGGTTTCTTTGTGTTTGTTACTATTGAAAACTGATTTGGTAAGTCCTAAATTGTGGCCGGGCAATTAGGGGGGTTGTTCGGATATAGGTTGGGTTGGGACCAGTAACGAGTCGAACTGAATCAAAACTCATTAGAACCTGAATATCAAACGGTTTAAATGAGTCTACCCGTCTTAACCCGGATTAAAAAAAAAAACAACAACATATATTTAGAGTAAAAACTATCGGGTCAAATGGGTACGGGTTCAACCCCGCTTTGGGTAAGGTAATTTTCAGTTTGGGTAAGGGTTGTAATTGTCCGAACTAATCGTAAGGATATAATTCCTTTTCCTTAATTGTCTGATTTCATAATGATGTAGAACAAATGGTTGAGATATATCTGAGCAAAGCGTTAGGGAAGAGTTCGAAGTTAAGGGGGGCCAGCGGCAATTTCTGAAAGTTGGAGCGAAATGAATGACAAAAAATGATTTATTCATACGACCTTAAATAATTGGAAGAAAAAAGAAGAAGCTATATGACCTAGTAAGGACACATATTTTTGGTACAGAAGATACGGAAATTCCTTCGGAGGTCTTAAGGACACATATTATTGATGCAGAGGCTACGGAAACGCTCAGAGGTATATCACATGCTTCTTTCTTTTCATTCTTTTTATTTATCTTGTGTGTGTGTGAGAGAGAGAGAGATAGAGAGCCCATAACTTTGTCCCTAATCTAGTTAAGAAGGAAGGAGTTGTTATTCCGTTAGTTTAATACTTGTTTGAATAGAATTTCAAAATAAAAATACCCTATTTTAAAAATTAATACTATGTCATTACATCAAAATTACGACCCAACTTAATTTATTTAGCTTAAATTTAAAAAAAATTAAACATTATGACAATAAGAGAAAAAATAGGAATGGGAGTATCCGTATAGGATTAGGACATAAAATAAGAAGAATACTAGAATAGGAGTTGCACTTGGCCTGGTTATTATTTCCTAAAGAAGATTGGAAAAGGAAAACCCAGGCTTAGCCAGACGTTAGTATATAATGGTCCTTCCTGACTACCGCTTTGTTTTATACGTGAATCAAAACTAAGTAAGCGTTTCAGATCGAATTTGCAGAAATCTAGGATTGTTTTTCACGGAATTTTTTCTAATCATATTCTACACGAAACGAAGAAGGCACGTTCGTTTGTTCGTTTGTTCGAAGAAGGTAAGTCCATTTGTTTCGGTCTTATATACTTGGTATAAGTAATTAATGAACAGGAGCATGCATATACCTATCTTTCTGTCGATCATAGTTCTCCCTTGTATCGTTCCAACAGTGAAGCAGCAGCTATGAATCTTACTAAGAAATTGAAGGAGGAAGATGTGGTGGATGATATAGAGCTCGACCCAAAGAAGGCCGATCACAAGAAGTGGGATGTACTGGTAGCACTTTGCATCTTTCAAACTGGTTCGGCTCTTCTTGCATAGCTTCAATCCAGTAATTGTCTTCGATAGCTTCATCAATCTTCTTTGGCTCGATTTCAGATACGAATGCAAATGCAAACATAGTCTTATTTCGAACTCTATTTCTTGTACGAACTCCTGAGTTGATATCACCAATGATTTGAGAAATGGGATGATCTCTTACTTCAATAATAGTTGGAGGAAGATCACTTCTAGTGGGTTCTTCCCTTAAGAATTCTTGAGTAGGTTGAGAAGGTGATTCTCCAAAATTAGGTTCAGAAGAGATAGAATCTATGAAACCTTGATTTTCTGGTAAACAAGAAGGGTGAGTGATCTGCAAAGGTGTTTGGGGTAAAACAGAAGAGATAGGTTCTGGGTCAACAGAAGAGTTGGAGCTGGCATCGGCAAAGTTGAAGTTTTCCGGGGAAGGGTTAGCAGAATTAGAAGAGTCTGCAGTTGCAGAATTCTGAAGAGGAGTAGAAGTAGATGATGTATTTGTACATGTCTCATCATTATCAGAATCATTATCAACATTCGGAGCCTTTCTAGGCTCTAACAAGTCATATTCATCAAAAGTAACATGCACAAATTCTAAAAAAATTAAAGAAGTTTTACTGAAAATGCGAAATGCTTTTGAATGTTTGGAATAGCCCAGAAAAATTCCTTCGTTTGATTTTGCATCAAATTTTCCTCTATATTCTTTTCCATTATAAAGAATAAAACATTCTGACAGAAAATTTTAAAAATCCTATGTTTGGGGCTCTTCCTCTCCAAATTTCATATGGAGTTTGGTTATGAAACTTGTTTACCGGGGATACGTTCAGGTAAAACATGCGAGTTGACGCTTCTACCCGAAGTATTTTGGAAGTTTTGCTTCTACCAAGATAGTTCTTCTTTGCTTCAATCGATGTTACGTTCTTCGTTCGCTACACCATTTTGTTGAGGAGTTCCGGCAGCAAAGAAGTTGTGGCCAATCCCATGGTCATCACAATATCTTTCTACACCGTTGTTCTTGAATTCGGTGCCATTGTCTGATCTTATGTCACTAGTATCTTCAAGCTTTTCGGTTTGGAGTCTTCTGAAAGAGCGGTGACTAGATCATATGTCTCATCTTTCGAAGTCATTGTTTCGATCCATGTGAACTTAGAGTAGTCGTCAACTACTACAAGTGTGTACTTGTCTCCTGAGATACTGACTGTAGTGATTGGTCCAAAGAGATCCATATGCAGAAGTTGAAGAGGTCTGTTTGTTGACATGACAGACTTTCTTTTGAAGGAAGACTTGGAAAGTTTTCCTAATTGGCAAGCTTTACAACTTCTGTCATGGTCGGCAGACATCGTAGGTAGACCTTTGACAAGCCCATCTTTGGAGAGCTTGG
This sequence comes from Codonopsis lanceolata, assembly GCA_013146195.2. NCBI lineage: Eukaryota > Viridiplantae > Streptophyta > Magnoliopsida > Asterales > Campanulaceae > Codonopsis > Codonopsis lanceolata. Next base: position 76,648,389 of record CM028384.1, on the reverse strand, counting down.
AGAGGTGCTTGAAGTTGAGGTGACTGAGACGACTTGTGCCATAGCCAACTGTTGTCACGAACGTTGTTAGCTACTAGGCAAAGGCTGGAGAATCTCCCTAGAAGATTTAAGTCCACGACATAGACGTTTCCTTGTCTATTGCCGATCAGTATTGTTGAGTAGGATTCACGATCTTTGATAAGACATTGGTTGGAGTTGAATTGGCAGATTAGTCCTTTGTCGCATAATTGGGAAATGCTCAGAAGATTATGCTTTAAGCCGTTCACAAGAGAAACTTTGTTGATGGAGAGACTTCATCTAGTGATTGAGCCATACCCAATTGTTTTCCCTCTTGCATTGTCTCCGAAAATAACTGTGGGACCTTTGGCTTTAGCTATATCTGAGAGTAGACTCCTGTTCCTTGTCATGTGTCTTGGCGACCCTGTCCTGTACCAGATGTCCTTATCTTCTGAATCTATAGCCATGAAGCATACCTGAAAAATATTTAAAGAAACAAGGTCCCCTTTATTTTCTTTTGGGTCCTAAGGATTAGCAACCTTTTGGAACCCATACCTGCCTAACCTTGAGAGAACTAGGTCTCTCAGATTTTGGAGTGAACCTTAGCAGGCATTCTGGGGCCAGATGGCCTAGGCAATTGCAAGAATGACATAAATGGAAGTTCCATAGAGAACTGTCAGTGGCCTTAGCTGAAGAGTGATTGTGATTATTCTTGATCTTAACAGCAGTCCTTGGTTCAGCTGGTTTGTTGACGGTTGACTTACTTGGTTTCTTTTGGATCTTCCTAGGTATGTTACCACCAGACTTAGCCTTGGCTGGTCTGTTGATAATCCTTTTAGGAGGATCCAGTAGAATACCTTTAAGTTTACTTTCAATAAGTACAGGGGCCTTGCCTGTTTCATAGACAAACTTGATAGTCACCTGTAGAGATTTCAGAGGTCTACCACCGCCAGACTTAGCCTTGGCGAGTTGTTATCGGTAGACTTTAGTTTCTCTACCGTTACTTTCTCAAGTTTCTTATTAGAAGCAGTAATCTTGGCTTTCCCTTCTGAGCCTTGGGGTAAACATAAGGTACACTTGTATAACCAAGACCTTGTTTCCCCTTGTTTCCGAACGCTCTGCTTAGAGAAGGAGATATCATAAGCGCCTGAGGATTCACCTTTCTCTGTGACAAATGAGTATGTCATATTGGGCTCATCAGAATATCCTATGCCATATTTATCTTTATTTGACTTTTGGCTTGAAAGGATTTCTTCAAAGGTATCATTGGAGCTATTCCAAGAGTCAATTGTCTTTTGCAAGGCAATTTTCTCCAGGTCAAGTCCTTTTATGTGCTCAATGAGACATTCGATTTTGTCACAAAGGAATTTGTTTTCTCCTTTAAGCTTGATACTCTTGTTGACACCTATTGAGAGTTTGAATCTCACCGCCATCGAGATTTCTCAAGAAGAAGCTTCACATTCTTGGCGAGTTTTACATAGGCTACTCTAAAGGAATTGAACTCTTCAAGCATATCTTGATTATCTTTAAGAAGTTCTTCCTTAATGAAGTTCTCACAGTTTGATCTCACTTTTTTCCAAGGAATTAGGTGGAATTTCGACTTATTTTCAGAGTCATAGGTGGGACCTGAATCATGAGCTATTAAGCATATGTTAGCTTGCTCACAATCGTCCTCTTCCTCGTCTCGAATCGGCCTCAAACCATGTAGCAACTGTTTATCTTCTATGTCTTCAGCCAGCATACCCTTTTGCTTTTGAAATTTTTTATAAGTAGGCCTTCAGTATGCTTCAAATTTTGGCTTTGGACATTTGGAGGCGAAGTGACCAGGTTTTCTACAACTGTAACACACAAGCTCTTCTTTAGATGAGCTTTCACCAGTCTTTCTAAAAGACTGCTGGTGTGTGTCCTTCCTTCCATATTTTGCAAACTTTTGAAAACGTTTTACAAACATAGCAAATTGTTCGTCTGAAAGAAAATCGTTTTCACTGGAGGAAGTGGAAGGTTTGTTTTCAATAGTGGTTTCTTCTTGAACCATGGCTGGCAAGGACACAGTTCTGAATTGTTTGTCCTGCTCTAGAGCTTGATTTACTTTGAGCTCATAAACCTTCAAACTTGCGTAAAGACTACGGAGAGTCATTTCATTTAAGTTTTTGGATTCTTTCATGGCAGTGGTCTTAACATGCCACAAGCTACCTAGAAAGCCTAGAAATCTTATGTTCATTTCCTTTTTGTCATAGGTTTTACCAAGAGAAAAACAACTATTAATTACCTCACTAAAGAGATAGTAAGCTTGTCTCAGAGTTTCCTTGGGATCTTTCTTGAAGGAGTCAAACTGTTGGATGAATGTGTATCATCTGTTATCTCTTGTGTCTTTGTCTCCTTCCAAGTATTCCACAAGAGCTTCCCACATCTCTTTTGCAGTGGTACATCGGATCACTTGCTAATACGTGCTCGTGTCTAGAGAGTTAGTTATGATGTTGATTGTTTTGCTATCTAGCTCTACTAGGTTTTTGTCGTCCTCTGTCCATTCTGATTCTTCTTTAGGTACTTCGGCAGGATTCCCAACGATGGAGGCTAGAAGGTTGGCCTTCATTGGTACATGTTGTCCTGCTAGTACACACTTCCATAACCTGTTGTCAATGGAGTTCATAAAACGCATTACCTTATCCTTCCAAACATTGAAATGGTCTTCGTCCAGTATTGGGACGTGGTTCGCATTTGAAGTAGGCAACATGTAGTGTGTTTGTGCCATTGGATCGAGTCTCTAAAGAGTTTAATCTCGAAAATAAAATGTTTTCAAAGAGTAAAGCTCTGATACCAATTGTGAGTCCCAAAGGGCACAATAATAAGCTAGAAGGGGGGGGGTTGAATAGCTTATTAGACACTTAAAAACTTGTTAAGTAAATTCCTTTGACAAGCACTTGCAATCTATTAGGAAGATTGAAGTAGCTGAAGTCTTGCAAGGAAACAGGTTCAAGTCTGCCGATAAGGACTACCGGTAGACTTGACTGAATACTCAAGTCTGCAGTTGGGGATATAGGTAAAGTAAATAATAAACAGTTCAAGAGTAAACAAGCAATAAAGGAAGAACACAAGTATTTTAGATGGTTCACACTATAAAGAGTGCTACGCCCACCACCAAGGCAATCAACTTTGGATTTAAAAGTGCACTATGTTTTCCACTAGTTCTATTACAAGGAATATACCCAATGGATCGTGTACAAAAATATTGACTTGTGTTTGGGGGTTTAGGAATTAAATATCTGGGTAAACTAGATATTTAGTTTGTGCAGAAGAATAGTTATGAAGGATAACAACAAGAAGTTAAAAGATAAATGTTGATGCAGGTCTTCTTGTTGTTTTCGAGGACTTCTTTGATCAGTTTAAGATCTCTTGAATGCACTGAGTATAAAGACTTTGAGTTGTTGTATATTTTCTGAGCATTTCATCAAGTGTGTGTCTTTAGTCTTTAATGGAGGTATTTATAGCTGGAGCATTCTGGAGATCCGTTGGGGAAGACGAAGTGTAACAGATCTATTAGGTTGAATGCATTAAATGCATGGAGTTGTCTTGATGATTTCGTCTTCACTGATATAGAGCAGGGAATTGGTGCAGAGATGTTTGCAGACACTGGTAGTAGGGCAATCCGGATGTCAGATCTATAAGAGTTGGTATAGACTGTAGGTGACAGTCTGTTCACCTGCTCTTTCACTGTTCAGACTGCGAAAGTCTTCCTGCTTTTCGGAAAGCTGTTTTAGGTGTGTCTGAGAAGCCAGGGAATGTCTCAATTTAAATTCAAACTGATAAGGATAAATTTAATTGATCCACAAAGACTTGTTTGACTGGACACGTCATGCTTGACCATGTGCAGACAAGGTCTGCCACTGGTTGCTGTTGCAGGTCTTCCGGTGAAGCACAGCTGAAGTCTTCCGTTGAACCTGTGAAGCCTATAAAATAAACTATTCTTGGCAAAGTTCTATACAGAGTTGCCACACTAATTGATACGCAGCCCAATTAGTCACTAATGTATAAAACTAATGTAATGTATGAGCAGATATAAATATAAATATAATGAGAATCAACACCTTCCATTCTTCTTCCGGCGAATTCTCTTTCCAACGTCTCTTCATCCGCTTTATTGTAATTATTATTATTTTTCTTTTTTTTAAACAACTAATTGTGACCATTTTTTGTTATTTACTTATTAATAATGGACCAAGCTATCACAAGTCCAATTTATTAAAGTTAGCCCAAACAAATATGAAGTACTAATGGCCCAATTTTGGGGATTTTTTGTCCAAATAAAATAGGCTCAAAATATATTCAGGTCAGCCCCAAACAATTTATTAATTAATAATATAATAAATATTTTTACTCAAAAAAATTGGGTATATTACACTCTTACCCCTTTAAAAAAGTTTAGTCCTCTAAACTTTACGCCAAAGTAACCAAAAGACTTGAAATACAAATTTTATTCAAAAAGCTCAGGGAACTTCTCTCGCATATCTTCTTCTAGCTCCCATGTGGCTTCTCTTTCGATATAATTACTCCACTGAATCTTGACATATGGAATAGTTCGTCTCCTCAATACTTGATCCTTCCAGTCAACAATTCGAACTGGCTTCTCATCATAACTCAGGTCTTCCCGAAATTTTAACGGTTCGAACTCAATCACATGGTTCGGATCTGAGACATACTTCCTTAGCATAGATACATGAAATACGTTGTGCACTCCAGATAGTGTAGGCGGCAGGGCTAGTCTGTAGGTGACCTCACCAACCCGCTCGAGTATTTCAAATGGTCCCACAAATCTTGGACTAAGCTTTCCCCGAATACCAAATCTCATGACCCCTCTTGTGGGTGAGATTTTAAGGAATACATGGTCCCCCACTTCAAATTCGAGTCTGCGTCGACGATTATCTGCATAAGACTTCTGTCGGCTCTGAGCTATAAGGAGTCGTTTTTGAATCAACTGCACTTTCTTCGAAGTAACTTGCACCAATTCCGGTCCTATTAGTTTCCTTTCGCCCACCTCATCCCAACAGATAGGCAATCTACACTTCCGTCCATACAAAGCTTCATAGGGTGCCATACCAATACTTGCATGAAAACTGTTATTGTAGGTAAACTCCACCAAAGGCAAGTGATCGTCCCAATTACCTTGCAAGTCCAACACGCATGCGCGAAGCATATCTTCCAAAGTTTGTATTGTCCGCTCTGACTGACCATCTGTTTGTGGGTGGAAAGCTGTACTCATACTCAAATTTGTACCCAATGTTTTTTGTAAGCTACCCCAAAACTTCGAGGTGAATCTAGCATCACGATCTGAAACTATCTAGACCGGTACTCCATGCAGCCGAACAATCTCATCGATGTACAACTTCGTCAACATTTCCATCGAGTCAGTAATTTTAAACACTAAGAAATGTGCATACTTGGTCAACCTATCCACAATGACCCAAATTGAATTATACCCCTTCAACGTTCTGGGTAACCCTACCACGAAGTCTATAGTGATATGCTCCCACTTCCACTCAGGTATCGGCAAGGACTACAACAATCCACTGGGTTTCTGATGCTCTGTCTTCACTTGATGGCACACAAGACACTTACTCACAAACTCGGCTATATCCCTTTTCATATTCTCCCACCAAAGGGTGTCACGCACGTCCCGATACATCTTCGTGCTACCCGGGTGTATGGCAAACCTTGAGTTGTGCGCGTCTTCTAAAATTTGCCTTTTCAATTCTGGGTCTGATGGAACACAAATTCTTGACCCAAACGAAGGACGCCGTCATTATCCTGCCGAAAATCTTTTCGATCCCCATCTTCCAACCCCAAGGAAATCTTTACTAACTTTGGATCCACTGCCTGTGCCGCTATGTTCTTTTCTAGCAAGGATGGTTGTACACTCAAGTGTGCCAAGAAACCATCGCCACTGCGAACCCTAACTTCAATTCCCATCGAGTCAAGATCGTCCAATATCCTCTTTTCCTTAGTTATCAAAGTCGCCAAACTTCCCCTATTCTTCCGACTCAAGGCGTCAGCCACTACATTGGCCTTTCCAGGGTAATACAATATTGTGCAATCATAATCTTTCAACAGCTCCAACCATCTCCGTTGCCGCATGTTTAACTCCTTCTAAGTGAATATGTACTTCAAACTCTTATGATCCGTGTAAATTTCGCACATCTCGCCATACAAATAGTGCCTCCAGATTTTTAATGCAAAGACCACTGCTGCCAGTTCTAAGTCGTGTGTTGGGTAGTTTCGTTCATAGTTCTTTAACTGTCGAGAAGCATAAGCAATTACTTTCCCATTCTGCATTAGCACACAACTCAAACCTTTTTGCGATGCATCTCTATAAACCACAAATCCTCCCGTCCCTGATGGTAGAGCAAGGATCGGGGCTAACACTAGTCGATTTTTCAACTCTTGAAAGTTGATCTCACACTCAGCTGTCCACACAAATTTCGTATTTTTCTGTGTAAGTAGAGACAACGACCCTGCTATCTTTGAAAAACCTTCAACAAACCGACGATAATACCCTACTAGACCCAAGAAACTTCGAACTTCGGTAACCGTTATGGGTCTCTCCCAATTTACTACGACTTCAATTTTGGTTGGGTCCACTGAAATACCCTCATTTGAGACCACATGTCCTAAGAAAGCTACCTTCTCCAACCAGAATTCACATTTTTTGAACTTAGCATACAACTTCTCTTCCCATAAAATTTTCAGTGCTGTTCTTAAATGTTTCTCATGCTCCTCCCGAGTCTTCGAGTAGATCAAGATGTCATCAATGAACACTATTACACATCGATCTAGAAACTGCTTGAACACCCTATTCATCAGATCCATAAATGCCCATTTGGGGCATTAAATCAACCGAATGGCATAACCAAAAACTCGTAGTGCCCATACCTTGTCCTAAAAGCTGTTTTTGAAATATCTTCTTTTCTGACCCTTAGCTGATGATAGCCTGAACGAAGGTCTATCTTGGAGAAATAACGGACACCGTGTAACTGATCAAATAGATCGTCAATGCGAGGCAACGGGTACTTATTTTTCACCGTGACTCGATTCAACTCGCGATAATCAATACACAGCCTCATAGATCCATCATTCTTCTTCACGAACAACACTGGAGCGCCCCAAGGCGATACGCTTGGCCTGATCAGCTCCTTAATTGACCGGTCAAATGCCGCAACTCTCTACTCTCGTCGTTGTCGTCTCTTCTGTTGCTGCCGTCACTCTCTCGTTCATCTTCTCGGAAAGTACTCGTTCAAAATATTTTTTTCGGCTGTGTGTGTGTGTGTGTGTGCCTAATCTGAGAAAAATAGTTTACTCCCTCTCTTTCCCTTTTTATTTCCAAGGAGGGACGATTCCTTTGCCCACCGATTCGTCTCCTTCCATTCTTCTTCCGGCGAATTCTCTTTCGAGCGTCTCTTCATCCGCTTTATTGTAATTATTAATTTTTTTTTAAACAACTAATTGTGACAATTTTTTGTTATTTACTTATTAATAATGGGCCAAGCTATCACAAGTCCAATTTTATTAAAGTTAGCCCAAACAAATATGAAGTACTAATGACCCAATTTTGGGGATTTTCTGTCGAAGCAAAATAGGTCCAAAATATATTAAGGTCAGCCCAAAATAATTTATTAATTAATAATATAATAAATATTTTTACTCAAAAAAATTGGGTATATTACACATACGATACGACCCTAAATAATTGGAAGGAAAAAAAAGAAGCTATATGACCTAGTAAGGACACATATTTTTGGTACAGAAGATATGGAAATGCCTTTGGAGGTCTTAAGGACACATATTATTGATGCAGAAGCTACGGAAACGCTCGGAGGTATATCACGTGCTTCTTTCTTTTCATTCTTTTTATTTATATTGTGTGTGTGTGAGAGAGAGAGTGAGAGAGAGCCCATAACTTTGTCCCTAATCTAGTTAAGAAGGAGGGAGTGGTTATTCCGTTAGTTTAATACTTGTTTGAATAGAATTTCAAAATAAAAATACCCTATTTTAAAAATTAATACTATGTCATTACATCAAAATTACGACCCAACTTAATTTATTTAGCTTAAATTTAAAAAAAATTAAAAATTATGACAATAAGAGAAAAAATAGGGGTGGGAGTATCCGTATAGGATTAGGACATAAAATAAGAAGAATACTAGAATATGAGTTGCATTTGGTCTGGTTATTATTTCCTAAAGAAGATTGGAAAAGGAAAACTCAGGCTTAGCTAGAAGTTAGTATATAATGGTCCTTCCTGACTTCCATTTTGTTTTATACGTGAATCAAAAACTAAGTAAGCGTTTCAGATCGAATTTGCAGAAATCTAGGATTGTTTTTTAAATTCGCAATTGATAGGAATAATAGCATAATCTTTTTCATTGATTGAATCAACTATTTATATAGTGAGTTATAATTATAGCCACAAGTTCAAAAGTATTAAAGAAAACTTACTATCTTACAATTAAAAAATTAAAAAAATAAAAAATAGTTGATTCCTATAAATTTAAGCTAAATTCAAAATTTCAATTTCCTTCCTAAAATTCAAATTTTCAATTTCCTTCCCTATCTTACAATTCTTATCCCAATAAATGTCCAAACCCGACGAATCAAAAGCCCAACAAATCGGAAGATAAAAATCCTACTATCTCGATTATAATATTTATAAGCAATATTTTCTAACAATTAACATATTTTTAAAATTTTTCCATCATAATTAAAATTTCAGACTATATATTTACAAATATGCTTGAATATTTACATAATAATATTGTTAAATATGTTATTATGAACAAAATACACCCTTAGAGCCACACAAAGTGCAAAAATAAGTATTTGTACATAAAAAGGATTTAGGAATATCCCTAGCTCCTCCCTTACAAAAAAAAAAAAAAAAAGATCAAAAAGATTTGGAGATGGAGGTTGCTCATATTATATGGGTGTAATTGTGTAAAGGGGTCTATCATGCCAATAGCATTCTCTAGGAGGAATTACTTTAACATCAAAAAAATTACCATTCCTATGATGGAATAAACACCAAGAGTTGCTTAAAATCATTAGACAAAAACTCAACTAGAAAGACAGATTCTCTTGACCCCTTTTCATTAAGGTGAAAATTACAAAAATTATGGATAAAGATTCATAAGACGGTCTAGAAAAAAAAGATTCATAAAATGGTCTTACAAATAAAGATTCATAAGACGATCGTACAGATAAAGATTCATAAGATGATCGTACAGATAAAGATTCATAAAACAGTCCTGCGAAGACTCTTATCACATATACAAGAAATTTTTTTGGAGTTGTTGTGACGGAGGTTGCTCATATTTTATGGGTATAGGGAAAGACTTGTGTAGGACGGTCTTACGTATCCTAGATCCGTAAGACGGAGCCTCATTTAAGAATTTGTTGGTTAATAACTAAAAATGATAATAAAAAATCAAAATATCATATTAGCTGAGTTGGTTGGAGGCAACAGTTAAAGGTTTAGTTATTGGAGGATACCGGTTCAAATCTTGCAAGTTTCAATTTTTCGTTTTAATGCTCATTATTGAGAAGTTCCTCTATTTGCTCATTAAAATACAAAGTAATACTCTTAATACTAAAAAGTGACATTCCTAATACAAAAAGTGACACATTTAATACTAAAAAGTGATATTCTTAATACTAAAAAGTGACACAATACTAAAAAGTGACACTCTTAATACTAAAAAGTGACACATTTATTAATACTAAAAAGTGACACTCTTCCTTAAATTTTTCGTTTTAATGCTCATTATTGAGAAGTTCCTCTATTTGCTCATTAAAAACACAAAATTGACACATTTTAATGTTAAAAGTGATAATATAAATGAAAATTTATTATATTTTTTATTAAAATACAAAGTAACGCTAGTCTTAATACTAAAAGGTGACACACTTAATACTAAAAAGTGATACTCTTAATACTAAAAAGTAACACTTCTAATACAAAAAGTGACACATGTAATACTAAAAAGTGACACATTTATTAATACTAAAAAGTGACACTCTTCCTTAAAGAATTTACCGGACCAAAATAAACCATCTCGTGTTTCAAGATCATCTACTACATGCCTAGATCCTGATCGCTCTGTTACGAAGGGAAGGAGAAAAAAAATTAAGGGAAGTATTGAAAAGGCAAGAAAAAGACTACTGATTTTTCTGATTCCCATCAAGCCAAGGAATTTGGTTCCAAGACTTCTAATGTTTGATTATTTTAGACATATTTTCAGTAAATTTTGTAAGTTTGAGTAAGAAACATATACTTTACCGTGAAAAAGTTATAGTTTTGTGTTTTTAACGATTGACACTTGAGATTATATGCATTTCTATGAATGAGAAGATATATTTCAATAGTGTTCAATTGATTATTGATGTTAAAATCACTAGCTCAAAAGTGACACACTTTAGTCCTTAAAGTAACACACTCCAAGTCCAAAAGTGACACTCTTATTGATACAAATTGTATGATTATATAAATGAGTTGTTTAACAAAAGTGATACATCTAATGCCTAAAAGTGACACAATTAATACCTAAAAGTGACACACTAAACGTGACACTTATGAATAAAAATTTAAAGATGAAAAATGATTTTTTTTTGCCAAAAGTGACATACATAAAACTTAAAAGCGACACATTCTATGTTTAAAAGTGACACTTTGATTTAAAGTAACTAAGTAAAACTTAATTAGACCTAAGACAACAATTATCAAAAAGTGACACACGTCAAGCCTAAAAGTAACACTTTGATTAAATGTTTATATTAACTAAGTAAAACTTAATTAGACCTAAGACAACAATTATCCAAAAGTGACACACTTTTGTTCTCAAAGTGACACACGCCAAGTCTAAAAGTAACACTTTGATTAATCGTAAATGTAAAAAAAAAAACTATGGCAATAAAACTAAAGTGACACACGCCAAGCCTAAAAGTAACACTTTGATTAATCGTAAATGTAAAAGAAAAACTATGACAATAAAACTTAAAAAAAGTGTTAATTAATTTCAAACCAAAGACCAACCACAACATCTTTGATCTTTGATCTTTGAAATCTCAAGCATTTCACTGCATGGGACCAACTCAACTAACCGATTTTTATTATTTCTTATAACATATTATTTATTTATTATGACCCGCGAATTTCTAAATGAGGCTGTCTTATAGGAGACCACCTCATGGCTGAGGTGGTCTCCTGTAAGACGGTCTTACGGATCCTTATCCGTAAGACGAAGCCCCCTTTAACAATTCGCGGGTTAATAACTAAATATGTTAATAAAAATGATAATAACCTGTTTGGCAAGATGGAAAGATGCGTTGCTTGAAGGTTTGGGTGGCCAGAGGTTGGCAGTTCAAAACCTCTTACCTATGTAATTTGGTTTTAATTCTTCTTAAGGGTTAATATCACTTTTGGTACCCTAACTTTACCCGTTTTTCACTTTTGGTACCCAATGTACACAAAGTATCAAATATCATCCTAAACGATTTCCAGTTTCATCTATTTTCATACTTTCCGTTACCAATCTGTCAAACCCAAACGGAAGACCTGCTATTCTAGATTGGAAAGGCAAGGAAACCGGCTAAATCACTTGGTCTTGGTACAAAGGTAAGAGAATCAACCACCAACCCACTAGCCGCATTTGACCTTCTGTACTTGCTGTTTCTCAATTTGGAATTTGAATGTCCACTCTCTTTCTTCCTTTTCAACAAAGAGCTATTTCCCAATTCCTCCACTTTAACCTTCTGATCAACAACCTCATTTATCGAGTTATTCGCGAAATTGCTCGAATCAGGAGATGGATAATTCAAACCTTCCGAACCTGAAACAACAGAACCGCAATTGCCAGAACCTTGAGACGACGCCGGATTCTCATTTCCCGATTCCGGTGACAAACAATCCAAGCCCTTCTCCTCAGATTCCTGCCCAGCAACATTCAAAAACTCCGCGACATTACGATCATTAAAACCCCCACCAGATTCCGAATCCAAAACCCTATCACCACCACTTTCCGGGTCGGAAAGGTACTCGTTAACGCAACCGGACTCCGGATCAAACGGCAATTGGGTCGGGTTAGAACCCGAATTTAAAAACTCGTCAGTATCAGAAGGGAGGTAGAGATCGTCGAAAGTGATGTCGAAGTCTTGGTCGTCGAATGAGAAGAAATTGTTATCATATAAATTGAAGTCGTCGGAGAAAATGGCGGGGTCGAGAGGTGGGATAGGGAGGGGATCGAAGTCTTCATTGTCTGGAGGAGGGATCATCATCGAATCGAAGTCTTCATTGTTTATCTCTTACCTTTGTACCAAGACCAATTGACTTAGCCGGTTTCCTTGCCTTTCCAACCTAGAATAGCAGGTCTTCCGTTTGGGTTTGACAGATTGGTAACGGAAAGTATGAAAATTGATGAAACTGGAAATCGTTTAGGATGATATTTGATACTTTGTGTACATTGGGTACAAAAAGTGAAAAACGGGTAAAGTTAGGGTACCAAAAGTGATATTAACCCTTCTTCTTAATGAGAATAAATTTTCAAGTCATAATAAATTAATAATACGTTATAAATAGTCATAAAAGTCAATTTGGTGAGATGGTTCAAAACAAATTTCGTAGGTTGTTTGAATTTGCATGGTCTAAGGTTTGAAACCTTTTAGGATTGTTTTTAAGTTTTATTAGGCTTGGCGTGTGTCACTTTGAGAACAAAAGTGTGTCACTTTTGGATAATTGTTGCCGTAGGTCTGATTAAGGTTTACTTAGTTACTTTAAATCAGAGTGTCACTTTTAAACATAGAATGTGTCACTTTTAAGTTTTACGTGTGTCACTTTTGGCAAAAAAATTACTTTTCATCTTTAAATTTTTATTCATAAGTGTCACGTTCAGTATGTCACTTTTATGTATTAATTGTGTCACTTTTAGGCATTAGGTGTGTCACTTTTAGTAAAACAACCTATTTTTATAATCATACAATTTGTATCAATAAGAGTGTCACTTTTAGGGTTGGAGTGTGTTACTTTTAGGACTAAAGTGTGTCACTTTTGAGCTAGTGATTTTAACAGCAATAACCAATTGAACACTACTGAAACATATCTTCTCATTCATAGAAATGTATATAATCCCAAGTGTCAATCGTTAAAAACACAAAACCATAACTTTTTCAAGGTAAAATATATGTTTCTTACTCAAACAGACTAAATTTACTGAAAATATGTCTAAAATAACCGAGCATTAGGAGTCTTGGAACCAAATTCCTTGGCTTGATGGAAATCAGAAAAATCAGTAGTCTTTTTCTTGCCCTTTTCAATACTTCCCTTAATTCTTTTTCTCTTTCCCTTCGTAACAGAGCGAGCAGGATCTAGGCATGTAGAAGATTAACTTGAAACACGATATGATTCATTTTGGTTCGGTAAATTCTTTAAGGAAGAGTGTCACTTTTTAGTATTAAAGAGTGTCACTTTTTAGTATTAATAGTGTCACTTTTTAGTATTAAGAGTGTCACTTTTTAGTATTAAATGTGTCACTTTTTAGTTTTAAGAGTGTCACTTTTTAGTATTAAATGTGTCACTTTTTAGTATTAAATGTGTCACTTTTTAGTATTAAGAGTGTCACTTTTTATTATTAAATGTGTCACTTTTTAGTATTAAGAGTGTCACTTTTTAGTATTAAATGTGTCACTTTTTAGTATTAAATGTGTCACTTTTTAGTTTTAAGAGTGCATTTTGTATTATAATAAAATTATAATAAATTTTTATTTATAGTGTCACTTTTAACATTAAAATGTGTCACTTTTTGTGTTTTTAATGTGTCACGTTTGATTTTAAATGTGCCATTTAACATTTCGTCAAAGTCAGTTAGGATCTGTCAAGTATCCCAAGGCAATTGATGCTAACGGAGCTAACAAACATTGAAAGTGGAGGGGTACCAAGTAAATAGAGGAAATGAGCATTAAAAAAAAATTGTTGCTGGAGGGAGTCGAACACTAGACCAGCGCACCTAAAATCTCTAAGGGCCACCATTTTACCAACTTAACCAACAAATTTTTGTAATTCATATTAACAGGTTTTGTTATTAACCCGCGAATTTATAAATGAGAAGTTTTTGCCTGTGAAGGGGTCTATCATGCCAACAGCATTCAGTAGGAGGAATTACTTTTATAATCACTGCAACCTCCAAAACTCCCAAATTCAAAATCAAATTCAAACATCATAAAAATTAACATTTCCAAAATTAATAAAAACTAAGAAACTAATTATCGAAATAATCTATCAATGTTGAAAAAATGGTGAAATTATCAATATTTGGGACTCAGTTTATGGGTGGTGATATAACAGAATGGTCGGCAAGGTAAATTAACTTCACCATTACGACGAACGAGACCTTATCACATGGAGTCGTCACTGTCCCAATATATCTTTCTGAACAACAAAATCATGTATTCTTCAGATAAAATTTTCAAAAAAAATCAAAAAAGCTTCTGGATTATGTATGAAAACAGTCATCAGATAGGAGCGAAAGACTAATTTCTCTAATTTATTCACAGAGATTATCATTTGAACTATGCTTCTAATCATCACATGATCCAATTTTCAATTTCGGAGAAAAAAAAAAGTAGATTAAAAAATAGCAATAACTAATTATCTAATATAGTATGAACAGATCAAATCAAATCAAATACTGTCATTAAACAAAGAAAATAGCCTCAGAAGGAAGGCAGTAGTATTGTCGTAATCATGAAATTATCATATATTACATTAATCAAATCAAATCTAAAATATTCAAATAGGAGAATAAGAGAAAAAAAAATTTAAAATTTAAAAAATTAAAAATTATGACAATAAGAGAAAAAATAGGAGTGGGAGTATTCAAAAAGGATTAGGACATAAAATAAGAAGAATGCTAGAATAGGAGTTTCACTTGGCCTGGTTATTATTTCCAAAAGAAGATTGGAAAAGGAAAACTCAGGCTTGGCCAGGCTTATTATATAATGGTCCTTCCGCCACTTTGTTTTTTTTTTTTACGTAAATCAAAAATTAAGTAAGCGTTTCAGGTCGAATTTGCAGAAATCTAGGATTGTTTTTCAGGAAATTTTTTCTAATCATATATATTCTACACGAAACGAAGAAGGCACGTTCGTTTGTTCGAAGAAGGTAAGTCCGTTTGTTTCGGTCTTATATACTTGGTATAAGTAATTAATGAACAGGAGCATGCATATACTTACCTTTCTGTCGATCATAGACTCATAGTTCTCCCTTGTATCGTTCCAACAGTGAAGCAGCAGCCATGATTCTTACTAAGAAATTGAAGGTGGAAGATGTGGTGGATGATATAGAGCTCGACCCAAAGAAGGCCGATCACAAGAAGTGGGATGCACTGGTAGCAGTTGCAAAGTTTGTAAGAGCTCAAATGTTAAAAGATTTCACTTCTAAGCCCATTGATGGCGTCGGTGATGACTTACAAGCCACAAACCAAGGAGAGAAGAGAAAGACGTCGATTAATGATGAAGAAGAAAACAGACAAAAGCATGTTACACTGAAGAGACGACGTTGTAGTAATGCAGGTTTTGAGGATAGTGAAGAAGAATGTGGTAACTACAACAATAAGAAGAAGGGGAAGAGTAGGGGAAGAAGTGAAAATAAAAAAGGTGGTAAGAAGGAAAAGGGTATGCAGGTGGTTCCGTCTCCGCCCCCGGACATGCCAACTCAGTTCAAGAATAGAATATTGAAGATGGGGGGTACAGAGATAAAGTTAGTAATTCAAAAGGTATTGACTTGTTCAGATTGTAAAAAAGATCAGAACCGACTCTTCATTTCCATCCTTGACGCTGCAGATTTTTTGAAGGAGAAGGAGAAAGAGTTACTTGAGAGAGACGCCGGATTACTTGGAGACAAACAATCTATTAATGTTGTACTGCTACCACCAGACCTTAAAGAGACTGAGATTACTTTGAGGCAATATAATTTGAAGAAGACAAACGGTAAGGTGAGTCGACAGTATGTGTTAAACAAACCTTGGTATGAGGTAGTTATAAGGAATGGACTTGTGGAAAACACCATAATTCAGATATGGTCATTTCGTGTGGACGAACAGTTGGGGCTAGCTATCGTTAAATCTGACAAGGCCAATATATGCATGAACTAGGTTACGTTAGCAAGAGCACGAGGAACGAAGGAAGCGACGAAACGAGTTCTACGAGTACTGGTGGAGAATTGTTATTTAGCTAGGGTTATATCATTCTGTAAAAAATGGTTGTTTATAAATCAATAGGCAATTTAGCAGTAACAAATTGATGTTCATTAGTTCAATCCTCTTATAGAAGCTTCAAGTCTGTTGTCTTCCAAAAACTTTCAAACTGCTACTGCTTTGTTAACTTCTCCAAACCCAAAATAAACATGATTTTGATTTGATTTCTGACCTATACTATCTTCAGATTTTGTTTGTTGTAAATTGAAGTTGGCAAAAACTTGATACTCTAATACTACTACCTGCTTTGTCCCCAAAATGTGTGCAAGTTGCCAAGTTATAATAACTTGAGCATCTTCAGTTAAAGTTAATGGTTTATCCCCCGTATCACGTCGTTACTTTGTATCTATAAACCTATTTTACATTATAAAACGTTTAAAATGATTTTTCTGAGTTTTTTCGTGTTAAAATATGGTGTTTGCTTTTCGCGTTGCAAAGAATTTAGTGTTTATGTTTTGGTTTATTTTTGCCTGAAATTTTTTCTTAATTCACTTGCATGGGATTGTTTGTTTTATTTCGCTAAATACCCTCAAAAATATGATTTCATTTGACAAAATATATATAAGCTTTCTTTGCGTTTGTTATTGTTGAAAACTGATTTGGTAAGTCCTAAATTGTGGTCGGGCAATCAGGGGGGTTTTTCGGTCATAGGTTGGGTTGGGACCGGCAACGAGTCGAACTGAATCAAAACTCATTAGAACCTGAATATCAAACAGTTTAAAGGGGTCTACCCGTCTTAACCCGGATTTTCTAAAAAACAACAATATATATTTAGAGTAAAAACTATCGGGTCAAATGGGTAATGGGTTCAAACCCACTTAGGGTAGGGTAATTTTCAGTTTGGGTAAGATGAGTTAACGAGTTTTGGGTTGTAATTGTCTGAACTAATCGTAAGGATATAATTCCTTTTCCTTAATTGTCTGATTTCATAATGATGTAGAACAAATGTGTAACGCCCCAAACTCGGTACCGACACCACGGTCCCATAATTTGGCCACGTCACCATTTCTAAATACTAACCCACAATATATCCAAAATAAAACATTCAAATTTTCTCATCCAAAATACATAACTGTCTAATACAAACTCCAAAATGTAATTAACACCATAAATCTCAAACAAATGTTTATTCCTTAAAAAACTTAACTGTCAAAGCTAAGAAAATTATTCTTGTCCGAGTCACCCTTCAGATGGTCCACCTGATCCCAAAAGGATTTCAAATTTACTTACGACCTGAAGAAAAATAGAAAAAGGGTGAGCGAACAATGTCCAGCAAGGTCATATACAACCCCTCCAGGTTTCTAAGGAGGAGTTGACCACAAAAATTATATTTTGCCAGGGTCAAATAATTTTAACAAGACCAAAAACTGCATTTATCGAATAAAGGAACAATAAAATCGAATACAATGCTAATTATGAGTTCTAAATGAAAGATAAAGCTCAAAACAAATACGTGATATTCAATTGTTGTCAACCGTCCCGTTCCAATTGGAAACAAAGAACACCCGTAGATTCCATGATCACTTAAGTGGTCAATTCGACCTGACTAACTGCCCCAATGGGCCTGATGCCCAGCGGGCTTGAAGGTATATCCGGATAACCTCACCACATGTCCAGTGGTGTCAAATAATTCAAAGTTCACAAATGTTACATATTTCATGTAACAACTAATTTTATTTAGTGATCACGGCGAAGTTCCAAATAAAGTCAAACGTTCAAAAATATGCAATTCATTTTTCCAACGGATTGATATTTGAAAGAAGTCAAACATGGGTTACAAAAGTTTCAAAATTCAGATTATGAACAAAATAGGTTTGACGGAGTTCAAAGCAAATATCAACGAATGCCGAACATGGGTGTACAAAGAAAGTGTTAAGCCAATAAAATTATAACGGAAGCCTACCGAATAAAATATGATGATCAAATAACTTTAAAGAAGTATAATCCCTTACCTTGCTATCTTGTAAGTAACAAAACACAATCACCAAACCTCGAACAAAGCATTAACTCCTCTTGCCTGAATCTTAAAGCAAGGACTCTCGACCTCGTCTGCCAGAGGTTCGGTGTGCCACCGGTTCCTTTCACTCCAAGACTTCACCACCGATTTCCCTCGTGCACCCGAGTTTCTATGCGTCGTCGGTTCCGCTCACTTTGCGACTTTGCCAAAAGACTCCCGTCGTAACGTCCGTCTCTCAACCTCTCTCACACTGTGTTCTTACTCTTGTGAATGATTCAACTGAGGGAAATCGCCCCCCTTAAATAGTTATCGAAAACAACCCTTGAGTTCTCACCATAAGTGTTGTTTTTATTATCATAATTATTATCATTATTATAATCATTATTATTGTTATTATTATTATCATTATTACTATCATTATTATTGTTATTATTATTATATTATTATTATCATTATTATTGTTATTATTATTATCGTTATTATTATCATTATTATTGTCATTATTATAGTTATTATTATTATTGGACCATCAATTTGGCTCAAGCCCGATCACAAATAAATAACTCAAATGTGTACCAAAACTAAGTGGGCTTGCTATTAAATTAAAATAGACCCAATTAATTATTTTATTCAAATTAAGTCAAACCATAAATATCAGCCCAAGTACATTTGCTCCAAAATAATACAATCAAAAATTAGGGATATTACACTCTCACCCCCTCAAAATAAGTTTAGTCCTCTAGACTTTTCGTACACGATCAGTCAAAAACTCATAATACTCCCCTCAAGTCTCCACAATGAAAACAATAGTTTTGCTTAGCTCCTCTTGTTGTTACACATCACCGAGCAACTATTATCGGTTCATACAAATTCTTTAAAAGATCAAACTATTCTTCTATCTTTTCATATCAAATATGATTTGTCTTCTAAGAATGTGTAAATAGTCAATAAATTACTATTATTATTCATATTATTTTAAATTCTAAATTCTTAACTCAATAGCCCAATTGAAAGCAAAGCCCAACCACATTTTCTAAATAATCGAAGCCTAACTTATAAAGACATCAATGTAATACCCAAACATAGTTGGTTCAAAATAAACTTACACAAGCCCGATTATATAACATAAGTACTAGAATTAGAACGAAATTTCGGTATCTTACAAAATGGCCGAGACATATTTGAGCAAAGCGTCAAGGAAGAGTTCGAAGTTAAGGGGGGTCAGTGACAGTTTCTGAAAGTTGGGTCGGTGGGTTGTTCGCAGTTTTTCCGTTAGTTTCCATTAAGCAATAGTAGAAATCACTTAACGGTCGGCAGATCTTTAATAGAGCGTAACTTTTGCGTCTGGATGAACTACGGGGCTCACTGCATATCAAATCGAAGCTCTCGACGAGATCTACATGACAAGTGGGGTGGAACCCTGTGAGAAATTCGTTTGAAGCCGAAAAAAAACGTTGTTTAGTTACTGTTTTGGTCCACAGATGTTTTAGGGTTTTTTCCGTCATTTTTATTTATTTTTTTCCTTTAGGGTTTGGTCTGTTAAGGTATATAAATACCCTCTTAAACATTAATTCGTCAGCTTTTGAATAAAAATTTGAATTTCTTCCGTTTTCTTGTTTGTGCTTGAAACCCTAAAGCCGTCATAGGTAGAGATGTTAAAAAGGGCGGAAACCGTAGAGTCGACCCTATTAACCGGAAACATAAAAATGTTAGGGTTTGGAAAATCCAACCGGTTTAATAAACGGGCTGACCCTATAGGGTCGCAAGCAAACTGTGCTGGGCTGGCGGGTTCTAAGATTGACCCGCGGGCTGGAAGCTTTTAGCTAGGGTTATATCATTCTGTAACAAATGGTTGTTTATAAATTAATAGGCAATTTAGCAGTAACAAATTGATGTTCATTAGTTCAATCCTCTTATAGAAGCTTCAAGTCTGTTGTCGTTCAAAAACTTTCAAACTGCTACTGCTTTGTTAACTTCTCCAAACCCAAAATAAACATGATTTTGATTTGATTTCTGACCTATACTATCTTCAGATTTTGTTTGTTGTAAATTGAAGTTGGCAAAAACTTGATACTCTAATACTACTACATGCTTTGTCCCCAAAATGTGTGCCAGCTATAATAACTTATAGCATCTTCAGTTAAAGTTAAAGGTTTATCCACCGTATCACGTCGTTATTTTGTATCTATAAACCTATTTTACACTATAAAACGTTTATAACGAAGACCCACTATTAAAAATGATATTCTTTAACTATCTAAATAATGCAATAAAAAGAAAGCAAAAGTGAGTTACTGAGACAAAAAAAAATCCCTCAAAGTCTTCATCATCAACCGGTTGTAAAATTACAACCAGTTTCCACAGCCACCTAAGAGCAAACCACTATGGTCGTACCCTTTTTTCACCGTCTTCTAAGAGCAGAACCACGGCTCTTAGAGCATCTCTAGTGTGCATTATTCTTAGGTAAAAATTTATGTAAGATGGTCTTACGGATCTTAAATTCGTAAGACGGAGTCCCATTTAAGAATTAATGGGTCATAATAAATAGGGGGAATTTCAAGTGGGTACAATTTTGAAAACATGTTCTCATCTAGGACCATTAATTTTTTGCACATTTCATTTAACTACAAATTGCTTGCCAAATGACAAAATGCCATTAATGAAAACTCTGATGCCAAGCCTTGGCATCAGGATGATTAATTTCAGGCATCAGAATAATTAATTCCAGGCATCAGGACTCTGATGCCAAAAATATTGTTGATGCCAAATCTTGGCATCAGGTGAAATGCTGATGCCTACAATTGTTGTTGATTCCAAAAATATTGTTGATGCCAAAAATGTTGATGCCGAATCTTGGCATCAGGTGAAATGCTGATGCCTATAATTGTTGCTGATGCCAAATCTTGGCATCAGGTGAAATGTTGATGCCTATTGCTGATGCCTATCAAACATAATCTTGGCATCAGGCGAAATACTGATGCCTACAATTGTTACTGATGTCAAATCTTGGCATCAGGTGATGAACCAGTTACTCTGCACACTCTTTGTATCTCTCAAATCTTGGATTTTCTCACAGTACAAAGATGCACCTCAAAATAACGATAAATTACCAAAAATAAGAATTTTACTAGACTAATACACATGTACTCCTCGACAATACGAGCTTCAACATTCAAAATAATCGTAATCAAACAAAAAAGGTGGACTGCCGTTGCCGTTAAAGCAACAGCCGCACTTCTCAGCTCAATTCGATAGAATAGGTTTGCCGGTGTGGGTTTGATGTAGGATATCTGACCGTGAAAATCTGATCGCCTTCTTTCTTTTTTTCATTTCAGGGAAGAGTAAAGGATTGGTTTGCTCACCGCTGATTGGTATTTCCTCCACGCCACGTTCTTCTAAACGGTCGTCCTTCAATCGATTAGCCTGGGACCGACCTAAGAAAGGTAGAGCTCTGACCTTCCTTCCAGTGTTACTGATTCCTTCTTTCTTGCCTGTGCGCTCTTCTTTCTCTATCTTTCTTTCCAGCCTTCGATCTTTGAATCTCGACTGGCTTTCGTAAAGCTTTTTGAAGCTTTTTACTCTTTTCGAAGAGATTTGTCCATCAGTAATTGAATGCCACTAGACAGAATGACGAAAGAGAAAAGAGGTTCGTAGATCTTGAAAAGCCTTTCACTCGAGCCCCGCGTCCTTGCACGGCTCCTCTCTCTTTTCTTCATTCCACGCCTGATTCCCCGTCTTCCAGGTTGTACCGATTTGATATGGGTCAACGCAAGCTAGAACGAGGTGGATGCGAGAGCCATGATTGTTCTCGGCAAGGCGGAGGCCAGTGGCACCGGTACTGTCGACGGATGGGGAGAGACTGATAAGTTTGATGAGCTGGTAATCGGTGTTGGGCATGTCGACGGAGGTGGTGCAAAAACGAGGTGGGATTTTTGGATTTAGGGAGGTCCCTTCCACTTTCTCTCTCTAGATAGTTAAATGAGATTTTCTTGGTAACAACAAGATATGAAAGAAGACGAGGACAAACGTATACAAAATGGTAGAAAAGTATTTTTGCCCAAAAATTGTACCTAAAAGAAATGTGCAAAAAATAGGCGGATTCATTTGAAAATATGTTTTTAAAAATGTACCGGCTTGTAATTATTCCTAATAAATAAACATGTTACTAAAAATTAAAATAATGAGTTAGGAAAGATGGTCCAAGGCTAGTTCTTCAGTTTTGACGAGGCCCTAGCTAAGAGTCCCCCATGCCACTGAATAAATTTTTTATTGCTCATTAATGAAAAGTTTCTCATTTAACTTTATTTAATATATTTCATATTTAAATATTCCGTATAAATAATTTAATTTATAAATTAAGACATAAATTATATAATTTATAATTTAATTAATAAATTATCTATAAAACACATATTATACATTCTCATTTTATATGTAGAGAAATTTATTTTTTAGAAGCGATGATAAAGAAATAGTTGTGAGAATGAAGAAGTTGTGGAGAAAATAAATAAGCTTGAGGTGGTATATTTATAGGGAAGAAGAAAGAAATTTTTTTAAAAAAATTAAAATAAAAAAAATAAAACCCAAACAACCCCCCACCCCCACCCACCCTACGACTAAAAAATAGAATGATAAGATTTTTAAAAAAAATCAAAAAATGGGAAAAATCAGACTTCAATCAAACGTTGGGACCCACCCTGCCAGCCTTCTTACTCGCCTCCTCCACGCGTGTGGTGCACACACCATGTTCGAGGAAGGCGTGCACCATAACGTCCCCTGCTATCTCTCTCCTTCTTAGAGATGTTAATTGGTCTAGCCCTAGCGGTTTCGTTCCAACCCTAACGGTTTCGATCCAGAATAGGTCTGATTTAGTCGGTTTTCACTGTTGTCCGGTCAAAAGCCTAACGCTTCCGATCTGGCCCTGTCGGTTTCGGTTCAAACCTGCGGTTTACAGTCAATTATTAAATTTGTACGTTTTTTTTCTCAATTTCGAGGCTTGTACGCTTATTTTAGCGTATTATACGCGTCCCGTATATTATACTAACTATATTAAAGCTGTTAATCGGTCCAACCCTAATGGTTTTGGGTATTATATCCATCCCATATATTACTAACAATACTAAACCGTATGCAAGTCAGCTTCCGGTTCAACCCTAACGGTTTCGGTCCCTAATCGGTTGCGGTTTAAACGGTCCGCTTTAAACGGTCTGCTAAAATTGCAAACCTAACCCTGAAAAAACCCGGTTTAATAGGTTCAGACCTGCGGTTCTCAGCCCTGTTAACATCTCTACTCCTTCTTAACCCGTTGTTTTCTTCTTCAACATGAAGAATAAATCCGCTCTCTCCTACATGACATCCATAAGAATAAGTCCTCCAATGTGTAAATCTCCTTCATAAGAAGCCCATTTAAGAAGACACATTAGAGGTGTTTTTATAACTGGAATCATAAGCAAATCATTAAATTTGATTTGGTTGATTTGTGATATGCGCAAAAATGCAACTCGGGCAAGATTACCCAGTCGTATCAAGTAATAAAGTGTACCTAAGTACGAGTTATCGATCCCACAGGGAATGCGCGTAATTCTCACTCCAACTAAGTACCAAAATTAGGCTAACTAATTATATTTGAGCGAAAAGAAAATGAATTAAAATATAAAAATATGAACAACCTAGAAAGCAATTAAATCTATACTACTGCAGAGGTGGTTTGACAACAACAAATCAAGATAGAAATATAGGAACGCATTATTTCTAGTCTAGCCGGTGTTTAATTCAATCATCTTTCTGCTTTTCTTTAATTCAAGTTTTGGTAGTTGGGTGCACTATAATATTCGCTACGGGCTCTCGCAACGTATAGCAAATCTAGCTACAACTCCTAGCTACGGGCTCTCGCTTCTTATAACATAGGAGAAAATAGCAGCGTGTCAAAGCAAACACATAATGACTATCTACGCACGATCTCCTCTCGGTCTCACGTAACGTAAACAATTAATGTGATTTTCGGAATTAATAGAACGGGCTCTCGCATCTTATCCTATAATTCTAATGATCATCTAATGGTTCGCTACACCATTAAAAGCATGAAGATCACACAATAATAACCAAACGCATGGGTAATACTTTGCAAAAAGAAATTCTCTAAATTTTTCTACAGGTCATATTGGTAGCCGAGACAAATAAAATTGATTAACTACGGGCTCTCGCATCTTATAGTCAACCCTAACCTCCCCGACCTCGCGAATGGCTAAGGTGGTTCGATCGCGTGTCAAACCTAGTCTCATTTTGGCTATCGGTGTGTGTCACAAAACACCAACTATAAAATTGATTGGTCTGAAATATAAAGGTAGCTCTCGCGAATCCTAAATATTTCTAAAATCATTTAATTAGTGATCAATTAATTAAAGGCATTAAGTGCACAAAATAATAACCAACATGAATGTGTACTAAATAAAGAGATAAATTAAATTAAAACACTACATTTAACATAGAAAAATAATTGCATTTCCATAATAATTTAAGCACAAACCAATTCTATATTTACAAAATAAATCAACCCAATAAATTATACAACTATCAAAAATAGGGATAGGAAGAATTAAACCGAGCAAAGTGTGCTTCCAGGGTTGAAATCAATTGTAGATGCTTCGTTGGCCCTTGATTTGAAGCTCCAAACCTTCATTATCGGACAATTGTTAGAAGCATGAAGGAATTTTTGAGAAAATGGGGGTGGTGCCCCATTTTTGGAACAAAGTCCCGAAATGGGGACTTGATTTCTTCAAAAATGAGCTGCCAGATTAAATGAAGGAGAAGGCCAAGCAGAGGCCGGACAAACAGGGGTAAAATAGGCAGATCATAGAGGAAATAGGGGCTGAATGGGAAGAAGAAATGTGCTGGGGCACGCTTGGGGCAGGGGTCAACCCAGAAGAGGATTCGCGGGTCCAACCCGGATGAAGTGGGAAATGGATGTGAGGAGGAACGGGTGAGAAAGTGGGCTAATGGGCTAAAGGGAATGGCTGGACGCGCGGGCAGACCCGGATCCAGGAGAAGCACGCGGGTCGCGCTTAGTTGAGAGAAGTCGGCAGATTGCGCCACGTGTCTCCAGCGGCCAGTCGACAACTCAAAAGGTTTTCTGGATTTTGCGTTGGCTTCCCTTCATTTTCTATTAATTTCTCCGGTACCCCTGAAGGTTCAAAATTTGCGCCGCCAGTCAGCCCTTCCCAGGCTTTGCAGAATGGTCCTCTGTTAGCACATTCAGCCTCCGTTAGCCTCTATTAAGCCTCAAGTGCCTTGAATATCTTGACGGACTTAACGGACTTTGTCCAAATAATTCCCAAAACAACTTTTAAGCCCGGAATTGCCTCGAACTTTGTGCTAAACACCGTATAGAAGCTTGATTATGCATGGAAACCTATATTAAGCATGCACAAAAACACAAATAATAATATTTCCAAAGCATAATTAAATAAAAAATAGCACAAAATAGCAGAAAATTCCAGGGAAAATTTGTGGAAATCTTGCGCTCATCAATTTGAGTATCACATTATCAATTATCATCTACCACTTTTTGATTTTTCTCCTCTTTTTGGCATTTTCGGGTGTCAAAAAATATTTTTTTTTTTTCATGAAAAAGTACACATTTTTATCTATAAATAGAGACTTGGTTTGCCTCATTTGGATACCAAAACAATTTTGAAAATAAAGAGGTGGGGTATATAAAAGTGTTGGAATTTGTGCCACCATTGAAAGGGTTTTTTGGTTTTTAATCAAATGGGTATCAAATGAATTATTTTTATTGGTTTTTAATAAGTTGTGTTTGATTTGTGGTTTGATTTGATCAAACCGTTGTCCATGCTCTAACTATGCTTTGAAAATGTCAATATTGTTAGGGCTCATATGTCACAACCAATGGCTTAGGCTGATGACTAATTGACAGGTAACATATAGACTATTTGTTGCACCTTTAAAAGCGGTTTATGAGTTGTTATGATTATTTTTTAAATAAGCTAAAAGTAGCTTATGTAATACAAAATGACTATAATACACTAAATTTCCAAATTAACTTCTCCCTTCGTTGAAAAAAAAAGGTCTCACATCTATCTAAAAAAGTTGACGAGAGACAATACTTAATTTATACTCTCTCCGCTCCGGGCAAAGAGTCTACTATTCCATTTTGAGACATTTCACTAAAAGAGTTCACTTTTAAAAATTAAGGCATAAAAAATATCATTTTATTACTAATAGACGACTAAAAGTATCATTTTCTTATAAATCTATTCGAGCATGGCGCGCAAAAGAATCTAGACACCTCGTTATGACCATTATTTCTGTGTTTGAACCACAAAAAACACACATGCACATCTTTGTGTTGGAAAAATTATGTTTAAAGAATGAAATTGTGCAATCTTGTGGCACAGATTTCTTCACATGTCGTTTGTGTAATGACAAGGGAAATTGTGAAATCGTGTTCTACTCCGTAAGAACTTCGAAATCATATATTTATTTTGTCCAATTTGGTGTTTCGATGAATAAGTTATGATTGATTAAAGTGTGGGAGTTGGATGTGGGTTTATCCCACATTGGAAGATTAACAAAAACTTGAGTGGTTTATATACAAGTACCTTATGTGATAAGGGTAAGCTTGTATAGAATAGAGGCTATCTTTCGCGCACGCCTGCGCAGGGGGGTACAAATCACGGTCCAGTTTGGCCTTCGGGATACCGTACTCATGTGCGAGCGCGTCCCGCAGACTCGTTGAGCGTATTTCTTTGGCCTCATGTTTTCATATTGGTGATAGAATTAGGCACAAATGCAGTTTACCGGAATCCTTTACAATCTCCATTTCTCCACTGCATTTTGCAACTCGTTGAGCGTATTTCTTTGGCCTCATGTTTTCATATTGGTGATAGAATTAGGCACAAATTCAGTTTGCCGGAATCCTTTAGACTTTAGTCCACTAGCAGACTTGAAGTCACCAGCAGAATAGAAGTCCACCGGCAGACTTGAAGTCACCAGCAGACCTGAAGTTCACCAACAGACTCGAAGTCTACCTGCAGACTTAGAAGACAAAGCAATAACTTTTCAATTGGTTTCAATTCTGTAATTTGATTTAATTACTGTTTTTCCATGTACTATTTCTAACAATCTTAAAACAGAATCGAACTGTTATCTTGGATAACAATAGCCCCTTCTAAAGGGAAAAACATTTTTTATAAAAATACAGAATTGTGTATTATGACTTTGTTCATATTTCAGAAATTATAATTGAATTGAATACCCAAGCTACAGGAAAGGAACCTAATGTGACCTTGAACCCAACGTCCTCTAACGCTAATGTGACTTAGATTGTGGCCAATCAAACTATGCCGGTGCATCATAGCGAGAAACCAGAGAAATTCTGTGGCTTGAATTTCAAGCATTGGCAGTAGAAGATGCTATTCTACTTGACCACCCTTAACCTAGCGAGGTGTCTGAAAGAAGATCCTCCAACGGTGGGTGAGAATCAGAATGATGTCCAAGCTGCTACTGCTGTGGAAGCATGGAATCATTCTGATTTCCTTTGTAGAAACTACGTACTGAATGGGTTGGCAGACTGATTGTACAAAGTTTACTGTAACAAGACAACGGCAAAGGAGTTGTGGACATCATTGGACCACAAGTATACATCTGAGGATGTTGGAGCCAAGAAGTTTATTGTTGGTCGCTTCCTGGATTATAAGATGGTGGACTCCAAGATTGTCTACAGTCAAGTCCAAGAATTGTAAGTGATCTTTTACGAAATTCAAGCTGAAGGGATGGTTGTTAGTGAAACCTTCCAAGTGGCTGCAATTATTGAGAAATTACCTCCAGCTTGGAAAGATTTCAAGAGCTATCTGAAACACTAGCGAAAGGAGATGAATGTGGAATAGGTGGTTGTCAGACTTCGTATTGAAGAGGACAACAGTGGTTTTGACAAGAAGATATTCATTCTTATGGCTGCTAAAACCAATATGGTAGAACATAGCCAAAGCTCAAAAGGCAAAGGCAAGGCTGCTGCTGGGAAAAGGGTCAGTTTGGGACCCAAGGGAGAAATCTCTTAATAGAGATTTTCTGTAAAGTGCTACAACTGTGGTGGCACAGGTCACAAGGCTATAGCTTGCAGAAAGCCAAGTAGAGACCGTGAAGCAAACATGGTGGATGATATCTCTCAAGATGTATCGGACATGAGCCTTGCTGCAGTACTTGTCACTAAAGTGAACTTGGTGGGTTCAAACCCCAATCAATGGTGTATCGACACTGGTGCCAGCATGCATGTGTGCTCTAACAGAGAAATATTCAGTACCTTTGAAGCTGCTAAGAATGGCGAGAAGGTTTTCATGGGAAACTCTACCACTTTTGAAGTCAAAGGTCAAGTCAAAGTGGTGCTGAAGATGACGTCCGGGAAGGAACTGACTCTCAACAATGTACTCTATGTACCAGATATCCGAAAGAACTTAGTCTCCGGAACTCTGCTGGTGAAGCATGGCTTTCATATTGTATTTGAGTCAGATGTTGTAACTCCATCTAAGAGTGGAATGTTTGTTGGAAAAGGTTATATAACTGATGGGCTATTTAAGCTCAGTGTAATGGTTGTTAAACTAGCAAGCAATAATATTAAGAATAAGTCTTTTTTGTTTATTTGCTTGAGTATTCCTATGTGTGGCATGGTAGACTAGGACATGTTAATTAGGGAACCTTGCGTAGGTATGGGTGCCCCAGATTGCGCCCTCGACCCGCGCTCCCTTGGGTAGGGGAACGCGACGTGCGGTGCGGACACCACACTTTCCATTCTACCCTCCCTTGTCTAAGGGAGGACGAAATTAAAAATGCGGAAAGGGTGCTGTCAGGAAGCGCGTTGAATACGCCTCGGTCATTTCAGTTATTTTTTGTCCATTATGGGAACTTTGGGTTTTCTGTATCAGGTTATCCTTTTTTTAGGGGCTAACAGGATGCAGGAAAGCATCACCTTTCCATTTGCATAATCCCTTGTTTAGGGGAAAATGGAAAGTGCAAGAAAGGATGTTGCGGGCCCCACTATTGATTTTGCGAAAATTGCCTTAAGGCCTATTTCGGATCGCTATGAGTGCTTTGAGTTTTCTATATCAAGTTATCCCTTGTTTAGGAGATAACATGATATAGTAATACATTACCCTTTCATTCCTATTCTCCCTTTATTAGGGGAAAACATAAAAGTGCAAGAAAGGATGTTGAGATGCCTCACTGTGATCCAAAATGTTTTGACAGAGTCGCCATCTTTATTTTTAGGAGAAAATAAAGAAAAAACCAAATATAAAACCAGAGAATACAAAAAACGGGTTCAGAGGCTAAGTTACGAGTTGGGAAGGTGCTAGGCGCCCAACTCACCCTTTCGGTCTCAAAAACAGTTTTTTGCTAAAGTATGGTTTTTTTGTTATATTTATCTAGCGAATAAATAAAGCATTTAAAAGAAAGAAAAGAAACAAATACATCTATGTCTACATTATTTACGGACTTGCAGCCGTCTCCTTCCAATATTTTACAAATACACTTAAAAATATTTGGCCATAATAATGGCTCTTTTTAATGCTATTTTCTAAATAAATTCGGACAGCACAACGGATTATATTTTTACATTGGGCCGGATGGAAAATAGTTTTTTTTTTATAAAATAACGCTCTTAAAGGCTCACCTTTTAGAGTGTGGTGCGCTCGCTCTGTCCTTTCGGGAGAGGAAGTCTTTTTTGTTGCTGCTGCGGTTTGGGCAGTGTGATTGTGACGACCCGACCCGGACCCCAATGCGAGATCCCGAATCGTGCCGTCCAAATAATCAAGATAAACACATAAGCATGCACAAGTAGGATTATAAAATTCATGTGGCGCAGCATTGCATACAAATAACAACTCGGCTACACTTGGCCGGAAAAACAACTTAAATTAAACAAGTCATCGGCGACGTTACAGCCGGAACCCAACAACTACTCCTACGATTAACACATGCTTATAAAACCTCAACGGCCACAACATGCCGGAGACAACAACAAGAATAATACTTTAATCAAGCTTTAGCGGAAGAAACTGTGATGAACCATACACATATAAACAAGCTCGACATATAAGTCGGCATACCAAAAGATTACAAATATCAAATATTTAAGTTACTACAACAACAAATTCCCAAGCCAAGTCTACATGACTTGCTTCCCAACGTCCTTTCCAAAATAAAAGATTAACCAGTTAAAGTCCAAAAGAGCAACCTCGCTCACAACGTCCAAGCGAATACGTGAATCTAGCGTGGGACGTCTCCTCGGCTTTGATCTAAGGAAAACAAAGCAAACAAATAGGTAAGTCGAAAGACTTAGTAAGTTACCAAAATATGCATGTTCATGTTATAGCATGACATTTATCACAATTATGGCATATTATCATCATTTAACACTTAGCACCTTATTCACATAAGTGCGTAAAGTAAATCATACAAGTAGGATATGATAGTCACGGCCGCCAGTAGCTCCCCGCAAAACATTCTTACTAGTTCGTGCCATCGATGTTATGTGAATTCATCGACTCATACCGAGAACCTACTCGATCTCATTAGCAAGCCAACGCGGCACTTAACCGATACGGCAGGGGCTACTTCCCCACTTCCCCTGCGGCCACGGTGGAGGGTGTGTGAAGTCCCTGTGTGCGGCGATCCATAGCAAGCACGAATCCCATAATTCGTGAAGGCGATGCATCGTCCCACCTTGACTCAATAAACAAACCAAATTATGCCAGCTGGACTCAATGCAATGCACAAGTAGATATTTACTTGACTTTAAACCAATTAAGGACCGAATCCGACAAGAGCGGACTCGTCCGACAAAGTAAGGTGTTAATCTCTACCAGAAAACACATCAAGGCAATTAATTGCTCAAAACCAATCTTTCATAACAACTTGTTATAATCAATTAAATCAAACTCATACTTGAGTAAACCAAATCAAACGGTGTGCAAACTTCGTAGGGATTGAAATTAGAGCTTAACATGTTCAATTCTTCCCTAGAGTCGACTCCGTTGAGTCTCTTCTCTAAATTCCCAATTTTGGGGAAAATGAAGCTATATGCTTCACAACCCAACTTAGGTTACTTCTAAGTTCAACAAGGATATAATTTCACCCAAAACATTTTAATGTAATTCATGTTCTTCATGTAGTCCAATATTGAGGATACAACACATAACAATTTTCACACATACCACATAGGCATAATTTAGGGCATTTCCAAATAATATCACTTTCATCAACAAACATGCTACATATTTCTAACATGTTCAAGACCTCAATTAACATGATAAAAGAGTAATTTAAACTCCCAAAGGCAAGAAATTCACCTAGACATGCTCCTAGCAAAATCATACATTTAAAATTCCAAATGAAAAGCATAGGAAGCAATTATGTGTCCTCATTGACCTCACACATCATAAACTTTGTTTCCTTAGGGTCAATGAGAACTAAAATGAAGAAGAGTAACTTACTTAGCTTGGATAAAAACTCAAGAGAATCCAAATCTAAACGGTGAAGTCGTTCCTTTTGTTGCACTCGTCGAGAATCCGAAGTTTGGCGGCGATCGAACGGTGGAATCCTTGGGGATCGGAGGAAGAAGATGAAGCTAGGGCTCAAAACTCAAGCCCCCAACTCTCTCTCTCTCTAACTTGTAGAAATAGGATGAACAAATGAAGGATTTACTGAAAATTTGGTCAAGGTTGGGTATTTATACCTCCCAAATAAGAAGGGGTACAAGAGGTATTTCTCACTTGCAATTAGTGAGAATTAGGAAGTTAACAAACACTTAACCAAACTAAATTAACCTCTAATTAGTGTTAGGACTTGATTAGGACTAAGTGTGGGTATTTAGGAAGGGTTTAGAGGGGGTTTAAAGGGGGTAGGATAGGCATTTCACGACCTAACTCAAAACAGGGGAAGAAAAATCCCGTAGAGATCTCAGTGAGGCGGGCGCCTCACCCCATGCGGCCGCCTCAACCTCGAGACCACTCCCAAGTTCACCCATTTTGAAATTGCTCTCTCTTGAGGCGGCGCCTCACCGCGGCCGCCTCGGCCCCAGAATCTCTAAAACTTGATCTAAACTAGTCCTAAATGATCCCAAACTTATGGGCAACCATTCTAAGGTCTAACCCTACTCAAAACGAGTCGGAAACACACCCGAACAACTCCCGGAACAAGATAGAACAAGGCGCGAACCACGCGACGAATGAACAACGAATCAAACTACAATCAAACGCCATTCAAACTAGGATATCTTGGACATGAAAAATGTTTGTTTCCACATGATTAAGACCTGAATATAAAGCCAAGAACTCAACGAACACTTCGTACGTCGAAATAGAAGCAAATACGAGCAACGAGAGGAATCGCTAAGGCCAAATTCAACGCGATTAAACCGGCGATTCAACAAACAAGTTTATATGATTCTAAGCATGTTATGGACTTCTAGAATGATCTATGAATGATTCTAAGACGTTTATATATCAAGTAAACAAGTTCACAATCAACCAAGAAAGTATAAAGACAAGCATAGAATGCACATGCAAGATTATGGGCGTTACTCTCCTCCTTTAGGAATTTAGTCCCTAAATTCTTACCAAGTTCATCAAACAAATGTGGATGCTTCTCACGCATCTCCGCTTCCGTTTCCCAAGTCGCTTCTTCAATGTTGTGGTTCCTCCAAAGAACTTTGACTAAGGGAATTCTTTTGGTTCGTAGAACTTGCTCTTTGGTATCCAAAATCTTCACGGGCTTTTCAACGTATGACATATCCGGCTCAAACGTGATCTCTTCATACTCAAGTACATGGGTATCATCTTTCAAGTACTTTCGCAACATGGAAACATGGAATACATTATGAGTCTCCGAAAGTGACGGTGGCAATGCAATGCGATACGCTAAAGACCCAACTCTCTCAAGAATCTCGAATGGGCCAATGTACCTCTGTAAGCTTCCCTTTCTTGCCAAATCTCTTCGCACCTCTCCTCGGTGTCACCTTCAAGAACACGTAGTCACCCACTTGGAACTCAAGATCTCGCCTTCGATTGTCCGCGTAACTCTTTTGTCGACTTTGAGCGGTGCGTAAACGATCTCTAATCAACTTCACGCCTCAACCGATCGTTGCACTAATTCGAACCCCAAAGTTTCGCCTCTCCAACTTCATCCCAACAAATTGGCGATCTAACACTTACGCCCATACAAAGCTTCATACGGCCCATCTTGATACTCGATCGATAGTCAAGTTATTATAAACCGGCTAAAGGTAAGTGAGAATCCCAGCTTCCCTTGAAATCCACGGCACAAGCTTCAAAGATATCCTCCAAAATCAATCAATCGCTCGGATGGCCATCCGCTTATGCGGATGAAAAGTCATCTTGAAGTCCAATCTAGTCCCCAAAGCTTCCCGCAACGCATTTCCAAAATCTAGATGTGAACCTCGGATCTCTATCTGACACAATACTAACCGGACGCCATGAAGTCTCACGATCTCCTGGATGTACAAAGTCGCTAACCGGAGTCAATCGAATAAGTGATCGCGATCGAATGAAGTGTGCGCACTTAGTCAATCATCGACTATAACCCAAACCGCATTAAATCCTCTCAAGGCGCTCCCGCCACAAAATCCATGGTAATGAACTCCCATTTCCACTCAGAATCTCCGTGGTCAAGTCCCGCAGATCGATGCTCAGCTTTAACCTCCGACAAGTCAAACACTTTGACACATACTCCGCGATTCCCTCTTCATGCCTTTCCACCAAAATTGTCTTTTCAAGTCCAAGTACATCTTCGTGCTCCCGTGAATGGTATACCTCGATTTATGAGCCTCATCAAGAACCAACCTCTTCAAGTCATCATTAGAAGGAACACAAATTCGACCTCGAAATGTCAAAACACCCTCACTATTAGTCACAAAATCAGGCGATACATTCTCAGCCAACCCATCAATGATTTTCTTCAACTCCGGTTCATCCCTTTGCGCATCTTTAATCTTCCCAAACAAAACTGGTGTAGCACGAACATTTGCGAAAATCACACCTTTATCATAAACACTAGGACTCCAATCTCGCAAATCTTCTAACATCTTCCACTCCTTAACCATCATACACGACATGTGAACCTTCTCTCAAGGCATCCGCTACTACATTTGCCTTCCCTGATGATATAAAATAGTGCAATCGTGGTCTTTTAGCTTCTCCATCCATCTTCTTTGCCTCATGTTCAACTCCTTTTGGGAAAACAAGTACTTCAAACTTTTGTGGTCGGTGAAGATCTCAAATTTAGCCCCATACAAGTAGTGTTTCCATTTATGCAACGCGAAAATAATCGCAGCCAACTCCATATCGTGCGTCGGGTAATTCTGTTCATGAATAGACAACTTCCTCGATGCATAGGCGATCACCCTCCCATTCTGCATCAAAACACAACCCAAACCTTCCTTGGAAGCATCGCTATAAATCACAAAATTATCTCCTCCACTAGGCAAAGCCAAAATAGGTGCCGTCAACCGCTTTTAAGCTCTTGAAACTAACTTCACATTTCTCGCCTCCAAACAAAAGGCACATTCTTTTGCGCCAACCTCACATAGGAGTCACAATTCTAGAAAAACCCTCAATAAATCTCCGGTAATAACCCGCTAGACCCAAGAAACTCCGAACCTCTAACCGAACTAGGTCTCTTCCAATTGCCACCGCTTCAACCTAGAAGGATCAACGGCTACTTAGAAATGATATGCCCCAAAAGGACACTTCCTCAAGCCAAAAGGCACATTTACTAAACTTCGCATAAAAGTTTCTCTCGAAGAATAGACAAGACAATCCTCAAGTGTTTCTCATGCTCCTCCCGAGATTTCGAATACACTAAGATATCATCAATGAAGACTACCACGAAACAATCAAGATAACTATGAAAGACACGGTTCATCAAGTCCATAAATACCGCTGGTGCATTCGTCAACCCAAACGGCATCACCACAAATTCAAAGTGCCCATATCTAGTGCGAAAAGTCGCTTCGAATGTCTTCCTCTCTAACCTTCAATTGATAGTAACCCCATCGCAAATCAAGCTTAGAATAGACGATAGACCCTTGCAATTGGTCAAAAAGATCATCAATGTGGGGTAGAGGATACTTATTCTTAATGGTCACCTTATTCAATTCGCGATAATCTATGCATAACCGCAAACTCCCATCTTTCTTCCTCACAAATAAGACCTGCGCCCCAGGCGACACACTTGGTTTAATAAAACCAATCTCTAGAGTTTCGAACCGAAGTTTTCAACTCTCTAAGCCTCATGCGCCATCCTATACGGTGCCTTAGAAATCGGTGAAGTCCCCTGAATAAGCTCAATACAAAACTCTAGTTCTCTATCGGGCGGCATAGCATGATCGGTAGAAAACACATCGAAACTCACATACTACCTGAACCTCCTCTAAATTCGGCGAAGACCTCTTCTTATCAACAACGCAGCAAGATAACCCGTACACCCTTGAGACAACAATTTTCTAGCCCTTAGTGCTAAATGAAATGCAAGTCACTTGACGCTTGATCACCCACAAAAGTAAATTCAGCACACCCTGCATATAAAAAGTAACCCTCTTCCTATGGCAGTCAACTATAGCATGATAAGCACATAACCAGTCCATGCCAAGAATCACATCAAAATCACGTATGGGTAGAACTACCAAGTCCGCATGCAAAGTGTGGTCACCCACCAAAACATCACAAGATCTAAACACTTCAGACGCGAGCATATACTCCCCGAGCGGGGTAGACACTTCAAGCAAGTATGGCAAAGATTGAGGCAATACGCAAAGATTCTCAACAAAGTGCGAAGCAACATAAGAATGCGAAGACCCTGGATCTATGAGAATTCGAGCCTTATGATCAAATATAGAAAGAGTACCTCCTATCACCGCCAGACCTCGAACCTCGCTACCGATCAAGCGCAAACACGGCCCCGAACCTTCGGTTTACCATCCCCATCTCTTAGCCTTGCTGGCGCCACCCGACCGATTGGCCTTATATTTGGGACAATCCTTCCTCATGAGTCCCATCTCCACAAATGAAACACTTCCCAGCCTTTCCCCCAACATCTATCACTCTGCACTTCCCGGCGTAACGAACAAATCATAGTCTCATTACGAGACCCTTGCCGCCTCGAGTAAGAAGTGTTGTTGCCCTGCTTCCCTGCCTGTGGCCTACCTTGGCCTCCACCTCTCCTATCACGGTTTCCTTGGTATCCCCTTCTGCTACCCGAATTATTTCCCTGATTAGTGTTCTGAGTAGCCTGTCGTGCATTACCCGAATTACTCTTGACTCGGTGCTCCTCAATATCTTGCTCAACCTCATAAGCTCTATCAACTGCAGATCCGATAATCGTGAGCTTAAGTGCTAGAATCGCTTCCTAAATTCAGTCCTCAACCCTTTAACAAACTTATGTGTCCTCCGAGCCTCCGTAGGAATCAAATACGGCAATAACGGCTCACTCGGTGAACTTCAATACTCCGCCACCATGGTACCTTGCTCAAGATTATAGAATTCTTTCTCCCTTTGGTTGCGAACCACATCCGGTACGTATTCCTCCTTAAATTCCCTCTGAAAATTAGCCCAAGTGATTGGGACTTGTTGCATCTCCCAACTTTCCTTCAATACATTCCACCAATGCTCTCGGCTCCCTTAAACTTAAACGCCGCTAGTCCGACTTTCTCCTCATCAAGACACTCCAACATAGATAAGATTTTGATCATCTCTTCCATCCACAACTCCGCCTCCCTGGGTTTGGCTCCCCAAGAAATGCACTAGGCTTCAACTTAAGGAATCTCTCTAGAGGAGAGTGTTGTCTGCACCCTCTGGTGGTGCAACTTCCTCCCCGACGAGGTGGTGGTGGTACTCCCCACTGACCTCCCCGACCTCCCGCCTGCCCCCCCGCTAAAAGCCATCAACCTACGGTGTATTGTAACTGCCATATCCCACCCACCTGATTCCTCTCGCGGCGGCGGTACTCAACTTCAGTTCTACTACGACCTCTCCCGGCTAGCTACCTCTACCGCGCCATTTCCATTCCTAGGATTATCCATCGAACTCCTACAAGAATTCACTCGACGTTAGAATCATCACACAAATAACCAACCCACCTAGGCCATGGAACCTATCCCGGCCGACGCCTAACCTATAGCTCGATATCATCCCAGGATGTTCGAATTCTCGACCCGGACCCCAATGCGAGATCCCGAATCGTGTCGTCCAAATAATCAAGTTAAACACATAAGCATGCAAGTAGGATTATAAAATTCATGTGGCGCAACATTGCATACAAATAACAACTCGGCTACACTTGGCCGAAAAACAACTTAAATTAAACAAGTCATCGGCGACGCAAGCCGAACCCAACAACTACTCCTACAATTAACACATGCTTATAAAACCTCAACCACAACATGCCTGAGACAACA
Organism: Codonopsis lanceolata; assembly: GCA_013146195.2. Lineage (NCBI taxonomy): Eukaryota > Viridiplantae > Streptophyta > Magnoliopsida > Asterales > Campanulaceae > Codonopsis > Codonopsis lanceolata. Next base: position 76,610,663 of record CM028384.1, on the reverse strand, counting down.
ACAATAATAATACTTTAAACAAGCTTTAGCGAAGAAACCGTGATGAACCATACACATATAAACAAGCTCGACATATAAGTCTCCAAGATACCAAAAGATTACAAGTATCAAATATTTAAGTTACTACAACAACAAATTCCCGCCAAGTCTACATGACTTGCTTCCCAACGCCCTTTCCAAAATAAAAGATTAATCAATTAAAGTCCAAAAGAGCAACCTCGCCACAACGCCCAAGCGAATACGTGAATCTAGCGTGGACGCCTCCTCGGCTTTGATCTAAGGAAACAAAGCAAACAAATAGGGTAAGTCGAAAGACTTAGTAAGTTACCAAAATATGCATGTTCATGTTATAGCATGACATTTATCACAATTATGGCATATTATCATCATTTAACACTTAGCACCTTATTCACATAAGCAGAAGTAAATCATACAAGTAGGATATGATAGTCACGCCGCTCAGAGCTCCCCGCAAAACATTCTCGTTACTAGTTCGTGCTATCGATGTTATGTGAATTCATCGACTCATACCGAGAACCTACTCGATCTCATTAGCAAGCCAATGCGGCACTTAACTCGATACGGCAAGGGCTACTTCCCCACCGCGCTCCACAAGTGAGGGGGTGTGGAAGTCCCTGCGGCGATCCATAGCAAGCACCTAATCCCATAATTGTGAAGGCGATGCACGCCCCACCTTGACTCAATAAACAAACCAAATTATGCCACTGGACTCAATGCACGCACAAGTAGATATTTACTGACTTTAAACCAATTAAGGACCGAATCCGACAAGAGCGGACTCATTCCGACAAAGTAAGGTGTTAATCTACCGTAAAAACACATCAAGGCAATTAATTGCTCAAACCAATCTTTCATAACAACTTGTTATAATCAATTAAATCAAACTCATACTTGAGTAAACCAAATCAAATCTGTGTGTGCAAACTTCGTAGGGATTGAAATTAGAGCTTAACATGTTCAATTTTTCCCTAGAGCCGACTGGCTGGAGTCTTTTCTCTAAATTCCCACTTGGGAAAATGAAGCTATATGCTTCACAACCCAACTTAGGTTACTCTAAGTTCAACAAGGATATAATTTCACCCAAAAACATTTTAATGTAATTCATGTTCTTCATGTAGTCCAATATTGAGGATACAACACATAACAATTTTCACACATACCACATAGGCATAATTTAGGGCATTTCCAAATAATATCACTTTCATCAACAAACATACTACATATTTCTAACATGTTCAAGACCTCAATTAACATGATAAAAGAGTAATTTAAACTCCCAAAGGCAAGAAATTCACCTAGACATGCTCCTAGCAAAATCATACATTTAAAATTCCAAATGGAAAGCATAGAAGTAATTATGTGTCCTCATTGACCTCACACATCATAAACTTTGTTTCCTTAGGGTCAATGAGAACTAAAATGAAGAAGAGTAACTTACCTAGCTTGGAGTGAAAACTCAAGAGAATCCAAATCTAAACGGTGAAGTCGTTCCTTTTCTGCCTCACCCGCCGAGAACTGTTTGGCGGCGATCGAACGGTGGAATCCTTGGGGATCGGAGGAAGAAGATAGCTAGGCTCAAAACTCAAGCCCCCAACTCTCTCTCTAACTTGTAGAAATAGGATGAACAAATGAAGGATTTATCAAAATTTGGTCAAGGTTGGTATTTATACCTCCCAAATAAGAAGTGGGTACAAGAGGTATTTCACTTGCAATTAGTGAGAATTAGAAGTTAACAAACACTTAACCAAACTAAATTAACCTCTAATTAGTGTTAGGACTTGATTAGGACTAAGTGTGGGTATTTGAAGGGTTTAGAGGGGTTTAAAGGGGGTAGGATAGGCATTTCACCACCTAACTCAAAACAGGGAAGAAAAATCCGTGAGCCTGGCAGAGGCGGGCGCCACCCATGCGCCGCCAACCTCCGAGACCACTCCCAAGTTCAGTCCATTTTGAAATTGCTCTCTCTCGCATTGAGGCGGGGCGCTCACCCCATGCGCCGGCTCCTGTAATCTCTAAAACTTGATCTAAACTGTCTAAATGATCCCAAACTTATGGGCAATCATTCTAAGGTCTAACCCTACTCAAAACGAGTCGGAAACACACCAACAACTCCCTAACAAGATAGAACAAGGCGCGAACCACGCGATTTAATGAACAACGAATCAAACTACAATCAAACACCATTCAAACTAGATATCTTCGACATGAAAGAGACTTGTTTCAACATGATTAAGACCTGAATATAAAGCCAAGAACTCAACGAACACTCTCAGACGCCGAAATAGAAGCAAATACGAGCAACGAGGAATCCGCTAAGGCCAAATTCAACGCGATTAAACCGGCGATTCAACAAACAAGTTTATATGATTCTAACATGTTATGGACTTCTAGAATGATCTATGAATGATTCTAAGACGTTTATATATCAAGTAAACAAGCTCACAATCAACCAAGAAAGTATAAAGACAAGCATAGAATGCACATGC
>CM028384.1:76571422-76608056 GCA_013146195.2 Codonopsis lanceolata | reverse complement strand
AGGGAAGATCCTTTGCTTTCGCGTGGCTTCCTGAAAGGATTTGAGGGGCATTGTTTGTTGGTTGCTCGCAAGGATACGGGTTTTCGTCGGCGGGTAATTAATGGGATTACATCTTGCTCGCTCTCCAAAAGATGAGCTCGAGGGCGGAGGCATTTCTTCGGGCTCCATGGTCGTAGCTCCGGCCTTCGATTCGAAACAGTTCCCGCTAGACATCCTACAGAAGAGGAATCGAGATTGCGAGTTAGATATTGATTGGGCGAAGTATGACGAAAAAGAAATTGATTGTGGTACATAAGCTATGAGATCGAAGAACGAGTACGATCATGGATTTCGATTCCTTTGGTCCGGTGGTAAAAGGGTTGAAAATTTGTGGAAAACAAAAGGGGATTGAAATTTGGTTCATTACACTAATCGGATGAACAGCTTCGTAAAGTAGAAAAGGAGGGGTTTTAACGAAACCCTAGTTCACAATTCAAGTAAAGGGAATGCGGTGGAAGAAATGTAAGTTGTGAAATACCCGGAAATTTTGAAGAATGTGATCTTGCTTTCGAAAGTCCCGAGGATGAATGAAGGCGGACTCTGATGGGAAATTGCGAAGGTTTCGTCTTTGTTTTCCTTCAAGCTGAGAATCGTCAATTGGGTAAAGTTGGAAATAGAAGGAGATTGGCTTTTATACCCAGTAACCGTCGAATGAGGAACAAATCATTTGGCCCCGGCAGCCGCGGACGGCAGGCAGCATTTAATGTGCGGAAGGTGGGCCTGCTTTTTGAGGCTGGCGGTGGCGGCGGCGTTTCGTGCTTTCAAGAAGCTTCAAGACGCTTGTTCATGAATTGCCGCCTAATTCAACTTTTTGGCTTCAAAATTTCCTGAGAGAAAAGTGTTTAAATTTTTGATACCTCCTCGTCACGTAGCATGAATACTTTGTGAGACAAAGGAGTCTTGGCTTGAGCCCGCCAAGCCAAGCCAGTGTCAAGCCCGAAAGCGAGCAAGTTTAGCGAAAAACCTTTAGTTCTTAATTCTATGATAAGCTATTGTAGATGCAAAATAAGCGAGCAACATCGATAAATCCAGCATTATTAATTGCCACCGAAAGAGCCACAATCGAGGACGCTCATGTCCGGAAACACCAAGTTATTAGTTGAGGGTGGTCACACCGAAGCAAGAATCTTAGCTAGTAGGATAAGCAAATTCCTCTCGATAACCTGCCCTTATGGGCAAGCTGTTAAATGCGCCTCATTAAAGACCATCACTTAATGCCAATCATGCAAGCATTAGATATCCGGCGCTATTCATGGTTATGGGCTATGCCTCCTGTATGTATAAAAGCTAGGCAAAATATGAAGAGAGGTATGCGCAATCTAATTACATGAGCGAAACTCGTCAAATTGATTACTCTCTTATACTAATTCACACGCCGGAGGGCCTTTGCAAGGAGTGCCTGCCCCTTTATGTTTGCTCATTCATATTGCGAGTTGGGCTTTGAGGATTCAAGAACACGTTGAAAGCCGTGTTCGGATTGGGCTTGTTTAAGTGCATCCGCATTTCTTGGACGCATCGATCCGAATGTCAAAAATATTTTTTATACGAAAAAATTAAACAAAATGTTTTTATGTGGTTTCATTAGATCCAAAAAATCACCAAAAAAATATAATCAATAATTTTCCCTCATAATAAAGTTGAATATTAGAGAAAGAGAGATGAATCAAGCGAGATATAGAGCAAGTGAGTGTAAGAGAGATTTCCATTGAGAGGAATGATGAATAAGGAGATTGCCTGACGCTTTCCTATTTTCCTCTCCTCGCTCTCTTCCTTTGTGTGTGTGTGTGTGTGTGTGTGTTAACATGTAATTATTGATATACCACGATAACATTTCAATTTTTTCATAATGTTATTATTTTTCTATGTAATTATTTATAATTAGCTTCTCTTCTTTTGTTGTATATTATTTTAATTGTTTATTTAGTTTTCGTATAATGCAATTACTATATAACTATATATTCACCATATTATAATTTATAACAATGTTATATAAGTTTACAACTATTTATAAAATTATTGCTACAATTAAGATTTTGTGAAGGACAAAATTGTCTTTTACCAAAAGACATTTGACACATATCAAAGTTTAGCTATAACAATAGTTGTAGGAGTGGTTGTAAACCTAACATTTTTGATTAATTTATACACTACATATTTATTACTCCACCGTAAAAAATATTGTTATGCTTTCCTATTTCTTCTATCTAAAAATAATTGTATTGTTCGAAATTTTCTTTTTTATAATAATACTTTTACCACTTTACTCTTATTTTTTCATCGTACTTTAATTATGGGTCATATACACATAAGCTTTAAACAAAACTACACATCAAACCAATATTAATAATCAAGTCAATTATTTTGTCTTAATCCATATGTCCGGTCAAACAGGACAATAATTTTGGGATGAAGAGAGTGTCAAATGTCAATACTCTTGAAACATTCATTAATTTTTTTATAGCAAACTTTATCATTTATAATTACGTCTCTTATAACATTAAATAACCAAAACTCATTGAAACACACGCCATACTATTAAACCCAATTTTTTTCTAAAAAATTGACTTTATTTTCTCAAATCTTAAATATACAAGTCTCTAATTTTTAAATCAAAACAAACCAGTTTTTTTTTTTTAGAAAGTAGTTGCTTCCAACATTATTTTTTCTTTATTTTTGAAATTTTGTTTTTCTTCTTTGTTTCGCTTGAGTATAAGTTAATTGGAAAAAATTGTATGGCCATGCGTTTAACACGGGTGTAAAACTAGTGTTGTAGTAGAACCGATGTAGTATTTCGATAGATAATGGGATGGTTAAAAATCGAACGATTAATAGTTTTTTTAAAAAATTGTAATATTATTGGTCTTTCTACTAGCAAACTCTATTAGTTTAAATTCTGTCACATTTTTGATACGCATAATTAGGGGTGTAAATCGGAATCGGCCAAACCGAACCAAACATGTCGGTTTGGTTCACTTTTGGTCAAAAACAATTCAGTTTCAGTTCAAAAATTAGAAAACCGTTTGATTCAATTCATGGATTTTGGTATCGAACCAAACCAACCTATATTTTTTTTATTTACTATTCTCTCCGTCCCTAAATTATCATCTTCCTTTCCTTTTTTGTCCGTCCCAAAATAATTGTCCAGTTTGAAACTTACTTTTTTAGAACATCACTTTTACCACTTTACCCTTATTTTTTCACATAATTTAATTATGAGTCATATACACATGGACTATAAAGGAAAGTACACATTAAACCAATATAAATAATCAAGTCAATTTTTTTTTCTTAATCCGTGCGCCGGGTCAACTAGAACAATAATTTAGGGACGGAGGGAATATATAATATATATTATATAACATTTGTTTATTATGAACCTTTGGATAATTTGATATGCATAATGTAAGCCCTTTAATTTAGTCATTATAATATATATATATATATATATATATATATATATATATATATATATATTGTTGGATGACTATTATTTCTTCTATTGTTTGTGTTTATTTTGGAATTTGTATTGTTTTCTTTATGATTATATATTATAACTAAAACACAAACAATAGAAGAAATAATAGTCATCCAACAATATATATATATATATATATATATATATATATATATATATATATATATATATATATATATATATATAATAATAGATTTATCCCTCCAAAATCTCACTTTTGAATTATTGACTTTTTAAAGTTACCATTCCACTCTTTCTCTCTCCCGTCTCCTCCATATTTTCTCTCTCATCACCACCATCCCCTATCTTTTACTTATATTTAAACATTTTTCTCTTTAAACATAAAAAATTGTAACTAAAACAAAAATTATAGTTCTGGAGTCAAGAAAACAAATATAAAAGATTCATAAAATAAAAATAATTTATGGGACAAACAACTTGATGTATCCCAAAAAAAAATCATACCGAGGGTGTCGAAGGTATGTGGACGTGGGTCGCCGGATACGCCGTCCAGTGGCCATGTTGTCGTCGGTGGTGGATCTATGGTTATATTATTTGTAAAATAAACTCCGTGAGTCTACGGGGAGGACCCCCGCCAAAAACCCTCCGACGTGTTTATCAGTACACTGAGTATGAAATAGAGGGCGCGTATCCCTCAAGTGTGTGTGTGATTCTAAAAAAAAAAAAAAAAAAAAAAAGAAGTGAGAGAGCGAGATCACTATGGACTAGTGGGGTTATTTATACCTGGATGGAATGAGCCTAGCTCGTGGACTATCTACCCAGCCCAAGCCTTCTGATATTTCGTAAAATATAATGGGTCATTAGATGAGACTCACACGCCATTGAAGCGGATCCAAAATACGCACATCACCACTTTAAAAATAAAAGTTAGAGAATCAACAAAACAAAAATAATTTAATGTGGATATTAGTAAAATAGACTAATATACAGAACAAAAGTTTAATACAAATTATTAAAAATACATATGTAAACCAAAAATATGTTAGTAAAATAAAAATATTTGATAAAACAAAAATAATAGTTACGGAGTCAATAAAACAAAAATAATTTAAATTGAGGTTACTAAAATAATAAAAATAATTTAAGGAACAAAAGTTTAAAACATATTCTTAAAAATAGCTATGTAAAACAAAAATACAATAGTAAAATAAAAATATTTGATGGAACAAAAATAATAGTTACGGAGTCAATAAAACAAAAAATAAATAAACTGAGGTTAGTAAAATTTTAAAAATAATTTACAGAACAAAAGTTTAAAACAACTTTTTAAAAATAGTTATGTAAAACAAAAATACCTTAGGAAAATAAAAATATTTGATTAAACAACAAGAATAGTTCTGAGTCAATAAAACAAAACAATTTAAACTAAGGTTAGCAAAATAATAAAAATAATTTCTGGAACAAAAGTTTTCATAAAACTAATTCTTAAAAATAAAACAAAAATAATAGTTACGAAGTCAATAAAACAAAAAATATAATGGAAGTTAGTAAAATCAAAATAATTTACGAAACAAAATTAATAGTTAACAGTAAAATTATTTTCGTTATTTTGATTTTAGTTTATTTTCTTATCAAAAATTTCTTTATTCATAAAATACAAATATAATTTAATAAAATTAATCATTCAAAAGGAAGAACTTATTTAAAATTATCAAGTTTGTTCGAAAGCATTCATTCTACAGAGTTTTTGAATAGCATAAATTGTTCGGGCCGGTTGTCAGGCCATGAATTGACACTTCAAATTGATGTTTCAGTATTGCTATTGAGAAACATTGACCATGCTGCATGGTTGTACAATAGAACAAGACTAATCATCATAAATCTTGGGGATCACATCGTTGAAACAAAATTTTTGAAAGGAAGCAATGTTGAAGAAAATGTTTTTATCCCAAGATTGTTATTAACTCCATCCGATGTAAGACTGTCTTTCAAGTTCCAGAAAATATAATTTTCATTACTGGTATCATATGTATCGACAATTAACTCGTGCCAAAATCAATAATTGCACGTAGGTATCGTTTTGAAAAAACTAGTATTTGGCCATGCCCAATTATATGTTGCAGTTTCAAGAGTAACAAATTATTTTGGTTTGAAGATACTGATATGCAGTGAAGATGAAAAAACAAATAATATGACAACAAATGTTGTGTATAAGGAAATTTTTTTAGAATCTATAATGATTAGTGATATACTTATATGTATTTGTTAATAAACCGATTCTTCTTATTTTATCTTTTAAGATTTTTTATCCTCTTAATTTTGTTTACGAAGGATTTAGTTGATGGGTTAAAAAAAACTAGTTACATAAAAGTCCTTAGATTTTATTTTGGCTCTCAATTTGCAATTTGATTCTTCCGTCCCTGACCGTAAAAAATTACACAATCATTCTTTAGGGTTTAACCTCCATAGAAACATACAATTTTGAAAACCGCTTTCAAATATAAAAAGAAAATGAAGTTATAAAAAATACGATAGGCGCAAGTTTTACGATCAAAATCCCAATTTAGGGAGAAATATAGAGAGGATGAGATACTGAAAATTAAAGATAGAGACAAAACTAATTAGATTTTGTAAAGTATAAGCACCAAAATATTAATTGAATGTTTGAAAACCCCTGTGTAGTTAATAATTATGAGCAAGCTTTTTCATTTCTTTTCTTTGTTTTTCTTTTTTACAATTACATGAATGAAGACGCCCCATATTTGTTCCACATCCAATATGGATCAATTCCTAGCCGATATATCCATTTTTAGCAAACTTGTCAATCTGAGCAATGTCAAGAACACTATCCAGCCCACAAGGAATCAGAAACCTGAGAAAATTCGGTCATAATGATCATAAACAAGTCATTAAGGAAAAACAATAGCTTAACATGAAAAGATAACGTTGTATATGTATAAGTAAGGAACATACTCATCTCGAAGAACTCTAGTCATCGCTTGGCAGCCACCAGGCACCGATGACTGCATATTAACTGCTATGTTTGGGTTGTGAATACTCTGTCGAAGATGTACCCAACCGTGTTGTCCATTTTCTTCATCGGAAACCTTTGCCCTATATTTTCAAGCCACAAATTAATATGTATTTGAACATTCAAGAAAACAACAAAAAAAAATGTACATTTGGATCGATAAGTAAATTTGTCCAAGATGTCTTATAGTTCTAACTTCTATATTGTTGTGTTATTTTATTTTTATGTTTTTATTGACAGAGTTGTATAGCAAAATTGAAACTCATTCCTTACCTGTACATTTGAGCATCAATGGCAGCTGCAGGAGTGTCATTGGAGTCCACAAGGCAACCATCACTTACCCAGCAATCTCCACAAGAGTCTAACTCCCACCCCTTTATTCTTCCCTCCTGTATTAACCGAGAAAGTCACGAGCTAGGGAAATTTGTTTTGGTCCAAAATATTACTCTTAATATTGACGGATTGGTTAAATACCTGAATATAATTTTTGAATCTTTCGATGGCCTCAATTCCTTTGGACTTGGCATGTCTAGGCGCAGAAGTAATGTCCATCCTTAGTTCAATTGATTCTAATGGCTCTTCAAGATCTTTGATTAGGCTGCCAATCCCTTCATTTGATCCCTCAAGTTTCATGCGAACCATCTCAATTATGATTTTAACCACCATATAGGCACCTATACATAATCAATGAAAGAATAATGTAACAAATTCGTTACTAAAACAAGTTTCCTCTAATAATAATACTAATCGAAAATGACAAAATGGATAAAAGATTTTTGAAAACATAATTAAGCGCCCTTGACGTCTATTGACTTGTTGTATAGTCGCAGCAGCCCAACGTTAAGTGTTGTGGCATGTTGCCCCTAAGGGGGTGGCTCAGTGGTAGACATGAGGCTTCACAAAGTGTGAGGTCTCAGGTTCGATCCCTTCCCATGCCCCCCTTAGGAGGAAAAAAAAAAAAAAAGTGTTGTGGCATGTATAAATTATAATGTAACCAATCAGCAGTTGTCGAACTGAGAATTTGTAATCGTTGTTTTACTTTACAAATAAATAAAATGAGGTATGGGATTGAGATTGAGAAATGAATTAAACTAACCATCATCAAGAAAATAATTTTCCTTGAGAGCACCATGACCAGATGTTTCCATCATAAGATGTGCTTCAATCCCATCCTTATTAAGCTGAACACCCTTGTCAATAACATTCCGATAGCCAACTCGGTACAAGCAATGGTGGCCTCCTCTATCTGTGATGAACCGTGTAAGAGCCATACTAGTTCGAGCATCAGTAACGATGGTCGTCTCGGGGTGCTCTTTTAAGACAATGGCGGACATGAGCGCGATCAACTTATCACCGTTTATAGGGTTGCCAGCATTATCAACAACTCCACTGCGATCGACGTCCGTGTCAAAAACAATGCCCAGGTCTGCATTGTTTTCGAGTACAGCAGCTCTAGTTAAGGCCATGGCGGTTTTGTCCTCAGGATTGGGAATGTGGTTAGGAAACATTCCATCGGGTGAAAGGTTTAGAGAGCCAAAAGTGTCTGCACCTAACTTGTCTAAAACATCCCATGTAAAGAAGCCTGCTGACCCGTTTCCAGCGTTTACTATTATCTGCAGTTTCAAGAATTAATACCACAACAATTAACTAACCTTTCTATCAATTTGTGGTTTTTATCATAACTTTGTAATGATTTAGGGTCTGGGACTGGCCACTTATCAGCACTAAAAATACTCCATCCATTCCTAAGTTAATGTCCCATTCGACTTTTTTTGGGTCAAACGAACAATTTTTCAAATAAAAGTTTGATGTTTATTTTTTAATTTTCTTTTACTACCAATAACGTGTTTGAATATTTTGAAAATAAATTAACGTCAAATTTTTAATTAAAAAAATCAATTTGACAATAATTTTAGAATGTATGATCTAGTCCATCTATTTCTAAATAATTGTCTTACTTTTCTTTTTCACCAGTTTGAAAATAATTGTTATGTTTCTAACTTTTCTTTTTAGGAAAACACTTTTAACCACTTTACACACTTACTTTCTTCATACTTTAATTATAATCATATGTTCAAATATATTAAAAGAAATCACACATTAGACCCATATTTATAATCAACTAGATTATTTTTTCTTAAGCGGTGTGCATAATCAAACATGGAGATTATTTAGGAAGATAGGAAGTAGTAATTAATTACTATCTTCATTCTAGATAAAGAGTCCTCTATACTTTTATACTTACAATTTCTATAACATTTCATCTATACACTCCACTTGTATTGTAATCACATTTTTTGTGAAAAAAATATTTTTTCTAATTATAATTAACTCAAATGACATAAATTTATCCCCTTTATAATTAGACATTTCAAATGACGAATTTTTGGTGGAATGGAGGGAGTATGAAATAAACAAAAGGGTGATAATCAGGCCGGATCATTTTGGTGAAACCATAACCATCTAAATCTCCTATATATGTTTTAAATCGCTAAAGTACACTTTGGGGGGGGGGGGATTGATGAAGATACTCTTAATGAAGAAAAGGCGCGCAGACAAAGTCACTGCCCAAATTTGGGCGGCGCTATGCACAATTGAAATCTATCAAATTTTGGGCATCGCAATGCAAAAAGCCACTGCCCAAATTTGAACATCGCAATGAAAATATTGGGCATCGCTATGCACAATTGATATCTGTCTAAATTTGAGCATCGAAATACAAAAAGTCACTGCCTAAATTTTGCCATCGCAATGAAAACATTGGGCATTGCTATAAACAATTGAAATATGTCAAATTTTGGGCATCAAAATACGAAAATCCATTGCCCAAATTTGGTCATCGCAATGAAAACACTGGGGATAGCTATGCACAATTAAAATCTATTAAAATTTGGGCATCGAAATGCACAAAGTCACTACCCAAATTTGGGCATCACAATGAAAACATTATGCATCGCAATACGCAATTGAAATCTGTCAAAATTTGGACGTCTTAATGCGAAAATTGGGCATCGCAAAAACTTCTGAAGCCCAGAACAGTGCTTAAACAGCTTTTTTAGCTTTAAAATGAAGTCATCATAGTGTAAACCCATTATGTAATGTAGATCTCGTCGAGAGTTTCGATTTGATATGCGGTGGGTCTTGTGGTTCATCCGGGATCAAAAGTTATGTCTTGCCGATGGAAGAATCCTCAACCTTTTCATTTCTTCTAATGCATTAGTTTCAAAACTGACTACTAACACCCTTAAGCTTCATTTTCTTCCTAAAGTTTTTAGAAGTTATATGATGCATGCATCAAGCATTCCTTCAAAGCGGTGGTTGATGTTGGTTCGCTTGGAGCCGCTTAACCATATGTAGAAGATGAAAGGAGGTCGGCGATAGAGAAAAGTGAGATGGAGACGAAGCTGGATGGCGAACAGATCTGAGAAGAAGAGAGAGAGAGAGCGTGAAGAGAAAGAAGAGAAAATGAGAAGACAGAAGAAGAAGACCTGAGTAGCAGGTTGCAGGCAATTTTGGAACAAAATTATGAAAATTGACTTTTGCAGTTTAAAAAAAATTAGAGTACTGGAGCGGTGACAATTCCAAGAAATTGTACTGGGCCACAATTATTTTTGGAACAAAAAGGTGATAAGGTCGATGATTTAGCAGAAGAGAGGCACCCTTTGAGTTTGTGTATGGGGCTTTTCTTACTGGACCCAAATGTCAAATTCTACAAAGCCCAATTTGGTTCAAAACTAAAGTTATTGAAGACATCAAGACTATAGGGCAATGTAGCAACATCGTCAATAGTGGGCCAAAATAAATCAATATGGGCCGTTAAAATAAATCTCACATGCTTCTATTGACCCGTTGTCATGTTTGACAACGGAAATAAAGAGAAAAACGAAAGAACCTGAAGTCCTTGGAGAGGGGTGTCGTAATGTGTAGGATGATTCACTCTTTGTATGATGATATCTCGTAGATGCTTTGAATAACTACTCATAAAATCAACTCTGGTCGGAGGAGTAGGCAGCAACGTCGATACTTTTACTTGTCTGTTAGCATATTTACGAGCAGCTACGCCACAAATCTCCTCCACGTCTGGCGATGTCAAGCCTCCTTTTTTCGTGAAAAATTTGAGACCATTTCGAGTGTACGGTAAGTGAGACGCCGTCATCTGCAATACAAAAGCTAACGACGTTAACATTGTCCTTAATTCTTACCCAAACTTTACTAAAAGAGGCCCACTTATAGTCATCATCTCAATTCTCGAGGCAATGGTTTACAAAAAATGTTATCAGAATAAGGTGTTTCATAGTTTTCTCCACTTTTTCTAGAGTAAACGCTAGGGAACAAGAAAGTCAGCATATCGTTTTTAGCAACTGTTCATTGATTATAGAACATGCAAGCACAGCCATGGCAAAAACATTTCTCTTACTTTTTTTTAATTTTTATTTCTTCCTCCAAGATTCACTTTTTATTTATGTCACAAACTCTGTTTTCCACGTGGTTAAACTAAAGTGCGACGTGGTTTAATTAAAGTAAGAATGTCAGCATTTGTTCAAAAACAGAAAAACGAATCTCGATAGAATAGCAAAAATGAAAAAATAAATAAAAATAAATAATATATATATATATATATATATATATATATATATATTGATAAAGTGCTATCATGACCTAAGTATAATTGTCAAAAATTGCGTTAATAATATTCATAATTTGGAAATGCGTTGACTTTAAAAGATTGAATATATTATACAATTACACTACCATTATGGAAGCATCGTAGGCAAATGGAGTCAAAATTGTACTCATGAAACAGGCTGGGGTTGTTGCAAGTCCCATGTCAAAAACCAAGCAGCCTGCGCGAACAAGGCCTGCAAAAATGGCTACACTCAAGGATGCACCCGATATTCGAGGATCCCTACCGAGGGAAACCCTAACATCCTCCACCGGTTTTCCTCGTTCCTTCTCCAACCGGTTTGTCACCCACTCTCCAAAACTCTCCGCAATAGCTTCCACAGCCGGGGGTGTAAGGTCAACTATTCGACCCTTTTCGCCTTCCACTGCAACCCCGCGAACGTCCGACCCGTTTTGGAGCCTTCGGATTCTGTCCATTTCTTCATCCACCGCAACTTCATTATAGTTCGCAGTTGCTGAAGATGTTGGACAGAGGGTAAGTTTTGTGAAAGGCAATGAGAATGGGAAAGACAATATTTTAGGCAATGGTTTAGAGGTTGGTGATGATGGAAAGTTGGCCTTTCGGGAATTGTTTTGTAAAGAATGAGAGGGTACGGTTGATCTGGAAGCTGCCATTGTTTCCGGTGAAATTTTAGCGCTTTCTTGGGAGATTTGCAGTAGATGAAATTTGAACCAAGCAAACAAACTGAAAAGATAAGATTTAAACTCAAATATAAACCATAACCTTAGAATTCAATATCTTTCCTAGTCGAAATATCTATTGACAAACTTCCAAACGCCAAGATTTCTGTTTTCTTGTCTTATCTTTGGCTTATATCGTCTTCGTTTAACTCCGTGTGTGAAGAGTTCATCACACGTTTCAAACGACATGAAAAAGATACTTGATGCATTGAGAACAATGTCATATTCTGGGGTACATATTTGTCTTGATCCTCTCGGCTGTGAAAAATCATGGTATTATTTCTTTCCCATCAGTAAAAAAATCTTTCATTTGTACAAACCTGGAATTGAGGTTTTTATCCATCGTCAAGTCTCCCGCTAGAATTGTGAGAATACATTAAACAAGTTTGATCTAACGGTTCAGCAAAACCAAAACGTCTCCTAAAATTGTGTTCGATTGATAACAAAATTTTAACTTCCTCAGTTCCTAAAGGGTGAGGCTACCCATTAACTACTTATTAGCTTTCGGCTAATCAAATTAATTTTCTAATATTTTTTTAATATTATTTTCTAGTCTAAGCATCAATTAACAAGATAATTATTCTATGTATATCTCTAACATTTTAATTCTCAACAAACAAGATGTTTATTCTTTTTTTTTTCGTAATAACTATGTTCAGTCAAATTTGTTAATCACCCATGTCTCATATTCCATTATCATAAAATAATATGATTAACACATTTTCTACCAAAATTTTAGAATAAATTGGATATTTTATTATTAAAAATTAAATATTCTAATTTTGTTTTAAAACATTGTTTTAAAATATCAATTCGATAATATTATTATGATAGATATTATGCTGCATATTGGTTTCAATCAACTAATAATTTAAAATTTTGAATAATTATAAAGTTAGGCAAAAGATTTAGAATTTTACAATGCTAAAAGGTGATTAGGAAAGTAATTTGATTAATCACCTTAAAATTGGCAAATACTTAAGGGGTAATTTTTTAGGAAAAATATCTAAAAGTCTCATTAAGGAAGAGAGATGTTATTTGCACTACAATTTTCGTTTATCCATTACATCCTTAACTATTTCATTAAATAAAAAATATGTTTGGATAAAACTACCCCTTAAGTACTTGTCTGCTTTAAATTGATTAATCAAGTTACTTTTCTAATTGCCCTTTAACATTATTTTTTTAGTCCAACATCAATTAAAAACATATTTATTTTATCTTTTTTTTTTTACTTTTTTAATGGCTTTATTAATTAATCTTATAACTAAAGTTATATTGCATAATTAAAAAAAATAGGGTGGGGTTAATTGCACTCCAAAATTCACTCTCTACACCCCAATTTCTGCAATGTACAACACATGTACAATACTTCAATGCAGGAAATGAGGTGTAGAAAGTGAGGTTTCGAGTGTGGTTAGCCTCCACCTAAAAAATATCATACGGATATTTTTTGTCTACCAAACTTTGAATAAATATATGTTCTTTGGTTGTGGAAAAAAACTAAAACTGAAATTTAAATGATGTAATAGTAAAATTTGATCCAATAGTAAAATCATAGTATGACATAGTATCGTAAAATTTTAAATCTTTTACCTATCTTTAAAATTGATTCAAAAATTTGATTTTTGAGTTGATTAAAACCAATATTCTGATTAATACCTGCCATATTAATATTATTGACTTGATCTTTTAAAATAATATTTTAAAAAAATAAATTATTTTACTTTTGGTAGAAGAATTGATAATGGAATATGAGAAATGAGTGATTAGAAAAATTGACTAAACATATTTATTACGAAAAAAAGGAATAAGTAACTTATTTGTAGAGAATTAAAATGTAAAAATAAAAATATAATAATTATGTTGTTTATTGATGTTTGAACAAAAACAATTATAAAGTAATAGGAAAGTAACTTGATTAGTCAACTTAAAATAGACAAGTATTTAAGGGGTAGTTTTGTCCAAACATGTAATAATTTAATGCAATAATTAAGGATATAGTGGATAAGCAAAAATTGTAGTAGAAGTAGCCTCTCTCGTTATTAAAATATACTAGTACTCTTGCCCGTGCCGATGACACGGCGCTAGTTTGAAAATTTATCAATAAATGAAGTAGATATTGTAGAAATGAACTACTAAAAATATTATTTTCTTAAAAAAATTGACTTTCAAACGGGGTCTATTTGCCCGGAACGGAGGGATTAATTAATAATTTGTATAAGAAATTGTGGGCCAGACAAAACGGGCTGGACAAAAATTAAATTGCTTAAATTAATTACGATAACAGTTAAAAAGAAAAAAATAAATATTTCAAATTACAAAAATTACATTTTTAAATTTTTTTGTAAAATTTGTATACGAAATTACGGGTCGAAAAAAAATAAAATTGATTAAGTTAACTACGATAACAATTAAAAAGAAAAAAAATACAAATACAAATTTTCGCAACCATAAAACTGTAAAACTGTAAAATATTAACTGTAAAATATTAAATGTAAAATAGTAACTATAACTGTCTTGTTAACCGTAGTATCTCAATAATTTTCGCAGTAATAAAATAAGGATGGAAAAAAACGTGATAGAAACGGTTGAGATTGTGAGATTAAACGTGATAGATAGACATTCTTTATAGTTCATATATATCAATATTACATTGAAATGAATGTCAACACATAATTTTTCATTTTAAAATTTGACATTCATCAATTTTTTAAAAACTGCAATGAAAATTCTTTAAAAAAAATTGAGACTTTATTTGGAAATTGGTGTTGCAAAATAATTTTTTATTCAATAGCCGTAGAATCTTGGTAAAACAGTAAATTGATTAATTTGTATATGAAATTGCGGGTCGGAAAAAACGGGCCGAACAAAAAGATTACGATAACAATTAAAACGAAAAAAAAAACCAAATATTTCAATTAATTTGTATACGAAATTACGGATAGAAAAAAAATTAAATTACTTAAGTTAATTACGATAACATAAAACTGTAAAACCTTAAAACAGTAAACCGTCATTCGCACATGTGAGAGTTGAGGGAAATAAGGGCCGTTGGATCACCGTAAAACAGTAAATCCTGATCATTTTTATCCCAAGTCAATTGTAAGCGTGTCACACTGACTTATTGTATTATTACTAAAATATATAGTGTTAATTTTAACCGGATTCATAATTTAAAAAAAAAAAAAACTGACAGTATTATAAATATTATGATTGTGCTTATATTTAAAAGATACATAAGTGGGGCCCATCATTAAGAATTAAATCAAGCGTAAAATGCCGAAAAATGAAACATTAGATAGTTCACTAACAACTAGCATGGCACAGGTTAAACAAAATATTTAGATTTATTTAGCTAGACTCTTTATGCAGGTTAAGCCCAATAAAACATATAAATTTTTATTTTTTCATATATATTCTAATAAATCATCAATATAAATAGTCAAACAATTTAGAAATTATAATTGTAAAAAAAACTATGGAAGATCACGAAAAATAGTAAAATGAACACGGTCAATAATCTCAATTTTAAAAAAATTAAAAAAAATTATTGTGTCTTTATGTGCTTATCAGACTGATCATAATCAATCCAATCGGTCTAGAACACGGCAAACCCCAGTGAATTGTATAATTTTGTGTCGTGTTTGTTTGGAAGTTAGAGGAAGTTGATCCAAAAGATGCCCCAAATTAGGTGTGTACGGGTTGCATTGTATTTGTTTTACACCAAGCATTCAAGTTGAGGAATAAAGTCCTTGTATACATGTCAAACATATGGAGCAATACACTGAAACAAGAATGCTACTTCCACCGCTTGTCTTAAAGTAAAGATTCACTGGATCCGACGAAACCTGAGGTTGAGAGGCCTTTAGAGCCAGGAATATTAATCCACTCGATCTGGATATCAACTTCCCCACTCTTTACGTTTCTTAGTCTGAGACGCATGTCTTGAGTGATTTTTCCTTGGTTCCAAACAATGCAGCTCTCATCTGATAGGCAATTTTCCTGGCTTGGTTGAACTCTGTCAATTTTAGTTCCGATTGGGAGGTCTTCCAAACCCATCTTCATGCAATCCACATATGGCTTGATGTCTATCTCGGCATCCCCCATGGTGTCATCTACACTGAATGTGTCTTTGTCGTATACTGTCTAAAAATGTAAATTAAATTATGCTATCATTGTTATTCTTCTATAAGCAAATAAAAGGTTGATCAATGATGCCGAAACATGTGCATTTGCAATAGACTGCAAACAATTGAAGATGAAATACCGAATTGACAAAGGACTAGTTTACCAGTTTGATTGGATCATTAAGATCCTTGATGGAAAGAGTCAACTCATCATTCCACTCGGGATTACAATTATCCTTCACTACCCGGGACTTTAGCTTCTGCAATAATATGTAAGCCACATTCAGAATTTCAATGTCTGATGTAAATGCAAAATTATATATGTGTGAAAATAAAAACAAAAAAATGGAGAATGAAGTGGAAATTAAATTAAGGAGAAAAGAGGATGCCTGGTCAGCCATGGTGACAAGAACATAAGGATCACTGCTGCAGGTATCTCGAACCACCAGATTAATCCCTCTCCTCACTCTAACTTTTATCAGCCCCAAAATATTTTCCATGGATTTCTGAAAACTATTCTCTGTTGGTCAGAGAATGCTTTGTATTTACTATGTATGATGAGAATGAGAGCTTTCTTGCCCAATGCCCACCACAAACACAATCCCACCTGGTCTTCTCTCTCTTGCCCACGTGTAATGTTTAGCAGATGGTTGGTGTTTAAATACTACTCCATTACAGTTAAAATAATCCACTATTACTCTTTGATGTTATACGCTACTTTTTCAACTTTGACTATTTCCCAATGTGTTTTCAACTTTGACTATTTCCCAGTGTTGGATATAAATTTAATGAGATAATAGCAAAAGAAAGCCAATCTTATCTCAAGTTTTGTAAAATTAACTACGTGTATTCATTTTTATCTTGTTGAATTTCCATATATTTTTATTTTTATATTAAAAACCTTCCGTTAAAAAGATATTAAATTTTTGAACGATAAACAGAGTTGGGAACTAACTTGGACCCGGGCAGGAACCACAACCACATGTTATTTTTGGTCTTTTCACTTGCAAACAAAACCTTGTACAATGTTTTGTTTTGCAAAACAAACTTGGACCAAACCAGATTAATAGCTCTCCAGACTCCAATTAATGGTGAAAAGAGTAGGATCTAGAAGTTATCAAAATTAGATATCGGTGTGAGAATAATAGCTCTCCAATTAATGGTGAAAAATGAAGAATATCAAAATTAGACTTGCTACTATAGAAGTTATCAAAAGTTGTGATCTCATCTAGTATTAAACCTAATTTTGATAGCCTTCATTTTTACCATATATTGTTGGTAATTATTATTCATTAGTATTTTAATTTTGTTTTTTATGTCATGATAGGTGTTGGATAAAATATTTTTTAAAATTATTATTATTATATTAAATTTTGATATAAATTATTGGAGATGATAATTTAAATCTCATAAATAGTGACCAATAAACATCAAAATTTGATATTTATAGGACAAACACCACATTTGATACCTATAGGACAAACACCACATTTGGACTTGCCCTGGTCCGACTTTTATCAAGCTTTTGATTTTATTACTCCTTTTGTGTCAAATTAAATGTTTCTTTTTGATTATTTTTATAAAAAAAATAAACAAGTTACTCCATCTGTTCTTTAGAAAGAGTCATATACATATAAAAAAATAAATTGAATATAGAAAAAATTACAAATCGGTACATTTTTAAAAACATGTTTTCAAATGAATTCACCTATTTTTTGACACATTTCTTTCAGGTACAATTTTTGGGCAAAAATATTTGTCTACCCCGTTGTGTACGTTTGTCCTCGTCTTCTTTCGTATCTTGTTTGTTACCAGGAAAATCTCATTTAACTATCTAGAGAGAGAAAGTGGAAGGGACCTCCCTAAATCCAAAATCACCCACCTCGTTTTACGCACCACCGTCGACATGCCCGACGCCCGATTACCACCAAACTTATCGGCCTCTCCCCATCCGTCGACGATGCAGGTGCAGCGGCTTCGCCTTGCTGAGAACAATCATGGCTCTCGCGTCCTCCTCGTTCTAGCTTGCGTTGACCCATATCAGAGCGGTACAACCTGGAAGACGGGGAATCAGGCGTGGAATGAAGAAGAGAGAGGAGCCGTGCAAGGATGCAGGGCTCGAGTGAAAGGCTTTTCAAGATCTACGAACCTCTTTTCCCTTTCGTCATTTTGTCTAGTGGTATTCAATTACTGATGGACAAATCTCTTCGGAAAGAGTAAAAAGCTTCAAAAAGCTTTACGAAAGCCAGTCGAGATTCAAAGATCGAAGGCTGGAAAGAAAGATAGAGAAAGAAGAGCGCACAGGCAAGAAAGAAGGAATCGGTTACACTGGAAGGAAGGTCAGAGCTCTACCTTTCTTAATTAGGTCGGTCCCAGGCTAATCGATTGACAGTCAGATATCCTATATCAAACCCACTCCGGCAAACCTATTCTATCGAATTGAGTTGAGAAGTGCGGCTGTTGCTTTAACGGCAATGGCAGTCCACCTTTTTTGTTTGATTACGACTATTTTGTATGTTGAAGCTCGTATTGTAGAGGAGTACAGGTGTATTAGTCTAGTAAAATTCTTGTTTCTAGTAATTTATCGTCATTTTGAGGTGCATCTTTGTACTGTGAGAAAATCCAAGGTCATTTTGAGTTGCAGAAGGATGAGAGATACAGAGAGTGGGCAGAGTAACTGGTCCATCACCTGATGCCAAGATTTGGCATCAGCAACAATTGTAGGCATTAGTATTTCACCTAATGCCAAGATTATGTTTGGCAGGCATCAGCAATAGGCATCAGCATTTCACCTGATGCCAAGATTTGGCATCAGCAACAATTGTAGGCATCAGCATTTCACCTGATGCCAAGATTTGACATCAGCATTTTTGGCATCAGCAATATTTTTGGCATCAACAACAATTGTAGGCATCAGCATTTTTGGCATCAGCAATATTTTTGGCATCGGAGTCCTGATGCCTGGAATTAATTATTCTCATGCCTGGAATTAATTATTCGATGCACGGAATTAATTAATCATCGATGCCAAGGCAGCATCGAGTTTTCATTAATGACATTTTTGTCATTTGGCAAGCAATTTGTAGTTAAATGAAATGTGCAAAAAATTAATGGTCCTAGATGAAAACATGTTTTCAAAATTGTACCCACTTGAAATTCCCCCTTGAATATATTATAAATACTAAGAAGTGGGCCCATCAATTAAAAGAAAGAATTAAATCTTAATCAATAGCAAAATAATAAAACTGACATCTCAAAAAGAAAATTTTTGAAAGTGAACAATATTTTTTTACGGCCTAAAGGGTAGAATAAATTTTAGGCTCCATTTAATAAAGAAAAATGATATCTTTACCACTAATCATACAACTTTTCTTACAACTAAGCCTTGAATTGGGAAAAAATGTTTTGAACAAAGACAACTTTACCCTTCTTCAAAGCTTAGTTGTAAAAAAAGTTGTAAAAGTAGTTGTAAGGCTAGCAATATTGTTTAATAAAGCATGCACATCGATGTATATATGTGTGTGTGTGTGTGTGTGTGTGTGTGTGTATATATATATATATATAAATAACAAAATCCTTCCAAAATTAGTCTTCCTAAAATAGAAAGTCATTTATATATAATAAAAGTTATGTGTCATGTATTGAAAACATAAATTAATTGATTATACATTAATTGACTACTTGTGTAATAATTAATCAAATACTACATTAATATGTGAAAATCAAATACTCTCTTGGAATATGAAAACTAAAAATTGTCTTGGAATATGAACAAACTTCTAATAAATTGAAAACAAAGATAACAAATATTTCAATACCATAAAGATCCTAATTTTATTATTCATTTTACATGTTATAAATCGAGATCATATCTTTTTATAGTATTCTATAAGTTAAGAAATTTGTTGTTTTGTAGAAGATAAAATATGATGAACTTAAACAAGCGGCTTCTACCAACATATATCATAAAAAAATTATACTATTACTTTTATATTAAATCAATGTCTCACAAAAGTGTGTTTATTCAAATATTCGAAACAGAAAAAAATAAAGTAACAAACCATGATTTAATTTCAATCTGAGCCTTGAACATTAACCAACGAACCAAATTTCATCAAATCCGAACTAGATTTTTTTGTAAAAATATTGCCGTTTATTTGGTTTTTAATGTTCGATCCCCCAAATCTAATCATTATTGTAATTAAAAAATAAAATAATACTTTATTATAATTTTTTTACCAGCTAACCATTAAAAGGCTTGAACATCACATTGTAGGAGCTAAAATTTGAATGTAAGCAATGTTAGAGACAAAGTATCACAAGAATGTCATTGTCTCTATCAGTTAAAACCAGAATATCACGTCTAGATGACAGGAAAATCATAAAACGAAAAAAAAAAAACTTGATCACGAAAATATAATTAATATCGAAATAGTACTACTTAACGAATTTAAATCTTCATCACAATTGTTAAGACAACTTATTGACATATTTGAAACTAAAGTGCACATCTAATGAAATGGACCAAAAATAAAAGCAATGCATTGACAAATCTATAAAAATATAAAAAAGTATAAATAAAAAAATATTTTTCCATCTCCATCAAACCCGCTGAAAAAATATTTTAAAACCATCAATATCTTAATTTTATTATCCATTTTACATGTTAATACATCTAAATACAATTTTTTTAATAATATTTTATACGTAAAAATTTGTGGTCTTATAGAAGATGAAATATACTGAACTTAAGCAATCGGCTTCAGCTAACATGCATTCTTAAAAAAATTATATTTTTATTTTTATGTAAAAGTAAGATTGTCCCTATAAAAGTGTATCTACAAAAATATTAGAAATAGAAAAAAACAAAAGTAACAAACCATTACTTATAATTTCAACCAGAGCAAACATATAGGTCAAACAAAAGTTAAGGTCAATCATTGGTACTATCATATGCAATAACAATTAATAATAGTTAAGGACAATCATTACCGCATATATGACACTTCCTGAAATATGGTTCAAAACAAATCGTGATTTTTAGGTTAACAAATCGTTCTGGTTTAAAAATATCAATTGATATGAGATAAATAAGGAAAACCAACAAAATAACACAACAAATGTTGTGTATAATGAATTCAAAGTCTATCATATTATCGATATAAATATATTTTTCTATTTAAATAGTTGTAATTCATTCTTTTAATTTTATTTATTATCTTTGTTTTGTCAAAATAAAATTTAATTAAAAATATATATATTCGTGCATTAAACACAAATGTATAAAACTAGTTGTTATTTAAACTATTGTATTGCAGAGTGCACATGTTATAAAGGTGATTTAGCAACTTAGTACAAAGTGAAACAGTGATGTTGGGTCGAAGGAAGTAAAGTTTATATACTTTTCTAACAATATCACCAATGTTTCATCTTCTTATACATTTTTTCAAGTGGATCTTACTGTTACTTGCACCCTTTCTCATCTTAACTCACTTAAAAATATATTTTCTCATTATATAACTTCGTAATATTTTTTTAATTGGGTTCCATTGTCGCCTCATTAGTTTTATACTTCAATCTTATTTTTATATTTTTCAACAAATAAATTTATTTAATATATTTCATATAATAATAAATTAAGTTATAAATAAAAAATTAACAAAAAAATTGTTTTAAAACTGAAAAGTATATAAAAAACTAAAATTATATAAAAAAAAATATATGTACACAGTTGCATTATTGAACAAAAAAAATCGGGTTAAAACTGAAAAGTATTAAAAAATTCGGTCCACAAATGCATTATTTTTTAAAAAATCGGTTTAAAGAAGCACCCCCCCCCCGCCACAACGCTAGGAAGCAATGGCTAGAATTTTCAAAAAAAAAAAAAAAAAAAGGAAAGAAAATCAACAAAATAGTCAACAAAACAGACACTATGACCCACCATCTTTAGCCGCTCACGCCCTTTACCAGAGAGCAGTGTTCTAAAACTCCCCGCCTAGCTCCGCCTAGGCGCTAGGCCCCTATCTACCGCCGCGACTTTCTTAGTCGCCGCCTAATCAACCAAATCGACGCCTACGTTGCTGGTCTGCCAGATAGATAGAAGAAAGAAGAAAAAAAAAAGATGAAGAAGAAGGGGGCAGTCTTGAGACTGAGACTCATAATTTAGAATGAGAAGGGATTAGAGAGGATTTGTTAGACTGTGGGTTATAGGGGCATTAGGTAGGTGGAGTAATATGTTTTTTTGTTTTTAGTTCTAAACTTGGTTGGTTTATTGCTTTGGAGTTGTTGAGAATTGGGATTAAAGGTAGGTTTGTATATTTTTGTTCATTTTATAAATATAAACAAGTGTTTGATAAAATGACAAACATAAAAAAAATTAAATCTGTAGTCAATGTGTTTGATCTTTGATGTAAATTATCAAAAAAATGGTAATTATGCCTTAATTCTAGGCCCCGCCTAGGCCCCGATTACGCCCCGACTAGTCCCTTAGGCGCTAGGCGCTAGTGTCCCGCCTAGCGACCGCCTAGCAATTTTTAGAACCTTGCCAGAGAGTGTGGTTCACATGTCAGCTGTGGAAGTGCGGTGCACCACAACTTACCTTTCATTGCCAATTCTTCTTAATCCAAGGTTTTCTTCCTAAATTAGAAGTGTATCTATCCTCTCTCCTACATGACTATAATTAGAATAAATATGAAGACATCTCCCATTGTCTTCTCTTCTCTTCTTAATAGGAAGTTAGGTTAAGAAGAGACAATGAGGATGCTCTAAGCTCACTAAAGCAAATTATGTCTTACGAGGCTCTTAAAAGTGCCTCAATAGGTAACTTATGGAGGCTTTTTGAGCCTTGAGGCACTTGGACTAAGTGTCGCTTGTTTCGAAGCCGCAATAGACTATTGAGGCTATTTCAAGTGCCTCAACGGGCTACCACTTTACGAGGCTGATATAAGTGTCTTAATAGATTTTCTGTAGTATCATTTACAAGTGCCCCGTAAAGCATTTTGAAATGTGGAAAGTTAACTATTAGGACTCTTGCAAGTGTCGCTTTAGAAAATTTAAACTGTTTTAACTAACATCAAATGCCTTAATAAAACTATTGAAACAACACCTAGAAGTGTCTCAATAACTACTCTATGGAGGCTTTTCTATAGTTTGCTATTAAGGCACTTCAAAATGCCTATATATGTAATCTATAAAAGTTGTTTTACCACTTGCTATTGGGGCATATCAAAAGGCCCTAAGTAGTATTATTAAGGCAATCAAAAAGAACCCCCAAAGGACAATAATATCAACCTGCTCAATATATTTAATTTCATGCTATTGTTGTTTTATCTATAAACAAGATAAGAAAAAAATAGTTAAAGGTATAAAAACAAAAACATATAAAATTCAAAAAGGTATCATAAAAGTAATCACCAACACTTTAATTACACTGCCCCAGACCAAGTATTTTGATAATTTAGGCATATTAAAATAAAACTAACCACGCATAGTCATTGTATCATACTAGAAAAAATAATCTAACACACTAATAAAACATAAGTCGTTCATCACAACTAATATATGAAGTTCTCCATCTGCACAATTTTGAGGTTGCAACTAGATTCAGTCAAAATCCAACGGTGTTACCTATAAAATATGTAAATTTAAATTAGTAGAAGTTAAAAAAATGACATACACATGCATATTATAATGATTAATGGACTTAAATAATATAAATATACCAATGATAAAGGCCAAGCTATAGGTGCTCCAATCGCATCACCAATTGTTGTAAAAAGTCCATATGGCCTAATTAACTCTTCGCCTCATTCCACAGGAACTTGAACATGTACTTCACACCAATTACTACCTAAATCTACACCTCCCACTTGTGTTTTTTGATCAATACTAGAGATCATTCCTTTGGCAACAACATAGTCTGCATTTGCAATACTCTTGATAGAGACTATTGCACCGGCCTAAAACATAAATAAAATAAGCCCAACATTAATCTAGGGACAAAACCACTAGGAATGACGTGAATGTAGAAATCAATGCAAGTGGAAAATTCGAAAGAAGGAATTGAATAACTAATCAGCCATTAGCCACCAGAGTAGCGATTGCATTAGCAGCCGCACGCTAGCTAATATACTTTTCTTAACTTCATGATGAGGCCTCATATGATGTTGCTTCAACTTTCATCATTGAGCTCCATGCTTTTCTTTTTTTCCAGTATACTTTTCTTTCAAGTCTCAAACAAACATCAACCATTCTGATACATACAGACAAAAATACTTTTTAAGTGCCTGAAATAATTATCCACCATCATTTGGGACAGTAGAGAATAGCTAGCAGTGTTAGTTGATCAATCGTAAACAGGAAGTGCTTTTCATGAATAATAGTTTTGTAAGAGACTATGATTGTCATAAACAGGAAGTGCTTTTCATAAACATTGTTAGTTGATCAATCATAAACAATGGTTACTGGCAGTGATGCTGGGTGGTGGATGGTGATTTTGTGAGCAACCCAACAACTACCCCTTAACATGAATAAAAGTTTTGTAAGAGACTATAATTTTACCAGAAAAGATGTGCTTTTCATTGAACATCCCAAGTCAAAAGAACCTCATTAGTTTTATAGCAACTAATGGCCGTGAGAAACACGGTGGAAGTATATACACGCGAAATAGCATCAACTGTAAAATACAAGTCCCCTACTCACAATTACTACAATTGATTAATGGTGTGACTGTTAGGGGTGGCAATTCGTGTTATTGTGTCGTATTCGTGCCTCATTATCATGTTTTCATATTATCTATCTTATTTGATCATAAATATAACAATAAATATTAATTTGAATATATTAACAATTTCGTGCCTTTCGTATCGTGTTTCGTGTTGTATCGTGTCGTGCTGGGCTTATTGTGCCATTTGTCTCTGTAATCGTGTTTTATAATCGTGTCGTGTTGTTTCGTGCTATCGTGTCGTGTCAGACATTGCCACCCCTAGTAACTGTACATTGGAATCAGTATACACTAGACAGATTCCTGGTATAGGAGGGAAACATGTCTTTCTAAGAAGGGTAGATCAGGAATTTACAAGGAACTTGTTTCAGTTTTCATGATTGTCTTGACAAGGATCTATCTTTATTAATAGTGGCTAATGGAGATCCTCCGAAGCATTACCTGTGGTAGCGATTGCTCATTTTTATACATGAAACTCGCCACCAGAGTAGCGATTGCATTAGTAGCCACACGCTAGCTAATATGTCAAGACATACAAGATCAAGAAGCTAAGAAAGATGTGTTCAAATTTGACCCCCTTCCAAATTTGAATTATTCAAAAGTTAAAAATTGCCATGACTATCTAAACACAATTGACAAATAACGTGGATTTTGGTGAACAGGAACCAACCATATCAGTACTTGTATATATAAGACTTATGAGCATTTCCGCTCCACTTTTTGGTTGATTAGTTCCATTCGACTATGAATTTATTTCATCATATTTCATTTGTATTGCAAGAGCACATTGGGAGATATGATAGATAGCAAATGTGAATCTAGCTAGTAACTTTATATGATCCAAATTAAGTAATTGTCATGATCCAAATTAAGGCAAACAAGCAATTGTCACCGTTAAGTACAAATGAGACTTACTCGAATTGTTGGACGTGTGGATGATAGGTGACATGTTTGATGTTGAGAAGATACATGAGGTTCACTAGAGCGATTCAATTGAGAACACCTTTGAGGTTCACTTGATTGATTTCGATACAATTGAGAAGACCCTTGAGGTTCATTTGATGGATTTGAAGGAGTGCCTCCATCCCTACCACCATTCATAAGTATAGATTCCATGCGCTCATACCTAGTGCTTAACTCATCGTATTTTCCTGCCACAGTGTCTAAGGTTGTCTTAAATTCCATGGCCATTTTGTAAGCTGTAGCATGACTTGGCATTGTACCCCATAATTCAGTTGGGCAAACACCTAATCCATGCATGTGCACATGACCTGGTTTTTTTTTCCCTAATACTTGTGCAAATATATCATTATCATTATCAGCATTGTGTCTTGACCCTTCCGGTGCGTTTTGAGCTAGTTCAAGCATTTTTTCCTACAAGCATATTTTAAGTAAATTATTTTACTTGGCTGGAAATGATATTAGTGTATTATACGACAAAAAATATATAATAGCAAGATAGTAAACAAACCATTGCCTGTCCAGACGATTCATCTCCAGCACTTCCATCCTTCTTTGAATAACACTTGATAAATAAGGCCATGTGTGCAGGGGTGTAACCCAGTTTTTTTTTCTACATTAAATATATTGAAGAACATCGTATAAAAATTGACTTTGAAAAATTATCATTTATATTAACATTTTCAAAATTAATTACCTCATTCTCCGACACCTTTGCAAAACTCTTTTTGCCCGTTCTGTGAATCATTGTTTGTTTTGCACGACTTGCTTTGTTCTTCTTGGCAACATCCTACATGTTTACACATATAGGAGAGCAAAATTCATAAGGTTAATAATAACCTACATGCTGAAAGAAAAATATCCATGCGCCATACCTGATGCTCTTGACAGTGCCATGTTTGAAGGATTTCTTTCCATTGCTCAACATGTACTCTTCCACATGGAGGTATATTAGGAATTTGTTCTTGAATTGACTTCGTAGGGTCATAATAGTTGCTTTTGATAGTAGATTTCCAATTCTTCCATTTCTTACCAAGTGATCTCAAGATCCAAGGCTCATGACCTAAGGGAAAGTCAAACTTATCCTGAAAATTTACCAAAAAAGATATCATCAAAAAAGCAGACCAGCAAGGAAAGCTAGTCAACAAGAAAGTAGACCAGCAAGGAAAGCAGGAAAGCATGAAGTAGGATCATTTCAATAAGAAAAGGAAACATCTAGCTAATGTGAAGCAGGATCATTTTAATAAGAAAAGGAAAGTATGTTGATTCATGAATGCCCTCTAGATGAAGAACTGAAGCATGCACTAACATTGTATGTATGATAGAAAGTACATGTATCATCTTTAGTGCATCATTTTTCAAGACTTGTGGCATCTTCTTCCAACTTTTGCAGGTAAGAGGCATAAACTGCCCATTTCGTGCAATTTTCATGATACCACCGCATTGATGAAGCTGTCTTTGTTGACATGAACAAGTGTTTTTTTTTATTTTTATAAAAGGCTGGAGGGCACATAGACCGTACTCCAACCCTTAATTTTTTTTAATTATTTTAAAGCCTCGAAAGGCTACAATTATATATATGATGCTTTTGGTGTGGTTCGAACAAATGGTGCCTCTGGTGAGGCTTTGAACACCTGACCTCTCGGATGAGAGTAGTGAAGTACCATGGTGCCTCTGATAGGGCTTGAACACTCAACCTTTCCGTTAAGATAAGTGAGTAACTAAATGGGGCCTTTGGGTAAGGCTTGAACAACAACGGTACCTCTTAAGAGGCTTGAACACCCGACCTCTCTATTGAGAGTTGTAAAGTCCAGGGTGTCTCTTGTGAGACTTAAACACCCGACCTCTCCGTTACGAGAAGTGAGCAGTACCAGTTGAGCTAAGTGTTGCAATCTCGGTTTTAATGGAAAATGATGTAAAACCTTGGCTGTAACCATTTTACCCCCATTGGATAACTCTCATTGCTCCTCGTCATTAGCTTCACTTGTTTTCCATCGCGACATCCCACATACATGACATTCCTGATCATTGGCATGAGTTTTCCAACACAACATACAATCATTTGGACACGCGTCAATCTTTGTATAACTAAGACCCAATGCACCCATAAACTTTTTCACTTCATAGTACGACTTTGGCAATTTCTTAACCGCTGGGAAAACATCATTTGGAGTTTCAAGCAATAAGGTAAATGCATCATTTGTCATTTTTCCAAGACACTTAATATGAAATAACTGAATTACAAAAGAGATAATCGAGTAATTTTTACATTCCTCGTATAATGGTTCCTCTAAGATCTTTCAAAGAATTTGTAAAATTTAGCAGCCTCCTCGTTAGGTTCCTCATTACCATTAGGTATATCTTTTCCAAGCTCATCATTATTTGCTATTCCAAATGTATCATGCAACATGCCAAGCATATCATCATTCATTTCCACATCATTATGCGTAGGATTTACAGGAGAAGAGACTGGAGTAGCTTCACCGTGAGCTACCCATTTTGTGTAACCCTTGATAAAACCATCACAAACCATGTGTTCTCTTGCTTCAGGTTCCTCCACCCACTTTCCATTCCCGCACTTTACACATGGACAAATTATCTTTCCATTAATACTTGCCTTAGTGAATGCCAACTTAAGAAATTCCTCTACTCCATCCCTATAGCTTCTGCTCACCCTAGATTGATACATCCAACTCCTATCCATTACAAAATTTTCTCTAAAATTAACTCTTCTTATTATTCTACAAGAAAGAAAAAAAAAGATACTTAGCAAAAAATTAGTCTACAAGAAAGAAAGAAAAATATACTTAGCAAAAAATGATACTTAACAAAAAGTTTCAAATATGTCAGTTGTTTGAGATACTTAACAAAAATTTTGAACTATTATTCCATCTAATATATATAATGGTCAATAGAATAATTGGATTTAGAGGGATTAGTTACATTCTAATAACCTTATTTCTTCACCTATAGCCTGACTACTTAGAACCTAGTCTGACTACTTAGAACCTAGTCATCTGATATTATAGGACACTAAACCCAACCTAGTCTGACTACTAAGAACCTAGTCATCTGCTAGGACACTAAACCCAACTAGTCTTAAGCATGCTTAGAAACACATTCAACTAACACAAATCAAGCAAGCCTATAATCCGGTTTTGGTATTTTGAAATAAAAATAACCAATAAGATTTATAACATCTATATTTTAGTTGTATTTATCTCCAGTAAGTTGTAGTAAATCAGAAAAACATATTTCCAATTTAATCTGGGCAGACTCAAAGCGCAAATGATGTACATTCATCCATACCCAAATACCAAAGTACCAAATATGCATGCATTGATACACCACAACCAAATTATATATTTACATATAATTTTACCTACTCTAGTCTTACATTGCTTTCATTAGGAATAAAAATATGTGCCCAACACTTCCCTGTGTTGTCCCAAGCAAGTAGCCCCAGTACAAAATATTACGCTAATTAATAGATAGTAAGTAGCATTTTAAGCCACTAATGTTTAATGTGTCAACTTACTGCCCCTGCTTTCTATTACCATTTATTCTTGGTAAATCTTTTAACTTTTACCTCTTTGTGGGTAGATTTAAACTGATTCAATGATTGGGCTCAGTGAAAGCAGTAAATGAAATGTCCTCATATTGTCAAGGTTCTATTTGTTGGCAATAAGTGTAAATGCAATGAATTCATTTCAACTTACGCTTAGAAAAAGTCCAAAAATAGAAATTATTATAAATGCATTTTTCTTGTTTGCTTTCTGGTTCAAGTTAAACAACAAGAAGAAAGAGTTATGGATGAAATTCTAGCATATGGAATTTTGACTGTAGCTGTAACAGAATAAATCCAATTGCAGATATGTCTTAGGCTTTGAATTCACTTTCCTCGAGTTCAGGAAAAGAATAAAGGTGAGGAAAGAAGGTATGCCCCTTATACTACTCTTTGTTTTTTAGTTGGTAGAAAGGAAATCCTCCAGTTAGCTCAAAAACATTCAAGCAAAAAACTTTCAAGAAAATATGACTATCAATTTCTTTGGAATAGACATCTCTTATTTTTTTTCTATTAAATTAGCTGCAGTGGCGCGCTTGAAAGAAAGAATGGATTTGGCAAAATTCTACATATTCAAACCAAAAGCCAGTAATGCCCTATTCAAGAAATCCCACTCCACGAAAGGAAAAAATCCTGGCCTTGGCCCTTTCCCATGCGGAGGGTGAACTGGATAGCCTAGGTAGACTGTAGTTTGAGAATGACATGAGTAAGCATAGGAAAAATTATTCTATAAAATTGCATGCGCAAGGCATTTGCTCTTTTGAGAATTTCCTGTTCTAAACATATGGGCCCAGTTACCGTCTATAGGATTATGGCATTACAATACAAGAGCATGTATTGTTTATATGTTACAATATATAATAACTTGTAAGCATAGTGTCGAGTCGTTTCTTATGAAACAATAGGCTTGCCTCACGTACGGGTCTGTTTTCTTCTCAATGGGCTTCAATCCATAAGTGCAATCTCATCTCCAACGGACTCGCACTTCGTCTGGAGCCTTTAGAACTTAATTGCGAACAGAAAGTCTTAGCCAATGTAGATGGCCATGAGCCGGAATTCAGGAGCAAGTCTTTCCTTGATCAAGAATTATTTATATCAGTTCACTCGGTCAAATCGCATAGCAAACTTGAACATATCGACAGAACTAAGGAGCTCTCTCGATCTTGAATCCAGGGGAATTTTTGATGCTAGCCCATCCCATTCCTATTCCCTAGGATTTCCTGCATATAGGCGGCCAACCATAATAAGGGTAGAGGACGTTCTTGCTTTCTCTTGTCGGGATCAAAAGAAAAATCGTAGGGCCGGGAAACTTGCTTCTTTAGATGACGTGCATAACCTTATGCCTCTGATATGATAGCCAATACGAGTAGGCTTTAGAGTCACTCAGAAGGTATTAGGTAGAAGTTAGTATCTAATATTTCCCTCCCTTCTTGTTTCAGTTTATCTCTTTCTGGCATTCTATAATAAATTTCTTGATGTGATCTTAATTCTTTGCAACCTCTATTAGTGGCTTAGGAGGAAAAGAAAGACTTTATCCCCTTCGTTATTCATAAAGTGGTTCGCCTCTCTATTGTATTTTGAATTGTGAATGCTCGTACTTTCCATTATTTTCTCACAATCCCATAATATATGTTTTCCTTCGTTTTTGGGTTGCAGTTTAAGGCTTAGTCTAGATAAGATTCCGTAAGCAGCTAATCCAGTAGAGGAGGGAATCCTATGTAAGACAGAGTAAGCATGGGATATTAAGCTAAGCGGCCAACTGACTAATTTGCCAACAAAGAGTTAGCCATTGAAAATAGATCCCTTTAGCTGCTAAAGCAGAAAGGGGACTGCGAGAACACATGAACAGAATATGCTAGCCCAGGTCGCATGCTAGTTAAGTAAATAAAAGGCCCTATGAGTCTCATGTACTGTGCTTGATGTTTCTACTATTCCGTGCTCCCATCGCACAATATAGCTTCAAGATCTGGCCCCTTTTCTCAGACCTATCCCGGTAGGAAACTCCTGGTGTTTTTGTACTCATATTTTAAGACCTTATTCATTAACAGCTTACCCCATAACTTACTACAAGAAAATTCAACCACGCAAATGAACTGGCCTTTTGGTTGGTTATCAAAAATAGAAGGATATGCAGAGATTAGAGTAAAAGCTAAACTCTTGAACATAGAAATCATAGCTAACAAATCAAAGATCAATAGAAATTAATGCAAATAAAAACAAAAAACAATGATACCATATATATCATGTAATGTTTTTGCTACCCTATAGAGAATGACAAATCAATTTCACTATTTTATTTAAACTCAAGAGAGAACGAACCCAAAGAATTGTCTTCTCCAAAAAATTTAGGAACATGCTAAAAAAAGGAAAAAGAAAAGACTCAGATCAGACTAACACTAACCTTTAAGAACGTAACTCCAACACTGAATTTTCAAATGCCCGTTATTCATATTTTGATATTCATATGAGATGGATACAAACAATGGGTTGATTTCAAACACAATCTTGATTCTAAGTTAATAATCGAATAAGGAGAATCATGTATGAACATTAAGAGGGATACAAACAAACCTTAATTTGCAAACGAAGACAAATTTACCTTGCTTAAAGCTTCAAACTGGAGCAATTCTTCGATGGAATTTCACATGCGCTTTATTTTTTTCTTGGGAAGGATTGAAGTGAATCTGATCGAAGGAGATGAGAAGAAAGCGGCTGGGAATTGGGGGGAAATAACTAGGGCGGGAAGGGGGAAAATAACTCGGACGGAAAAGGGAAAAGTTTGTGTGTCAAATAGATAAAACTCGCTTGTTTGTGAATTATGAAGGCGGCAACGAAAAATGGGTTGATTGTGAAATGCCTCAAGATGAGAATTATTTAAATAACACTTCCAAAAGCCTTAATAGACCACTTTCTGAGTTCTTTTAAAAAATAATTTGATATTTAAGAAAAATGACACTTATAAAAGCCCTAATAAATTACTTTATGAGGCCTTCCAAAATATAATTGATATTTTTTTTAAATGACACTTTTAAAAACCCTAATAGATAATTTTATGAGGCTTTTTGAAAAGAACCTCTTGCAAGGTGTCACAATATCTCTTTTTTCTTGTAGTGGTGGCATATGCAATTGTTTTATTGATTTATTTTCTCTATCTCAAATAACGAGTCTCATTTGGAATGTTAAATTTTTATATATAGTATTTTTTTCCTTTTTTTAATTTGCATTAAAATAAATACATTTGGGAATATCATGTCAAATATATGTAAAAAAAAATAGCTTAGGTTATAGAAGTATAATTTATTGAGTAATGCTAAAAAAAACTCAATAAATACTTAAATATTTAAATATGGGTACCAAATAACATGGCTTTTGAGTCGGCTCCAGTAGTCCCCTATCTTTTTACTTACTAACTCAACATTGGTTAACCTAACTATACAATCAAAATGATCAATTAGATTTTCCCCAAAAATAACTTGCACAAACCTGGGCGCTATTCCTTCACTTCTCTCGGCCGAAACCCGAAACTCTTTCTTTCAAAAGGGTCTCAAGAGAATTTCTCGCCTACATGGCGATCTTTTTGGCTGAAAATCTTAAGTCTCCGAACTTCGATAGCAGATTAGTTAAGAAAGAAGTATTAAAATATGTGAAAGAGTACTGGGTTTCAGGAATTGACCCTCAGCTCACTCCGCCGCTACAAAGCTTGGGAAAGCAACCCGGTGCGTGTAAACCTTAAAAATAAGAAACCTACTTTGTTGCCCTTTTTCACTCCTTCATTTTGGGGAATACAAGTGTTAGAATAAATGTTGTTATCGAAGAATTGCACGCCTCCGAGGCAGCTAAATTCCGAAAGTGAAGTTCTAGGGAATGAAGCCATTCCCAGTGACAAATAAGGAGGTGCAAGTTGGTTGATTTGAAATCCAGAAAGATAGAGAACACTTTTTTTCTTCCTCTTGTCTGAGACAAGATCTCAGAACTCGAAGGAATTTCTTGCTATCAGTCCACGTACATGGACAACCAAAGACAAAGAATGGGTGATATTTAGATCGACTTTCGGGTTAGGACTCAATACGGCACCTTTAGCACCTAGGCCAGCACTGAACCAGTCTTCTGTCGACCATGGCATCGGTCGGCTCCGGTGAAGATGATAGGAATCAGTGGCGGATCCAGGAATAATATTGACCGGTGTCCAAAATTTTAACTATTCCTTATGTTCCAAAATATATGAAGTTTTGGGAATTTTTACACAGATGAAGGAAACATATTGTAAAGACTAAACTACCCATATTCAAACATTAATGAGGTGTCTTGATATTCTTGCCCAAAGAACCAAACACAAGTTACTGAGTTAATAAATCTGGGTAGAATTGGAAAAAAAAATGAAAAAAGTTCCTTAAAAATTGATAAGTGTCATCTATTTCGGAACAAAAAAAATCTCTCAAAACGTTATATATTTTGAGACGGAGGGAGTATTACATAAAAAAATATAGAAATTACAATTGTCTTTTACACGTTTTCATACATTGAAAACGCGTAATTACATCATCATCACTAGCATTCATTATTAACATGTCTTTTTCGATATAACATACAAGAGAATCATTTAAAAATTGATTGAATATTCGATTTCGTAAATCCGCCTTGACAATATTCATTACAGAGAATTTGGGAGGGGTCCAATAATTTTTTTGGAGGGGTCAAATTATCAAATATCACAAATCTACTCCCAATTTTTTTTTTTTTTTTTTGGCGGTGTCCATGGACACCCCTAAGTCTAATGTGGATCCGCCACTAATAGGAATCGACTCATGGGTTAGGTTTGGAGTTTGATTACTCTTTGATTAATTTTAATAGTATTTAATTAGTTAGGTTAAATTTAACTAAGGTTGAGATAAATTAGTAAAGTTGGTACCTAATTTTAAGTATTATTAAAATGACTCTAGCATTACTTAAAAAGAAAATTAGAAGTTGAATTTAAAATTATGAAATGTTGCACAAGAAGAAAACTAAACATAACCCAGTAAGTAAATAAATATTTAATTGTATGGTGGTACGGTGTAGTTTCTTCCAAACTTTTTCATCGCTTGTCTCGTTACGCAAATATTTCTCAAATTATTGACGTGTTTACTAGCAAATAGAGATTTACTTACAAAAAACCAATGATTTTTTAGTATTAATATTTTTTCCCTAATGTTATTTAGATCGATTTGTATAAATATTTAATCTTGTTTACCATATATTTACACCTTAAATGGGTAGAGTAGTCATTTCTCTAAAGTCAAAACCATCAAAAGTGAAATAACGAATGGCCGTTAATTTTTTAATGAGAACTCTTTATTTTAGAGCATCATCAATGCTAAAAGCCTCCACAGTGGAGACTTTTATCCGAACTCTATGACTATTTTTTGAGTTTTCTCGGGAAACTCTAGCCCACAACAAACCCCCAATTTAAGCCTCCATTCCAATCGCCCACTAAATGAATCGCAAGCTTTTGCGATTCATTTACCGTGAATAGTAACTTAAATATATATATTTTATATCAATTGTGTTGAAAAGTAGGGATAAAAAAATTAAAAAATATGGTGATAGTTAGGTTTGTTAGTTGAGATGAGAGAGGTTTGAAGTTTTTAGAGAATTGTATAAAGGGTGATTATTGGAGTGAAATATTTTTTAAAGAGTTGAAAAAGTATAAAAGTAACAGAAAACGAGGTAGGTAGAGTGTGGTATTGGGTGTTATTGTTGTGGTTGCTCTAATACAAGAGTAACTAGATGTCATCTAGAATTTATAAGTTCTTTTAAAGAAAAAAAACATTTACGGTACAGTTGTGGATGGGTAGTATGGATCTAACGTGTCAACAAAAAAATTACATTATGAATAATAATATCAATTTTTTTATATTTTATTTGAGGGTAAATACATTCTTGTCGGCATTTAAAAAAAACTCGTTTTATGGGTTGTTTCTTTTATTTGATTTTTATTTATTTGTTAAAATTTATTTTAGTGGTAGAATGGATATACATAAGATCAAATTCACATTTGTATTGAGAGATTTGTTTAAATTGAAAATAAATGAAAAGAGAGAAATTGTAACATAGAATTAAGAGTGTTATTTACTCATAATCACATAAGGTCAAATTTACGGTTGCATTGTTGATATTCTTAGTATTTAAAATTTTTGTTTGGGGTTAGAAATTTGGCCAAACGTGAAGAGATGGCGTCATAATTATTAATTAATGCATAATGTATTTGACATAATCAATGATGCGTTCAAAATAATCTTAGACAAATTGGGCTTCGTTAATTGGATATCTGGCTTTCAACCTATCCAATATCTTCGTGGTCCAACCCTGTATAACAAGCAACAACTGTTAACTAGGCAGGGACACTCCCTGTAAAATCCCTCCGGCATGGGAATCAATATAACAGTCAAGTAAGAAAACGATTTGACTGAGTTTGGTCAAGTATTAAAATTCACGTACCTCCTTCCTATGTTTGGAAGGGTTTTAATAGCTTGGGCCGGAGAGTGAACATCATGGCATGAATGGCCGACACATTAACTGTCATATTAACTACCTCATTCATCACAACGGTCTCATCATGGCAATGGTAGCGGGTTTCTCGGAAGTAACTGCACACATTCAAGACAACTGTTACTTTCATAGACGAGTATGGTAAATCCTGCTCGATGCATATTTGTCTGCTGGGTAAGCCCTACTGCCGGCACTCTTGCCGCCGGGTATTAAGCTCCCCAAACTACCGCAGAAGATAATTATGGTCGCTGCCCGCTTCCTTAATATGGCTTGGTTCGTAAAATGCACGTGCTTTGCTCATTACTGGTGGAGACGTGCCGGGCACGTAACTTGTATGTTGGGCCTATTGGACCAGGCAGTTCAGTAGCCCCCTACTCCTTGTCTGTCGAGCATATATGCTCGGAGTGAGGAGAAGAATTTAGAATCTCCAGGCCAGATCGCTCTTGAGATATATCTTTTCATGAATTCATCCAGAGTCATCCTCAACCAAACGTTTATGAGTGATTGCCACTCAGGACTCGAAAAGACGGGCCGTCATCAGCTGCCATATACCCCCACGCGGGCTCATTCCCCAACGAACCATTAAATGCTACACCCTGGTTTCCGTGCCCTAATGATGGTGAAACCCTTGGGAGCCCCAACCAACGGCTTAACTCGGTATAAAAACCCGAGTTCCCTACCTTTTCACACTTTACCCACATTTGAGCAAAATCAAAAATCGAGAGAACCTCTCTTACCTCTGCATTCAAAGACAATATCAGTGTCGAAACTACCTGTTCCCGTGTTCAATCCACGCAAACGAAGCTTCCAAAATCTCCAACTCAACTCTTCTACATCAACAGGTATTTCTTCACTTATT